>JAGQAX010000013.1:34384292-35028042 GCA_019142605.1 Cephalopholis sonnerati | reverse complement strand
CTTTTCCGCTGTCTAGGGATACCACAAAGAATTTCCAAGAAAAGCCTTCCTGTGAAGTTTGTAAAGTTGTTTTTCTCTCTTCTCTCTCTCAACCACAAACAGTGGATAGTAGTTCATCTTGTGCACTAAATATGGGATAAGCAGATAATAAAAATCATCTGGCCTGCTTGTATTTATTTTATTTGCTCATTTGCTTGTGGTTGTACACTACTAAAACACTATAAAAGCATATTTATGAACAGTCTCAGAAGGAGGCCCTTTTAAGGAATATCTAGATGTCTTTAAATTCAGTCTTTGTCTTTTTTTTAAACCACAGGCTAATGGAAAAAAAGCAAAGTGGCTTGTCTGCATTGGTAATATCCCACATAAAAATGTCTTTAATAACAGCATAATGAGATGAGCATCATTGGCAGCGTACTACCATGCTCAGGAAGTGTCTCGTCTATTCATTTTTAATTCTATAAGGCACTTTTGAGCGGTGACTTTGGCCTAAGGCAGCGCAGCCTGGCCTGTTTGGTGACAGGCAACAGAGTGCTGATAGATGGTTCCTGTCCTTGGCTGTAAATCGGCCTCTTGTTGGAGAGTTAACCCCTGTAACCCTGCTCGTCTGTAACAGCAGACTCCCCTCTTACCGCCTAGGGCAGCTGATGAGCTTTTCCCAGAAATCTGACGAGCAGGTGGTAGCGGTCCAGTTGGGAAGCGGATGGACGTGCTCGCCTCGAAGAACTGTCCCCATTGCTGTATATGGCTGCGTGGGTGAGAATTTGGCTCTCGGAAGAAAAAATAGCAAAGTAGAAGTCACCACCCGTCCATCGAACATCTGCACCGCCAGCTGAAGGCAGCTTCCTGTGATTATAGAAATATCAGGACAGTGAGGTTTAACGGATGGAAAAAAACTATCGTAGCAGAGCACATCAACACTGAGGTCAACTAAGTGGGCTGGGCAAGCTAATTAGGTAGCCGCTGAAGCTGCTGAATATGTTTCTTTGTGCTGTGACTGTGTTCTTTTGTAGTCGTTATTTAGAATTAATCATGAGGGAAATACATCATGTGAGAGCTCAATTGCAATAAAGTTTGCACACATACACACATACGGAGCATTAGGGAGTAGTTTTCCTCCTCCTCCTGACCTTCTACAGACACAGCTGTTTCTCCTCTCTGACTGGTGACTGGGATGAGTTTTATTAATGTGCTGAAACTAAGTAACCACATAATATGGATCTCTGTAGCCCTGCTCACACACTGATTTATCTCCCTGCTCGCTGCATTTGCGTGTGGGTGGGTGACTGTGCATGCATTCAATGTATGTCTGAACTGCATGAAACATATGAATACATGCCTTTTGTCTGCACTAATGTAGTGTGGATTTGTTTCTGCAGTAAATTATTGTGAAGCCTTAAGTGTCGCCTGAGAGGGATTAGTGAAATACCTCAACAAACATACATTTGTTTGACGAAGAAATGTATTAAAATAACATTTCCAGACACCCAGTCTGCACTTACAACCTGTTTTAAGAGTAGCAGAGATGCAAATGTAGATGTACTATTGGTAGAATTTGACCAGTGCTTGGAAATAATACGATCATTTTCATAGTGTGGGATTTTCTGGCAAGTCTGAGTGGCCGTTACAGTTTGCACGTTGTGTGTTTCCATGATCCGTGTTTTCGCTGTACATCACACAAAGCCAAGATGCTGAACCTTTTCATGAGGGCATGTATAATTGACTAGTAGGATTACCGCTTGACAGACAACTTCTGGGAACCACTCTAGCATTAGAGTGTGTGTTTGCGTGTGTGTCCTTGGAACGTAATTCATCCATGGACTCTGCGGGACGACCGTGACACCATCAGATGAGAATGTAGAGCTTGCACGTGCATACACATTATGCGCGTATTAGGTGTGTATGGAGTTTATGCATGTGTTGCGTTTGGCTTGAATATTGACATTTTTTGAGTCCTGGCAAAATGAACTGCGGAGGTGAGAGGGACGTGTATATATGTGTGTGTAAGTGGAAATGTTCTATCAACCGCTGCGTTGAAAAGGTGAAGGGCCGGCATCCAACATGCAGCTGTGCTAAAAGAGAAAGAGAGAATGATTTACTGTGCATAGTGAAGGGACGTGGGTGTTTTTCCGCCACTGTTAGAGATATGTTGAGAGGAAAGAGGGAGCGACTACTTTTGAGATGTAAAGTTAGGAAGAATAGTCGGTCCATCAAATCTTCTTTGTGTGATTTGACTGAAAGACTTATCGTAACCTTGTAAAAGTCAGAAGTGATTCATTGTTTTCTCAGTTAGCAAGCTGCTTTCTACTGCAAACACGCCATCATCCGTTTCTCCTTCAGTTTGTTATTCATAGACCTCTGTGCTGACTTCCTTGGCACCTGTCTTTTCCCTGTCTTGTTGCTCCACTCCCTGAAATAGAACGCATGTCTCCAGAGGAAAAGTAAACACCGGCCGTGCCGTGGGATTACTGACCCACACTAACAGAACACACACACACACACACACACACACACACACACACACACACACACACACACACACAAGGTTATCTCTATAGTAATGCACTCGCAGTTCATTTCTGACCACACAGAGGGCAAGTCTGTGGCCCATATGTAGCTAATGCTTTGATTAATATCACGCTTTTACAAAAGCTGCTCAGTTTTATGAAAACCCCTCTCTATGATTTCAGCTTGTTAGACAAACTGATCAAATGAACACACAGTAAGCTCATGCCCCATGTGACTAAATCTGCAGAGGGTTAAAGAAAAAACTCTTTAAAGTAGCCTTCATCTTGCAGCTATACACCCTTTTAGGGCTGATGTCACAGTGACGTCAGTTTGTTAGCTGGAGGCAAAACACGACTTTGTACCACAGGGCTGTAGGCTACATGGGAGTATTAAAATGTCATCTTGTTGTGTTATTGGAAGCCAGAATAGAAGGAGTCATGGCTCAAAACTTAAATGTAACATCCCAGCTGCCACTGCCGTCAAAAAAAACAAAGACAACTAGGGTTATATGTGATAAGACAAAAAGACTGGACAGAGGTGATAATCAAAAATGCTCGCATGTGCAGTGCACCCTTCATATCAGGTTATGGGAAAAGTATTTAGTGCTATAGGGATGAATAATGCTAAGTATATTAGGGGTTATCACGTCCCCCTCATCAGAAACTGGGCAAGTATTAAAAGGAATATTGGATTTCTCTGCAATGCTAACTTTTTAGCGCATTAGCTAACATTAGCTTTGATAGCAAAACAAACTGGAGGAAACCATTTAAGCATCATTCTCCTTTGTAAGATTGGCATAGTAATCGAAGCTTCCTGTGACATCATCCATCCACTTAGTTCGATCCCCAACTTCTCCAGTTCCCATGTCGAATTGTCCTGGGTCAAGATACTGAACCTCAAAAAAATTGCTCCTGATGACTGTTCCATCGGTGTGTGAATGCTTACTGAGTATCAGGTGGCACCATGTATGTGTGTGTGTGAATGGACGAGTGTGATGTAGTGTAAATGCACTTTGAGTGGTTGTAAGACTATAAAGGTGCTATACAAATGCAGTCCATTTACCATTTACACTGCACAGCACACTGACTAGCACAAAAAAAAAACAAAACAACTGCTCAACTTGAAGCAATCTTGGTTGACTGAGGGGTCTCTGACTAATGATCCCAATCTCCGACTCTCAAGGGACAGTTATAAAAATTATGCTTTTGTAATTACTTTAATTACTTGCCTTGGTGATTTAGTATTATTATCATTAGCCTTTTAACACAGAGATCATGTGATAGAGGGGCCACAAAGTCCCTTTATTATGCTGCCTCTGCTTTTTTATACAGAACCAAACAACGGCAACATCATTCCAGCCCTTTGTTTGATTTGAGATAGCATACCCGTGTCCCGCAGACAAAACAGATGTGATGGGCATGATGTGTAACCCAATAGCCTCACCCCTTTAGTGTGAAATATAACATGCATGTTGGCAGCACTTTCTAAACAATAACAATGACATTAACATGGCAAGAACAATCATATATGTCCCTGTTATATGGCGGCAGTTCTTGCCCTCTGCTTATAGGGTAAGTAGCTCCCTGACCTCATTGTTTTTCCAATTTGCGGACAGCTGCTAACTGCTGCTGGTTGCTTTTATATCTCCTGGCGATGGGTCGTGCAACATGTCCTCAAATTGTCACACCCGTCCTGTCCATGGTCCTGTCCTGCCAGCTGTCCCTTTTACACAGACATTGTTTCGGCACTGTTACTACCTCTGCTGCCAGCTTAAAGGTGAGACATCCCTGTCTTCCTTTTCCACAATTGTACCTTTAATAAAGAACAGCAAGGCAGGATAAGAGCGTGATATCCCTGCCTTGAACAGGCAGTGTAAAAGGGGCTATTGGGATATGTTCCTCCTTAAAACCAGCCAATGCCACTTACAGTACAAGGCTATCACTGACTGAACAGCTGGTTTAATAATGTTTGTTTACATGATTAGGCAGTCAGAGACACTCCTGCAGTGCACACTGCCAAGAACTGGACCAGCCTTGAACCACAAGTGCTGTAGAGTCTACGTTTGCACTAAAACTATTTCCACTAAATAATTTTGCACCTCATGCACAAGTGTCAGACTGTCTCCTAGTTTAGGTAATGCTCTCTGCAGACCTAAATAGACCTAAAACCTATATATATATATATATATATATATATATATATATATATATATATATATATATATATATATATATATATATGTTGGGGCTTCCAAGGGATTAACCTAATTAATTCCATGCTATGTGATTAACTTTTGCCGCGAAAGCATTTTTGTGCTGGACACAATTGTCACTCGGTCCTCTACCACCCAAACTGGTCCACAGTCCGTT
This sequence comes from Cephalopholis sonnerati, assembly GCA_019142605.1. Lineage (NCBI taxonomy): Eukaryota > Metazoa > Chordata > Actinopteri > Perciformes > Serranidae > Cephalopholis > Cephalopholis sonnerati. The sequence goes on along the minus strand of JAGQAX010000013.1, from coordinate 35,023,165 downwards.
TTGTAAGGGAGTTAGTAAGTTGGTCACAGGTAGACTTATTCAGTTTGCGTCTGAACACGTGAGCGAGTGTTGCTTGATGAGGCTGAGGCTGTGTTAGCTCAGACCTGCAGGATCACTGCTAAATGTTTTATGTTGAGGTGATATTTCAGACTTGAGATACTCTGATGGTATGAAAATTCCTTACTGCAGAAATTGCAGAGATCGGTGCTCCTATCACCATTTCCATCTGGCCATTTTTTAAAAGTAAATGTTCCAGTTATGGGGCCAAGTCTGCCTCCATCATGTGACAAAGCCACTGTGACCTTCAATGAAGCACCGGGTCAAAGGGCACCACAAAGCATGATTAATCAGCGTTAATTTTTTTATATGAATTTTAACAGTTGTCCAATAGGGCTGTCGGCTGTGTATTAACCTGACTTCTGCACAACACAACTGATGGTCCCAACCCCATTGAAATTCCACTAATTAACCCTGATAAGGCACACCTGTGAAGTGAAAACCATTTCAGGTGACTACCTCTTGAAGCTCATGGAGAGAATGCCTAGAGTGTGCAAAGCAGTAATCAGAGCAAAGGGTGGCTATTTTGAAGAAACTAGAATATAAAACATGTTTTCAGTTATTTCACCTTTTTTTGTTAAGTACATAACTCCACATGTGTTCATTCATAGTTTTGATGCCTTCAGTGAGAATCTACAATGTAAATAGTCATGAAAATAAAGAAAATGCACTGAATGAGAAGGTGTGTCCAAACTTTTGGCCTGTACTGTATATATATACACATATATATGTTATTATGATCATTATTATTGTTCAATGTTCACAGTCAACCCCCCCACCACCCCGGTCATGTCCTAGACAGCAGCAGCATGAGCTTGTTCAATGCTCGTAAGAACTGGACTGGCAGCCTGCATGGTGTCCTGTGACTTAATCACTGAAAACACTCACACATTGTGTGTGTATGTGTGTGTGTGTGTGTGTGTGTGTGTGTGTGTGTGTGTGTGTGTGTGTGAGAGAGAGAGAGAGAGAGAGAGAAATACTGTAGAGTAGAAACATAAAACCACAAGAGAGACAGTACAAATATTTAAAGTGGGTGTTAAAATCAACTTTTCCATCAGGGTGATTGTTGATGTTCACTAGATAACCTTTGGAAATGTCAAATTCACTGCAGTCTGTGAGTGCGTGTGTGTCTGTTTGAAGAGTTTGCAGAGTGTATTGTTTAATTAAAACTGCTAAGATGAAGTGTACACAAGGAGGGCGTGGGCATTTGCATTTACATGGACAACAACAATCAAACCACACACACACACACACACACACACACACACACACACACAAACAGTTTGATATGTGGTCTGTCTGGTGGCCTCAGTTTACCACTCTCACAAACACACACAAGCATTTTTCATTCAACAGTCAGATTCCTGTTTTCTTGCCGCTCATTCAGAGAGTCTGGACAAGAATAACTACAATGCACATTCACACACACACACACACACACACACACACACACACACACACACACACACACACACACATCGGAAAGGAACCCAGTACTTGTGATTTTATTTTCTGGTACTTCAACAAAGTTGCACCTGAGCATTATTGGAGTTTATTTCACATTTAGAGCATACACTTCACTAAGCTGATAATGCTTGTAAAAATGTGGATTTTCTTTTTACAAGAGTTTTTCAGAGTATTGTGTGCGTCTGTTTGTTTTTGGTTAATATGCCTGTCTAAGCGTGTAATGCCTGTGTGTACACTATAAGATCATGTGGGTGTTTAGTTTTGATATCTGATGTGGGTTTACAGTCATACGTCATCCAGCATATGGTGTGTGTGTGTACATGAGTGTGTGCTGGGAAAACACTTTACACAAATGGCTTATTCACGTTTGTTGCAGCAGTGGGCGCCCGTCGTAGCATTCTCACCATACCAGGTCCGCTCAGCCCAATTGTGGTTTGACTTGTGCGTGTGCGTGTTTATGTGTCCATGTGTCCCATCTCTGTCTCACGACTACTAGATTTACCACAGTCAGCGGCTGACAGACATAATCTACATGCACACTGAATCATTCTACACACACTCACACACCAGCACATGCACAGACTGGAAGACAAATGGACCTTGCTGACACACAGACAGAGATGTGGACAAGCTGCTTTTCCGTTTGAATGCTCAGCCAAACCGCAAGCCACAATTACACTTGTCCCTGTCTGTTTGACTGCAGCAGAGATAGAGCGCTGTGTATTCACTGCGCTGAGAGCTGCAGGGTGATGATGTGAGACAGCAGGGGTGTGACAGTGCTGCGTTGTATTTGCACGCTATTCTTTAAAAGTCATTGTATGGTTAAACAATTACAGAAAGACACAAGGAGCTTTTGTTACAGTATTTTGTGCTTTTGTAACTGTAACTATGTTTCTGCGCCAGGAAAGTTCTGTACGCCGCTTCTGGTGCTGACATATTTTACAGATAAATCTTATTGCTTTACATATTTGATAATAGATCCAGCACTTTATAGACCAAAGTGATAAAATAAAACATGACTCTAATCTGACATTTTTCCTCTTTTCGCCCCTCCATGCGTGACGCAGCGAGGAGCCACTGTGGAATGTGTTGCGAGGCATTTTTCACAGACATGGTTTATAGTTCCGTTGACTCCTACCAGCAATTCCTGCAACTGATTGCAAACATCTTCTCTTTTTTTACAGGAACATATAACACAGGTGAAAAGGCATTTTGGATAGATGGACAAAATTTACAGAACTAATTTACAGAACTTGTGCCTCGAGTGGAATGAAGAGGAGTATGTGAGGGTCCAATAATTCATGCTGGATTTAGAAGATACTGCCTTGAATCTGGAAAAAGAGTTGAGCATTTCATCCTCAAACCCGACATCTTTAACATACCTTTTCCATTTTAGGTAGCCGCATAACTGTTTTCAAGAATACGCACCTCCCAAAGGAGGAGTTAACGTGATGTTGACTTGCGGGAGCGACTTACTATGATGAAAATGCATGTGTCAAGATGTGTGCCAGATTATTTCCACAATAAAAAGATCTGGTTCATGCTTAATGATAATGATAACTATTCCCATGAGCTGTAATCTTGGCCAGTGGAAATATTGGGAAATATATGAATACACATTTATAAACACATTTTTACAGTTTACACATTAAAGCTGTTGTAAACGCTTTTTATAATGTGTCTCTGACGTAGTGACAAGTGAGGAATCATTCCTCTCCCCCCTGCCTCTCCGTGTTTCTCTATTTTTTGTCTTGCTATTTTTCTCAGGGTGTGCGACCCTTGACCCTAATGCGGTCACTTGTGGCAAGTCATCATCTTGTTTTCCTGGCTGCTGTCGACAGCCCCCCTGAATTTATGTTTTTCCACATCCCTCCCTTTCCTTCCAAGGGGGAGAAAAAAAAAACTACATTTCAGGATGTAAAGTTTTCAGTTTAAAAAGTCTCAGCAGACAGTCAAGGATGAATCTCTGTGTGTGTGCGTATGTGTGTGTTTGTGTGTGTTGCTGTGTGAAAACGTCCAGAGGGATTTTTCTGGCCACAGATGTAAAAGTCATTCCTGTGCTGCTTCTCTCCTCTTTCTTAAGCTTTCCTCTATACTCTATCATTCTTCCTGCCTCATTCTTTTTCTCGCCAGTTTACTCTCTTTTTGTTCCTTTTCCTGTTTTACATTTTTCACCTCTCACATTTCCATTAGCAGTTGCTTATTTCTCACTCCTCTCTTAGTATTCCTGTTCTTTTTCCTTCATTCTTTCTTTTTGTCTCTCCGTTTCCCTATGGCCCACTTTCTCCCTCCATCTCTGTTTTTTCTCTTTCTTCTCCGCTCTCCAAGGCCTAGTATAAGTGTATGTACCTGGCAGAGTTTTTTATTGCGCTGTCAGGGGGTTGGGGACGACTAATTTCGCCCATAAAAGCAGCTCGGAACAAGAAAAAAGGGGCGGCAGATGGGGATTGGGGGCAAATTTATTGGAATAGTTTGTTTTTTTAAACTGTGAACAGCTATTATTTTCCCTCTCCTCTTTCTCCTTTCTTTCCATTCTGGCAGCGGCGTGTAGTTTTGGCTCTGATAGTTGCGACTGGACACACTCGCACTTCTGCACACACACACACACACCAACATTGACACATGCTTATGCATTAATACTGTGCAAATACTAAGGTGTGTGAATACATGTAGGGATGCAAAGACTTGTAATATGCTCACACACCGCACACCGCACACTCTTTGAGCGTGGTGGTGGTTGTGGGCTGGTGTGTTTGTTTGTCTTACTGAGTGCTACCGCTACCACAGACCACAGTGTATTTAGCAAAGCTGTAGCCATTTTGTCTGACTGCAATTTGGCAGACAGCCTGCGATTCTCAACTCAACACAAGGAGATGTATGTGTGTGTGTGCGCGCATGTGTGTGTTCCATTAGCCTGGTTCCCATAACGTAGTCCAGCCATAAGCTGAGCTTCCAAAGGAACTCCACACCCAAAACACAAGCCGATTAAATGGAACAAGGTATTGTTAATTGTAAGAATGTATCCGATACGCCATGTCTTGATTTATATATGTGTCGGTTAAGTCCCATGAATCTGTCTCTATTTCAAGACTGCTACTGCTGCCTGACTCCTTTTTGTTTTGTTTCTTTCTGCTTGCTTTGTCACCATTCAAACTTAGATACCAGATTACTTTAACATTGTTTTGAGTACTATACCTGAAGAATAAATGTTACAGTCTTTTGGTTTTAGCACCCAAAGGCACCTGTCAAATGATGTTATTGATCCCTTTCCAAGTGGTCTGGTGAGCTTGACCTCCAGTATTTTAAATGTCAAGGTCTACAGGCCTGAAACTGAGCTGGAAGAATGAGGACAAGTAGGAAGCTACTCGACTATTAAGTGACGAAAAGTCAAGGCAATACTCGACTGAAGATAGACGGTCTCTTCATGGTGTTTTACAAGGTTGGTAACAGCATTGTGAAACAGATCATTTCTACCATATAGACACATTGAGCTAGAGTTCAACAAGTTCTCCAAATTAAACAATAAAATCTGATCTCATGCCCCTATCGGCAAGATGACATAATTTGTCAGTGTCTTCCAAATCTGTTACAAATCACCTGTTGTAAAAATAAAACCATTATCTGATCTACAGTTGTGGTTAAGGTTTGGTTAGGTTTAGGCACAAATATGACTTGGTTAAAGTCAGAGACTGATCAGTATTTGGGTTAAAATAACCTCCTGGACAAGTTCATGCAGGGCGACTGTGGCTCAGGAAGTAGAGTGGTTTGTACATTAATCCTGAAATAGGTGGTTCACTCCCCAGCACAAAGGATACTCTTGCTGAACTATCCTTGGGCAAAATATTGAACACCAACCTCTGGATGATTAACTGATGAGCAGGTGGCACCTTGTATGCCTTGACTGCCAGTGTATTAAAGTGTGTGTGAATAAGTGAATGTGGCATGAGGTGTAAAAGCGCTTTGAATGTCGAAAGACTGGAAAGGCACCACATAAATACCATTTACCTGGTAAGGAAACAATTTGGGTGAAAATGATTACATGTGAAAGTTAGGGGACCTTTGTCATGATTAGAATAATTACCACTTAGTTAAGGTTGGGGATTTTTTAATGGACATGGTTAAAAGAAACCAATGAAACCAATAGAAAACTTGAAATAAACAGCAGTCTACTGTGCTAAGCATTGTGCTGAGTCACCCAACCACCCTGACCTCTGGCCTCTGCAGATCTGGCTCAGTAACAATCATACTAAGTACATTTATATGACAATAGAGAAATTTGATTTACTGTTGTTAGTCCAACTAAAACCGGGCTTTTAAAATATATGTAAACATGTTAGTCAGACTGAAATCGTACTAAACTGAATTTCTCAAAGTCGGACTAACACACCTAGATAATGCAACTGGGAGTTGATTTACTCCTGCATGTATACAGACAATTGGACCCAAACTAGCCTGGACAGTTTCCACTCTGGGCTTTGACCCAGAAGTCGAATAGCATTAAATGCGTACCAGAATAAGAAGTCAGAAACAGCATGGCAAAATCTACATCCAGAGCCATGCATTTTTTAAACGGAAGAGGAGACACAGCTCATGCTGTGTCAGCTGAAAGAGTTAAGTATTTTAAAATATATGGATGGGAGGAAAACATGCAGTGGCGACCTGTTCAAAAAAGTGAAGAATAGCTGAACGACACTCGATTGTTTGGTCTGTGACCTAATAGGTCAACCAGAAAAAGGTCCAATACTAACAAGCTGAAAAGGGGCATATTGCCACCTATCATAGCAGAGTCGGACACACAGTCAATGAATCAATTCCCCTCCTGTGCTTGTAGACTGCGGCAAGGACAGTACTCCAATTAAATGGCCTAGTTGAGCTATAACCCTAGCTTGACTTAACCGAGCATGTAAATGTATTGACTATCTCTGCCCAATGGGCAAGAGTCACAATTCTTGCAACCGCTAGAGGGCTTTGCCACCTGGCCATAACCATAAATTCTTGGGGGGCATTTGCCTCATTTGGGAAGACAGACTCCTAGAGTGGAACATGTTGCGCTGCGGTAGTTTTTGAGTTGTACTGCTCTGCTGGGATGATTAACACATGCATACCTTGGAGGAGACATGAAGGATGCAAATCAGAAAATCAGTCAGAAAATGAAAGAGTAAAGCTTCCTCCATTATTGATGCTATTGCTGTTGGCAACATAAAAGACTTTCTGGGCTAGAGAGTCTGGTGAGCATCAAGAAGTCCCAACAATGTCTCATGTTTTTGCAGTCACCTAAAGGTATTATTAAAGGGGTACTAAATTGCTTCTATAAAAATGTTTTAGAAATATTTTCAAATGACGAGAACATTTCAAAAGAACTCATAAACCACTCAGGGTTTGTTGTTCTCTAATCTAAAGAATCACTTTATCCAAAATGGTAAAATGTGTTCCAGCATAATACCATCCAACCATTATATTAACTTCTAAGAGTGTTTATATTTACCTGAAGGCCTGTTTTGAAGAAACACGGCTCTTTGTACCACCTACAATTGGTAACCATAAAAATCCATAATGAAGTGATTAGTGGGAGAGACAAAGAAAGCTGTAGATGCCAGTTCACAGTGTGTACAACCACCCAGGAGCAGGAGTGCTGTTCTCAATGAGTGTTTGGATGGGCAGGGGGTGGATTAGAAGAAATAAATTCTTTGTTTCTAGGTGTGTGAACAAGCACATGCAGTTATGTTTCTTTGAGAGTATTTTTTGATAACTTTTATAATGTTGTGGTTCCAGTTCTCTGGCTGGTGTGTGACAGTTTGTCTAATGTGTGTCTGAATGAATGAATAAATAAATACTTCCTTGATAATGTGTGCATTTATGAAGGCACCCTCATGTTTGAATGTGCATAATTGTAAACCTGATGTGCTTGTGTATGTTTTGCCATGTTTGTAATGTATGTTGATGGTTTTCAGACTTATTCGGATCCAGTTCCCTCTGAAGCATCTGGGGGGTTCCTTTAGTGCTAATGGTGCAGTGACAGTAAAGTGAGTTTGTTCTTTGGTTAAGTTATCTTGTTTTCTCTCTCATACTTTGCTGTAAGGACTCAAACACTGTCTTTGTCTGCTTATGGAAACCCCCACAGAGCACAACAGTGACCTGCAACTTAAAAACAAATGTTTGCCAAAGGCATAAAGTGGAGGAGCAATGTCCCCTTCCCAACATTGTACCCCACTACTTCCAGCCCCCTTGCTTAGGCCAAACCAATCTTCAAACTCAGCCTTCATTTAGATCCCAAGTTCACACCTGTAAGGTTTTGTGAATGCATCTTGCACTGTTGGAACACTATCGTGTTGATGAAATCTGTCCACAGGCAATGAGATAGAAAGGCAGCCAGACAGACGTATAAACAACCTGCACAATACTCAAAATGGCTTTTGGTCCTAGTTCAATAGGTGTCACTAGGACCACATTTCGCCATGATAACACACACACAGGGGAAAGGGGAAAACAAAACCAGCCGTGGCTGAATAACACACTTTCTGTTCTTACACAGTGGTTCTTTGAAAAATTGAAAGTAAAGCTTTATTTTATCCTACAGCAAATTGCTTTCAAGCCTGCAAGGGCCAAGCCTGCAGTTTCTGTGTGTGTGTGTGTGTGTGTGTTTGGGGGTGGGGGCGAAAGAGGATATCTTTTGCTGCGTAGAGGTTTCAGGAAATGCCGCTATAGGAGCCTGATGTAGCTGTAGGGTTTTACTTAGTCCACACACACACACACACACACACACACACACACACACACACACACACACACACACACACACACACACACACACACAGACAGTTAGACAGGCCAGTGTTTTATGGTCACCAGTTGGCTCAACTTCTTTTTCCTTTACATGTGCCACTAGTAAATGTGAGCGTGTGTGTGTATGTATGTGTGTGTGTGTGTGTGTGTGTGTGTGTATGCCTATGAGGTCATTAGAAGCAATTAGCTGTGGCTAGTTAGGGGCCTGCTGATGGATTGGAAACATCCAGGCAAACACACTTCTTTAGATACATCCTCCTCTCTATAACAGTCTCTCGCTTTGCTCCCAGACAAGTTTGTGTGTGTGTGTGTGTGTGTGTGTGTGTGTGTGTGTGTGTGTGTGTGTGTGTGTGTGTGTGTGTGTGTGTGTGTGTGTGAGAGTTTGTGCGTGTTTGTATGGCTGTTGGTTTGTGTGTGTGTGTACGTGTGTACGCTTTTGTGTGGTTGTAAGTGGATTTGATTTCAAAGGTATGTCTTAGGCCCATTTGAATCATTAAGTGTGATTAGTGGAGAGGGAACGAGGCCTCCTACCTTCTCTTTACCCACAGAGAGCAAAATGTACTGCACTACCAACTGTGCCTGGGCCAAAAAATGGAAAACTCTCCCTCTTTCTTTTTTGTTTGGGCTTTCTGTCTTTTGTTCCTGACTTTTTCCTCTTTTTTCCTCCCTTTATTTGTTTACTTTCTCCCTGAATTTTGTAAAATTTGTCAAATTTTCTACACACTCGTAATTATTCTTTATAATTCCTATAAGCTTGTGTATAAAAAAAAAAACGTAGTATAAAGCAGTGATTTGATTTAGGGTCATTGAGGCTGCTAGAGTAATCCCTGGGCTCTGAGACCTGCAGTCACATGAGTATTTCATGCTTGCAACACAAACAAAGACCTGTCAAAACCACTGCATTGTATGTATCACTTATATTTAAGGACTGAATAACAGAAAAAAATACTATTTATATGATTTTGCTTGTAGGCAATCGCTGCAAGCATTCTGAGCATTCAGAGTAACAAGATGCTACCAAAACATTTTAAAAAATGGCTATACTACATGTCTGTGGCATCTGGTGGCATTTTACACAACGTAGTGCTTCTATTCACATGATGTGTATCGAATTGCTACTCTTTACCTTTAACGTATCTGCTGAAATAATCCAGTACCAAGTAGTATCGAAATGTCTCCACTCAAACAATAACTTCATTTGATCCTTTTTGAGCTGGGGATCTGATCCCGGACCGCAACATCTCCTCACCAAATCAGCAAACTTCCTGTTGCTGAAGTCTCCAGAGCCACTATTTTCACAAAGAGTCTTTTCAGTGTCTGCCTGGTTAGTATGGGCTGTATTTCTTTAAACCAATCACAGTTGTCTTGGGCAGCACTAAGCCCAGGATGCAGTGACAGAGCTTTTGCAAAATAGTGTCAGGAGGGAAGTTGTGCACATAGGGAAGCAAGCCCTGGCATTAAAATGGCTAAATCCCTGCAAAAGAAAATGCTACGGAAAACATTAAGACGTTTTAGCATGTAGGTTACTAGCTCAGAGGTTGTTCTTGTTTCATGCTCAGCACTAAAACGAAGCGTGGAGATAGGTCTAGCTATGCGAGACTAGTGTTGCATAGCAATGAAGATTTTGAAAACAGTAATGTGCAGGAAGGGGAGAAAAATTCTGTCTGAGCCAGGTGGCCAATGGCAAGCTCAAACCAGCAGTCTACATCCTCTGAGCAATACTTAGGGAGCTTTCACACCTGCCCTGTTTGGTTCAGTGCAGTCGAACTCAAGCCCCCTAAGTGCGGGTCATTTGGCTAGGTGTGAACACAGCAACGACAGGACCAAGATCTTCTTGAAAAGGTGGTCTTGATCCGGTTACAAATGAACTCTGGTGCGGTTTGTTTGTGGTGAGAACGTGTTCCGATCTCGATCCAAACCAACTGCAGTCACATTTTGCATTAACATGAGCACGTCACAGTCCCTGAGGATTATTAATGTGCTCCTCCTCCTGTACTGCCTTAATATGCACATTCAGCACATCCAATGCATCAAAACATTGTTTTCTAGTTGGAGCCGCGCCTCGTTTTCAAACTGTATGGTTTGACTAAAATGAACAATGACAGCAATATAGTCCACGATGAACAGCGCTAAAGTCAACCTGCGTAGTTGTCCCTCCATTGTGACATTAGAAAGTGTTGTGTTTGTCTTCCAAGTGGACTCCTCTTCAGTGTTTTGTTTACTTCCTGGATTTTTCTGGCATGGGAATCAAGGGACCAATCAAGAGCAGCTTTGTCACGCAACACATTTTATCTGGTTAGCTTGTAAATGCTGCCGTGAGAACACGAACCAATTCTAGGCAATTACACAACTTTGTAACAAAATTAGTCCCCGATAAAGACCAAAGCAAGACAACTCTAGGTCTGAAAGCATGGTAATACTAAGGTAGTTCCCCTACAAACTTTGTGTGGGCTATTTTACAACACACAGGGCTATTTTAGCAAAGTTGTCCAAGATGTGGAAGTAGGAGACACGCATTCATTTATCTATAGCTTCCACAAAAGTTACTTTTTCTAGCTACTCCTTGATTCTTTTCCTAGAAGATCTCCTGTTCTCTCTCCAAAATCACAGTACTTTCTCTCTGCGATTGACAGTCTAAAGCTCACTTGATACAGATCCACCCATGATGGATGGGAAAATTTTTCAACAATGTAGTAGTAATGGTGCATTCATTTGTTGCTCCCCCTGAGTTGTACTGACTTTCTCCTCTCAGTCTCACTTCAGTACGCTGCCATAAATCTACAGGCTGGGAAGCTGTCCAGCTGGCTCTCCCTTCTTCTCTAGATGGGATGGGTTATTTGTTCCATAATGACCCTCTGAGACCTTCTCCTCTGTCTCTCTTTATCTTTGTCTCTTTGTCACTCACTCAGTCTTGCTCGCTGATGAACACATGTCCACTCCTTTGTCGTTACACTCATCTTGTACATAATTTTTCAGTCAGAGCATGTCTGCAGCTGCACATTTTAACATTACAAGGTGTACACACACCCACAATGCACAGAAACACATGTGAACTCTGACATACACAACACATACACACACACACACAGACTTCACCACCAAACACTGCCAGCTCTCTACCAGGAGAGCAATTACATCCAACAATGTCTAATGTGGAAAAAAAATCACAATAAACAGAAAGTAAACATGACTGCCAGCCCTACCGCCATCACACCATCTGTTCACACAGACTGTGTGTGTATGTGGTTGTGTCAGGTTCATTTGGGTTTCTTGTTCTCACCTGAGGAGCCAAAGGGAGCATTACAGGGCCCCTCAAACCCCGCAGGTCTTTGGCTACATGCCTCCATCTCTCGTTTTTCACTCTTATTTATTCAAGACGCTTTAATTCCCTTGTGTCTTTAGTAGATTCCAGGTTGTTGTAATTCTTGTTTTATTTGGTTGTCACTGTTGTTGCTTTTCTACTTGCATCTGTGCCCTTTGAAAAGATTGACTCAAAACAAAATGTTCATTGTAGGGGGCCAAGCAGTGGTTCTTTCTTTCTTTCTTTCTTTGCTAACGTCAATGTAACAGAGCTGTTTTCTCAAGCCATAGGATGGTCAATTTCAGCCAGCTCGTGTTGCTGCAATATGAAGGAAGCATCTTTTGGCAACCCAGTCACCAGAGTAAATGTTTACATTATATGTTTCTGCAAACCACAGGTATGTGACAACTTTTCAGTTCATATCTAGCAGATATGTTGAAACTTTACATTTCAGTTTTCAAGGTTTTGTTGTAACAATGCTGTGTTAGTGTGTGGTTATGTTTAGGCACAAAATCCACCATGTTAAGGTCAGCAAAATAATCAAGTTTTGGCTCTAAGTACCTGCTGTTGTTGCTATAAACACAGCTGAAAATGTCCCAACCTGTTGTTAAAAAAATACCTGCTCTGTTGATCTTGAATAGTGATCTGCTGTTGTTTGCTGCTTGGCAGCCATCTCGCCTCGGTGTCACGCCATTCACCATACCCTCCTCCTGATGAAAAACTCAGCTCATTTACATGTAGGGCTGCCCCCAACTAAGAATTTTCTTAAACCAATAGTCATCATTTAGGGCCATTAGTTGACTAGTCGCCCGCATGTTTACAATATTAATTTAATTATTAAATGATATATTTTGGGCGGGGCAACACAATGGTTTGAGTTGAAGGTGTGAGAAAGAATAGTATCAGTAACATTGTTAACACTGTGCTACATTACAGAGAAATACAAAACCGTACTAATGAACCTTCATTAATATAGACCTATATTTTATCTACAAGTGCACGTCACACACTGAGCGAGCCGCCTGTTAATGACGCTGTCGGCAAAGCAGTAATGATTGTGCTAAGTGGCTAATGGGCATGTAGCTACTTCCATGTTTCAGATGATACGTCATGTTTGTAGTTGACCAATGAAGATGAGTTTACATATCACCTTGGGTTGGTCCTTCACCTTCTCAAAATGATCCCACACTTTGGATTTCCTGCCCGACATGTTATTAACTAGCCTGTGTGATAACCACAGGTACCAGCCCTGTAAATTAAGGGCCGTATCTTTTACTGCCTGGACAACGCGAGGTTGGGCGCTACTCTTGTGCCTTTTCTGTGCCAGCTTTCAAGAGGCAGGTGGCAGGTTGTGTGTGAGGTTCATAAGCAACCTTAACAAGCATCGAATAGCCTATTTACTTGAAATCATGAGTGCAGAGCTGATCCTCTTTTAGGCCTGTCTCTGTCCTTTCAAATTAAGTTCCCACAGGGTCTGGTCACATAGGTTTTAATTTATTTTGACAAGGCACAGCTCCTAATAGCATTTCACTGTTGTGTTTTGTTTTTTGTTACCGACCAGTGAATTCTGGCCAACTAATGACCTTTCTGGTTGACTAACATTTGGTGGAATGTTAGAAGGCAGCCCTAGTTATGATAACCAAAATTTAAGATGATATTTAGTCTCATATCAAGATATTGATTTGAATTTGGTTTCACAAAAGCTAGTTTGGTGAGTTATATGGTGACGCATTAATCAGTAATGATACACTGTTCCTCAGAGAGAGCTTTCTAGAAGGAGACCTTGAACATAGACCTTGTTACAAAGAAGCAGGTTGCAAAGCGAAGGAGTTTGTAACCTAATGCACGCACTGCTTTTAGTCCTCCTCTTCTTCCTCTTCCTCCTCCTCTTCTTCTTCCCCCTCTTGTCTCAGACTCTACTTCTTTTCTTCTCTTGCCTGTTCCCTCCTGTGTGTTGTTTCACTGGTGTTTGTTTTAGGTAACAGTCATCACTTCTCAGCACTTACCCCACACCACACACCACAAGTAATAGTTGTTTTAAGATGTTATCTGGGTGCACTTAGCCTCGCGTGTTTCTGCCATTTCTCTGTGTACGTATGTTCTTCTGCTGTGGAAGTGTGTGTGTTTATGTGTCAACAGCCGCAGAATTGCACTCCCAAATTAGTCTGTGGTTTGTCTGAGCTTCGGAAAATAGCTTTCTTAAGCAGTTGAAAGATGTGGTGGAATGGTGAAGATTGTGTGTGTGTGTGTGTGCGCCTGCTAGCCGTCTATGTTAACCTGATCCTAAGCTTGTGTAAAACTGTGAACGCTGAGAAATCAGGCAAGCAATGAGGTCATACTGCGCTTTCGGCCAAATTCTCCTATCAATTACACACACACACACAAACATGTACACACACACGCACTCACACACACAGTCAGTCTTTTCCCCCTGCGCCTTCTTTCTCTCTCTACGAGCTGTTTGGTTCATCTTTTTTTATCTTTAACAGTTATCGTTTTGGGATTTTGCCTGATTTTTTTTTTTTCTGTTGAATTTTTAATGAATTTTTATTTCCCCATGCATTCAGACTCGCTGTGTTTTGCGCTGCATGGAGACAGTGTTTTCGACAGTTTACAGTAAACAGGGTCTTTTTGCAGCGAGGGTAGCTCACGTTGTGCTTCTGGTAATAGACAGTAAAGACAAAAAAATGGGAGAAAATGCAAATGAGGCACTAAATATGCACACACAGATTCTTTATTAATGATTGTTCTAAACAGATTTTCCCCTGGCGTTTAATATTCAAAGTAAACACTGATAAATTACCACATTTTTACAAAGACAAACCAAAAATAATGAGCCCCATTTATCTTGCATCCACACGCTCCTGTCATTCTGTGAGTATGTGCAGCATTTATTGAGGAGTGTGAGTGATTGCATCTGTCAACAAGAGCAACTTTGTTTGTTTACTCATAAAGAGAAAAAAGGAGGGGAAGGGGAGGAGTGGAAAAAACAGAGAGTTTTATTGCATGTTAACCAGGCCCAAACAGATTTCTGCACTTTACAGCCCTGTAATGAAGCAGCAGTGCTGCTGCTCCTGCTGTGTGACTTGTTTGTGTGTGCATGAGAGAAGAACGGGGATTATAGAGAAATAAAGCTGTTACAGCTCTAGATGAAGCATGGGCACGGGCTGAAAGAGTGTGTGTGTGTGCGTGTGCGTGTGTGTGTGTGTGTGTGTGTGTGTGTGTGTGTGTGTGTGTGTGTGTGTGTGTGTGTGTTTGCGTGTCGTGTGTGTGAACATGTGTTTCAGCAGTATCTCATGGCTGCTTCATCTGGTCTTCATTTGGCTACAAATGTTTGGCTGCTTCTGTATCTTACTGTCTGCCTGCGTGTGTGTGTGTGTCTGTTTGTGTGAGTGTGTGTTTGAGAAATAGAGACATTATATGAATGTGCAGCTTTTACTCATGAAAAAATCAAATTCTGATGAGTCAGAGTTACAAACAGGCATATATTATTTTGATCTATACATCTGTTTATGTCACAAAGCCACACAGAAAGCTACAGTGCACATCCTGCTGCAGATTTAACACACATCCAGTCTGTAGTAGAGCAAGGATACTCAACTTGCTTTGCTTTAGCAAAATGACAGGAGGCCAGGGGCCAGTCGCAGGAGCCCTACACATGTCGGCAGGGTATTTCTAGGATTTGAGGACATTAGGGGCTTAGCCCAGACCTCTGTCAGGGGGTCTTAGGGATCCTTCCCTGGCACTTTTTTGATAAAGAAACTATATTTTGATGCTGATTCTGGCATCCTATGTACTTTAAGAGTTAAAAAACAAAACAAAATCACTGTTAATTAGAAAATGGTTGGGTCACCCAGCACCCCACTGAGGCCAGATTTGGCCTGTGGGCCGTAAGTTGAATACCACTGCAGCAGAGATTGAATTTTCTTGGGATGAGGGGTGCAGATGTAGACAGTGCAAGCAGTATGGTTGCACTGGGGCCCATGAGGTGGAGGTGGGGGGCTTGCGAATGATCCAGATTGCCACCTTTAAACTATACCTGTGTTTATGAAAAAAAAAAAAAAAAAAAACACATTAAATTAAAAATGGTGCCATAGGCTACATGCCCTTAAAATGCAAACTAATCTCCATCTCTTCTTTCTTTTCTTTTCTTTTCTTTTCTTTTCTTTTCTAAATAGTCAGTATCAATCCATAACAAAATGAAATGCCTGTTCTTTATAAACTATAAAAATAAATTAAATATAACAATATATTTTAAAAAACTATATAATTACACAAATATTTTCTTTTTTTCTTTAATATTTTTGTCATATACAGGTATGCAGTGAAGATTGTTGGGTAACATGTATGTTGATGTTGCTTAATGTCAAATCTCTTTTTGATCATGTGACATGATGATATGATACAGTAGCTAGTTTAGGTGCAAAATCTGTCAAGACTGAGAAGCTGAGCACATCTGCAAGTCCAGCAGGCAGTCATGCCTTTTAAACAGAGAAGCGGCAGCAAGAAAGGACAAGAGAGACATGAATAGGAGGAAAAAAAAGCAAAGCTCCCGTAACTAGATTCCCCTGACATTTTTTATAAACAGTTGTCAGTGGTGTGTGTGTGCGCCTTATAACTAGTAACTAGCGTACAGTAGGGCCCGTCACAAATAGCGTTATGACTACCTTACGCCACTGCTTAGGATGCATGATCACTACAAAGCCTGATTTTGCTGAAGTTTGTGTTTGCCTCCACCTGACGAATGTATCTTCAATGTATGTCAATATTCACATTCATTTTAGCTCTGTTTTTGCTCTCTACTTCTCTTTTTAGTCTCCACCAGCTCTAACATGTTAATATTAGCTACTAATTGCTTAATTTTCGTCACTAGCTAGTTAGTGGTGTGCAGTCAGTTTGAGCTGACAGCAGATGCCAGCTGCAGCCTGGGGCCACTGAGAGCGAACAAAAACAGGAAGGTTGCGGACTGGAAAACCAAAAATGAGCTGAAATATGCTAAAACACTCTGTAGACATGAAAGGTGGGTGATATTTGATCTGTGGGGTGGTCACCATAAGCGGCCCACATACAGGCAGTCATAGGAGCCACTGTTAATTACAATCATAACAGTATTCAGTCAAGCTGCTTTACTTAGTATCAGAGTCATTAGATGAGCTTTGGTTTTTACAGTTTCATGTATGATGCTGCTTCTA
Source organism: Cephalopholis sonnerati (assembly GCA_019142605.1). Lineage (NCBI taxonomy): Eukaryota > Metazoa > Chordata > Actinopteri > Perciformes > Serranidae > Cephalopholis > Cephalopholis sonnerati. The sequence continues at coordinate 35,006,365 of JAGQAX010000013.1, read as the reverse complement.
ATAACTTCAGGTACCCTGGTTACAAATATCTGTGAGCTGGGAATGTGGATTAGTGATACTGATATTCGGTAGCCTTAGGCATGTTCACAATCTAACTGTTATGATTTACAGGCATACCAAAAAAGGAGCTGGACAGCTGGCAAACTTTAGTTCCACCTCAGCTGCAGCAGGTTGTCTGTCTGTGTGGCACAAGCTGTGTTTTCTCTACCCGTGAGCGTTGAAGAATGCGTATTTGAATTCTGTTTGCTTGAATGCAACTGGTGGGTTTAAGTAAAGTTTAGTAAACTGTAGTGCATCTGTGTGTCTGTGAATATTTCATGGGGTGTGTCAGAAGTTTTAGCATGTGCAGAGATTGCTCTTGCACCTCTACACAGATGCCCACCTACACACACTTGCAGAACAGAGGACTGGTTCTCAGGCTCTGTAGTAATTTGGGGTCAGAGTTTGGGCCCCTCGTCAATCAGCAGGTCATTAGAGCTCTTTAATGACCCCCTCCTCCTCCTCTTCTCCTACATTTTCTCCTCTACTTTTCTCTCCCTCCTCCCCCCTCATCTCTCTGTCCCCTCGCTGCATGATATCCTCCGAACCTTCTCATCTTCCACCCCTCCTCCGCCTCCTCTCTTGTCCCACAATTGATTCATATCTTATTTTATTTTCTGTCTTCTCTCTAACATTTAATCCACATATCTGTTCTCCCACATTACCCTTGACTCTCCTTTCCTCCCTAGTCCTTTTCTCTCCTCCCCTGATTTCCAGATCTCCTCCAGGGGAAGTGAACTGGCTCGGGGTGTAGGTCTGCACTGTTTCACATGTCCAAGCATTCAATTCTCTGCATTCCCTCAGATAACAAAAAAACCCTAGAGTCTTTTTATCCCTCTTAGCGTCTCTGTTTTTCTTCCGTCCTTCTGACTTCCTTCTTCCTCACTCGTTCCCTTCCTTCAAATTCTCCCTCCTTTCTTTTACTTGCAACCTCTCCCTCCATGCCTCACTCTGTCATTCCTCTCTGACAATGAATGATTTGTAAGCAGATTAGATCGATCCATTATGTTTGCGTCAAACTGAGACGTCTTTGTCATTTGTCAAATGACATCACACACAGTGATCTCCAAAAACTCAGCACCACAAATGCTTTAGCACCAATTGGTAATGAGCACACACAATAATCAGACTTTTTTCATCATTTGTGTTTTATTTTCTTGTTTTAAGCAGCTTTAGGTGATTCTAAAAAAATGTACTTGATTATGAATGAGTGCTTGTCAGGAGGTGGGTGATCTAATACACACAAAACCTAACTAGACGCAAGCGTGAGAAGGTTGTGCTGCATGGAAAACATGTTGCCTTAACTTGATTTCTCCAAATAACCTGGTTTCTTTGTGTGCATTTGTTCTTCGGCCAGCTTTCCATGCTGCTGCTGCTGGTGATCGCAAATTTACTCTTTCATCTCTCTTTCCAATTTTAGAGAACTTATTCAGACTCTTTTTGTTGTGCCTGCTGTTACATCTCAGAATTCTAGGGAATTATGTTTATATTGAACAAATCTGCACCTCACGGATTACGTCCAGTGCCAGTGCTCAGCGCCAGCGCAGGAAGTAGTGTGCTCTTTATGTAGCAGGGGAGAAAGTGAGGGTTTGGAGTTCGGGGTGGTGGATGGACATGCAGTGCCTTTCATAAGAGAGACTGGGAGACCACGATGTAAACCCAGTCTTCACCACATATTTTAGTTGCAATATCCAAACTACATTTAACCACAGTTTATTTTCCATAACCACAATCTTTCTATATTCTTCACTATACTGTCGTTGCCACGCCCCAATACATAAAAAGTTGGGGTTAAATGTTAAAAAACGTTATCATTGAACATATAATCTGGTGTTTCGCAGAATCAGCCAATATTAACATTCCTATCTGGTGATGGGGTTGGCTGGTAATGTATAACAATGATCTTCTAGGCTTGATGTGCAGTAAGTGGGCTATTTTTGCCCTGGTTTGTTCCTCCCAGGCACTTACAATGGGATTAAAGCCATAGCTGAAGAGGCCAGGATCTACATGGAAGCCAACAGAAATACCTGTCTGGAAATCGCATTTCAGGGCACATTTAGCGCATAATGCACTCCAGTAAATAGCAGTAGTTTCAGCAATTGAGTGCCAAGTTCCTCGTCTGCTGTGGCGAGTGAGCTGGTCTGAACATTGCGGTGACTGTGCTTTATGATATATGCTTAATAAAAGAGGTCATTCCATTTTTATGGAACATTTTCGGTGTTACAACTGTGTATGCATTGTTCAAAACATGCTTATTATGTTATAAATCAGGTTGCACTGAGGCTATTACGAGCTGTAGACTCTGGATTATGTATTAATGTTTTCTTCTAGTTGTATTACTGCTGCAGCCTTCCAATTACCCCCGTAACTTTCTCAACAATTATAAAGATGGAGTATAATAAAAACACCAGCGTAAGTGTGTGTCCGTGTGTGCTGAATAAGCACTGTTTGTATTCTTAAAGCCCCCCTCCCGTCTCCACGGCATGTGGAAGTAATATCAGCCCAAATGTGTTCCTCATTAAAGCAGCGGCAGCAGCGCGTATGAACATGGTCAGGATACACAGACAAATTAGCCCATTTCCCCCCAACACGCACGGGCACACTGTAGCGCACACACACTGTCCTGCGCGCATACACACATTCATGCATGTACACCGAAACACATGTAAGCACATTCACTTTTTTACAAGCACACGCCCGCCCAACACACACTGTAAAAGAGCTAAATAATTACCATTTTAACTGTGTGTTACTTAGTGCTCTGTGTTTCCTTATAGCAGACGAATTAATGATGCTATGCTGCAGAAATGTGTGACTGAGTGTGTAGGAATGTGTGCATATTATGTTGATGTTTGTGTATGCATGTGTGTGGGTGTTTGTGAGTATGTGTGTATGAGCATGGGGTCGTATAGAGCCAGGCACGGAGGACTTGGTGCAAGAGAGATTAAGAAAACCACACTGCTTCAGCTCTGCTTCTGTCTCTGTTGGGTGTGTGTAAGAATGTGTGTGTGTGTCTGCATGAATGTGAGTGTATTTAAACGGAAGGGTTTGGCTTCCGGCGTCCTGATTGGACAAAGTCTCAGGAAAACCCCCTCTAGTCTCGGTCTCATTCACTGTTGTCACACTTATTCATAAACCTGCTAATAAACATCACATGATTTGTACTTTTGCAGACGGAAAGTACACAGTGTGAATTTCTGTGTGTGTGTGTGTGTGTGTGTGTGTGTGTGTGTGTGTTTAAGGGAGAGAGCAAGATGTCAGTGTTAAAATGTATAACTTTTATTAACTGTTTATAAAATCCAGGAATCTAAGTGACACTTGTTAAACATTGGCTGCACGGTAACGTTTTATGGTTTTCACATAAAATGTAGATATTTTGGCAGATCCTGCACATACCATATATGTGCTTTCATACCATTAAACCTGGCACCGGCTCAAACAGCCGCACACACTCACTTACTCACTGTCACATTCAATGTTGATCCTGGTTCTGACCTACTCAGTGTGAGGGATGTTTGTTTGGACATTTTGTGAATAACAGTGATAGATGTAAGCTTCGACAGACTGTACGTGTGTGCGTGTCTGGCAGGGTGTTTTTGTGATCGAGGCGAGATGTAATCTTGGCCAGAGGTGCTAAAACAGAAAGGCAAAAAAGATAAATGACGATTTAAGGTCTTGTGTCTTTCCAGTTTTAGCGGGAAAACACACTTTTGGTTTCCCTTAAATATGGGGATGTCAGCTCACAATTTCAGACGGTCTCTCCTGGAAGTCATTCACAATGTTGCTCTCGGCTGTTCACGTGCAAAATTTCAGAAATACTTGTGCCAAGAATGAAAATAGAGAACTAGGGAGAAGTTTCAACCCTGGGTCTTTTCTCACTCTTACTCAGCTGGTCAGTCACAGTGTGATCACTGGTTTCGGCAAAAAAATAAGGAAATGGAATGACAGAGTGGCATTAGAAAGATGTATGGAGAGGGGGTTTCCGAAGCTATTCTACCACCCGCCAAGCAGCTCTGATGAAATATAATGACCTCTTATTAAAGGAATATGACAAACTACATAACAAAATGAACAACTGGTAGCTATAAATGTCAGAGGGGTTAGGTCTGTACACACAAATGACAATGTTGAACTTAAAACCTGAAATTGGAGGATTGAAATTTTTGATTGCTTATAAATGGAGACACAAAAAACTCCTAATCAATCAAAGAAAACTACGGAAAGATCAACTTTCATATCTGGCTCGCAGCAAGGCAACAGCTGTGATTAGAAAGTAAACTGATACTCACCGAACTAAGCGCTAAGTGCTGATTATAGCGTCATTGCTGTTGTTCAGTAAAGCTTACACAGCTAACAGGTTGAAACTCCAAACAAAGACGGACTGTGAGAACGAGATTCAAAAAATAAAGTAAAGGGTTTGGATGGCGTATAAAATTAATCCTGTTGTTTGTTGCACTCATTTCTTCCATCTGTCTCTTACCCAAACCAGAATGAAGAGATAATCTATTCTAAAACTTAATTCAGTGGTATTATTGGCATATTTTGTCTAAGCAAACAACATCTGAGAAGATTTCCTACAACTCAGTCATTTCAACAAAATGGAATATGCATGGTAAATTTCTGTGCCGTGTCTGACTAGAGACTTATCGCTGAACATTACATCTAGTTTGCACAGAGGCTACGCAGTGGAGGATCTAAAAGAACGTCTGGGGTACGCACCCTATTATTTTTTCTGATAATGCTACATTGTGAACAGCAAATCCGTGCTGAAATCATAGAAACAGTGGCATTGCATGGCTTTTGGAGCTTTGAAAGTATTTCTCATGTCACAAAAACCATTGGGAGTGAATTGTATGTTTTATGTTATTATCATACTATCTGTGATGTGTCGGCATGTGCAGATTTGACACCTGCACACCCTCATCCCTGGCTCTCCAAAGCTGGAGAGCCAGTGTGCTACCGTTGCCTTGCGTACAAGGCGGTGGTGTCTGTGGCATGGAGGTTGCCGCAGACCACCGGTAGAAATACAAGATATAACTACAAAAGACGTTGTATTCACACAATAATGCTATGCTGTCTAGGGGAGGTGCCTCGTTTTTTTTTTTTCTATGATAATGCTACATCGTGTGCTACTGATTGATATTCTATTGACTCTCATCACTGATTTACTGTCCAGGGGCATAATGTGTTAAAATAATATTAATAGAATCACTTGTGGCCACCTAATCTTACCAACTATCTTACCAAATTTCAAGCAAGATGACAAGATGAGATGACTAACATATACACTTGAATCTAACATCATTTTAAGTCCGCACTGGTGCATAGCCATGCCAGCGTAGCTGTTGCCAGGGTTTAAGAGTGAAGCAGAGCAAAGTAAAGCAAACTACAATGTGATATTGAGAGGACATGTCGATTTAAAACAGCCGCAGTAGCAGCATGTGTCATGTCTATATTGTTATTATTACCCATTGGTTGCGGTGCACCGCCTCACCACTACTTGACGCCATCAGTTTCGCTTGTGGCGCTGATCGGCTAATCAAGTCCCACTGCAGCACAAACACTTTAACTGAGAAACTGCTGTTTAATGTCACAATGCCAGATGAATCAGTCTACGTAAACCCGGTAGAGTGGGCGGATTCAAAGGTCTGGTCCCAAGAAACCAACTTTATGTAAATCATTGCAATGCTGCTGTATCAGTAATAAGAGGCTCTCATCAAATATTGACAGTTTTGCACACATCTTGTTGTTTCCATGAAACTGCTTAGTATCTACTTATGAGGGAACACATGCAATCAAATAAAACTCCCGATGTTTTCTCTCTTTCCCTTTGCATTACCGTCCTCTACAGTTGTGCTCCACAGACCTACAAAGTCTGCAAAGTTGACTGTTACACTGGAAAAACTCCCAACTTCCACATTCCACTGAGTTGACTTTGGTTTGCAAATGTAGAATCGACTATGTGAAGATGATAGGAAAAGCATATGTGAGTATTGATCTTATTTGGATTGGATTGTAACAATAGGATAAGTATTGCAGACACAGTGGAGGGGTTTGGAGAAAGAGAGCACTGTATCGCTCCTCTGAGAGTGCTCCGTCCTATATAGACAAAGCTACACACACACACATGCGCACACACAGTTAGCAGGGGGTTAATGGGGAGAGCAGGAGCTCTGGGGTCTACACTAGTCTGCCTGGTTTCCTACGTTTAATCACATTTGGGAAACAGGCCCAAATCCCTCTTTCCTTCCTCTACATCTCAGTCTCTCTCCGTATCTCTTGCTTCTCTGCCTGCTTTCCTCCCTCACTTACCTCTGCCTTGGCTGATACACTGTATTCTCTATCTTGGAAAGCTGGTTAAAATCTCATTTTCTTGGCTTTATTTTATTCCTTTCTTTCTGCTTTCCACGGCTGTCTTTCCTCACCTCTACCACCAGCTATTATTGTTATTCTTTTTTTCACATTTTCTGCCTCATCTGGCTAATGTGATTTTTACTTAGCCTCTCTATGTGCCCACAATCTGGTTTGTGTCATCTGGTGTGTGAGAGAAATGTGTGTGCATAATGTTCATGAACCACCCCTCCTACCCTTTATACAGTCTGTTGTATTAAAGACAAAGCCAAATGCATAGCGATGATACCTTACCCTGCTGTCTCCTATAGTCTCCTGGTGTCTGTATAGAGAGGAAGGGGGGGTGTCTTTGTGTTTTTATGTGTGTGCGAACAGAAGCCAGCGGCTGATATGAATTGTATCCTTATGGCCTCTGATTAAGAGGACAGACAAGATAGAAAAGTTCACACGCAAAACAAACAGAAGGCAAGGACTGGTAGCTATAACAGAGCTCAGTAATTGTGAATGAGTACACAAAACAGAGAGGAGGGGTGACAGGTTTTATAGCTGCGTCTGGCTAAGAGAGTTAATGATCAAACAGATGCTGGAGCGGCTGAGGCTCACTCACTCCCAGTCTCCCTCTCTATCTAACAAGACAGGAGCACTCAGCCCAGACTAATGCCGCCTTTCTCCGTCCTCTTTTGTCTTCCCTTCTTTTTTTATGAGTCTTGTTAGCTGCTTAATTAGTAGCTAAAGAAAAAGAGAGTTTAAGGGAGGGAGGACAAGAAAGAGAGAGATCACTGTGATCATTAACTGACGGACTAGAGCTATTAAACTTGTCGCTGCTCCACCCTTTCCTTTCCTGTCCCCCACTCCTTTCGTCCATCCTTTCTCACATGTTCTTCCTGTGCGTCTCTTTGACATTCATTGCGTTTATATTCACACAAGGAGCCAGGTTATTGGAAAACTCAAGTTAAGGCAGGAAATCAGCCTGGTTTCTGTAAAAACCCACCTTCACATGCAGCTGCTCAGCTGTCTGACCCCTCCCATTACATATGTTTTAAACCATACTGGCATAAGTCTTTGTGACTTGATTATTGCAACAGCCTTTATTCCTGACATAAAAAAACCTGCAACGAGTTTTAGCCTCTTTACGTTGGCTCCCTGTTTGTTCAAGGATTGACTTTAAAATCTTATTGATTACTTTAAGGCTCCTCATGGCCTTGCTCCAGAATACATTTCAGACCTGTTAGTCCCCTATGAACCTATGCGTAGTTTGAGATCCTCAGGCAGAGGTCTTCTGCTTGTTCCAGAGTCCAAGATGAAGACCAAAGGGGACAGAGCTTTTGCAATAAGGGCCCCGAGGCTCTGGAATGACCTGCCAGAGGATATAAGGCCATCTGAGTCACTGGCTTTTTAAGTCTCTCCTAAAAATGTACCTCTATGGGAAAGCATATCCTGACTTTATCTGAGCTGTCTGTCTCTTTTATGGCTATTTTATTGAGGTTATTTCCCCTTTATTATCTTGATATTAGTTACTATAGTTACTATTTCATCTTTTAGATGACAGTTTATGACATGTTATTTGTTTTATTCTTCTTGGTTGTTAAGTTTTACTGTACAGCACTTTGTAACTGTGTTTTTAAAGGTGCTATATACATTAAGTTTTTTATCATTATTATTATTGTTATTATTAGATGTGACACTGCAAGCTTTTTTTTCTGGTCAGCTGTAGTTTAGGCAGTTGGACAAATATATCAGCTACTGGCATTTAACTGCATACATCATAAGCTAGGGGGTTTTCTTGAGCTGATTTTTTATCTTTGGTGATTTTTGTCACTATGTTTTCCTAATTTAGTGGTCTGCCTTCTAATAATGTGCAGTATCTGCTGTAGCATAAAGAGGCCAGCGACTGCAGAGAGACTGATGTAAAAACAGTGTGTGGGGCCAGCATATTTTAACGTCTGACTCATTTTTCAAATCAAATTCTACTTATATAGCACATTTCATACGAAGTAATCTCAATTCGCTTTTACTTACAATATGTGTGAATAAAAACAAATTAAGTCTTGCAAGTAATTCATCCCTAGCCCACCCACCCGCACAGACAAAGACAAATACATAGAGGCACTAACTATTCATAGGCCTGGGAGAACAGGTAGGTCTTAGGCTTGACTTTAAAGACTGAATGCACCTTCAACAAATTTATTTTGGATCATGGGCACAGTTAGGAGACCAGTGTCCTATGTTTTGAGGAGCCAGACCATTACATGCTCTGTAAACAGTGAGGGGTATTTTGAAATCAATTCTGCATTTTAACGGAAGCCACTGAAGTGCTTTGAGTAATATGTTCTCTTTTCCTAGTCCCAGTAAGTACTCTGGCTGCAGCATTTTGAATAAGTTTGAGCCGTCCTGCAGTCTTTCTGATGAGTATAGCAAGAAGGGCATTATTAATTATGGTTTTATTTCAACCACTACCAGAGTTGGTGATTGTAGGTACAGTGGAAAGACTAACAAAGACAGATTTGGTGTGTGCTGCACACACTTGTGCCATTATATAGGCAATCATTGGTGGTAGGGTGCTGGTTAGAAAATTTACCCAACCTCAACATGTAGCCTTGTATAAATCTTGTTCGACACCTTCATAAGGATAAAGCATCAGGTTTCTCCAGCAGATATATAGGGGTGTTAACAGGATTCAGAAAAAGGTGTCAGAAGTAGACAACAACAATAATCTATTTACTTAAGTGCTCAATTTTTTTGCCTCTTGTGCTTCTTGTTATTCAAGAGACTTTGATTCATTCAAACATGCAAAAAATCTACAGTACGTTATTTAACAAAGATGTGAAGATACATAAAATCCTAAATTACACCAGTAGCCTCCTCTTTCACATACACACACTTATTACTTATAATAAATGTGTAACTTAATTATTCCCAATTCAGGTCATTTAAGAATGCTTTGAAGCTTTAAGAAACTAATGCCCACTTTCAGTTTATAGCAGTTAATTTGTCCTGTACATGTTACAGCAGTCACTGAGTCATATGACAGCTCAACATGATTATAATTGGGCTAAAGTTGCTCCACAGGTTGCCATCTGAGTCAGGCTGATTATGGCTGAAGAGCGTTGGGGCACTTGACTGTACTCTGGCACCGGAGGGTGAAATGTGAGCCAGCTTTGGCTCGTATATGCCTGCCAGATCTGGGTAGGGTTTGGGGATGTGGAATTGGAGAAATCTGGGCTGAGAATTGTCTCAGGTTAGCAGCACTCGTTCTTGCTTTGGGTGCAGTCTTGGCATTTCAAATCAGATCAGTGTAAATGGTGGAGACTCCATTCCAATTGTGGCACGTCATTCTTTGCAAGCTTGCTTGTGAATGGATAGCTGTGACATTAGAGCAAAAATAAACTGGTGTCACTTTGTTTTTACATAAGGTGGGTTCTCTAAAAAGTTTAGACACAAGGGGGGTTGGTTGTCAGCTGCATAAGGGTCCACACCAGTGCTGAGTGCTGGATTTACTTAATGAGCCTGACAAAGAACGTCATCGGAGTCTATGAACAGAGTTTAAGAACCTTGACGAAAATCCAGCACATAAAAGTAATTTAAGAGTAAATTATTTGGGGAAACTACACTCTCATGATCCAGTCTGTTCCATTCAGTCTTTCTCCATCCTTCATCCTCTCATCTCTTTCTCCCCCTACTTTTCCGCTCTGCAGGATACCAATTGGCCAGACCACCTGTTGCTGTTGGCGACGGGGCCCTGACAGGAGAATGTGATTGGATGGCAAGGTCGTTAACCTCCGCATACAGAGAGTGGTGAACCCTGGCAGGAGGGGTGATGAGGACACACACCGTCTTAATGAACACGCAGACATACACGCATACACCCCCACTGACACTCACAAACACCCCCACAGACCAAAATTATACACACCCCACGAACATACAGACAAACACACACACACATTTAAAGGCACTCTCCCCTTTCCCTCCCCCTCTGGTCCCCCTCCCCTCCTCCTCTGAAGGAACGTTTAGTAAAACAGCGATCGGCTCTATTGAGGACCAGTCTCTTTTCTCCTCTTCTCTTTGTCCGCAGCTGATTGGCAATTTGTCTGGAGATGAATTAGTTAGCTGGTTTCACAGGAGAGGCTGAATGGAATAAAGGCCTAAAAGCCAAAGAATTAGAGAGCTAGTTAAGAGAGAGGGAGAAGGACAGAAAGAAGAGGGGGAGTTAAAGAAAAGGAGAGGCACAGAGTGAACGAGAGGAAGAGTGAAAAGAGTGAATAAGAGTGCTGATTGAAATGGTGGATATGGCAGTCTAAAGGTTTAGAGCATGGACGGAGTGCTTCAGGCAATTAAAACGGCTCGCTGCTCCTCTGGTCCTATTGTCGTGGTTGGAGGGCTTTTGCATACCTCAAAGCTCTAACGGTGTTTTCTGTGGCTCTGTAGGGCTCACTTTCACTGTGGCTGAAAGCAAGTGCTTTAATCTAAAAGCTCTGAAGCAAATTATTTAGGGACCTCTTGAAGTTGTAACATGTTAGAGACAAAATAATATGATTGACTTAAAGGACAGTACAAGTTAAAAGTACAGCCTGACAACTTGAGTACTGAGGTCTGGGTTGGCTTTAAAGTTGATGTTAAAACATCACCTGCAACAAGTGACAAAATAATAAAAGCCAGACAGTGTAATGTCATATCTAGATAATGTCCCATATTAGAGGTACACTTACAGTTCACATATTCACGCATCTAGTAGTGTGTGTACCTGTCTGTCCACAGCTAATCTCTAGGGGTGTAAATCACCAGCTTCATCACGATACGATATCATATCGATACTATGAACAACAATACGATATTTTCCGATATAGCAAAGTGTGCAACGATACGATTTCGGTTCGATACGATTCAGGGGTCTGCGATCGATATTAGGCGATATTAAATGCCCATTTAACACAGTCTGTTACAGAAGAAGCTGACACCCCTTTCTCTTTTACTTGTGGCCATAAAACACATAAACACATAAATAATAAGTTCAGTAAAGTGCACTTTACACTGACTCCACTGACACAAAGGGCTTTCTGACAGAGAAACCTTTCTGGAAGAAAAAAAAATCATCTTTTTCATAAAACTTCAGGAATATCTGGCTTAAAGCCCTGAAGGAAAACTTCTCCCAGCAGCCATAAAACAGATTAACAACAGGACCATTCAAGAAAAAGTGTAACATTCAGCTCAGTAATAACTGTCAAGGGTCAGAGACCTGTCAGTTGTTTTTTGCTAATCACCCATTATTAGCTTTAGCATGTTTCCATTGCATTAATTAGCCTAGCGGCTAGCGGACATTTTTCCTCTTCTCATAGCTTAACAAATGGCACAGAGCAGTAATATTTATCTTACTCACCGCTGGTTTAAGTCTCTGTATCTCCCGAACAGAACAGCTCGGTTGAATTTCAGTCTGCATGCACGGTTTTTCAGACGAACATTGTTAAAACAGAGCGGCTGATGTTGCTAAAGCCAGAAGCTAGCGGAGTGAGATACTCGTCCAGGCAGGTAACGTCACGTTGTGTTCTGTCTCGTAACGTCATTGTTTACATGCGCCATGTGCTGTCTGTTGATCCTTCTTTTCTCCTGAAATCCATAATATTTCCACTATGCTGATTTATTCCCGAGTAAATAACGTTATCCTCATCGTCTTTCTCTTGACTGCTAACCATCTGCCTGCCGCTGTTTGACAGTGACACAAACCTTCAAAATAAAAGCCTACGCTAAAGATGACGATATAATCGATGTTTCCACTTTGCATCGATGTGATTGGATCGTTGATCATTAAATCGATGTATCGATCCAGAACGATGGATCGTTACACCCCTACTAATCTCCCAAACTAGTGGACCAAGCCTAATGTTTTTTTTTTTTTTACTGTATGCTCAAGAACCTCTCTTGGATGCAATGATTGACAATTGTTAAAAAACATGTTTTATTAACTGTTGTGGACAGCACCAGCGGAACCGTTCCGCACCGTCCCCATTGGAGCTGTGAACACTGCAGTCTGTTGATTGGTCAGTAGCGGACGGTCACTCTGCTCAAGGCTGAGTTGTGGCTGGTTTTGAGGCTCATGTAACCACTGTTCATACTGTGGAGAGTTTTACATATATTAGTAGATTGTAACTATAAAATGAGAAGATGTTTTGCTGCCGCTTGCAGCAGCTGTAATCTGAGAACACAATTACTTATTTCACTGGGCTGACTTTTAAGGTGGAACAATAACTTGTTATGTTAATCAAAGCATGAGCTGACAGCATGAATTCAGTCAGTACACCTTAAATTTTAATGTGACAACTTTGACCATTACTGTAGTTTTTATTGTATCTCTTGGATGACAAACACTTTTAGTAATGAGTGGATCTTCAAGCGTTTAAAAATATACAGTACAGGCCAAAAGTTTGGACACACCTTCTCATTCAATGCGTTTTCTTTATTTTCATGACTATTTACATTGTAGATTCTCAATGAAGGCATCAAAACTATGAATGAACACATGTGGAGCTATGTACTTAACAAAAAAAGGTGAAATAACTGAAAACATGTTTTATATTCTAGTTTCTTCAAAATAGCCACCCTTTGCTCTGATTACTGCTTTGCGCACTCTTGGCATTCTCTCGATGAGCTTCAAGAGGTAGTCACCTGAAATGGTTTTCACTTCACAGGTGTGCCTTATCAGGGTTAATTAGTGGAATTTCTTGCTTTATCAATGGGGTTGGGACCATCAGTTGTGTTGTGCAGAAGTCAGGTTAATACACAGCCGACAGCCCTATTGGACAACTGTTAAAATTCATATTATGGCAAGAACCAATCAGCTAACTAAAGAAAAACCAGTGGCCATCATTACTTTAAGAAATGAAGGTCAGTCAGTCCGGAAAATTGCAAAAACTTTAAATGTGTCCCCAAGTGGAGTCGCAAAAACCATCAAGCGCTACAACGAAACTGGCACACATGAGGACCGACCCAGGAAAGGAAGACCAAGAGTCACCTCTGCTTCTGAGGATAAGTTCATCTGAGTCACCAGCCTCAGAAATCGCAAGTTAACAGCAGCTCAGATCAGAGACCAGATGAATGCCACACAGAGTTCTAGCAGCAGACCCATCTCTAGAACAACTGTTAAGAGGAGACTGCGCAAATCAGGCCTTCATGGTCAAATAGCTGCTAGGAAACCACTGCTAAGGAGAGGCAACAAGCAGAAGAGATTTGTTTGGGCCAAGAAACACAAGAAATGGACATTAGACCAGTTGAAATCTGTGCTTTGGTCTGATGAGTCCAAATTTGAGATCTTTGGTTCCAACCGCCGTGTCTTTGTGAGACGCAGAAAAGGTGAACGGATGGATTCCACATGCCTGGTTCCCACTGTGAAGCATGGAGGAGGAGGTGTGATGGTGTGGGGGTGTTTTGCTGGTGACACTGTTGGGGATTTATTCAAAATTGAAGGCACACTGAACCAGCATGGCTACCACAGCATCCTGCAGCAACATGCCATCCCATCCGGTTTGCGTTTAGTTGGACGATCATTTATTTTTCAACAGGACAATGACCCCAAACACACCTCCAGGCTGTGTAACGGCTATTTGACCAAGAAGGAGAGTGATGGAGTGCTGCGGCAGATGACCTGGCCTCCACAGTCACTGGACCTGAACCCAATCGAGATGGTTTGGGGTGAGCTGGACCGCAGAGTGAAGGCAAAGGGGCCAACAAGTGCTAAACACCTCTGGGAACTCCTTCAAGACTGTTGGAAAACCATTTCAGGTGACTACCTCTTGAAGCTCATGGAGAGAATGCCAAGAGTGTGCAAAGCAGTAATCAGAGCAAAGGGTGGCTATTTTGAAGAAACTAGAATATAAAACATGTTTTCAGTTATTTCACCTTTTTTTGTTAAGTACATAACTCCACATGTGTTCATTCATAGTTTTGATGCCTTCGGTGAGAATCTACAATGTAAATAGTCATGAAAATAAAGAAAACGCATTGAATGAGAAGGTGTGTCCAAACTTTTGGCCTGTACTGTATATTAATTTTGACCAGATTATGTGAACTGTGTATATTCCAATCCTCACTCGGAGAAAAAAAGCGCTGTGGAGCGTTGTTCCTGTGGGCTCCAGCAACACTAAACCCCTGAGCTTGCCTTGGAAAGACTAAATGCTCACACCCGCTGTTTTTAAATATCCCAGAGAGAAACTCTCACTGCAGCCTGCGCTATTTGGTTTTGAAAATGTTGGCGTGTAACTCGAGATGCAGACTAATAAAGGAAGAAATACAGTGAGTGACCAAGGGACTATAGGTACCATGTCTGAAGGGTTACTTTTGGTACCATAGGTACCATACCAGAAGGGGTTTGGTGGAAACGGGGCTTTAAGTGGTCGCAGTAAGAACACAGCCACCTGGTGAAGATCTGAACTCTACTGAGTGCCCTATTTTAGTTTGATTAAGTTTTTGGGTTGTTGACACCTGGTCAAACCAGAAAGTGTCATAGAGAAATTAATCTGTGCGTCTTAACAAAATATGTCGCTCTAAGCCTGGTGACGAAGTGACTAATCGACTAGGAGCTGGTTAGCCATTCAGTCACATACCAGAGCTAGTCTGTAACAATAGGTCACCTGTGTTGGGCTTATTCCCCATGATATTTTGTTCTCAGGATTGTTCATCATTTCATAAAGTAAAAAGTTATTAAAGTGGGAAAAGCTTTCTGACCTAGCAAGTTGCAATCAAGTAACTGTCTACAAACCATTCCTCTTTCGTGGAGCAGTTTATACTGATACAGAGGAAGTTAAATAATAGTCCATGGTGCAACACAGCTAAGAAGCTGTGAGCCTTTATGCAGTTTTTTTCCACAGAAACTAAACTGCACTGATCCAATCCCAGTATCAGCATATTCATATCTTAAGCTTAAGCTTAATTTATATTCATGTTCACGTTTGTCGAGGTTACAAAAAAATGCAGACGCAGACAAGCATGTGAGTTTACTGTCAAAATAAGCTGCCTACACACACACACACACACACACACACACACACACACACACACACCCACACACACACACACTTCCGTTGGGATGTCCCCTATTCTGTTATTCTGGCATGGTTGACAATATAAACCTTCCTGACAGACAATGGCCCTTCCTGAAAGGCTGTATATGATATCCTCTGTCTCTGTTTCACTCTCACACACTCTCACACACAGACAAAACATGCACTCACACACACATGCACACACACATATATTTCCGCTGGGATGCCATCTTTTCCCTTGTTTTGTGACAACTGACACTACAAAACATCCAAAGAGACAATCGCTCAAAGGCTGGACATTGCGTCATGACACACAAACACACACAGTTGCACACATAGGTAGATAATATAACAATCTACAGTACTCATGCGTTGCCATATAAACAGCACTATATGTGTATTCTTGATATTCCTCATTCATTCCCTTATTTTCTCTGGGCATTGCCTACTGTTAAATGGGTCCATATAATAACTGAAAATGCAGATCATATGCTGTCAGATTAGTTTTTTCCGTCTTGTTGCAGAACACCAAAACATTCAATCATCATCCCACTCCCAAGTGTGTAACCCTCACTTGTGGAAGCACGTTAGTGTATCCTGTTGATAAGTTTGGGTGTATGTCACACTGTCTGTGCTGGGTCTGTTGACTGTTAAGAGTGTTGAAACTCTAAATACATGTTTCTCCATCGTGGAATTTGATTTCTTTTTTCTCCTTTGCTCTGTGTGTCTGCGTCTGCAGAGTGGTAGTAATTGCACAGGTACATTTTTCAGATGTCTGCCAGTGGACCACCTCATTGGGGCTGTCAGCACATACAAGGCCTGAAAACGTACAGCAAGAGAGGAGGGGGAGAGGCATGAGGAGAGGGAAATTAGATGGGTACAGCGCGAGTGGAGGTAGTATGAAGGATCGGAGAAAAAAGAGAAAGATGGAGAGGTGAGATTGATACCTGAGAGACAGCAGAGGAAGATGGAGGGGGATGGAGGAGAAAAAGACAGGTGGTAAAGGGGGATGGGGGGAGAATGAAAGTCAGAAGGGAAGAAAGAAGAGAGACAAAGAGGCAGGGTAGTTTAACGCAAAAGCACTTCTGTCATCAGGGCTGAAGCCTGAGAAATATCACACACATCCCTCATTGTCTGTGGATTAAGCACAGACACACCATCACACACAGCCCACACACATGCACAGATGCACATACTTGAACACACATGTATCTACACTCATATTTGCACACACAAAAAATGTGCTCAAACAGTCAAGTGCACACTGTCGCACACATGGAAAAGTTCTCATGGTCAAATTACGATGGTATGTCCCTATTTTAGCCAACCTCTGCCCCCTCTGCCTCCGAGGCATGTTTCCCAAAAAGTTCCCAGGTCAACTCAGCCCACAGAATTATAGCAAACAAGGGAGTATGAAATCTTGTTACTCTTATAATGTTAAACAATCAGCATCTGTGACTCAAGATTGCTTCATTGGTTTTAGCACTACGTGTGAGGGATGCACTCCATTCAGCCTCCAGATCCAAAGTTCAAAGTCATGATTCATTTGTAGCCCAGTAACACTGAACTGGAATATGCATATACAGTCATTCAAAACATAGTCAGGCAGACAAATAGTTGGGCAAGCACCCAGAATCCCACAGAACCAGACAGAGCGGCAGACAGAGGGAGCATTTTTATGTCACTGCCTCCCCAGCTTCAGCTACATTAAAAGTTTGATGGTGGTACAGTGTGTGCGCGTCTTTGCGCCAGTCTGTATTTTTACATTTCTTGAGAAAAGAGTTGGATCCTCTTCATAACACAAGACTTTTCTTACACCAAACATTATGACACATGTTATCCATCATAGTAAGCCTCATTCACATAAGATGTGAACATTTGTTACATCACTGTCCACACTGGTGGGGCAGTTATAACTTATTTCCTGTTTCATTGAGCAGTCTCTTCTGCATGTGTGTCCAGTCCTGATCTCGAGGTGGGCCTTCACAGCAGGTTGCTGGATCCAGGTAGACATGGGTCAACAGCTTTATAGGAGGAGTTTTATATTTGGGGAAATATGCTTATTTGCCTTGAGTTGGATGAGAAGATTGATATGACTTTGATATCTTGCCAGTGACTTCCTGGAGTCTCCACTGGTAGCCCGGCTGGACCCAGCCAAGAAATACTCCAGTACATACCCCTACATACCCTCAGATCACACAAGATATCACATGTAAATTAATGAGCTTTAGAGGTGCTGGATAGAGCTAGACTAGCAGTCTTTTCGCTAAGCTAGGCTAATTGGTGACAGACATGTGTTAGAAATCTTCTGTGAGTGTTATAAATCCTCTCTGAGCCTACATCAATTCTTTGGCACACCCAGACTGTATCCAAATTGATTTTAAAATTCTGGACAGCAAAAAAACACACAATGTGATTTTTCCAAATCAGATCCAAACCACATCTGTGGTTGGTTTGAAATGCAATTCCAATCAGATTCCTACAGATGTGTCTCAGTCCGGGTGCTCTGGCCACTCAAATCGGATTTAAAAGTTTCTTTTGTATGACTCACATTGCAGTACACAACGGCAGCCTCGAATCCAGAGGGATAAAAGCTCTGAGCAGAATCCATGCTGCAAAGCGCTGTGGCTGACTGCATGGAAAACAGCAGCCTGTGGACAGATGAGACACCTGAAGACACATGACCATATACCACCCTTGTAGATACACCATTGGCTAGATGTGTGAGGACGTATATGATTGTCTTCCTCTTAATTTTGTATTTCTTTGGATTTAATGCCTACCCCATTTAAATGTTTTTTGTAATGTTTTTCAAGATGACCCTGATGAAGACAACAGGCCGAAGGCATTGGTCTTACATCAGAGTTGGTCTATACACCTAAAGTGTTGCGGGAGTTGTGCCAGACGCCCCCACCCTGCTTCGACAGACGAGACACCAAAATAAAATGAAATAAATAACCAGGACTTGACAGCGCGATTGTTTGGAGGGTGAAATGATGAACCTTCATTGTAACCACAGCAAACTATGCAGATAGGCTGGTGATGTCTGGACACACAAATCCAATCTGATCACCTGCAAATAACAGTGTGGACAGTCTCTCTTAAAGATCTGATTTGAGAAACAAATCTGCCTTGCCAGCAGTCTGAATGTGGCCTTACTCTTGGAAAGAAAGCAAATAAGTGCATTCCCCAAAATGTCAAACTATTCCTTTAAGGAATTGAAGCACCACACTGATGTGCAGTGGATCAACAGGGTAGCCTGCCAAACACCTACTTTGCTTTTAGCATGATTGTTGGAGTGTAACACCATTGACCATTTTCAGATTGTATCTTTAAATAATAGTAGTTGTAGACAGAAGTTCTGTAGGGGTTGCATTTGTAAACAGCAGACCTTGTTGGTGGCCTCATCCTTTTTGTGTGTTTGCAGATCATTTAGTGTGTTTCCTGTTGAGATAGCAGGGTGCAGTGCTAAGTAAAGTCAAATAAGATTGTGTTGAAGTTGAGCTTTTAGCCTTCCTTTTCCTGGTATAAGGGGTACCTAGAGTTGTGGCCTATTTCTATATGACTGTTACACATTCGTTAGGATATTCGGTTGGCTTCACAGTGGGGGCTATGTAGGGTAATACCAGATTTTTGGCAGTCTTAGAGCTCATTAGAGGAATAGAACAAAGGTTACATATTGTAACTTTCTGGGTTTTTTTGGATGCTGAGATTTGTCGGTCAAATACACCCAATGGGACACACAGTAAAACACATTTAGTTGTTTTAGGCACAAATGCTGAGACACCACTGTGTGTAATGTGAGTATATTTAAAGAAAATATGGAGAAGGATAATCAATCACACAAAACATTAAGCAATACACAGTGTTTTTTGTGGTGGTGTTCAACAAAATGTGGACAGACTTGTCCCAAGACAGGCTCCAAGACATAGCCAGTCCCAAATTTGAGGAATGTGGTTCATGCTACAAGAAATCAGGATAATGTATATGTACTGGTGTTCTTGAAAACATGCTGCCGAAGACATGGACTTCTCACCTACTCGATGTTCTGAGCTGTTTTTTTAGCAACAAATCAAAGTAAGGCAAAATGTTGGTGGACAAAGAGAAAGAAAAGGCCAGAAAGCCTGTGAGTGTTTTCCCTCTCCTCTCTTCTTTGGCCTGTGTGTTTCTGTGTGTGTGCCCACCGTGTCTTTGCTGTATGGAGAGCAGTCAGATCAGATAATCTCTTTCACTGGCTCCTCTCCTGTTTCTCACATTATCATCCATTATCCCTCCATCTCTCCTCTCCTCCTTTCAGTCCCTTTGTCATCTCTGGCCGACTCCCCCCTTCTGTCTGCCCGTCTGACTCCCCTGTCTAAGAAAAACTCTCACATTCTGCTGCACAATAATATCTCCCATGTGCACTCATTCTCTGTCTCCTTTCTGTGCGCACCTATTTACTACTTCGCTTTGTTTCTGTCTCTTGCTTACGCACACACAGACACACACACATAAACTCCTTCTCTGTCCGTCTTGCTTCTCTGTAGGAAACAATGCACAGGAATGGGTGTGCGGGGTGCAGAGGGAGGTAAAGTTGCTTTTCAGAGATGTCAGGGACATCCTGTTACACACATACACACACACTGACACACACAAAGAGGATGTTGGCTGGACAATGGATAGGTCTCGGGAGTGTTAGTGTGGAAAGAGGCCCTTCCATACCTTGCTTTCCACTCCCTACACAATATTCCCTGCTCAGTGGTGGAGGTGTTTCTTTCCAGCCTGCTGCACTGTGTATCCAGTTTTATAAGTAGTATTTTGATGACACTTATTGCAATAGATAATATATTTAAATGACCGTAACATGCCTTAAGGTCTGTCTGACCTCGATTAAACTGAAAGAGAGCCAGACTTCTTCTACCCGCTAATATGTGCGGGTGTGTGTTTGAATACAAGGCAGGTGTGTGAGTGTGTGAATGAGTCTTTGTGTGCTCTGCGTGGGGAAGCAAAGCAGAGACAGAGTCAGAAGTGCAACCACGGGGTGAAGAGTTCAGAGAGAGTACAAGGAAAAAGCAAAGGGGGAAATAAAAGAGAAAAATAACAGAGAATCAGAAAAAAATGCCTCTGAATCTTTCTAATGAACTAGACTGTACTGTGCATAGTCCAACTATATCAGACACTTCAGCCAGGTCATTCATGACTGTAAGAAACTGGAAAGTCAAAAGTTCAGCAATGAGGTGTCGACTGAGGAGAGAGATGGAGTTATTAAAAGGGAAAGAGTTGATATCGAGGGAACTGAGGCTCACATCCAAAGAGCTGAACAATGGATCCATTGATAAGTCGATCGAAAGTAAATAAATCTGTTAAATCAAATAATCAAAAAAAGCCAACAGTTGCACATTACAGCTTCTAAATTGTGATGATTGGCATGCTTTTGTTTGTCATGCTGTTTGATAATGAATGAAATACATTTTAGTTCTGGACTGTTGGTCGGGCAAAACAGGCAATCTGTCATTTGTAATGTGCAAAACTTTTTTTTTTGACATTTCATAGACTGAAAAGTTAATGTATTAATCGAGTAAATGATCAACAAATTAATCTCTAATTGAGATAATTGTTAGTCGCTGAATCTGAACAGCAAGAAATGCCAAAGATTGTTTTTGGGGATAATAACAATCAGCAGTATAGAATTTGCATACCTTGCCCATTTTTCTGCCTCGTACTGGCGATAGCCATCGCCGGGGGCATTATGTTTACAGATTGTACATCGATTTGTACTTTCCTATTCTTGTGAGTGTGATATCTCAAGAATACCTTGAACTAATTTTCCACATAGACATAAAGATGAACTAATTTGATTTTAGGGGTCAGAGGTCAAGGTCACTGTGACCTCTCATCTGTCCCATTCTTGTAAATGCGATATCTTGAAAATACCTTGAAAGAATTTCTTTAAACTTGGCACAGATATCCACATGGACAAACAATGAACTAATTAGATTTTAGTGGTCAAAGGTCAAGGTCACTGTGACCTCTCATCCATCCCATTCTCATAAATACAATATCTCTAGAATGCCTTGAGGGAATTTCATCAGATTTGGTACAAATGTCCACTTGGACTCATCAATGAACTGATTTGGATTTGGTGGTCGAAGCTCAAAGGTCATTTTTGGCCATAACTCGAGAATTCATACATTTAAGTATGACAAAATTTTACACTAATGTCTAAATACAATGATGAAGTGATGACATTTTTCTCCAAAAAGTGAAAGGTCAACTTCACTGTGACATTATAATATTATGCAAAAACACACACATCCGTTATTCAACATTATAACTCAGGAACAGAAGGGAGACACTGGGTTGGATACTGAATTGGTGACACTTATCTTGAGTGCCAGTCTTGAGACTTTACAGGTCTTGCTGCTGGGTTGAAGATGTGTGTGAAGCCTCCCTGTTTTAGAATACATAGTTGTAGTTTACACATGGTGCACCTGACTAGTAGGTGTATACTTGAGTGTTTGTTTGTCAGCTTTAGAAAGAAATATTTTGCTCATGCATCCTCTCCACTCTGGCTGCCAGAAAAGGGCTCTCTAATATGTTAAGGAGTACTTCTTTTGAAGTGTAAAGCAGCCTTAAGAATGACCAGCTGGCATCTGAGGATATCGGATGAGTGGGAGAGGAGGGAAAAGAGTCCAGGGAATAAAAGGGAAGGTGATGGACTTTCACACACAAGCACACATGTGAAGTTCAGTGTCTTTGTTTTGATTCCTAAATTTGTTTTCACTCTGCAGTCACAATGCTTCACATGCTGCGTTTTTTTCCCATGGTTCACGATTTGGCCCTGTGTTTGCTCGAGGCACCGAGATAAGAGTGGAAACTCGGGTGAGAGTCGTCCTAGCGCATAATGACCAAAACACATGATTATGAGGTTTTGTTGGCCTTATTTAAAACTTCCGCCATTTGCAAGGGTGCGACATGGAGATGAATGAAGCTGGAGAGCCAGAGATGAGGAGTAAAGGAGGGGGAGGAGCGATAGAGAGAGAAGGAGCAGTGCCAGGTGCTATTGTCCTGTCTGTCAGTTGCTGGAGGGGAAGAACAAAGAAAACTGGTGGGCTGTGGTGTATCGCATGTCTGTCTCACTCTGGGGAGGTACGCTTTTGGGAATTACGCTCTGACTCTTAGCTCTGTTATTTACTCACACACTCAGTACATTCACTCTGGAAGATGTTGGACTCCTTTGCACCATCCACCTCTATCTTTGTGATTCTTTATCTCATACCTCAACCATTTCCCCTGCTATCTCCCTTGTTTAACCCCTCCAGATCCAGATCCAAACTCCCTCTTTAGAAGTAGGTGGGTTTGGAGCAGGTGGAAGGCAGGACTTTAGGTGCATGAAGACAACAATGGCAGCAGAAGGAGGAGGAGACCCCTGACTACCCCCCAGGTAAGGAGGTCACTGCAAGGCCAGAACACCCCACACCTGTCCCTTGGCGCCAGGGAGGGGTGGATAGAGAGGAATGAGGGGAGCGACACACCTGTCCCCTGGGGAACTCGCCTTTGGAGGAATGAAGGACGAGCTGAAAAGAGAAGGGGGAAAGATGGTAGAGAAACACACTTGTCCCCTGACCTTTAAAAAGATGGGGAAGTGTATGCGTGTCTATTTGTAATAGTGGACCCAAAGAAAAGACGTACAATGTACACTCATTGACCACTGTATTAGGTACACCTTGCTAGTACCGGGTAACCTTTAATCCAAATTTTTATCACATACGCTTATTTTTTATAGGAATAGCTTTAATCTTTAATGTGAGGATGTCCTGAATGCTCTTTTGCCTGTGTTGTTCCACTGATCGCCCATCTGCTGTTGCACCATCCGCTTGCAAGATGGCCTTTGTCATCAGCGGGCCACCCAGATACACAACATAGAAAGATTTACATAATGAAATGTTTGGCCAAATGAATCCATTGTTATGGTAACAAATCAGTGCTCGGAGAGTCATACACTGGACTACTGCTAATTTCCATGACATAACTATGAAACATTCTCTGTCTGCTTTCGGAAGTGCAATGGCTAAATGGCCCATGGACAGGGCTTGTGTGAATGGAAATGGTTTGGCTCTACAAATGCCACCTCATACAAGGGTTAAAGGTCATCTCTTCTCTCCTCTTCTCCTCTTTTCCCTTACCTTCTGCTTCTCCATCTCCTCTTCTGTGTGCTTTAGTCTGTAAAAATCTTTGTGGGAGAATTTTCCCCAGTAAAGTTAAGGGAACATTTGTTGCTTCCAGAAACAGTCCAATAAAAACAGACCTCTGCCTCGCTTTCTGTCATCTCTTGCTTTCACTCTCTTGCTCACTTTCTCTTCCCCGCTCCGTCTCTCTTTCTGCCCCTCTGTTGCTTTTTCAGCTTGTCATCGCTTTAAACGAGGCCGACCATTCAGCCTCTTATTCCAAAATGCTGAGATCCAGTGTCGCACAAAAATGTAGACTTTGTTACACGGATGATAGAGATGATCTTAAACCAGCCAAGTTCTCAGAGAGTGTGCTGAGGCCATGTGACTCGAAAGTGAACTTTCTTTTGGAACTGTGAGCAAATTTCTCAGAGGAACATTATCAATATGTGTATACGTAATCCAAAGATAATAACGAGGTAATGTTTTCAAACATATGTCACTTTAGGCCCCAATCACACAGAAAGTGTTTTGCAGGTTGCACCGCACTGCCTTTTTTTAAAAACTGAATACCATTAGTAAAAAAAAATGCTTGCTGTGCCTTTTTATTGTTGCCAGGCAACAGTTCAAGCTCAACAGTTAAGTAAGTGACATAAGCTCAATCATTACAGCGGCAAAAAACAGCAGCATAGATATAATGATTACATATAGCTATGCTGGGAATTTATTTCCTGCTATGAATATCGCTTGTTTATGTTTGCTTGTTTGATGTATCGCTTACATCATTAAGTATTTAAACCTTTGTTTTGCTTCTTCATGTTTCACCTGCCTTCATGTGTTTAACTTTACCAATTAGTTAACACAGCCACAGTTGCAGTAATGTTGACCAATGTGCACCGTCCCTGTTACAAATATAACATAGATGAAGATTACAAAAAATTGAGGGACATTTTTCAGTTCTTAGTGAACTATGCAATATGACATATGATAACTTGAGGGTTCTCATTTAAACCCAAAATATTAAACAGATACAAGGATAACACAAATGTAACATCTCCGTCTGGTTTAATGTGAGCTGTTTGAGGATTACAACTTACCTATCTGGTCTTTCTTTGAGGATCAGAGGTCTTTGTCATGTTAATCCAGTGATTCCTGGCACTCTATTAACAGGCTTGGATCAGAGGGTAAACACAGGGACACCTACCTCTGAGTTGATTAGTCGGGCCTCTTGTTCAGCTGGCATTACATGTGTTTGATGAGAAAAGCTCCGGCATTGTAGAGAGACTTTTGTGTGTTTGTGTGTGTACGTCCCTCATCTGTGACAGACACAGAACCCTCTTGAAGTATGTCTATCTCTGCTATTCTCTCCCCTCTTTCTTCAGCCCCTTTCACAGCTCACCTCAATTCTCACAGATTTTTTTTTTAACCATGTCATGCGTAAATGATCGCCGGGCTTGTCCCCTGATAGGGTAGTCCTACTTCTTTCCTATCTGAAACTTGTTTAAATTCCCTAGAAACGTCTTCATTGACACTGCAGATGCAAAACTCATAAAATCTCCAGTATTCGCGTAGTCAATTTGTTGTTTTTCATGAGTGAGATGAAAGGAGGGCAGATCTCCTTACAGAGATATTCAAACCATTTAAAACAACACAATACACCATGTGTGCAGGTAATAAAGACATTTCCGTTTTTTGTCCCTTTTTAAAGGGACAGTTCAGGTTTCAAACACCCTGTTCACAACATGGGATACTTGAACACGTGTTCGACCCACATTTGGCCACCAATCCCAGACAAAACCTTGTTATTGTCATTTACACAGGACCTACGTCACAAACATCGCTGCTAAACCAGGGAGTGTTACCAAACCTTCTATAGTTCTGTGTTTGGGCAAAACCTGCTGTATTCGTGGAGATTCAACACAGAAGACAAAAATCTAGTTTACAATATTTCCTCCCCTCATTTGGTCTTACCAGAGCTCTACTACAGAATCCTATAGTAACCCTATTACTAATCCTCTAGTTACTATAGTAACTTGCATTTACCCTCTCATACCCCAGTTAAATACTGTCAGACACAGTGTATTAAACCCAGGAGGGGCGCAGATTGGAGACACAGCGGTTTGTTACTTAAGTGTGTTTTGGCAAATATATTACTTTAAAGAGCAGTTATTTTTATATGTAAAGGCCCAGACACACCATGACATTAAAGGACTAGTGACAGTGAAGACTGACAGTTGTGTTTCCTCACATGGCCTGTGTCTTACCCGGAAAGTTGCACCCGAATGCACCGTGAAGATGACAGCCTACAGCGAACTAGCACATACATTCTGAGCCGACTTGACTTACAATAACTCTGCATACCAGCAGTAGTTAGTAGTCTGTATTTGTCATTAAAAAGGGAAACTGAAAGAACGACAGGACAGATTCAAGATGCTAATTTGCTAGTCAGCACATAAACAATACAACTCAATGTTGAAAGTACACACAAAGAGCTAAACTGCTAATCAGAGTGAATTCATTTACTGACAGTCTCAGATGTTGATTCAACATGCTGAATTGTCCAAAAAAAAAGTGGACAAGGGCCGACTCATGACAACAGTTGCAGGACACACTGAAAAAAACTAGGGCAGCAGCCACTCACTGACGGTCTGATGTTGACCAACACCCAACTGTTGGCTTGGTGTGTCAGGGCCCTAAGGGACAGAGAGCCCTGCACAGAAGATAGTCTGTGGGGATTTGACTTGGAAACTCGAGGGTCCCTGGTTCAAATCCCTGCATGGACCAAGTAGGGACTGTGGACTGGTAGTTGAAGAGGTGCTAGTTTGCCTCTTTGGCACTGCAAGGTGCACTTGAGCAAGTCACTGAACCCCCAACTGCTCGGGGAGCTGTCCTGTGAGGCAGCACCCTCCATATATAATGCATGTGTATAGGTTCTATTTGTGCATGTGTGTATTTGGGCCTTTGTGTGTTTGTGAATACATATATTGAATAACAGAGGTAAAAATAAATGAATTTCCGCTTGTGGGATTAATTAAGTATACCCTCTTAATACAATGTAGTTTTCTACACAATGGTTACCCTACATTGTTTGGGAAACTGTGAAATGAGCAGACAACATGGCTCCCTGAGCTATTTGTTGACAGGATGCGGTCTGACTTTAACCTTTGACTTCTGCCACTGGCCAGCTAAAACCTTTTGACCTCACGCTTTGTTTTTTCTTTTGTTTTTTTCCCCTTCCTCTCTCCTCTTGTTTTGCCACAGAATGGAAACAGAGGGAGAGATTTCCCAGATGGTGACTAGAGAATATATACATGTATATTTGTTCCTCTGTTACACACATATGTCCATAAAATAAAATGCCACACTTTGATGAGCATTCGTCCTCTGTCACTGATCAGAGTCTGGGTATACAGCACTGTAACTCTATTCAAGTTGTAGGTCTTTGTCCTTTTGCCCTGTTTCTGTTTTTCACTTTAAGCTGTTGATCAATTCCTGATGAATTGTCAGAGTCCTTTCCTCACCCAGTGGTTGTTCTGTCTAAGAAGATTGATAGTTGCTTTAGGCAGACGTCTTGTAATTGTTTCGACGGCCATAAAACATTCAGAAGTTGCTTCACACTGTGTTTGACCACCATATGGTTGTACTTTATGTTCCTGTAGAAGCGTGGCCAGCGGGAGCATGAGTTTCTTAATCCAAGCAAACTAATCCAAGTTCACTTTGCATCTCACCTCCACTCAAAGCCCACAGTCGCATCCCCTCTCCATATGCCTAATTTGTAGCTAAAAGCAGAATGATTTGGATGGTTTGCGGGCAGTCGATGTATGGGCACATGTGAGAGTGTTTGTGTGTGTGTATGTGGGGGTGTGTGTGTGGTGTTTGTCTCATATTTAGACACCTCAGAGCCGAACTTTGACCTTAGTGATGGATTGTTCTGCCAGCTTTGGTTTAGTGACAGCATGGTGGTGACCCCCACTACTGCAGACATTCTCACAAATGGAAACTTTTTTTCAAACAGGAGGCAAAATGTGCAGCATGTTAGCAGAGCAGCAGCTTCAGTCCTCTGTCTGTGTCTACACAGGATGCGTTCAGGTGCAGTATTGAGTGTAGGTCATTCACATTTTGGCAGCGTTCACAGACATATACACAATCACTGTAGTCATGCACTTACAATGGAAGAAAATAGACTTGAAGTACTGCAGTAGTAAAACACTTGCAATTATTTAAAATGCGTAGACAGGACTGATTGAAACAGACATAAGACGAGAAACTTAGCTTGTGTAGACGTGCTGTAATTTTAGTACAAATTATTTGCTTCAACCCCAACTACAATATCAGTTGACTTTTTTTTTGTCTGAAATTTCTCGAAAAAGGTTGAAAAGTTCAACCCCAGTTTGTCAGAGAAATATAACGGAAAATATGAACGCTTATTCCCCTTCCATTCAGTAGATAAAATCTCCATCGTGGACACGTTCAATCTGTCTATGTCTTATTTATACTGTGTGTGTGTGTGTGTGTGTGTGTGTGTGCATGTGTGGAGACCATGACGGGAATCTGCTGCATGAATGTGGGAGTATATATACTCCCACATTCACATATGTTGTAATGAAAAACATTAAATTACAGTGTTGAAATGGCGGCTCACTTGAAATAAGTGTGTGAGTGTGTGTGTCTGTGTGTGAAAGGTATATTAGTGTTCCAATTATTTCTGCTGGGAATGATTAGGCTGCTAGTGGGACTACAGGAATCCAGGGGTCATAGGTCACCCCTCCATACTCCCCTGTTCCACACACACACACACACACACACACACACACACACACACACACACACACACGCACACAAACACACAAACACACACACACACCCTAGCATTCCTTTCCCCAATAACTCATAGTTTTGTCTCTGGAAATACAAAGTCAAATACTCGCTGCTACTCTCAAGACCTAATAAAAACAAAAGGACAAGAGTGGCTACTGTTTCCATAGCAACTAATCCTCTGGCCTCACTGTGGCAACGTACAACGGGGGGTGGCAATCAGCGGAGGGGTCACTGGGCAGGTCAGCAGGTCCTGGTCCTGTTTGGGATGAGGCTGTGGGTGAGGATGATTGAAAGGTTGACATGGAGAAAATTAAATACACAGCAAAGGGAGAAAGACCTTGTTCCACACTGTACCTCCTGCAGTGAAGACAGAGTACCATAGAATAAGATAGGGAGAAGGGAAGGACATAAAGAGGTTCAAATGGTTGAGAAGAATGTGATGGTGGATGGGGACATGACTAAACTAAAATGAGAGATAAAGAAGAGAAGAAGGAGAAGAGAAAGGGTTAAGTGGAGCATCTGCAGTGCTCTGTAACGCTGGTGAAGAGACTGGACTCTGAGATTATGACCTCAGCTGTCACCCCGAGCCAATTTATGTTTGACCTCCATTTTTATGTCTTTTCATCTACAATATGCTCAATTTCCTTTTCTTCTTTTCTGAACCTTGGATTTCTTTGCCCGTGCTCTCTCAAATCACATGTATAAGAAACATACTGTATGTACACACTAGAGCTGCCCTCTAATAGTTGACCAAAGGTTAGTCGACCAGAAAGGTCATAAGCCGGCAGATTTCATTGGTTGCTTGTTGCAGAAAAAAAAACGTGAAACTCTATTAGGAGCTGCAGCATGTCAAAATAAATGTGTACGGCCTCTAATTTCCAGGGCTGGTACCTGCGGTTATTCCACAGGCTAGTTAATAACATGTCGGGCAGGAAATTCCAAGTGTGGGATCATTTTGAGAAGGTGAAGGACCAACCCAAGGTGATATGTAAACTCATCTTCATTGGTCGACTACAAACATGACGTATCATCTGAAACATGGAAGTAGCTACATGCCCATTAGCCACTTAGCACAATCATTACTGCTTTGCCGACAGCGTCATTAACAGGCGGCTCGCTCAGTGTGTGACGTGCACTTGTAGATAAAATATAGGCCTATATTAATGAAGGTTGATTAGTACGGTTTTGTATTTCTCTGTAATGTAGCACAGTGTTAACAATGTTACTGATACTATAATATCGTAAACACGCGGGCGACTAGTTGACTAAGGGGCCTAAATGACTAATAATGGTCGACTACGAAAATTCTTAGTCAGGGGCAGCCCATACTTGCCCGTGTGTGGATTGTCGAGGTTCTTCCCTGTTTTTACATGGCTGTTTTTTTTCTATGCGTGGCTCCACTTCCCTCCAATAGGTAAAAACTACATAGAAATGTGTTAAAAAAACAAGTACAATCTGTTTTAAGAGGATAACAATCAAGACTTCACTGTACCAGAGACAACACAATGCAACAGATCAAGCTTGTGGGTGTTTTTTACATTTTGCATTAAATTAAATCACTCAAATCTGTTCATTCTGTAGTTAAAATGAACCAGTTAATGAATTCAGTACCAGTTAATATAGCCTCCACTTTCAAACCCTGCATAACCAACTGCACTGTCACTTGCAAAACTCAAAATGCACAGTGAAGCTGGAAGCAACCTCACGCTGCAAAGATGGAGTCCGTGGAGGAGGTAAAAAAAACCCCGCCTGGCCCTACTTATGTGGTGCACCACGTCCGTGCCCCATCTATTGTGGCCTTGATGAACGGTCATGATGTGATGAAGCGGTGGCTGAAATACAGGAAGAAGGACTAGCACAGGCTTGTATGAGCGCCTCAAACTCATGCAGGTTACACTCTTTATTTTAAACTGTAGGTGTGTGTATGCATACAAGTCTGTGTTAGCCAAAAAAGGGAAGTCATGGTTGTCATGGCTGATGTCACGGTTGCACTGAGGTGGTGTTGAGTTTGCCCGCTGACGTTAGAAAGCACTTAAAAGAGTTTTGTGCTCTAAGCTCAGGGCTATCAGGAACAATTCAAGACAACAAAGGTAAAGAGAAATGACCTCGGCTCCTATGGAGACGAGCAAAAAATAAAATCTGTGTTGACTAAGAAACGAGGAGCAATAGCATCATTCTTACACTGTGCTCAAACACTACGTGTCAAGTTGTAAATTATATCTTTTCCGCTTTAAACAAAACGTCATGCAACACTCACATAACTCATGTCTGTCAAATGCTGAACGCTGACGCTCGCTTCCTCCAGATGTTTACAACACACGTCTGTCCTGTTTTGTAGACATGACACTGTGGTTAGTCTGCCTGTTAACCTCAAGATTTATGTCAGGAGCAGTTCAAGAGTGTATGAAGGAATTAAGATGTATTTAAAGAAGATATACTGAACAGAAAGCTGTGCAGATAAATCTGTTTCGATTGTGTTTCTCTGTAAGTATTTAAATTTTTTTATTGGAGAATTACCACTGCTGCTATTACTCTATCAACTGCTGCTATTACTCTATCAACAGAGTACACATTGTGGATCATGTGTAAACCCTTTTGAGTGTCTTGGCATTAAAAATATGACAAGACGTTTCATATCTAAACAGAATCATGACCTTGTGTTTTTCGCTGTACAGTATATAAAACATTTTGGTAGTGAATTTAAAGTGAAAGCTTGGATTTGAAACCCACGTTGCCATGCCAAATATTTAGCGTGTTGCATCTGTTTGTAACTTTTGGATGAGCTTCCAGGGTTAAGTCATGATGATGTGATCGTGGAGTGAGAGCAGTTAAGGGGAGAAGTGTGAACATGTCCAGTCACACACCAGTGCTTAGATTAAAAGACATAGGGTTATAAAATAGCAACTCACTTTGTTTAGCACACGAAACAACCGTTGCTAGGATGAACACACACACACATGCGCATACAGACAGAGGCAGAGCAGTGAGACACAGAGTTGTGTGACATTGTAATGTCATAAACACTGTTAAGATATTAATAACTGTGGTAGTAATTTGTGTATGTGGCTGTGTGAAAGGGGAAATGTGTGTAGTGGCTGAAGAAATGGGTTATTAATAACATGGAAGGAGTAAAAGGATTATATTTTAACAACAACAACCAAAACATGCGGGGAATATTGGTCACTTTAAGTGAAGGCAGTGCATTTCTCTATGATTTTGTGAAATCTGCCAAGTGTGCAGATTGACTGCACCAAGTTTCAGTACTTTTATCTGCTCTCCAAAGTGGTCACCTGTGAAATCCATCATAACTGACATGAAATCAACCTGACTATAGTTTCTCTCTTCTGTGAAGGATAAAG
Organism: Cephalopholis sonnerati; assembly: GCA_019142605.1. Lineage (NCBI taxonomy): Eukaryota > Metazoa > Chordata > Actinopteri > Perciformes > Serranidae > Cephalopholis > Cephalopholis sonnerati. Next base: position 34,974,619 of record JAGQAX010000013.1, on the reverse strand, counting down.
CTACCTGTCATTACATAGTTAGTTAGTTGCTCCTTCAAGCGAGGGAGTTCAAGTATCCCAGGGTGTTGTTCATGAGTGAGGGTAGAATGGAGCGTGAGTTGGATCGGCAATTTGGTGCAGTGTCTGCAGTGATGCAGGTGCTGCGCCGGGCCGTCATGGTGAAAAAGGAGCTGACCTGGAAGGCGAAGCTTTCGATTTACTGGTCCATCTACACCCCAACCCTCACCTATGGTCATGAGCTCTAGGTAGTGACCTGAAAGAATGAGATCGCAGATACAAGCAGCCATAGTGAGTTCCCTCCGTGGGGTGGCTGGGCTCAGCCTTAGAGACAGGGTGAGGAGCGTTGAAAGGGGTCAGTTGAGGTGGTTCACGGCATCTGATCAGGATGCCTCCCGTTGGAGGTGTTCCGGGCACGTCCCACTGGTAGGAGGCCCCGGGGCAGACCCAGAACACACTGGAGGGATTACATATTTCATCTGGCCTGGGAACAGCCTTGGGGTCCCCCAGGAGGAGCTGGAAAGTGTTGCTGGGGAGAGGGAAGTCTGGGGTGCTTTGCTTGGCCTGCTGCCCCTGCGACCTGTCCCTGGATAAGCAAATGAAAATGGATGAATGGTTATTGCTTTAGTTTCAGGGGCACATTCTACTCGTTTTTTAACTCCACTGTCTCCTTTTTGTCTCTAAATTGAGAGACTGTGTTTGATAGTGATGTTCAGAGAGACAAATATAACAAAATTTTTTTTTAATTAATGAATTTAAGGTAATTATGGAATTGTTAGTGAGTAGTTCTTGAATAACTCTGATTCAAGGACTGTATAGTAGATAATGATGAGTTCCCAGAAAACAGACAAGGAGATACTTTATCGATGAATCATCGGGTCATAAATGTCTGTTTATTGAAATAATGACCACTTTCTTCATGAGCTGTTTGTTTTTTTACCCTGAGACACCGGCATAGCCAACAAACTAGCAACCAAATATTTATTACTTATCACTTGATCATTAGTGACTCCTTTTGTTCACTAAGTAAAGTGATCCATCATAGTGAGTAGTTACTAAGGAGCCCCAATTATGACCATGATCATGTAAGTACTGAGTTTTTACAGGGGAAATCACAATTAGTTCTTTAAAGGGAAACTTGTGTATTATTCAATCTGAACCCTGTTTTCCCATGTTTTTGTGTTTCAGAGACTAATGGAAACAAATATTTTTGAAATGTGGTCCAGTAATGAGCGAGAGTGCTGAAGCTATGAAACAGGCTGCAATGTATTTCTTAGGGGCAATTGTGCACTGTCAATATACGTCCACCAAAAGTGTTTGTTATTGCCACTGACAGGCTCAGATTGTTGTTTTTATAAGTGTCTGACAACATCATGGAAACAAAAAATGAAACACATTTCTTTTCCTTTTGCTTGATTTGGTCTGTTTGTTATTGCGTATAACCAAGTCTCCCTCAAGGAGAAGTGTCGTTCTGAAATCTTGCAAGAGGTGACTTGTCAGAAAACAATGGTGGAAACGGATCAAGTGAAAGGTAAAGAAAAACATTTTATTTCTCTGTGAGTCCTCTCCATATTTCTGTCAGACACTTATAAAAACAATCTGAGTCGGTGGCAGAAACAAGAACTTAAGGTGGACATACATTGATGGTGCACAGTTGCCCCTAAGGATTACATTGCAGCCTGTTTTGCCACTGCTGGCTGCAGTGTTCTTACTCAGTACAGGACCAGTTTAAAAAATTGTTCCCATTCCCGACACAAAGATATGTGACAATAGGGTCCAGGTTGAAAAATGCCAAAGTTTCCCTTTAATAACAAACCAGAGAAAGCAGGATTCTCATAAAAACATTCGGATCATCATATTAAGACCACATATATATCAATATTCACGTTCGTCAAGAAAGACAGACAGAATCCCCTCAGCCTGGCGTCATGAGGATGACTTAAACTGGCGACAGTTGGAGGGAGGCGGGCTGGATTAGCAATGTCTGTTGTAATTCCACCCTGTGATTGGCTGAGGCCAGAGACTCACCTGGCCAAGGTGTCTGGGAGGTGAAAGATGAGAAGCTTTTAATGGCTTACATTTCACTCAAGTGCAGGAAAATGTCAGTAATTACTAACAACATTAGAGATAAACAGAATGCTATAAAAACATGTTTATACTGTGCACTCATACTTGAAGTGCACAATTGTGCTTTCATTAATCCACACCCACACATTTACCCCCTGGAGCCTGAGAGAGGAGAAGAGGAGGAGGAGAAGACAGGAGCCTCCCACGCTTTACCTGCAGGTATACTCCCCCTCCTCTCCTCATTTCATCCCTCCCTCTTTCTGCCTTGTGGCTGTGAGCAGTTGTCCCTGTCCCCGTCTTACTAGAAAGGGAGAGAGAAAGGATAAGTAATATAATCCGTGAAAGCTGATACAGGTATAGGTCATGGTAGTTTATCATGTGTCTGTCAGCCTGAACGGGCCTGCTGACAAAAAAGTAGTGCAATAAAAGTCTCATTTAGATGTTGTTGAATGAAACCTTTCAAGTATGTATGTAATGTGCCTCTTTCACTGTATATAATAATGTATAATCATGAAATAGGTCGCAAAAGGTTCATAGCCTCATTTTCAAATAGATACATCAATTTTAAATCCAAACTGACTTCTGCATAAGTGTGTGTCCTCATTTGTGCGTGTGTAGAATGAAGAAAACCTTAAAGGGTATTTCCAGTATATCACAATGTGGGTTACATTTTCTTATGATCTTCTTGTGATAACATTGTGCTAACTACAGTAATTGCAGAGATCTGGGAACATGGTGACAGTAACTAAGTCTCACGTCACAAGGAAACAAGAGGTCAGACAACAAACAGTCTAACTTAAAAGTGAATGCACTGTGACATCCATAATAATCTCTTACTGCTCGGGAAAAGTGTAGTGGATGCAGTGGGTTCGAGAACAGCTCAACATTTTTGAAAAAACACTTAAACAAGAATAATAAAGATGAAGCTACAGCTAGCAGCCAGTTAGCTTAGCTTCACTTAGAAATAGGAAACAAGGGGCAAAAACTAGCCTGATTCTGTCCAAATTCACCTACAACACCTCTAAAGCTCACTAATTCACACATTATATCTCATTTATTCATGCACTGTATAACTCTTAACAAAAACACAAACAAAGGTATTTCCCAGAACATTAAACTATGCCTATAGCTCTACAGTTTATCCAGGATATTGATCTAAAAAGCTGTGCTGGGACAGTTTGGGTAATATGTTTGCTGTTTGTTGTTATTTCCTTCACTTAAGGTGGTCGAGCATCTGTCGCCCTAGTTTTTGCGGTGTGTTCTGTACTGTTGGCATTAGTCACCATTTAGCTCTTTAGCAGAAACAGTTGGGAATTGTTTGTGTCAGTGTTTGCTGGCGCACAGTAAATATCCTTTGTTCCTTTAACATTGAGTTGTGTTGTTAATGTGCTAACTGGCCAACTAGCGCATTGAAAATGTCCTGTTGGTCTTCCGGTTTCCCACCACCTACTGCTGTAGAGAGTTATTTCCTCTCACACAGGTGCAGAACATTTGTGCTAGTTGGCCGTTGGCAGTAGTCTTTGCGGTGTGTTTAGGTGCAACTTTTTGGCCCAGACACAGGGGACTTAAGGGCAGCAGTCAGCCTGCATTGTGGCTACTTCTTTGCTGTCCGTTTTATGTGTCTGGGCGGTTACAGGTTTGGCTAACCAAGGGAATTGTTTGAAGCCTGTATGATCATCTGCTATAACTCAAAATCAAAATGAAGGCTAGAAAGAAAGATAGACAAAAAGAAACAGACAGAGAGACTTCACTAGTGAGCTACTCAGCCAAGGGTACAGTGGTTCAAAAAATATGCCAGATGAATGTATTTATGGGATAAAAGCAGAGAGGAGGAAAGAGAAAGCGAAGGAGAAAAAGAAAGAAGCTGATGGAGGTAGAGAAAGGTGAGAGGAGTGGAGAGTCATCTGTGGTTCCCATGGTCCAGAGAATGAGCTGCTTGTGCTCACACGGTTGACTGTGTGTGTGCGTGTGCATTTGTGTGTGTGTGTCATTAGAGTCCCCCAGAGCGCTGAGACCAAAGGGGTCTCACTGTGACACCTATTATCCCCCCGAAACATGACACACCACCAGGGAGAGAGACAGAAAGAGAGAAGGGGGGTGAAGCCCACGTTTCACTTGTTTCTCCCTCCGTTGTAGCGACTGTTGCCTGTGTGTCTGTATGCGCATGCATGCGTGTGTGTGTGTGCGTGTGTATGAATGTGTCTGCATTTTCCAGCATCTGCTGTGTGTGTTAATATGTAGTGTGAGTTTATGTCTGTGCGTATGAACTCCCTGTGTGCATATTTCTGTGGTAGAAGGTGAAATGTAGCAGATCGCTACGCTGTGCCAGGTGTTTGCCTTGGCCACACTTCTAAGGCCCTGACACACATTTTACAGAGTCCATGGGGAAATAGCGTAAGAGTTTGGGGGGTTGTCTGTTTTGTATGAGGGGTGAGAACAGTTTAAAGGAAAGGAATGGGTTCTTACCTTTTTTTCCCCTTTTTCTTCTGCTTCACTCTCACATGATTGTGCTAAAGTCATGAAACTATGTGCTAAGGCCCTGATTTCTGCTCTGCTTTTGCACTTGTAATTTCAATAATCCATGAGCTAGATTCTATTCTACTCTTGTTCTTAGTCAGAAATACTTTCAGGCAAGCCTTTAGTCCAACGCCCCCTATTTCTAACACACTATGATGTAACTGTAAGCAGTGTTTTTTACTGTACAGTATTTGTATACATTTTATATGGCAAGTGGATTTAACTTTATTGTCATTCATCATCTGTTCATACAAGTTAGCGATGCCCACTGAGGAATCAACACATTCTCACTCCAATGCTTCGTCATTGCCTCTACAAGTCAAACTATGAAGCTCTAGGTACCCCTCTAGCATTAGTTTTGGATGTCAAGGAACAGTGTGTCAATTTACATTTGTAACATGCAAAAAAAACCTGTTGTTTTTAGGTGCACCTCCTTAGGTTTAGTCAGCAAAAGCAAATGGTTAGGTTTAGAAAAAAAAGGTCATGGTTTGGCTTAAAGTAAGTAAGTTTGTCTCTGACATAATGTAACGTCACATGACATACATCATGATCGTTGTAAGCTACATATACTAGCATGCTACGTTGTTATTAAGATAGCTCAATTGACTTTTGGTTTCACACCTGACATGAACAGTAGTGTCCCAGATGAGTCGAGTTAGTTTGACCCATCCACTTCAACTCCTGCTCACCTTCTGCAGACTTCTTCAGTCTTTATACAGCATTTGCTCTGAGCATCAAAAAATGACGCCACCTGGCCTGCTCATACGGCTGCTAAAGCGTGCCTTTTGTGAGTTGGCATCTGATACCAAGGGACACTGACAAGCATAAATATTCGACGAGTTGGGGGTGAAACCAGGTGGGACAAATACATTTATAATGATTTATATCTGCATACAGCTACATTATAGTGTGTTATAAACAAGTCCTTAAAAGCTTATATATATACTGCTTATAAATGCTGAACACGGGGGTTTAACTAAAGCATTGTGTGTTTTCCAAGTGCACCAAAGTTGTTTATGTGTTTGGAATATAATTGAAATCGAAGGGCCTTGGAGTGTTTTTTGGTGTTCATTCACACAGCATATTTAAGGCTCTGTTCAACCCAATTACAAAAACAAATCTGTTTTTATTATTGCTTACCCCAGTGGTATCTACCCATGGTATCTATGCCTCCACTCCAATGCAAATGCAGAGAACAGGAGGACATTTTGTTTTAAATTCTGCCAGCTATGAAATATTACATTAAAATTGTTCAATAGCAACATGTCTTTCAAGATACGGTGTTGTTGTGACTCTGGATTATCAGCAGACCTTGCTTTGGCCTGCTTTCATTGGATCTACTATTGGAAAATAGTTCCTATGAATTTTTTAGTCAGCCACTATACTTCTACTATAACATGGAAACCATTTTACTTATGTGTTTTATTACCACATACATGATTTATTGTACCACTGCTTCTACCCGTGCCTCTGCTTTGCATCTGATTGACTCTGTGCCCTTTGTGACACATGCACAGAATCCAAACACCAGTAACCAGAGCACATTGCATGCACGACAAGGGTAATTCAAAACATTGACACATAACCCAGTTTGCCTAATAAAGTTATGCTTATTGTCATTGTGAGCATAAAGCAAGAAACATAGCTTGGTTATACGACATTGATCAGTGTAGTTACAATAAGCAGACTTAAATTAAAATCAAATTTTTACTGTACACAGCTCATAAACTGTCATACGCTTTGGATAATAGTGCCAGCTTAATATCTGAATGTATTTGGGAGAGGTGTTTGTTTTGAGTTTGCAACAGGCTCTGAGGTCAGTGGGGGAGGATGTTGAGGATGGGGTGTTAACAGCATGTGATACCATTTTAAGGTGGGTTAAGGTGGGTTGGAAAACACCCTGTGAAGTTGCAGCAAAGATGCTGCTGGAGTTGTCAGGGTGTAGAGGGTGCTCAGGGTGTCAGGGTGCTAGAAGACTGATTGGGGTTAATGTTTGGTTGGGGTGGGTGTACGGTTGATACAAGTGGAGGCTACTTTCTTGGAGGGGGTCGACGAGACATTTTAAACCCTGGCTCCTCCTGTTCTATAGGCCTTATCAGGTTTCCTAAAGGCTGCCAGCAACAAAGCAATACAGAGCCAAAAAGTCGGAGGGGTGTGGAGTGGTTATGGGGTAAGAGTTAAGGGGGGGTAAAGTGGGTCTGGAGGTAGAGGAAGGGGGAAGGAAATGAAAAGGCATGAGGAGTAAAAGGGGGTAAGAGCGGAGCTGGTAGAGGAAAGAAAGTGAGGAGGGAGGAACTCTGAATAGAAGGAGGGAAAAGTGAAATGGAAAGGGTAAAAGAGGGGTAGATGAAGAAGAGACGAAGGCAAGAAAGAAGAGGAAAGATGGAGATATATTAAAAAAAATTGGGGCCCATGTCTGAAAGTCAAAGTAACCCCCGTCTTTCTGTCTCTTTGTCTCTCTCTTTCTTTCTCTGGGAGCCGTCAAAATAATGGATTGTCACGCTAAATGGCCGGATACAAGAGGGCAAAGGGGTTGCCTGGGCGGGGGAGCTGGGAAGGAGGGGGTAATTGTAGGAGGCGGAGGGGAGGAGGGTGGTTTGGATAGACAGGGGGGCGGACAGATTGAGGAGTCGGGTATGCTTCCAAGTCAATTTATTCCTTATTATTAAGGAGCGCCGCCAAAAACAACATGAAAGACGGATTGTCATTCTGATTCTGAGATCAGGTTTTCGCCAGTTTTGCTTTCCAGCTCTGAGCTCCTTTTGGTTTTGTGTAGTGACTTTAAGAAAAACAGCGGTAACCCACTGAAACCTCACATTAACGTTTAAGGATTCAGGAAAAACATGTTTGTTTTGATTGACGACAATGTATTTTTGATATTTGACAATGCATTTTCGGTGGTTTGGCTCAGCCTCCAGGTCATGTTTCGTCCTCATTATCCCTGTGTTACAGTTTTTTTTTTTAAAATGGCATAAATGGAGACACAGGGTTTTTGGAAAACATCAAGACAGCCTTTGGTTTGTATCAAAACTCTGGACAGGCGCTTTGTTCTTATGAATATAATTTGGCGGCCTTCTATAATATTTTTGAACATGTGAAAATGTGTCTTGGCTGTTGCAGTATTTGAGCAGATTTTTCCTGGCCCAGCAGTACGCCGGTCATTTTGTGGATTTATAAAGCTTCTGGGTAATCTTGGCTTTGAGTGTTGAATAGTGACTAGCTACAGAGCACATGCTCTCCCCTCATCAGTAGCAAAGGAATGTCTGTGCGTAAAGACAAACTACTGTATGCCCTCCTCCACATGAACCACTCCACTGTCAATTCTGTGCATATTTTTATTGATTTTATACAGTGTGTTCTTCTCTGTTGGGTTTAATACTGCCAGGTAGTTCACTTTCTGGCTCTTTGGGTACTTGTGTTTGCCAACCAGAACTCCCCTGCCTGATATAAGAGCATGAGGTTAAAAAAATCCCACCATTTAAATGCTCTATTTTCTTACAATGGATATTTTTGAACAAAGCACTCCTCCAGAAATGCTAGCCAGAACACCAAGACAACATATCACAACAAAAACACTACAGCAAGAAGCGAGTGTCTTCTACTCCAGTGTTTTTCTGGTCAATTATACATGTGTTTGTGGATAAAATTTCAGTTTATTGCAGACACATTAGCTGTTTTGCTAGAAGCTATATGTGCATCGTGCAAAAAAAAGGCTCACACTTGTTTACTTCTTTCTTCTCCCTCCGTCTCCTTTGCAAGTCTTCAAATCAATGAGGCCCTTTGATGTATATTTGATGTATCTCGATATCCAAATGTCAAGACATCTCTATTGTTATTCCTTCTGACAATACAGGATCAATAACTGACAACAAATTGATGGCCTCAGGGAGAGAAAGGTGCCTCCAGTGTGAGTGTGGGGAGCAGGAGAAAGAGAGATTCCCAAACAAAAGACGATCATAGCATACAGTAAAGGGATACTACAGTAGATAAAGCAAGTGTAAATTAATTAACTCTGTGTGTGTGTGTGTGTGTGTGTGTGTGTGTGTGTGTGTGTGTGTGTGTGTGTGTGTGTAATTCTCTTGTAATTGCTTACCAATATGAACACTCATCCAGTAATCTGTCAGAAAGAGGGGGAAAAAACTGTTTTTAGCCTCATAATCACTCAACGTTAGATTTGGTGGAAAGGTATGCAGTTCATATTTTTCATTTCCCAAACCTCCCAGCACACATGAAAGGAATAAAAACAAGAGGGGGACGTTTGGGAGAGGAGGTAAAATACAGTAACATAATTCAGATAAATGCAGTAAAGTGTACATATTTGAGAAAAAATGTGTACAAAAGCAGACAATGTGAGTCAGAGCAGGCTTAAAGAACCTGTCAGATACATTTACTGCAGTACAAATTGAGCTATAAAGAACAAAACTTTCTGCCATAGCCTCCAGACACCATGACTGACCTTAGAAATGTTGAGTTCTGCTCATAGCTGAGATAATAATGTCTACTGTGTGTATGAGGTGCGGGCAGTGATATCAGTCTTGTTGGATTTGCCAATGACACACCCAGTGTGAGCAGAGCTGTTGTATCAAAAACCTCTGACACAGCAACAAAACCCAGTATTATTTAGAATCTGACTTAAGATTTGTCTTACTCCCAGTGCTGGCTTCCTGTTATACTGCTTTCCTCTTGTGAAACCAGCTTGCATATTACATATTCACAATATGAATCCATAAATTGAAAAGCCGATGGCTAATTTTCTTCGTCTCAATGTCTCACGCAGCTTAGATTCTAAAAATGGTCTACAATTCTGTGATATATTGCATCCAAATCTAAAGAAGTCATGTTGAATATTAAGTTTCTACTTTTTTTGTGTTCGTGCTCACAGATGTGGATGGAAAATGTCTCACAGGAGCAACAAAGAATTCTGATTTAGTGGAGACACAAATTGTAGATATTCCCCACTTTCTCGTTATAAATTCTCTGTTTCGATCACAATCTTCCTCCCCATCCTCAGGGCTTCTGATTTCCCCTGGTCTGTTTGCATACAACATGCTTTTGATTTACACCCAGTCTCTTGTGAGTGTTAGTTGTGGGTGTGTGTTGTTCAGTGTTTGCTTTTCCCTCCGGCCTCGGAGCGATTGTCTGCATGTTTGGGTGCATTTGTCTCTGTGAATGTACATCTTTCTCAGCTATTTTCTGGGTTGTGAAACAGGAAGGTGAGCCTGAGCCGCGTCCCATGGTGACGTGCTTTATAAATGTCTGTTCTGCTTCCAGAGATTTGTCTCACTAGAGCTGCTGGGAGAGTCGCCCAAGCATGCGTTGCATCCCCCCCTCCGATGCTCTGCTCTGCTCCGCTCTGAGAAAGATGAGATGCTGCAATACCTTTAAAATGGATTGATGGTGCCTGTGGGCCTCTCAGGGTTTTGAAATGCAACCAAACATGGTCTCTGTGCAAAGTTTCAAACAAACATAGGTTACTCCTTTTTTTCCGGGCATTTATTCAAACAAGCATCAACTTTTTTTTTCTGTGTAACGGCTCCAAAGAAGACCAAAATCCTCATCAAGTAAAGGTTAGAGACCATGTTTGGTTGAAACTCTAGGCAGAACAACACTCAGACGTAGCATCAATCTAACGAGACCTTGTTCTTCTCTGTCCCATTCCCCTGGACCTCATATCTGGTATAACACTGGGGGACTTGTTGCTGTGCAGGATTTACTGCTGTTGCTTTACACAGATTAGGAACCAGACCAACAGCATCATTTCAAAAGGGCCTGCCAGCACCAAAAAGATTTCCATGATTGCACTTCAAACAGCCTCATAGTCATCTCTGCTTGTGCATGCCAGTGACAACATGGTCTTCTCAGAGGTCAGGAGGGCTGCTAGAGGATTTGTTCATTTGTCTTTTTGCTGGAACAATACATTTTTATATATATTTTTTTTTCCCTGACATAAGTTTGATTATGTCTATGACACCTGCAATGATGGCAGCTGACTCAAGGGCTAGCTGCTGCTTTCAGGAAAGGTTGTGGTAAAGGAGTTGCCCTCATCTCCATCCATCCATTTTCTTCTGCTTATCCCAGGCCGAAGTGTGGGGGCAGCAGACTGAGCAAGATGCTCCAGACATCCCTCTCCCCAGCAGCGCTTTCCAACTCTTCCTGGGAGATCCTAAGGTGTTTCCAGGCCAGATGAGATATATAATCCCTCCAGCATGTTCTGGGTCTGCCCCAGGGCTCCCTACCAGTTGGACGTGCCTCGAGCACCTCTAGCTGGAGTATACGGACTGGGGACTCTATAGTTCTTGTGGGGGACTTCAACACTCATGTGGGTAATGATCGAGAACCCTGGAGGAGAGTGATTGGGAGGAGTGGCCTGCCTGGTCTGCACCCAAGTGGTGTTATGTTATTGGACTTCTGTGATAGTCACAGATTGGCCATAAAAAATGCCATGCTTGGGATTGGAAGGCACCGAGCATACCAACCGAGGATCTATGGCTCTTCTGGGGGACTTCTACGCTCATGTGGGCAATGATGGAGAGACCTCGAGGGGGGCGATGGGGAGGAATGGCCTGCCTGATCTGAACCCGAGTGGCTTCATTGTTATTATACTTCTGTGATAGTCATGGATTGGCCATGACGAACACCATGTTCAAGCATAAGGTGGTTCCCTTTCTCTCAAATCACATTATATCCACAAGACTGAAAGTCTAAAGCCACACTAGCAGCTAGTGCGACTGTAATGCTTACTAATAAACCAAAGGACAAAGTTGTTGCTCAAAAGTTGTATATCCTGTCATACTATTCCATAAAGAAATATAATATAATTGATCAAATGTTCTTCTGTTGAGTACTGAGGGCCACATTTACTTGGCATTGTTGGGGATCCTGGACTTGCAATTAAAGCAGCCCAGATTATATTTGCATAGATTTAAATGTAGCATATTTGTGAGATAAAAATTAATTCTGTGAACTGCACTACAGCAAAACAAAGAAAAGGTTTCAAGATTAGAAATGCTGTTAACACCAAATTCCTACTGTATGTTATAGAAATTGAAAACAGGAACATTAGATGGCAGGAGTGAAAATTAGTTATCCTCAACATTTCCTGTGTTATGGTTTCAGATTGATCAGGACTGATGGAGAACAATTAGACAGTTAGATACAAAATAGGGGACGGCATAGTGGTCCAGTGGTTAGCATAGTCACCTTACAGCAAGAGGGCTCCTGGTTCGAACCCAGGGTGGGGGAGCCCCTCTGTAAGGAGTTTGTATGTTCTCCCCGTGTCAGTGTGGGTTTTCTCCAGGTACTCCAGCTTCCTCCCACAGTCCAAAGACATGCAGGTTAGGTCAGTTGGTGTGAATGTGAGCGTGAATGGTTGTCTGTCTCTATGTGTCAGCCCTGTGATAGTCTGGTGACCTGTCCAGGGTGTACCCTGCCTCTCACTCAATATCAGCTGGGATAGGCTCCAGCCCCCCGTGAGCCCCAACAGGATAAGTGGTTACAGAAAATGAATGAATGATACTAAATAGGATCTAGGCTCCCAGATGGTGTTCACATATTTAGGCATTCCATTATCTCTAATTGCTTGACAAATAGTGCACATAGCTGCCATAAATTTGGGGAAAAATAAAACTCCTCAGGGGAACATACCCCCACGTCCCCTAAGGTTTGGGCTAAGTCCCGAATGTTTACAACATTTGGCTCCTCCCCTGGCAAACTATGGCCTGAGGTTAATGCTCCAGGAAAAATGATATTGTTAACTAAATAAAACAGGGGGTTCCTTTGTACAGTGGCCATTTTAGGACATCTTATACTCAGCTGGTCAAGCTCAGCTTTATGTTGAAATACTTGACTTGTCTAAACTGCACACTGTGGGCCTCAGCTGCTCTTTGAGCCGAGCTGGCATCGTGCTGACTCCAGCATGTTCACATAGCAACAGTTCAGTAGCATGTTTACATGCATGTTATCAAGTATTTGGATATTGGAAGGAGCTGGAGGGAGTTAAAACATATGGCGAGCAAAGATATAGTGCAGAATGGTTGTGAATGCAGAAAGATAAGCACCAGATCAGTTTATAGACCGAGTTGTTTTTTTTAAGTTGTGGTTTTATATGGTTGGAGAGTGTATGAAACATGTGACTATCAAGCGGTCACTGCGCCTGTCTGAATAAGTGTACGGCTCTGTAACATGAGATAATTATACTCTTGCTTTTTGCATATGAAGGCCAACCAGTAGTGCTTAGCCTAAAGGCTAATATAACTAAGGAGTAAAGAGAATTGTAGATGTACTTGTCAAGCATAAAGTGGTTTAAGATTTTGTGCTTTTGTGTGAGGATGTAGAATTTCCAGCAATTTTCAGTGGGCAAAAGTAAGCAGAAAGAAACAACTTGAAATGCTTAAAAAAAAACATAATTCTACAAGGTAATTTTCAAGCTTTAATGTTTTGACTAAATTATGTAATCTGTGCTAAATGTCTCCACTCCAATCCTCAGTGAGTGCAGCTGCATGTCAACAGAAAACTGGTCACACACTTTTTTTTCCTGATGGAAAAAGACGAATCATTTTTGCCTGCTGGGTGGTTTTCTTTCACTGTTGATTGGTGCCCTGCATGGTGAGTCATTTCCCATCTACATGTGTGCAACTTTATGGGCAAATTAAATACTTTAAGGCCTTCTTGAAACTCTGCACTGAATGAATCCTTGCCTTACAAGGGTTGCTGAAGTCATAATTCCATAAACCAAACACAGAGCAGGGCATCTCTTTCCACAACATCTACTCCTGCTCCTCGTAAACCTGTTCTCCAACTTGTTAAAATACCACACCCCATTAAAAAGCCACCGTCAGTGAGATGGAAATTGATCAACACATTTGCTAGGTATGTAACTGTGCCTCTCGAAGTACCTACAATACAATGTCAGCTCATGCTTATAAATGACATGCACTCTAAGACAATGTGATGCTTGCAGAATGTGAACAAAATAAGACTTGTGGGTGTTATTCTTTATATATTGAACTCAGTTTGCATCCGGGCATCCATAAAGGTGAACATACACTCACAAAAACACTTCTCTCTGTCTCTGTTTCTCTCTCCAGAACCCATACACATTGCAGCATTATTTTGGGGCCCACAACAGTTGGGAAAGACACTGGTCTTTAACGGGCTTGGCACACCAAGCACTGAGGCTCAGAGGTACAGCGGGTCGTCCACTAATTGGAGGATTGGTGGTTCGAGCCCGGGCAACTCCAGTCGGCATGTTGAAGTATCCTTGGGCAAGATGCTGAACCCCAAATTGCTCCTGATGGCTGTTCCATTGGTGTGTGAGTGTGTGAGAAAGGTTAATGAATAGCAGGTGGCACCATGTATGGTAGCCTCCGCCACCTGTATGTGTATGGGTGAATATGACAGTAATAGACTAGAAAAGCGCTAGTACAAATGCAGTCCATTTACTATTTGCTGCCCGTTGCATCAATCATGGAACAGCCACTGGGAACAATTTGGGGTTCAATATCTTGCCCAAGGGTACTTCAACATGAACTGGAGGAGCCAAGGCTTGAATTGCTGATCTTCTGATTAGTGGATGATCCGCTCTACCTCTGAGCCACAGTGGTTGGCGTGCCAGTGCCCATAAAGACCAGTGTCTTTCCCAACTGTTACGAGCCCCAAAATAATGCTGCAATGTGTATGGGTTCTGGAGAGAGACACAGAGACGGAGAGAAATGATTTTGTGAGTGTATGTTTACCTTCATGGAGGCCCTAGATGCAAACTGAGCTCATTGTTCAATGTGGGTCCATTGGTGTCACGCACTGTTGGCAGTAGTAGGCCCTTGTTGGCTTTTATTGACTGATTCAGGATGTTGAATTGTCGTTGAGATGCTGGAGCCTGTCCGTGAGTGAAATCACTCTGATTGGCAATTCAGCTCAGTGAATGAGACGGGAACAGGTCAACAAACGACTTAAGTCAAGAGGGTGTGAGATCAAAACAAACCTGTTATAGAAATGGTTTGTAGTTGTTTGTGTTATTGTTCGCTGGTGCACGGTAAATATCATTTTTCTTTCAACGTCTGGTTGTATTGTTAGTGTGCTAACTGGCTAACTAGCGTCATAAATCTGTCCTGTCAGTCTTCCAGTTTTCCTTTCTTGATGAGGATAGAGACTAATGCCCACTGAGGGTATGGAGAGTTATTTTCTCTCCCGCTGATGCAGAACGTATATCCAAGTTGGCCGATGGCTGCAGTCTTTGTGATGTTTAAAGTGCAACTTTTTGGTACAGGCAACATGAGGCAATGCAACAGTCAGCCTTCGTTGCTACTAGTTTTTCGATGTTAGTTTGGTAAGTCTGTGTGTGTGTGTGTGTGTGTGTGTGTGTGTCTGCAACCAAATTTGCATGTGAACAGTGTGTAATAATATTGTCTACATTGGGGCAGCTCTAAGAATCTGATGTGAGACCCATGCAAGAGTGCACACACACACTGTCCCCGCACACATTTGCATACATATGCATGAAGACTTTCATACAGCAAATGCGAGCAGTGCCAAACAAAGGTATTGGTGCAAATGCATCAGTGCAGTCATGCAAACACAGGCTTGTGCACTACAAACAAGTGCAGATTCCCTGTCAGGCTGTTGGACTAGCGCTCTCCCTTGGTTACACACACACACACACACACACACACACACACACACACACACACACACAACACACATCCTCTCTGGTCTATTTCTGAGGCGACGAGAAAATGATCAAAGCTATGTGACCAGACTCCAGGAATGACCTTCTAACTGTCTCAGGTGTCTCTTATTACACATACGCAAATACACACATGCATATACACCTTCATTTCTCTCTTACTCATTCAAGCTCACACACAGGTCAATGCTCTGATGAATACTGTGGAAAACATACTCAAAAATGTTGTCTTTACTGTAAATAAACTGCCTTCAATTGTCTGTATTTCAGCCACATTGGCGTCTGTACACCCTGTCCCTCCTCAAATCCCTCACCACGTCTAGGGGTGTGGAGATAAATTTAAGTGGAGGTTGCCGTAGGGACCTGTTGGTGTCAAGTATCTCCAGCTTGCACAGCATGTCAGCCATTTTTCTTCACGTCTTTACTCAGTTTCAGTGGTGTCCTCTTCATCTACAGCCCTTTGGCTCGAGCGCACACACAGAAACATTCAAAAACTTCTTTTTTTTTTTTTTGGTTGAGTTCCCATCTGTGCACATCTTACTTATTGCAGCAGTTGATATCCAAAAGATATGATGTATGCAGAAAATGTTTGGATGCCACACAGCTGTTGCAACAGCCATTGCCAGAGGTGACAGATTCCATGCATCCAGAAACACACACACACACACACACACACACACACACACACACACACACACACACACACACACACACAGCAAACAGTCTGATCATCTTTCAGTCCCATAACTTAGATATACTTAGTATTTGCTGGCTAAAGTACACATCTGCTAACAAACAGTTTGTGATCTTCATTAACTGAGGAGGCTGATTTTACACCTGGAAAGATTTGATAACATTACACTTGTTGATTTGACCGCTAATAATTTAAACAATATAATGTCTTGACTCTGATATACCTGAGGAATCAAATCCCAAATTAGCTGTGTATTAGTTATGGCTCCTTATTGTACACCAGATTAATGAATCTCTTCCATTTTCATTATCTGGTCTCCAATGAGCCATCCTGTCTCTTTATTCAACACTGCATTCCTTATTCATGTGCGTGAAGAGAAAAGCAAACGAGCCAAGACTCTGCGATTTACGGCTGTGCAGTTGCCTGCAGTGTAAAAGAAAATGTCACAGCAACCAAATAAGGTCACAGCAGAGGAATTTTCACAGTAGTCGGCTGTGAAATGTAAATATCCATCCTCGGTTATCACAGCACCGTGGAACAGCGAGTAGCCAGACATGAAATGTTGTAGCAAGTAACAAACATCAGTGTGATGTCACTTACAGTCTTTCACAACACACATTAGAAGCACTTTTGATGGTCTTTGATGTTCAGCCTCTGCAGAAACATGAGGCTGCCAACCATCTGCAGCCAACTGGGCATCTTACCCACAAGTCCCTCATTCTGGTCTCTCTTGTTCTCGTTGGCTCTCCTCATACGACCCTCCCGTGGGACAGTCGGCTTCAGTATGATCACCTGTCTGAGTGTTTCAGGCAGCAGAACAATGTCTACTGTACGGTCTCATAGATAGATACATAGACGGATAGAAAGACTTTTAAACAGTGTAAAGTGTTCTCGGACTGTGTGTGTATGTGTGTGAGGGTGTCTGTGTGCAGAAGTAAAGGTCACATCTTAAGCAGTTCTATAAATATTCAAAGGAGATGTGACTCTAGTCAATGTCTGCTCAGATTTCGCTCATCAACACACACACACAAACATGGACACACAACTTTAGGTACTGGGTCATAGCCTAGTTGAAAAGGCCTTGGCCAAGAACTGCTTTGGTGTATCACTGTTACAGAGAGGTGTTAATAGTTCTATTGGGCTGTAAGCCAGCAAACATCTCTCTCTCCTGACTTGTTTCAAGCTCTTTCAAGTCTCCGCTGATGGTTTTTGGCTCAACCAAAAACAGGACCACACATACACACCGGCAATGTTTTCATCCTCTGACCAAGACAAATATTGCCATTGATGCGCACTCACGAAGTCCACACTGGTTTCCAGCAGTTTCATAAACCTACTATTATGACTTTAAAGTACAGAAAGCAATTCCTCTCACGTAACAGGCAATTCTATTTTACAAATTTAGCATAACAAATAGCTACTTGTGTATTGTTGCATTAGTCACCCCTTCCCTGTGTCTTTCTTTGTCTCCTCCCTTCTTTCCCTCTGGTGTGTTAGTGTTCTTTTCCCTATCTCAGGCTTCAGGTCATGGGTCAGAAAGCACAGAGGTGATAAATGCTTCCAGGTCACCTCTCCTGTCTCTGGAGGTCAGGGAGACGGTTTTTGCAGTGACAGCAACAACATGATCACTCAGCTGAAACACCAGAGCTGAACCTCCTGACCTGTCTCTGCTCCATCTGCCTTATTCTGTTTCTTCTGACTAACCCATCTACAAAAGGTATGTGCTAAAGTGTACACAAAAGGGGGCACGCATCACCAAAATTCAAAGCACAGGAAACTAACAGCTCTTGAAGAGCAGGGATAAACTTAGAAAACAACTAAATCAGCTATTGTTTCTGATGCTTACAAATAAAATGACATTTTTGTTCATGAGAGATCTTCTTTACTCTGCACTCTGTTTGCATTACTACACCACACACACATTCACATATGCACACACGCACACTTATCTGATTTTGCGACAGTGAAATGCCTGATGTTATTCTGAGAACGTTAACAGTCCAATCTCCCTCATGCTGATCAGCTCCGCTCTCCTGCTGTGAATCGATGCCTTGTGCTCTGGCTTCCCGCACTAAAACTAATCTAGTTGACTTTCATAACTAGTATAATCTGATTATAAATCTGCCTGGTATGGACGCCACACAGAACAGTGCGGCAGAGGTCACGCGCCGCTTGCTGAGAAATGCCACAGGACTGTGTTCTGACTGAAAAGGTTCCCCGTTAAGCAGGAGATTACACACTCTGCTGCGTCACTGGAAAACAGAACAGTGTGCGTAGATTGTTCCTAATTATTAGATCGACTTTATTTGCCTTGACTCCTAATGTGCTAATAAATACTTTAATTCCTGCATGTTTAATTCCATTTGGAAAGAAAGTGTGACCCCAAGTTGAGCAGTATCTCAAATACAAGTGTTTCTATCCAATAAAAATATGTATTTTAATCTCACAATAGATTTTATTTATATGTAAAATATAAAAATGTATAAAAAAACGTATATTTCAAAAACTTGATGCGTTAAGAAAAAGTGGGTTGCGCTTTGTAGGCTTTAACTTTATTGCACAAACCAATAGAAAGGGGGTGTTTTAAACAGTTTTTCTATGCAGTCCATTGATTTAAGTCTCTCTTTGATACAGTTGCCTCACTCCAGAGAATATACATTTGCCAGTATGCCCCAAAATATACAGTTCTCTGCTCTGATTTTTGTATACACAGTGGTATGTTTTAGTGTTAAGATTTCCTAATAGTAGCTCTATCTCATGTTGAACTTAAGCGCCTCATATCCTTTTCCAGTACCTCAAATTGACTAATGTTTATGTTTAAACCAAGTCTGACATGTGGTGTGTTTCTCCTGCAGCCACCACAGAGGAAAGTCCTCCCTGGTTTGTTTGGGTTAGACAGCAGTGGAATGAGGGAGGGAGGACAGAGGGATGGGGAGGAGCGGGAGGTGAGGGGACGATGACAGGGGAATGTGGGGGTGTGAGGGAGTTTGGACAATGCTCTCTGAATTTTAAAGAGGGGGGATAAAAAAAGGCGAGGGAGAAGGGGAGTGGAGGTTCGGAGGAGAGAAAGCGTGGGTAAGAAAAGAGGAGAGAAAGGTGGCAGAAGGAGAGGAAGGGAGCCAGGTGGTGGGGAGGGGGGGTTGATGGGGCAGAGGGGAGGATAATTAGAGGGAGGAGAGGAGCGGAGGGGAAATGATGGAAGAAGGAAAGTGAGAAGGGGAGGAAGTTAGTTTGTGCAATGAGGGGAAAAAAAGAATGAAGGAGAGAGAGGAAAAGATGGGGAGGATAGATGTGGGGAGAAGGGAAAAGAGGAGGAGGAGGGCAGAGACCTTGGGGGTTACATTCCTGAAGTGCAACCAGCCTGGTGCTGCTCTGCTGCCCAATGTAAACACAGGGCAGAGAGGTGGACTGACAGCCTGTCACAGTGACTCATGAGACTGAGAGAAGGCAAGCGAGGAAGAGAAATGGAGGTGTGTTACGAAAGAATAAAAAGTGCAAAGAAGGAGAAAGAGAATGGGAGCAAGGGAGAGTGGTGGGGGGATTAGTTTGAGACAGAGACATTTATACAGAGAGACAGTCTGCTGCAATGTATGCATCTATCATGTCAATAATATCCTTTGTTAGACAGGACATCCTCTTGTCTCCGCTCTCATAAACTCAGTGCATTCATATGAGCATATCCTTTGATATCCTCTCATCGTCTACAATCTTCTTCTCCTTTCCTTCAGTAAAGCAGGGCTACTCATCCTCCTCCTGGCAGGTGACCACATATTGAAGTCAGAGAGACATCATGTATCCCCATTGAAAAGGACTGTGCTCACATTTACATCATGTGCCAAGGAGACAAACATTGTTTCGTTCCCTGAGCAAGCGGACATGAAGTTGGTTTTGCAGGCTAGCTCACAATTATGATCAGGCTCATGGATGTGGTACTTCAAAATAATAGTCAGATGTTATAGTATACACAACGCCAATCAGTCATGACAGCAGGGGATGTGTGATGACTTTGTGGTGCTAGTATGACATCTAGTGGCAATAAAACTGCATTGCAATTTTAAAAATAAGGTGGCGTAAAGCTCTATTTCTATTTTTTGGGTTATTGAGAACCCCAATCAAATCTTAAAACAGTGTCACTTGTGAATACACTTTACTGCAGCAGCACAGATATTATATTCCAACCATATTGGAAGTAAAGTAGAAGTAATTCTTCCCACAACACAATAAAAAATAAATGACACAATTTTAGTTGGTTGAACATTTTAGTACCAAAGAATGAAAATGAGATACAGAGCAAGACTGAGAGGTCATGTCAAATGCCACACAAACGAGACAAATTTAAAATAGCTATTCGAGAGAGGAGTGTTCCTAACAGAGTTAGGAAATAAAAGCAGCCCTTTGAGATTGTTTGGGGTAATTTTGGCTATTGGGCCTCCTTCCTCAGAATTACCAAACAGTGTAAACACAATAAACAATATAAAATAATAAATAGCAACATTTTACATGAGAACAGTCACCTGAGGAAAAAATGTCAGAGTTGTCAAAAGGACCACAATATTAATTGTGAGGGTAACAACAATTTAATTAACAAAGAACCCCCCCTTTGTATTCAATATTGCACCTTACAGGAGAATCCTGGAATACTGGAGTCAATTGCAGAAAATTTGCAAACTAAACTGCAGAGAACAGATTCATGTGCACTGATGATATTTTCTGCATTGACACTTATTTTTCACAGCTTCTTTTACTGATTTCTGATAGAAAACACTAATTATTGATCACCCTTGAAACAAAAATAATCGGATTCTAATGTGACTGCTCTGATGTATATTAAATAACAAAATCAAACAAATCCGAACACTAAAGGGCTATATTTGAAGAAATACTTCACCCCCATAATGACCATTCAAATATCAGTTACTCAGCTCGTGTTACGTTATATTTGTGAAGGAAACTTTGTTCTCGCATGCCTCCATGGCGAATGAAGAATCCAAAAACGGAGACAACTCTTTGATGATTTGAAGTAAACGGGGGCCAGGTTTAAAAAGAGTATAGCACGTCAGAAACATCTGACTACTAACCGCTTATCCTCTTGAGGGTCGTGGAGGAGCTGGAGCCTATCCCAGCTGACATTGGGCGAGAGGCAACCATTCACACCTACAGCCAATCAACCCATGTTTTTGGACTGTGGGAGGAAGCCGGAGTACCCGGAGAAAACCCACTCTGACACGGGGAGAACTGGACAGAAGGACAGAAGTGCTCCCGCACCCGGGATCGAAACAGGAACCCTCTTGCTGTGAGAATTTGCGTTGAGTACGTTAAAGAAATTGAACTTCTGCGGTGGATTTCGGGATTGGGGCGGCAGTAGCTCAGTCCATAGGGACTTGGCTTGGGAACCGGAGGGTCGCTGGCTCAAGTCCCTGACCAGACCAAAAAATATGGAGCGTGGACTGGTGGTCAGTTCACCTCCTGGGCACTGCTGAGGTGCCCTTGAGCAAAGCACCGAACCCCCAACCGCTCAGGGCGCCTCTCCATGGGCAGCCAATTCACTCTGACATCTCTCCATTTGATGCATGTAAAGGCCCTGTTTGTGCATGTGTGTGTGGGTATTCAGGCCTGTGTGTATATGTGAAAAAACAGAGTGAAAACTTGGAATTTCCCCTTGTGGGACTAATAAAGGTATATAAAATAAAAAATAAAAATGACATTGTGCTAGCTTAGCTAACAGGCTGCTAACTGGCTAACAGCCTAGTTTTTTAGCTCAGTTGCCTGTGTTGATTGTCAAGTGAGTTTGTATGATTAAAAAAAACAGGCTTATCTAGTTTGAACACATCGTAAATCTGAGTCATGTTTTTCTGCTGAAATATGGTGAGGTGACTGTGCTAACCACCACACCACTGTGCCGCCCACGTTGGAAACAGTTCCACAAAAACAGTCTCATGCATGTAGGAGTAGCACACCAGGGCAAGTGCATGCGTTTAAACTCATGCATTCAATTGCAATCGACTGCCCCAGACACCATTTTCTCCTTTCTGGATTCTTCATTCACTGAGTTTTCTCCACACATTCAAAGTAACACGGGGTGAGTAATTGATAAACAAGTGATCATTTTGGAGGTGAGGTATTCCTTTAAGGAAAAGGCTCGGGGTAACTTTAAAGTGCAACAACAATAATATACTGTCTTTCAAAATGAGTCACAGTCCAAAATTGAAGCATGTAACATATCCCACTCCATCCAGTAGTGGTCACATAAAAATAAAATAGATATTTCTGATATTTAATTTTAATTTTTTTTGCTTTTGATTTCACTGCTTGCAGTGCTGGGAAGTACACCCAGCCCCACCCCCCACCCCCCATCCCCCACTCGAACGCCCCCGACACTGATTTCCAGTATACGACAACAGTCTCACCACAAACCTCTGGAAAAGTCCTTCCTTTTGAGATGTAAGTTATTCTCAGTTGGATGACGCATTGTACATCACCTTTAAAGGGATACTGATAAGGAATACTTCCTCAAACACGTAAAAGTCACAATGTCAGTGAAATGTTGACAGCATGCGGTCACCAGTGAGTCACCGACCATTGTGGACACTGGCCGTTCATGCTTTTATGCAGCCAGTGAGTCACAAATGTAACATACATTTGAGTGACATAAAATTATAGTTCTAAATCCTAGAACTGTGAGTCTTCTTCGCCAATTCAGCACTCAAGATGCATCTTTCCTTCCTTCTTTTAGTTCATTGAGGACTGTTAACTCCCTGGAGAACATGAAAAATAGAAAAGATAGAAAGGGAAAGTTACAGAGAACATCTTGAGGCAATAGGGACTTCATGAGTTGCATTTCGTTATTGCAGCTGTGCCTCGTGGAAGTATTGTGACCTTTGACAATGTTGGCAATTGTAAACATCCACTTACTCCTGACGTTCATTTAACCTCCGTGTCGGCTGTTGCTGCTGCTCCTGAAAACCAAAAGCGAAACTGCTGTGAGGTTTTGCCTGTCTCTGAGTCACAAACAGATATGCAAACCTGTGTAGAACAGCTACACTGTGACAAACCCAGTATATGTCCTTACCTCTCTGTCCTTTCTTGCATTTGAACCATAGCACCACCGCAACGATAATGGCAATCACCACTGCAAAGACGGCTGCTGTTGTCACAATAGGATTAAAATTCTCAGGCTCTTTGGGTATACCTTCGGATGAGAAAAATGTTTATTGCAGTCAAAAACTGGGACAGGTGAGTTTAAAGCATCAGCAATTTGTTATATTTTCTTATTCTCACTGTCAACAAATCTACCACTGTCTCGATTGGTTGGTGTATAAGGTAAAGTGGTGAAAACACTCCAAATGTAGCGTATACTTAAACTGATATTGATTTTTTCAGGTAGGTCTTTTAGGTGGCTAAAATGTGCAGGGCCCCCCGTCCACAGAAGTACATTGGTAGCTCTCATGCTGGTACGTTTGGTTTATCAAAGACACTACTTGAGCATAAAATAAGCACAGCAGAAATGTTAGATAGGTCAGACCACCTTGTTTAACTACATATCTTTAAACATTACAGTTACAGCTGAAAATAACAACAGAAATCCTGTAAACATATTTGCCGATTTCACATATTTCTGCTATTCAAAATGACTGCAAGTTGTCCTTTTGGATGTGACAGTGTGATGTCACAGTGATTTGGTCTATACCAAAAATGTATAAGCACGGACGTAATTTTAGGGGGGGACGCAGGGGACATGTCCCCTGCACTTTTTCTAAACGCCGTTTCTGTCCCCTGCAGTTTTTACCGTCCAAAAAAAATGTTACGCTATATTAAACAGAGACGTATCAGGCACTAGGACCAAGCGGAAAACGGCCGCTAAAGCTGAAGCCTGTTTAGACCGCCCACACGCTCCTCGATTGGCTCTGCCGTTTCTGTGTGATTGGCCGTCCCCCCCGTCACTCAATGAGGTTGTAAACCGCCAAGATTTGTATACCGGTCTGCTCGTTGCCCTGGAGAGAGGAGTTCCCGACTCGAGCTTCCCGGTAATCTGCCGCTGCCTGTAGGCTAAGTTGTTGAACATCATGTTGGACGTTTGTTCTGCCTGGGTCATGTCAGCAAGATGCAGTGGTGTAGTCGAGGGTATACGGCGTATACCCACTTATTTTTCAGTCAGCCTTGCGTATACCCCCTTCTAACGGTTCTTTTGAACGGCTCGTTAGCATGAACGATGGGAACCGAGTCACGCTACAGCGCACTGTGTTCTGCTCGTTGGGATGGGTACTGAAATGCGGTATTAGGTATTAAACGGGTGAATTATTAAGACTAGAGTATTGATAAGCTCCGACGTTTAAGTTTTGATATCATCACGGCTGCAGCGTCTCTCCTCTGTGTCAATGCAGGTCGTCCACCACACACACACACACACACACACACACACACACACACACACACACACACACACAGTACACAGACAGCGAGGTGTATAAGGAGGCCTTTACATTAAACAGGGGAGTCTGTTTCTGTCAGAAACTGTCAGAGCTTCACAGCAGAGCGAACAGGTGAGGGAGGATGAGGGCAGATTGATCACTAATACTGCCTTCCTCTCGGATTAAAAAAATTAAAAATGCCCAAATTTGTCACAAACTTGCCACAAACTACCTGAATGTCCAAATAAAAGATTCAAATAAAATCTCTGTTTGTGAAACGCAGCAGAGTGTAACATCATGCTGTTCACAGACAGCCTGCTGAGTTTGACAGAAAGACAGAGAGGTTCGTGTATAGAAGGGAACCCAGGATCGGCGAAAGATCGCGCGAGTTTGATTGTTTTAAGAGAAACTGATATAAATCTCGCGAGAGTTTTGCAAATCAAGAGTTCCCTTCTGGACGCGTTGAGAAAGGTGTACAACTTAAAACTGTTGTTTTAATGTGGCGGGCCGCCATAAGTAAAACACTGTATTCACTGAGCCATAGAGAGTCACTGAGGCACTGATCACTGACCTGTGATGGAAAAAATACTCAGATCCTTTACTTCAGCAAAAGCATACCAGTATGCAAAAAGACTTAATTACAAATAACAATCTGGCATGTAAATATTTCCCTTTTGGAAAAATCAACATTTTTATTGCAGGTGTGTATCTAAACTATTAAAAATGCATCTGAATGTTTCTGAATGGTAGTTGCTTATTTGGGCTTGTTCCCAGCTCCGTAATTAGTTGTCAAGCAGGTCATTTCAATATGTCATTTAAATGTAGGATAGTTTGTCCGTATATACTACACAATTTAGAAAAAACTATTTTTGACATAAGTCTACTTTCGACTTAACAGTTGCACTAGGTCAGTTTGACCTGCCCACCACTGCGTGGTGCTATTAAAATGAGGTCTGTTTACCATATATTCCAAAAATAAATGTAAATTTGGTAAAACAATGTGACACACAGAATTGGGTGATAATATTTTGCTACATGCTTCACAACCAGTCAAACCAAAAAAGGGAGCAGTAAGTAACAATAGAAAACTATGAAGAACTGCTAGAAAACACAGTAAACACAGTAAAAGAGTTTGAGTTTTATTAAAAATACTTGTGTCCCCCCCACCTCTAAAATCAAAATTTCGTCCATGTGTATACGAAAAGAGAAAGCGAAACATATGTGAACCGAGGCATTTTAGCTGAAGTGTGAGCAAGCTGAACAGTTGGTTGGTCAGCCAACCAATGACATTCCCGTCAGCTTCAGTTGTGTTTATTGCTAATTAGCAATGTTAGCATGCTAACCCATGGTGAACAACAGCATTTTCATTGTTAGCATTTAAGCTCAAAGCACGTCTGTACCTGATTCCATCTTCACAGACCTGTTGGCTTGGCTATAGTATCTTGGTCTTCTTTTAATGCTTTTAAATAACCTCACAGAAACTCAAACTTTAAACTTTTCTGTAAAAGTCAAACATGAACAGGATGTAAAAGGATGTAAAAAATCCCTCACACATTCCTATAACAGTAGTCATCAAAGGGCATCCATGCAAGGGGTTTCCATTATTATTCACACTTCCCAAAACTTACCAAGGGGTTAAAACACGAGTGGAGAAACCACTAGGACCGGTCATTTTGTATCACTTACAGACACTGATCATCTTTGAGGTGACGCCGCCCACAGAGCAGCTGAGGGATGTCAGCTCGCCGTTGGAGCAGTTGAGGTACACGGTACTGGAGCTGTTCACCAACATGGTGTGTGGATCAGGCATTTCAGTGTTGTTCATTTCCCTCCACATCTGACTTTCCGGTATGTGCCATGTCACCAAGGTGCCTGGGTAGCCGCCATGTGAGGCACACGTCACCCAGCAACTAAAGCGATGGTTTTCGCCTCCACAGTTTGGCGTTAGTGTGGGTTCACTGTAGTTTGCTAAGAGAGAGGGACAGAAAGAAAAAGCCCTGTCAGGTTGCAGGTTTTATCTCCAGCATGTCAAGGTTTCTGTAAATGACCATGTTTCACTATTAATTTTTTTTTATAATGCAAGGGGTTTTTCACAAAGCCTCCCTCAGTCTCAGATCACAAACTCATAGACTCACACATGATTCACCATTACTGAGAGACTGATGGCTTAAAGCAAAGGGTTTTTTTATGATTATTATTATACCGGAATTATTTTAATTCTGATCACAATGGTGGTTATGTGATAGATAACCTGTTGAGAGTTTCCCTGCTTTGTTAAAGGTCATGCTGGGATGGACTCCAGACCGCTGCAACGCTGAATAAATGGGCTTGGAGAATACTACAGCACATCCCTGCTTTAACACGTACAGCTAATTGATAATGAAATCAAGGTTTAATAATGGCATGGCAAAGGATTACCAGCTGGCTAGACAACCCTGTCTCCCAGAAATTACATTTGTAAGTTACTAAACTGCTTTTCTGTCGTTCGTTGTTGCGGTGCATATTCACTGCCTGGATTATGTTCAGAGACAGTGTTTCTTTCAGTAAAGAAAACAGTACATTCATGTGCCATGTAGGCTTTGGAAGGAGGTGGCTGGGGAGGATGGTGGGCATGTAAAGTGCAGGACCTTGACACCAGAACCTTGTGCTCATGTCCAGACTCCTGTCTTAGGTTTAGGCAACAAAAGCACTTTAGTTAGGGAAAGATCATGATTCCAGTCATATTTTAAACAAAGACTCTTGTTTCGGGTTTAGGCGACAACTGCATTTTGGGAAGGTCAAAGGAAAGATAGTGATTTCGGTTAAATGTTAATAAAAAAGGTAATAATAACAAAAAAAGTATAGTCACTACCATAGACTGTGTGAAATAATGCAGTGGTTCCCGAATGGTGTGCCATGTCACACTGGTGTGCCGTGATGCAAATCCAGATGTGCCGTGGGATTTTGTGATAACCACACGTTATTATTCGACTGGACCTATACAAAAGTTATGAATGAATTTTTAATTGACTGTATCAGTACATTGTGTCCACCCATTTCATAATAAAGAGGCAAACTCTACCTAAAAAATGTAATTTAATTTAATGTAAAAAAAAAAAAAAAAAAAAACCTTCACGAGGAACGTATTTGTAGCCATTCTTGCGAGGGAATTATAAGTGTAACACATCACATTATCTTACATTACTTACTGTTTTTATGGATGTGTTATTGGTGCTTTGATGTAATTTTAAAACGTTTCAAATACATTTTTGAATCATTTTGTTAAGAAATATTTCATGAGTAATAGTTGGTTGTCAATTGTTAGTAAATAAAACCAAACATTTATGTCATTTAAAGAGTGATAACACACGTTACAGAGGCTATTGTACAGCGATATGAAAACAGGAGTGCCCTGAGATTTTGGCTTGCCCTTTGGTGTATCTTGGCCACAGAAAGTTTAAATATCACTCAAATAATGGATGTAGCTACCTTGATGTCACCCTTTGGTTTGTGGACTGCCGTTTTGAAACCTCACGTTTGGCATTTTATCTGTCACAATCTTGGTTTTTTGTAGCCAGAAGTTACAACATTTGGATGAAAGGGTAAAGCTGTGGAGAAGTGTGTCACTCAAAGCAGCCGCTAATTGTATGCTCAAAGAAAAGTAAACAGGTGAGTTATACAAAAATTCACCCCCTGTCATGAAGGGAGGACTTAGCTAGACCAAAACTGTTTTTCATTTCTTTTGTTTCTGTTTATGTATTCCTCCTTTATTTCTCCTAAAGCTGGGCATTTTAACACGAGTGTCTATGGGTATTTACTTGCTTTTGGAGCCACCCTCAAGTAGCCATTTGACGATTTGCAGTTTTTGGCACTCCTGCATTGGCTTCATTTTTCAGCCCCAGTGGTTGCCACGTGATCACCACAAGTGGATACTGTATTGCAAGAATGCCAATTTTGACGGAAACAATGGAATCACATATCTTTGAACATTTTTCTGGCTCGTTTAGTATCAACATTTTTGCAACTTGTCAGGTACGTTTACTAGCAACATTTCCTATTATGTTAATAGAAAATGCAGTTTGCTCAGCCTTGTGTTTCCCTCAGTCGCATTTGCTGTTTTAAATTAGTTGGAAATAGACGTGATTTCCACGAGACAGGGCTGGGCTAGAGGACATGCACAGACTTCTGTGTTCAAATCAGTTTGAATCAAGGGCATTGACTTTCTTCCTGGTTTTTCTAGTCATTAAAATCTCTGTGGTACTACAGCTCAAACATCTTGATTGCACAGCTATTTGACAAGTGGCAACTCAGATGAAAATTTTGAAGATGTACTTTTAACTAAGTCCTTGGTTTTAAAAGAGGTTTGCCAGCAGAACAGATGTATTTCAATTTGAGACTTTCACATACTTGTTGAATACAAAAAGATAATTCAGTCTCATCTACACCACTCTCAGGGGTAAAACTAGAAATGTTAGAAATGAGCTAGAGAAATGCCCAACTCAGAATACAGTGTACTGCATTATTCCTACTGTAAATAGTTAGAAACCGAAACTCCTAACAACCTTAACCTTAAACTTAATCAAATACATTTAAACACACTCATACCTGTGACACTCAGATGGAAGAGTGTATGATTTTCAGCAATCTGACCACCATGGTACCCGATATGACACTGATAGCTGCCGCTGTGAGAGACTTTCAAACTGTGCATGAGCATACTCTTGTTGTCATCCACTTTGGTGTTCTCCCATGTGTGTGGTAGTGGTTTTGATGCGTGGTAGCCATTCACAAATATATTGCCCCGCTGAAAGTACAAAAACGTCAATGCCCCTGGTTTGTCAACAGGGCACCGAAACGTCACATTCCCACCAACCTCCCCTCTGAGTTTAACAGTAGCAGGCCTTTCTGGAAAAGACAAGTAAGAGAGGGTAAAGGGTTAGAGCATGGAGGGAAACCTTTCATGAAACACAATGAAACTATCTTAAGGGGGAATTTAATGCAAGACCTTGTACACAAGATACACTTTTAGGCTATTTAACATCAGATATGTGTCATCTTTAACTGCAGGCAAATTGTGTTTCACATAATGTCTGAGTTGGTAGCATTTTTGTTAAACGTATTATGAACATTATGCACCATGATTGCTTAAAGCAGTCTGAATGTAAGTGAGGATTGAGAGACACATGATATGTGAAGTGTAATATAAAAGAAGCCGAAACGTTGGTTATGTTGGGTAACAGAAAATCATGACCAAAATCGTTTGCCATCTTTATTATTTGATATGAAATTAAGCTAAGCATTATACTTTAAGTTAACAGTTGTGGGTGTGTGTGTGTGTAAAGGTCAGGGTTTTTGGTCGAGGCTTTTTTGATAGCTCCACTGCATGACGTGTTAGACTAATTTCAGTTCCTCTTCAGCCTGTTTGCCCGTCTGTGTAAAGTACACAGCTATCAATGTCCCTTTCATGTTTTTCATGAAGGTCACAATATCGAAAATGACGAGCTGCAAGCAGCGAGCTGAACGTTTTATTTTTCATTGTCACTGTGAGTGGCTGTGTTTTTGGCCACTGAATCAAAGCTGTAGTGGGTAACTTTTACAGTAAATAATTTTGTCATATTTGCTGGAACTGCCTTTATACATGCACAGCACTAAATGAGAGAAATAATATGCCAAAAAAAAATCATATTCCTATTCAGGTAGCCAAAATGACCTGGTCCAGCATCGGCCCAAGAAAAGAAATTCAGAATGAATGATGCCCAAGAGTTGGGCCAAATAAACTGTCCCGATTCCAGCTGCTATCACTATGTACGCTATTGCCTTGTAATGCTTCTACTGGCCTTACCACACATGAACGAAAACAACCAATACAGCTGTCAATCATGTCAATCATCACTTGTGAACTGTGGTCAAACCATCAAACTAGGCAGTGCTGATCTAATATGAATCTAGATTCTGTTACTGCATTGCCTATTTCTTGCCTCAGATGTTTTCAGAAACATATTTTACTGTACTGTTTGGCTGTAAAATGAGAGAGGTGGGCAGTATTTAGTACTTTGGTCAACATTTGTCTAACACGGCAGCCAGGTCACTAACGTTCTCACCTTACAGCTAAACAGTACACGAAAATATGTTTCTGAAAATATTTGAGGCGAGAAATAGGCAACGCAGTGACAGAATCTTGATATATATTTCATAATTCTTTCAGAACATCATTTCAGTAACTATGAAAGTGTTATTTTCATAGAAGTTACTGTAGCTTTAATGTTTCAGCTCCATATTGATTGTCCTCCCAAAAAAGGTCCAAGTCTCAAGCTTGCCTGGTATTCATTTTTCCTCAGAAGTCATTGTCAGGCTGAGATTTTGGGCAGTTGTTTGGGCAGTTAACTTAGAGCTATTATAAGGCAAATATTCTGTTGAAAACAGATGTAGGATCGATGAGAGTGATGGGACTGTGGTGGTAAAATTATGGGTCTTAAAGGAACAGTTAGCGAATAGTTAGGCTTTCTTGCCGTGATGTGAAGACTATTGACAAGAAAGCAAATAAGTATATTTCCCCAAAATGGTGAACTATTCCTTTACATATATAACTCTCAGCCAGCAAATCTTTCACATTATATGTAGTTAGTTGATTTATCTGGAGCTCCAACACTGCCAGTTTGAAATACATTTGGTGCTGCTTTACTCATGTGACTGCAGTCAAGTAGTGCTGTGATATCATTAGTTCTCTTGCATGTGTGATTTACTTAGATAAACAAGTGGTATCTATAAAACCAAGATAAAGCTGTGTCATTAATGCACTGTTGTGACGGAGCTGCTCACCTGTGACAGCAAAGCGCATTGTCATAGTCAAAACAAGCAGCAGCTGGAGGGTAAGCTTTCCATTTCTGGGAAGACAGGAGGAAACATCATTATTTACATGGTTACCTAAGTAACTTGGGGGCATTACGATGACACATAGTGATACATTGATTCAATTCACATAGCCCAAAACAAAAAAACCAAAACGCTGCCTTACTGAATACTTAATAGTTAAATTGCTGTGGCACTGTGCCCAGAGATACTATAACTGAGTGCCAGCTTACACTGCCTCTGAAACCACACGTGCTCATATTGACTGAACCCGTCCTCCTCTGTCAACAACCCTCATTCTTTCTAAAGCTGAAAAGACTGTGCCACCTCTACTCTATAAAAACAAGTACACACTCGTGGCTGTGATCAATGTAAAGCCCCACGCGCAGTTTGCCAATATGTTTATGAATGTATGAATATGAATATGTGAGCATTACTTTCTGGATCCATGACTCCAATTCAGAGTAAAACAGAGTGAGGAGTATATTACAGGAGATACATTTAACTCTGAGTTCTCAGTATTCTTGTCCTGTTAGATAATCTGGGTCCATGTTGCTGTCATTTTTAGCACTTGAGCGTCAGATACAGGAAGCAATAGCTCCATTGAGTGATGTATCATCTCAAATGTATTGTGTAATTGTAAGGTTTGAAGCTTTACACTGGAATTATGTTGTCAACCACTGGATTACTTCAGTAGTAGTACAATTCAAGACTTAATCACAGTTGCAGCTAAGCTAATAAAGTCTGTTCCCTTTTCCAGAAAAATATGTGTGTATATGAGGTTTTTTTAAATGTGGTAAAAAAAAAAAATAGGTGATAGACAGCTTTTCCATTGCCAGCAGACAGGTATGCCTTTCTATTTTTTTACAAGTGTGTCATTTTCTAAGTCGCAAACAAGCCGGAAAACAGGTAAGTAAACAGCAGGAGGCAGCACGGAGTCCAGTGAAAATGTAAAGGGGGTTACTTATTTCTTATGCTTTACTTATTCAGTCTCCGTTTCAAAGTCGATGCCGACTACTTTGGAACGATGTTCAAGTGTTGCTTGGATAGAGCTGGATGTGTCCACCCAGGTGTCAGGTTTCCATCATGTTTTCACTGCTGCAGCCATTTGTCCCATGAATCATTGCCGATTGTGATTTTTCCCGCAAAAGACAAAAGCCAGATGTTAGTGGGCGTCGGTGGGTTTTTTCTCCAGTTTGAAAGTGGCTTAAGAATTTTCATCAGAAACTGGTTATTTGTGCCAATGATGAGACCTTTATGTCTCAGTTAGTTCTCAGCTCAGACTGATAGGGGTTGAAGGAATTTTTGGTGGTTTCCTGGCTATCCATTGTGGTTGTCTTACAGTAAGATATTTGACACACATGAACCAGACTACTACTAATTTCCATGACTACATCACTGACCGTTCTGTGGAAGTCATCTTAGGCACCCCACCCAAATAAAAATAAGAAAAATGCTGATGAGGTTTGAAAGTTAGGTCATGACATCACTCTATTGCTGTAAACATGGCAGACAGATGCTAACCATTTTGAAAAAAATGTCAAGTGAGTCACAGCATTGTAATGTCTTCTGCTGACGTTTGTGACAGAAAACGGCAGGGGTACTTACAGAAAATACTGCGGGTTGCATCGGATTGCCTGTTGAAAAGACAAACAAGTTAATCACTGTGATAGGACTGATTATCTTTTGATTTAATTTGGTATCTTTTAAATCAGTGCACTGTAACATTAACCAGGCAGGAACTCTGTTGGCTCTAAATATTTCATAAATGTTAATATTAAAGTACAATAGTGGTGCTGCAGTTGCTTGAAAACACACCCGACCAGCTCCTGTTAACTACCACAGGTTTGTTTCAGGTAACATTCTTTGCAAATTGTCTTGTCTGAGGAATCTGTGTTCATACAGTAAGCACGGTCTCTTGAATCTAAACACAAACAAAACTCAGTCTTATCTGAAATATATATCCAACCCATTACAGTCAGTCTTGTGAAGGAAAGTGGTTTCTGTCATGCTGAAAGAAAACATCCAAACAGTGTTTTCAGCAAACATTAAGCTGAAGGAAAGTCCCAATGAGGCGTGTATTACTGTACCTGCTGGTTTCAGACAGCACCTTTTAGTATTCTATTATTTTGTGTGTGGCATTTAAGAAACCCAACGCTGACAGTATCCGTTACTACCATATATAGTTTCAGGTTAAGTGTATTTTTGTGTTTTAGTGAGCCAAAATATTTCCTTAAAGACATGAATGTCTTTATGGGTTATTAGCCAGGTAGACCTAAACTTTCAGGAAATTCCCAGGCGGAAAAAACATCTGAATTTTTTCAGATGTAGGCTGGGGTGTAACAAAACATGCACAAGGAAAGGGACAGTGATAGCTGTCTGCCAATCACAACCTATTATTCCTTATCTTCTCAAGCACCTGGTTTCACATTACTCATAAATCCAGTACATACACAGCCTAGAAATGAAACAGGCTGTTTTCACTCTTTCGAGAAAAAAATGACTGAATTTGAACGTTGAGCTTAAAACAAATTCACAGAAAATCAAGTGCTTTGCAACAACAGCCAATAAAAATAAAACCTTCAGAGAAACTCCAGGGGAAGCCCCGTGCTTCAGAATGACCAGCAGCGTCTTCCCTCAATTGAAACCACAACTGAGGGAATTCCCAAGAGCCCTGTATAACTACCTAAAGTAAACTACATTGTGTAACAGTTTCAGGAAAAGTTATACCAGATGGATAATGAAAGTCTTATTAATAACTATGGAATTTCTGAGTCGTTATGAGGTTAAATAAGCAATTGCTCTCATGTCTTCTACAGTTTGAATTGTTTGTTATATGGGCATTTTGATAGAGGTTTCGTTTTGCCAGATTTCTGTGACTCTGTGTGTGTTGTTACTCCAGCTTGTGTTAATTTTCTTTGTTGAGACTGTCAGGAAGGTGTTAATCCAACTCTAAAGCAATTCTTGAGGCTGCAGTTTTAATGTACTGTACAATACAATGTATACGAATGTATGTAAAAATATATGGCAAAGCAGAGAGCACTGACTGACTGTTATGTGTGTTTGCACTCTATTAACCACTTCTGTCTACAGTCATTACACCGATGATTGATTACAAGTTCACACAATGGAGCTGTATTAGTACGGGGAATCCCGCATGACGCAACATGATTTACGAAGCATTACTTGCCCTGATTTTTTTTTTCAAGGCAATAAACGCATGCCTGCATCTGGATGCTCAGAAAGGCTACGAAACCACATACCAGTTCACACGGTTAGTTAATCTCACATTGAGTTTCATATCTTTTTGAAGTGGGAGCTGTACGCTACATCATGTGTGTAAAAGTAGAGAGGAAAGCAAAGACTTTCTGTTGGCTGAAACTGATCAAACTGTGGTGAGAGACCTGTGGCAAGAGAGGTTTTTTTTGTTGAGCTGCTGTTGCTACACAGCTGAAACTTTTTAGTAAAGAAAGAAAAAAACACAGGCTCACTTTCTATTTCCTTTCACATTTCAGATACCAACAGTGTTATACACACTAGATATCTGTTTCACAATCCCATTCAGGCAATGTATCTTCAAATCTCACTCTGCCTCATTATCCTTTAACTAAACTGGTCAGGAATGACACACATCTGCACGTATGACTGCTACTGTAACATAGATCAATCTTGCAGAGGCTAAAATGATGTTGTGATTTGCATGTAGGTGTTAGTTTAGTGTTAGTTTACTTATGGCATGCAACGATCTAGTAACTTAAACTACTAGGGCACTCAGAAACATGCTCTTCCTGCCAAGATTTAGATTCTGGGAAGCGACAAACCCACACACAGGCATCCACAGACTCATACACACCTGCAAACAGAAAGCATTCACGGGCTTCTGCTCCATGGCATTTCAAGTATTTGTCTCATACAGAAAACTATGTAAATATATGAGAAACTTCTTCCTTTCAGACTTTAATGTGATAGAAAATAATAGCCTTATTCATAATTATAAAATGAACCGTTTTTAAAAGAGACAAGAGAAAAGTAAGAGGAAGAAAACAAGCTCTTACCATTGTGCTGTGTTGCCTCCACTTGCAGTGCGACAGAGTAAGAGAAAGAGACTTCCTCTTCATAAAAAATACATTATGGGTGGAGCTGAATGAGTCATTTGACTTTTTTTTCACATCACAAACTGTCAGCAACCTATGAAAAAACAACCTGATGTCAACCTTACTAGTTATAGCAAAAACATGTTAATATGTGAATAATATTTATAATGGCTTCATTCTTTTCAAGTGTACATGACAGTGTTACAGTGAACCAACACAAACCCTGAAACTGAAGCAGCTAAATGGAATTCAACCAGCATTTCATTTAATTATTTACATCTGTGCTTGTCTGTGACATATCATAATGCCTACAGTTAAACAGGACTGTAGTAACAAATGTCATATTATATGTAGCTAAGGTTTGTTTTGCTGTGAATAACTAACTGTTGTAGTGTGTCAGTGTGAGAGTTGTATTTGCACATGAATGCGTGTGCTTTCACTACGTTTATAGTGACGCCACAGATGATATCAGGAAGCGTGATACTTCCCTGTCTGCTTACAATCTAGTATCAGCTGCCCTACTGTCATTCTTTGGAAGGTTCAAAATGATTTAACATGGCAGACAACACTTGGGATACATCCAAAATATTTTGTTGCCATGTTTGTTTGTTTGTTTGTTTGTTTGAGGTGATGTGTTTTGGAATATGTCACAATGGAGAGAAGTGCGTCAGAGC
Source organism: Cephalopholis sonnerati (assembly GCA_019142605.1). Lineage (NCBI taxonomy): Eukaryota > Metazoa > Chordata > Actinopteri > Perciformes > Serranidae > Cephalopholis > Cephalopholis sonnerati. The sequence goes on along the minus strand of JAGQAX010000013.1, from coordinate 34,938,659 downwards.
CAGACTCTGCTCAGTGAGAGGAGAAGAGGAAACAAAAGATCAGAGTTAACTTTAGTGTAATGCCAAGATCAGTCATTATTACACAGTCTGACTTCAAACATGACATGGGAGAAGTGGAAACAATGATTTTTCTTACTGAGAAAAACCATTGTTGAGTCTTTCCCAAGATTGAGTATGTCATAAAATGATCTATTGTGAAAGCAGAGAGTCTTAGGCAATAAAGACCATTTCCGGGTATTAAATCAATACATATTTCACCTTTTTTGAGGTAAAATACATGGGTGGATTATGAGACAATGGACCCCTGAGCACAGCTATGCAAAAGGCCCCACCACTTCTACACTGCTGCAACATAAAGAAATTGTGGTGGCTTTGCTTCGTTTTGTATTTCTGTGTGTGTTTGTGTGTCTTTTTTAGGTCATTTTGCATCATTTTTGGTTGTGTTGTGCATTTTCATCATCATCTCATGTCTCTCTGTGGTTGTTTTGTCACTTAGTAGTTGTTTTTGTCTCTTTGGAGTTCCTTTGCATATCTTTGGTCATTTTGAGTTTCTTCCTGGTTGTTATCTGTTAATTTGAGTGACATTTTCCAGGCAAAGGCCGGGGACCTGTGTCTGCTTGTGTGGTAATACATCCATGAATACAGCAGCAAGATACATAATTTAAGAATGTAAAAAATGTGAAATTGCATTAAATGCAGTTTGTTCATTAGTCACAGTCAATATATCTTATCTGTCATCTTCCACGGGGCAGTGATTGGTCTAAGTAGTCACACAATATCTCAAACACCTCTCATCAAAGTGGGCATCTCTGACATGAGGTTGATAAATATCTATCTGTGTGTGTCTGTGTGTCTGTGGCTCGCATATCTCTCTGACTGTTTGTCAGATCAACCTGAGCTTTCGGATATGGCTTGCGCATGGCACGATGGTGCGCATCCTTCATTTTGAAGTTTTTTGGATTAATATTCACAACATTATCATTAAAAGTTTAAATCCCATAGACCTCCGTGTAACCAGTCAGCCTATCGTGCTCTCGCTCGCAGCTGTAGCCACGCCTCACGGCATAAAAGATCAAAGTATCCTACTGCTATACCGCTCTGTGTCACCCAAAACATTGCACACGCTTACCCCGGATGTCCACTGGATCCGTCAAGTGGGCGATTCAGCCACGGCGCGGGTGACGGAGCTAATCGCGGCCATTCAAGTCAACGTAACGCCGGGTCTATTTTTTGACGGACGCCGCGCGACGAAGCGTCAATGTCCACAGACCAAATGAGTCAAACAGGAAGTCAGGCGCAGAAAAGATGAGAGTATCCGGTCAATTTTCAAAATAAAAACACCCATGAAAACTCCTTTCATGTGGCCCCCGGCAGGTACAGAAATCTTTTCTTTCTTTGTTGATGTCTTTGTACCTCCAGTGTTTCCGCAAATTATCGTGTGACATCATGATCTCGCGATCAATTCCAGCCGCTCGCGTGCGCGCCGCTATAGATACGCTTCCAGTGGACATTGACGCCCGGCACAGGACGGAGGAGTCCGTGCCACGGCCGGACCACGCACGCGACGGATCCAGTGTACACCCAGGGTTATGGCATTCCCTTTCGTCCCTCCCCCATATAGGAATAGATGAAGTGGTGCAGTTTGCATTAACATGACATGTTTCAGTAATCTCATGGTAAGTAGTATTTCTTAAGTTTCACCACGCTGTTCTCATCTGCTCATGGTGTTTGCTGACATGGCTACCACATGGTTAGATTGACTAAAACATTGCCTAAACTTCCCATACCAAAGTATGGCTAGGTCGGAAACGTTTGTTGGGTTATGTGCTTGCTAGCTACCATTTCAAGATTGTTTGCCTACAGAAAGCTAGGAAACTTAATGATGTTGCGTGTCTCTCCATATCTCAGTGTACGTTCATGTCTTACCCAATGTACAGTTTCTCTATTAACACTATGTAAGAGTATGTACACCTCTTTGTACATCCAACCATCGAACACAGCCTCATTTGGCCATACATGAAAAATCTACTTAAGCTTCCACTTTTCTATAGAAAAACATGCTTCCTACGGGCACTGCACCAGTTTACCTAAAATTAAGATAAATGCATCTTCCAAATGATGGTTTCTCCATGAAAATCAGTCATGTGTATGAGTGTACAGTTTGGCTTTTGAGCTAAATTGGCCTTTCTCTGACATTTTGCTTCAGGTGGGGTGCTATTTTCCCGAAAACTTACAGTATACTCCCACACTTGGTTTGCTCGTAACACCTCAGCAGCTAACCACAGCGTGTTTCACATTCACGTTTTGTTCGTATTTTCTTCTGTCACATGCGGGGGAACATCATTTCACTTCTGTTTTTCAATCACATTTTTATAGCACTTTATCTAATAATGGATATTAAAATAAGTACTATAATTATCCATGTTCATTACCCTTCAATCCCTGTTAATCATTGTTCAAAAAACTGATCATTTGCAAGGCTCCCAGGTAACTGAAGAGAAGTGGACTGTCTCTAATGTATACATTTTACTTTTAATATTTATTTTGATTTGTACTTTGACATTTGAGGAATAAATCTGACATGATAAAGTTTTTTTTTCTTACCCACAATGCATGTTTATGTCACCCAGTGTTAGCTCAGTGAGATTCTCCTTGCTTTCTCCTCTCATAGTTTCTTTCACGTACTTCTTTGCAGCTTTCATTGACCTTGTGATAATTTTTCCGATGAGGTCAAGAAAAAATGATAAAAAAAAAAAAGTCCAATTTGGGGATAGGTCTATCCCAGCAGTGTGGAAATCAAGGGAATTCCCTAAAGGGATCTCCCACATGGACTGTGAAAAACTCTGCTTTACCTAGTCCATGTGCCTTTAGGCTGTAGAAAACAAACCTAGACTATGCAAAGATAAGAAGACTACAAATCAGCTGTTGCTGCTTTGGCGGGAACATGCTGACTACAGGAATCTGCCGGTCCTGAATTTAGTCACAACAGTAGAGTTTAAGGAAGATACAGTAAACAAGGAATACAGGGTGTTTTCCATGTGTATCCCTTATAATTTTGACAAAACAACCCAGAAAGTGGAGCCTCCTACTCACTTGTGCTTGACTCACCTCCATTACCGTCATTTGGTCTTTTACAGCATACTGTCTGGTGTCCCTTCGAATCATTACACTGTTACCAGTAAAGTTACTTATGTACAATGAAAATTAAGCAGTTCCTTTATAGAGATATATGACTGCGGGACAGAATGTGTTGTCAAAGAGGAAATGATCATTCATTCACAGTAGGTGCTGTGTGCCTAATCAAAAATATACTGGCATGAAGCATGATCATTTGTGAAAAGTAACTTTATAAACAAGGACATAAATAAATCAACAGTGTGTATATTTATTAAAAACAGATGACAAAGGATTTTGAAAGATCTTCTGTTTAACCTAGTGTAAAATTTAACACCCACAGGAACAGGACTTTGTTGGCCAGTGGGGAGTATGTGGGAGGCACGCCTCTGAGATCATAACCAAATCCTGAATAGAGTTAATAAACAAATCAGTTCTCATCATTGTGGGGGATTTTGAAACTGAAGAACAATCTCACCTCAACCACCACCAGCTCTTTTTAGCGACTTCCTGTCTGAAAAGTGCTCCCCTAAACTTAGCAAATGCGCAACATCTCTGCAAAAAAAAGTTTTGCATGGTGCTGCAAAGTCTGCACTTGGTGTGTCTATCAGCTATCTGGTTGTCTCTCTAAAGCTCTGTAAATTAGCTTGTGCCAGTCCAGGAAAGTTATTCACACTCTAGGGCCTCGTAGAGCACATTTCTGATTTAGTAAATAACAGGAATGTGGATTGCACACAAAATTGGATCGTAAGCAATTGATAGTTCAAGGGGGGATATCAAGCAGAGTTTTAGAGGTTGTTTTATCAGTGTTACTGTTCATCCGTGTGGTCAAAAATAAAGACAAAGGCCATCATGATTTCCCAGAGCTTTAATTAAGTGCAGTACTGTCAATGAGCAGTTCAGATGATGTGTGACAGCAGAGTTTCCCTTCTATCTATGTATGGTCAGTGACAGAAATGAAACTCTAGCAAGGGAGTCCCTGTTGTTAAGTGGTTATGTTTGTTTGTTTGTTTGTGGGGGTGTGTGTTAGGTAGGTCCTTCTTTATTGTCTCACACTGAAGTCCTGAGGCAGAGGGTTTGTCCGAGGGGATGCCAAATTATTGTTTTAAGACCAATATTTCAGTTATTTATTTTTCTTATGGTGCCGAATTGTGTTAATTGTGTTTCCCCGCACATAAATACTATACACAGTGGTCTCAGAAGAAGGGTTAATAGGGAGCAAGCAGCTCATTCTTACCCCAGGGTCCAGAGGAGACATTCAGTTCTGTTATGTTTTTTTGAGTAAGACATTTTGACATGTCATTTATTTAAAAACACACATGTAAATAATTAAGTGAATGACTCACTGTACACTTTTATGGCTTGCTAGGACGGGCCAATAAAACAGAGCCATAATTTTATTAGTATCCTATCACCTGTGCTTAATTATCAATCGAGGTAGGTCATAGTTCATAATAAAGTTACAGACAACATTTGTAAACATGAATTAATAGTCTACAAGTATCTTAAGTGAAAAACAAAGCACTGACGGGGGATTGTCTATTGTATTGAAATAAAAAAAAAAACACCTATCATCACATAACGTCTTCTTGGAAGTCGCTAGGCCACAGAAAATCACGTCTTGATCTTTCTCAGTAGAAAGCTCAGTGTGGTTAAGTTGGGTAATGCCGACCACATTTTAGCTGTGAGATTTGTTACACACTGTTGAATGCTTAAAAGCTTTGTCTTAGTTCAAATAAAGAGTGAACATGCACGTTCCAATTTTACCGCCCGGGACACTAATATTTTTAAATACCTTAAGCTTCTCAGTAAGACCTGTGTGAGAAAACTTAATGACGTTAACCAATGCGCACGGCTGACAGGAACAAAAGCATGCTGCGTGCCTGTGCACCTTCTCTACGTAAATGGCGTAAATACATTGCGTAGGGTCCGTATTCTTCTACATCACATGGTACAAAAGCTCGTAGTTGCTACATGGTAACCACGCAAGCATAATCTTGGAGACACACTGCTACAAGTTCCCTCCATGAATTGAGTTATCAAAAATCCCCGAGAGTAGGACTTTTGGTGGCAAAACGGTATGAAACCAATGTTTCAATTAGTTCGCTAGCGTGCTGTAGCCAAGCTAGCTAGCTAAAATGCTTAACTTTAATTCACAGAGGCGGTGAGCTATCGTTAGCTAGCTAGCAGCTGTTGTCTGTACTACCATAGCCTTCGCTGAGTTACGATGCTGCGCCATAACTTTGTCAACATTAATGTAAACGTTATAATTTAAATAGAAAACGCTGCCCAAAAAAAGAAGTCTGACAAACGCGTGCAGGTTTTATACCGTTAAGCTATAGTGGCAACGCAAGCACCTGTAAGATAGTAACAACGTTAGTTAGCTAACAGTTTAGCAGCAATACCAGCACTGGTAACGTTAGCAGTGCTGTAACGCATCACTTCAAATGCGCTAAAGCTATCTTAAATGTTTATTTACCCTACATTTTCAACTAGTTATAGTTGCATAGACAGTGGACCAGGAAACTTGAATGGTCATGTGGTTTGACGAAGGCTTTTAAGTCTATTTTCATGTTTCTTGGTCTGCAGAATAAGTTGCAATGCTACGTATTAAGTTAAAGCGTAACCAATGCTGAGTTTAACCTAAGTCAAAGCCATATAAAGCCCCAGTTTGTTCCTCTCATGGGTTATCAGGCCAGCCTGGAGTAGCCTGGTTCACCTGGGTGATAAGGAAAAATTAGAAAGGTTTTAAAAAGCTTTTAAAAAGCAGTTTCTAAAGTACAAAGCATCTGTAGAAACAAGACACTTGAGACTTAATAAAGATTTGTATAAGTATCTGTTTTACACAATAACCACCTGTTAGCCATATCTCTCCCACAGTGTAGTCATCTGCAGTGTTATTTCCTGTATACTCCAGCTTTCTCAGCTTCAGTACATTACTGCAGCTGAAAGATGCCCCACGGTTTGGATGATGCTCGCAAAAAGTTTATCCTGACCACAGCAGGAAGCTTCTATGGGATAAAGCCTTCGTCATCCCTGGTGGACAGCCCAGAGCTCAATAACTTCCTGGATGATGGAAATGAATTTGTCCTGTCCGTCATCAGACATGAAAATGATCTTCACTTTTCAAATAAGGTAACGCACATGTTTAAAGCAGTATTACAATGGTAAAGTATCCTAGTGCAGAGCAACCTATCTATGTGAAATAATTTGCCTCATTACTCATAAGGCAGACATCCCAAACTTAAGCCAATGATTGTTATTAATTGGTTAAATAGACAAAATTGTCTAGTAATTATCATCATAAATAGGCCATTTATTCTGAAAATACCTGTTTTTTACTGGTTCTTAGGTCCAGTTCAGACCAAAGATTTGAGACAAGACGAGTTGAAACATGCAACTACTTGCAGTGTGCCATTCTGCAACTTTCCTGCTGGTTCACAGCAATGCGACTACATGACATGGTGTATCATCTCTATGCAGCAATTTTCTGTTCCTCTGTTCTGTTTTACAGCTTTTCAGGCTTATTTTGTGGCTGAACATAATTTGTAGCCTCTTAAAATATGAATAAGGATAGTGATAGTGAGATGCTAGCTACAGTTGCATTTGTAGTAGTGATGAATCGCCAAAAAACATAAACAAAACAGGGCATCAGATGGACTGTATTCACACTAAATACATCACAATAATATAAGTAAACAGCGGCAATTAGTAGTAAGAATGTGTGTGTGAGGGGACATAGGAACATAAATCAAACAGCAGCAGCAGCAGCAAATGAACATGCCATCTGCAGTCATTTTGACTTGACCAGCAGACTTCACCACAGGCCCATGGAAACAGGTGACGAGCTTTATGTTCTAAAACCAGCCACCAGCGATATGACCAGCGGAGTTGCAGGTCACACTATTCAGCTGACATGAGTTGAGCTCAGACGGCCAGTTCACACCAAACTTTTCTCTGTAATGTTCTAAAACAGTTTTGTCTTGTGAATCATTGGTTTTAACTTGGCTTGAATAGCATTTCACTTACAGATTTGTATGTGTCAGACTAATAGCCTGGTAGAATGTGTATGTGCAGGTCATCTAACTTTATTCATGTATCATACTTTGAACAGCACTAATTGACTTGACAATGAACCCGTGTCATTTTGCCTCGTCAGATTGAAGCACTGGGGGACAGCAATGAGAAGGTGTTGGTGTTCTTCAAGCTGCATCCCACAGTGATCACAGAGGACAACCTTCACCAGAATCTCCTTGTGTCGTCCATGCTTGAATCTCCCATCAACACCCTCTACAAGGCTGTGAGGCAAGTCTATGCACCTGTCCTGCTGAAGGTGAGCCTGTCTCTGTGTATTGACAGATTCCATAGATGCTTTTTGAAAGATGTAGGCTTTAATAGTAGCAGCAACCAGAGCGGAAAATTCTAGACCACACAGTAAACAAAAATCCAAAGCAAATATGAGGACATATATTATATTCTTAAGCTACTATTTGGAATATGTTTAAAGTTGGAGTTAGTCAAAACATTCCCTATAGTTGTAGTTTAAAAAATCACTCTACTTGACCTTTTAAATTAAGGTATTTTAAATGGTTTTCTTGATAAGGGATTTAGGGGATAAAAAGGAGGCAAGAGCAGAGAACAAGACTTTTTAGTCTAGAAGTTGAAAAAGTGTCTTTTTCACTTCTCTCCAGGATGAGCACTGGCGTTCAGCACTTGACCCTAAGCTGGCAGGCCTGCTAAGTGAGCTGGAGCTTGGCCTGGGCTCAGTGGTACGCCAGTCTGGAGCACAACCCTCTGCCAAGAGGGGCCGCACAGAGGAAGATGTCCTTGGTATGCATAAATGCACAGTATATTTACAGAAAGAAATACACGTCAGTTTTCAAATACTCTGATTTTGGAGTGACATAGCATTATGCATTCGATTTGCTAGTAGTATCTACAAAAGGAAAGTTATTCCTTACTGCTGGGAGCTGTAGTGACATGCTCTATCAGCTAAACTGTATTGGATAGCTGCACCTAAATTTACTACTGACTTGTAAGCCTTTAGTTTAGCACTGTATACAGCACTGCATTTAACCAATATATGTGTGTAATCTCAGTAGAGCTATCACAAAGAGTTATAATAAAAACCCCTCTTAACTGAATGTGATAAAAACAAGGTTAAGTTATGATTTTGAAACAGTGTACTCATATTTTTGTCCTCTCCATGCAGGCATCCTGACTCCCAGTGATGAATTCCAGTACTGGGACGATCTCTCTCAATCTGCAGAGAAGAACAGTGCGAGAGAACGGGCTACATATTTCACAGAGCAATTTAAACCTATACAGAAAGTATGCGTGCAAACCTTTATGTGTTAGGTTTGGCTACATGACAAATTAAAGTCATTACATTTACCACATATTGTTTGTATACACGGTGGTCCCTAGTTGAATCACACTTATTGAGACGTGAACTATAATCTGTAAATGTATTTAGCAATGATTTCACAGACAAGTTGGTAAGTTGATTTTGAACAGTGTTTAATAGTTGTTCTAGAAGCTGAAATTTAAATTGCAGTGAACTAACTGGGATTAAACAAAATTTAACTAACACACCAAACCGTGTGTCTCTTTGTGTTTCCACCAGGAGTATAGTGGTCTTGATGGCTTGTCTATGCCTGATGTGGTGGATCTGGCGGAGCAGAGCAGAGACACTCTGGATGATGTTTGGAGGCAGACTGATTTTGAGCCATACCCTGAAACACGCATGGTCCGACTCATGGATGTTATCGGTGAGACTCTCTCACACTTACACGACCCAAATCAGGAAATGAAAACAAATATATGCTGATGTTGTCTTTAACATACAGTGTGTGTCAAGACTTCTGTGTGAGTTACTGTGGTTGTTGATGAAATGCACATCTCTTGAGAAATGAAACTGACTTTGTTTTCCTTGGAACTCCTCAGTGTACAGTTAACTACCATATATACAGAACACGACCAGTCAATAGTTTGCTGAAATGCTTGAGATAGCTGTCATGTATTAATAATGTTCCCTCAGTGCTTGTGCGTCAGTGTGTGTGGATGCCTGTGTATGTGGCAATTTTGTAATTGTTTCTGTTTGTGTTTGTTTGTGCACAAGGTGGAGCCCTGGGAAGATATGTTCAGAGGAAGCTGAGCGATCTTAAAATTTTTGAGGAGCCGTTTGTATCAATGAGAGAGAACCTGAGAACGGGTGTAGCCATTTGTGAGCAGTGGGTGGTAGCCTGTGAACATCTGACTGGACAGGTAGGGTAGATCAGTATGGGGGAAAAAGTGCACAAAATGGCTCTGCAAAAGTCAAAACCTTTACTGTTTACTCTCACATTTAAACCCCTCACTTCAGTTCAACTGGAAACAATGTATTTAAAAATAAAGTGTGACTAAAAATCCATCTCAGGTATGGAAGAGACATGCTCCCCACCCCTGGAAGGGAAACAAGCACTGCCCGCAAACCCTTCACTGCCTTGCAAAAAGACTGGATGAGGTAAGATATGGTTCTAATCCAGGGACGAGGAAACACTTTCTGTAGAGTAAACATTATTCAGTAGTGCATATTTCTCCTTTTCACACAGCATTGTGGTACACTGGTTGCATCACACTTTGACCTTAAAATATATCTGCAAGCCTTCTCTTAGTTGTCCCCTCCCTCTTAGTGCCTGTTTGTGAAAGAGTAGACGCGTCACATTTACGTGGAATTTCCTCTTGATGTTTATTTTGAAACCAGAACAAGGAAGGAAGATGAACCATATACGGATTGTAAAAGATACTCACCTTTTTTGACCTTTACCTTCTGTACCCTTTTCAAATTTCCTTAAACACTTCTCTTTTAAAGGCACGCTATATAAAAATCAGAGCAAATGACTTGTCTGGACAAGTTTCATGAGGTGGCTGAGCTGGTAGCCATCAGTTAAAAATGCCAACTCCATAATCATTGGTCAAGAACAGCGATAATGCTGATAGAGCAGAGTAACATGGGGGGAACAGTAGGGAAGGCACTACACTTTCACAACAACACCGTCAAGATATCAGTGGTAATTGCTGTATGAGCACAGTACAAAGCCTCTGTGATAAGCTAGCCAGTGGGATACACACATGCACCAACAGGCGTGTGCGGCTGGACCGGCTTGCCACAACAAAAAACAGAAAAGGCTCTAATTACAGCATACACAGGGGTAGCGTGACCTAATTCTCTGCTTAGAACACCAGTACTCCACGATATCTTTCCATAGCAAATAGTGGTTTTCTGCTACAGTATATTGATGCTCTGAATGTCGCATACAGAACCTTTAATACAATGTTGTTAAATTTATAGCACTATTTGTTAATCCCCAAAAGTAATCCCCTCGCATTGGACATTCATGAAACGTTCATAGATACAGATTTGATCTCAACTTTTGTCTTAACACAAATTGTGAACCTTTAAGGGCTAGAAGGAGCCTTTGAAATGGAATAGCCTTGTCCACCTGTTATGGCATATTTTGTCTTGAAACACAGACTGTGAAGGAGTGAGGCCCAGAACTGGGACATGGTCTTTGATAAACTACCTGCCCTTAGAAGCTATTTGTATGTGTGACTGTGTTAGCAGACCAGGATCATCCTTGTATCCTCTGAAGAAAACTGCTTAGCTGCGGAACAGATCTATGATGCCGTTAAAACCTCACTTGACCCGGCAAAGTGATTTTTTAGCCTAGAAAAACTACCACATACTTAGGGAAGTGGCTACATTGATCCAGAGACATACAGCCACTGTCAGATACATACAGATGAGTCTTTCCTCTTTATAATAAATTGTATCATTTCCCCTGTAGGCAGAATGATAAATTTGGGAGCCATCCAATATCTGCCGTGTTAGCATTTCTATTAAAGGTTTGACATGTCAGTTTATCACGCTTATGGACATCTCTATTTCTTAGTGTGTGTCTCCCATACCCATATACACAGTATCTTAGAATGAGCACCATAATTGGAAAAGTCAGTCACAAATTGTAAGTCATGTTGACTCCTGTGACCCTGGTAACCAAACATAAATAAAACAATTGACATAGATAATGTGAAAACACTCCTTTTTTATGTCTACCAGGTAGTGACTCTGCGTATGGTTCATGAGAAACTGCTGCGTCTGCTGCCAGGCGGGAAGCAGCAGGCTCTGACTTCAGATCGTGTGTTTGAACCTTTCGCTGGACTCAACCCGCTGCATTACAACCCCTACACTGAGGTTAGTACTAAGAAACAGGGAGTGTACATGTGTTATGTGCATGCAAGACTTCTGAATTACCGTGTCTGAGCTTTCCTCAGGCCTGTACTTTGTTAATGTCAGTGCCATTTACAGTAAAAAGAGCAACATATTGACATGGCTACTAGCTAGCATTGAATTATAATAGTATAATTTTATAAAAGACTAAGAACAAATGTAAAGAAGACTGTTTTATGTCGCCTCTTAAATTCACTTTTCTTCATGCTTCAAAACAAATATACAGTGTTATCTGGTCTCTCTCGTGTTAAATCGGTCAACTTAGTGCTCCCCTTGCTGTGCTGACTGGATATGCAACCTTTTTCTGTAGTGTTTGTTTTCAGGGTGTTTTTGACTTCGCGTAGCGTGTTGGCTGTCAATGTGTTTGTATTGGCTTTCTGCCATTTTTTTTTCATTAGCGGCACATTGTCGTTGTATTTCTTTCAGATTTGTTTTTGTAATTGTATCTAAAGCTGCAACATGTTTCTCATGTAACTCAGGCAAGCATGAAACCTCCCTCTGTAACTTAGAGTATGACATTTTGTTGTGTGTTTTTTCTGTAGCCTCTTTGGAGAGCAGCGGTGGCTCAGTTTGAGCGCCTAATGGCTCCGTCAGAGCAGGAGGTCGCCGGCAGACTCAAGAGCTACATTGCTGATGTACAGGATAACCCACAACAGGTAGTGAAACACACTGCTTCAGCTCAGGTTGTTAAATATTGTGTGTTATTGTGGGAACTTATGGTATGTGCCTGTGTGTGTTTGTTTTTGTTGTGTAGCTGTTGCAGGTGTTTCAAAAGCACAAGGAGTTGATCAGACGTCCCACCATCAGCAAAGAGCTGCAGTCAGAGAGGGAGACCTTATTGGCTAGACTACTGGACTACAGCAAGGGTACACAGTTCCACCTCAAAGCACTTATGTCTGTTTCTCCTTGGTAGTTTCAGAAGTAATTTAGTTGAAATGGCGCTGTAAGATGTCGTATTGGTGAGAGTAAGAGAACTGTATTCTTTAGTTGAAGCACTACCTGCTCGCTCACTTATAGAAAGTGACTTTAAAAAAAGTGATGTATATGATGTAGGGACAGTCAGTGGTGACGCATTGTTGTTCCTTATCTTTGACCTCTCTCTACTTCATTGATTTTCCTAGGATTGAAGACTGATTTTGAGAACCGATGCCATGGAGGCCCTGGGGACAAATCTGGGCCACTTATCGGCAGGAACCTCCCTGAGGTGGTGAACAAAATTGTCTGGGTCCGACAGCTCACACACAAGGTAACAGAGCATGTGTCTGTGTCTGCATGTGCACATATCCTGTATGAGACTGTCAACTGCATAACTTAGACTTCCTCTTCTGTTATAGATTTGCATGTGCCTACGTCTGATAATTAGACAGATCTGACAACACAAGTACAGCTTTTTGCGGATGTGACAATTACAAAAAAATCCTATGACAGGAAATAGTGTGTACTGATTCATTTTTCCTTTATATTCTTTACTTCAGGTTGAAGACTCTGTGCGCATAGCTGAGGCACTGCTTTCAGACCTGTCTGGGTTTAAGGGGTTCCTGCGTTTCTGTGATGACCTGCTGGAAGTTCTGAGGGCGTATGAACAGGAACAATTCGGTGACTGGTCAAGAGATATACTGTCTGGACTGGCTGACTCAAAGTCAGGCATCAGGTTGGAAACACTGCACACTGTGACCTCAGCTAACAGCATTGTGTTCAGTGTATATGTCACAGTATGTTGGACAGCAACACACATACATTTCCTCAATAAAATCTTATTAATGTGTTCATATAATCTGCACTGATTTCTGCCATTTTCTTTCCATGTTCATCGTCACGCTATTTATCACATTGATGAAGGGCTCTTCAGCTGGAATGGGTGCTTGTTTTTATTGGGTATATTTACAACTCTCTCCATCTGTATAGTCTCCAGGCCAGTAACCGTGTGATGGACCTGGACCATGTGGATGGCAGGCTAAAGATCCAGTATTCGGATAGGCTGGTCAGTCTGGTCAGAGAGGTCAGGCAGCTTTCTGCCCTGGGCTTTCCCATCCCAGCCAAGATACAACAGGCTGCTAATACTGCAGACAAATTCTACAGACAAGCTATTGTGCTAAAACAGGTGAGGGTGTACGTCAAGACACACAAACACATTTTCCTTATGTATTTATTCATATCAGTCTCATTATTTCTGTTTTAGCTTGTCTCAAGCTCGTATTGTAACAAAGTGTTACTGCGTTATAGGTGGCCCATTTCTACAACACCATTGACCAGCAGATGATTCCCTCTCAGAGACCTATGATGCTTAGCCTTGCCCTGGCCTTTGAACAGGTCATCAAGGTACTGCACACAGCTGAAAATGATAAAGGTCTAATGTTATAAAAATGTGGAATGAAAGCTGATGGCTTGCCAGTCACTGTTTTGGTTTGAGCATGAAAAGTATTGAAACTTTAATATATTATTATCTGATATAGATATTTAAAGGGAGTGTGTATATTAATCAACATTTAAACAAATGTAAATGTACCCAAGTTAGCTGAAAAGCTACTTTTCATCAGCAGTCCCTTTGCCTGATGTTGGGAGGCCTCTTAGAGTAATACAAATAATACAGTATGTACAATAGTTAATACTATACAACATTCAGGGAAAAAGACATTCTGAATGGACCGCAAGTGTTTGTAAACATGTTTGTAAAAAACATGCTTTATTATTGAAGTACAGTGAAATTCCAGCACAGAGCTTTTATTTTGAAGTGCTGTTTCTTGCTGTAGAATGAATGACTAACAGACAGCTAATAAACAGAAACAGTAAACTAGCCCGACAGCATGGCCAAATGCAAGTATGATGCTGAATATATTAAACTATGTGGACCTTTAACTAATGACCAAGGAGAAATCTGGACCCCGTGGCTGGACCAGTTGGGAACCACTGATCTAGAACATAAACTATAGTTCTTGAAATTTCTTTAAAACAACAAAACATTTTAAACAAGAAGCTTACTTGTCAATTATAAATTGAGCTTGGTGCTAATTTCATATTTTGGACTTGAGATAATCTTTCTGCTTTTCTTTTTCAGAATCCTCGCTCTCAGTCAAAGGACTCTGGTGGTAAACTACAGATCACCTGGGACAACCCCAAAGAGTTGGAAGTTTACATTGCCAAGCTGCAGTCTTCTGCCGAGAAACTCTCCACCGAAAACAGGAAGTTACGAAAATGGCACACTGACTTCATCGACAAGGTTGTAGCATGCTGTTACGCTGTATCTTGACTTCAGTCGTTTACTAAATTATTGAGCAGATAGGCTATTGGCACTAATTTGAATTATTTATTGCAAGCGCAATCCTTTGGACTCATAATCTGAGATGAGAAACTAAAGTCTTGCTGTGTATTCATTTGCACACATTGGGTACATTTCCTAGGTGGTGACACTGATGAATGTGGACCTACTGAGACATCAGCAGCGGTGGAAGGATGGCCTTCAGGACCTCCGTACTGGCTTTGCCACTCTGGAGGCTCAGGTATTATTAATAGTCAAAAGTGTAAGTGTCTTTGCTGCTGGCCTTCATGGCATTTTTATCTACATAATTTTACTGAATACACTATTTTTATATTAATGACTGTAAACATATGGAGAAAACACCAGGGGGTTCTGTGCGATTACATTTGTAAAAAAGCATGATACAAAACTTTATCAGCACTCATTACAAAGCTTGTCTTTGGATATACACAACCTGTACAACGAATCTTAATTCTTGGAAAACTTTTGCATGTATGTTTGTGTTTAGGGTTTCAGGTCTGATGACATGCGGGCATGGCGTCAGCACTGGAACCATCAGCTGTACAAGGCTCTTGAACACCAGTACCAGACAGGACTGGAAGCTCTGAACAAGAACCTGCCTGAGATAAACATCGACCTCACTTTTAAGTCAGTACACACACTTTCACTGAGTCCAAACTCCTCTCTTGCTCTTTATGTCTGTTCTCTTATTCCATTTCACTATCAACTCTGCCTTGTTAGTCTTTTTGTGTGGGTTGTCGCCTTTTTTCTCTTTCTCTCAAACATACACAGTATTTCCCCTTATGTCGAATACTCAGCCATGTCTCCATTTCTCTTTCAGTCTCTCCCATACAACAACATAATTGATCATTGTTTTTCCCCCCTTTTTAATTTTGCCTCTCCTTCTTGTGAATAGGCAGGGCCGTCTGCAGTTCCGTCCTCCATTTGAGGAAGTGCGAGCACGCTATTTTAGGGAGATGAAACGGTTCATCTCAATCCCAAACCAGTTCAAAGGGGTCAGTGCCCAGGGGGAGGAGCTCATCTTTAGCGTGATGATTGATAGAAACGCCTCTGGGTTCCTCACCATTTTCAGCAAGGCTGAGGACCTCTTCAGTCGTCTGCTGGCTATACAACACAAGTTCAAGGTGCCTGAGCAACAGATTATTTTATCAGTCAACTGTCCTGTGAAAAAGCATCTGTGTAACAAGGTTTTTTTTTATGTTTACAATAATTATGTCTATACAAAATGAAACCATTCTAATGAATACTCATGAATCAGAATAAGGTTTACTGCCAAGTATGTTTTTCACAAGTAATTTTCCTTTCTTCCGTTTTTAGTTCCTACAGTGAACATATTAAATGTCACATGCTCTCATTTTCAGATTCATACTTGTATGCGGGGTTTCTAGTAGAACATGTTTACCTGCTTTAATGTTTGAAAAGGTTTTGTGTCTTGTGCAAGATTTGCAAAATATATTTATCGGGGATGTGCAAAAGTTCATAGCATAAAGAATATGTGTGCTGCGCAGAGATTATAGTCCAAAAGATCTGCATTAATGTGACGAGTAGAAACAGATATGAGAACAATGCAAAGGTGTTATGTGAGGAGTGTATTAAATTCTGTGGCAAGCCCACTGCTCTTTGACAGTTCAGGGATTTGAGCCTGGCCTCTGATGTCCTTTGCTCATTGAATCATTGCAATGAACGATTACTGTACTGTTTTCTTTGAAAGAATACAGTATAAATTAGTCATGCTTCCCTGTTTATACACTGAGGCATTATTGTCTTCATTGTCAGCATTTCCCCCCTTTTCACTACCCTAAAAGAACAGTGAGTACAGTATATTATCTTTTCCCTTCTGTCCGCAGCCATGCATATCTAAATCTTCGGGGGAATCCCCCGGCCAACCTCCCCTATTTTGCTTTGTTTTTATTTAGTCCCCTATTTCTGGTTATTACGTGTAGATTTTGTAACCTTTGATAGAGAAACATTTAAAATTGGGAGATATGCAAAGCATCTATCCACTGTGATTTTTGTGTGTACGTGCATGTGTATGTGTTGTAGGAGTGGGTGGTGCTGGGCCAGGTTGATTTAGAGAAGTTAGTGGAGAAGCATCTGAACTCCGTGCAAGACTGGGAGAGAAACTTCAAGGCCCTGAAAGCCAAAGGGAAGGAGTCAGAACGTCTGCCCAGGTATGCATCACACGTAATAAACACAAGTAAAATAAAAGAAAAATTTGAAAGCTCTCGCATGTAAATTGTTCATATTTATGGTACTTTTCTAAAATACAAATTGATTTCAAAACAGTGGGGGAAAACACTACAGATAAAGGCTCAAATTTTAACCAGGACGGTCACTATCATCTATTTTGGTGGCTTTAAGCCCCGTTTCCACCAAACACTTTCAGTATGGTACCATTGGAAACAAACGTAACCCTTCAGATATGGTACCCAGATCCAAGTGTTTCCACCACAGACAGTACTCTTAAATGTGGCCGGGGTTGGGGTCACTCACTCCTCTGTCCAGCACTCACTGTATTTCCTCATTACCGGTGACACAGAGGGAAGTCTGCACCTCGTTTATCATTCACGTAATGGGGTTTCACACAGACATTTTCAGAACAAAATAAAACAGGCTGCAATGAGAGTCTCTCTCCATGGGATATTTAAATAACAGAGGGTTTGTGTATTTAGTCCCTCTCAGGCAAGCTCAGGGGTTTATTGTTGACAGAGCCCACAGGAACGACGCTCCAAAATGCTTTTTTTTTTTTTCTCCGAATGAGGATTGAAATATATGCAGTTCACATAACCTGGTTAAAGTTAATACATATATATAAATGCTTCAAGATCCACTCACTATTAAAAGTCTATATCATATAAAAACTAAAGTAATGGTCAAAGTTGTCAGAGAAATTTAAGGTGTGTTGACTGATTTACATCGTCAGTTCATACATTGAGCAACATTACAAGTAAACGTTCCACCTTAAAAGTCGCCAGCAGTCGACCCAGTGAACTAAGTTATGTTTTTCTGAGACTCCAGCTGCTGCAAGAGGCAGCAAAACATCCTTTCGTTTCATAGATACAGTCTGCTAATAAAATCCCAACTCAGCCCTGAGCAAGAGTGATCATGTGTTAACAGCTCCACCTTTCAGTACAAGATCTGTGTGCAAGTACCCCAACAGAAGGGGTGACCAAAAAGGGAGCAGTATGGAACGGTTTCATTGGTACCATCCGCAACTTTTTGCAGTGGAAATGAAAAAAATAGCATACTGAACTGTACTGCTTGGGGGAAACAGGGCTATATGTAAAACTGGCAAAGGAAGATAACTTGTTAAGAGTGACTGATTAACGAAGGGTTTTGTTATCAGCACAAACTGGGTCTGCTGATTACTTCAGCCATTTGCACTGCAGCTGGGATTTTATTCCCCCTGCCAGGATTAAATGTACTTCTTTGGTTCAGTTCATGCTAATTGAAATTTCGCCATAACAATAGACTCCCAGGCACTGATCCTCTCCTTCCTCTGTCAGTCAGGAGAAAGTAGACTGCATTACAGTTAACTGTGAGCCAGTAAAAGCTGTCATCGATGACCTAATCCAGAGGCTGTTCGACATGCTGCTCTTATCACTCAGGAAGTCCATACAGGGTAAAAACACACTGGTCTTTTTACTTTCATTTTTCCAACTTTGCTCTCATTCTGTCACAGTATTCTAAATTGCATTTTATAAAAAGTTATCAGTGTATTTTACCTGAGTCACAAGCCAAGTCTTTTCTCATTGCATTTTCTTTCACTTTTCTAGTTTAATTTTGTTTTTCATTCTTTTGGCCCAGTGACATCCCCTTTGCTCTTACTTTCTCTTTCCTTTTCTGTTTCCTTTCCTTTGTATTTACCATCCCTCCTTCTCACTTTCAGGGCACACCCAGGCCATAGACAGTTTTGTCTCAGAATCAATAGAGGCCTTGTCCAATCGACCAGAGAGCATGGAGGAGATTGGTGCAGCCAGTGGCAAATATAACCAGATATTAGCCCGCAAACCGGAAGTAAGACAAACACACTCCATAACTCTGCACAGAAACTTTCTTGAATAAAAAATACTAATACTAGTTTACTAGGTTGTTTTCTTTCATTTAATTATACTTTTTTACTTCTTTTTTTATATACTTTTTTTTTCATTTTCACTAATTTTTAAAAAACTTTTTAAAGCTTTAGTTGGTAATTTTAAACATGACATCATTGACAGCGGTTTTAGAGGCTCCTCTGCCCTCTTTCAGAACATAGGGACAGATTCAGTGAATATGACACAAAGTTATTTTCATTAGTTACCAACTGTAGCTTTAATGAGCCCTTTCATATCATAATATAAATTATGTATAGGAATTTGTTCTGTATATTCTGTATATATTTATGATTTTTCATACATAATAGTATCTTGTACTAGTTGTAGTTCCATGTGGCCTATTGTTTGACTCATTGTAACTAGATAACTAATTAGTTGTATGTGTTTGTATGTGCATAGATCCTACCTCAGTTCCAGTGTGCTGAGGAGAAGAACCGCTTGCTGCGAGCAGTGGCTGGGGGCGGCCTGGACTCCCTGTCCTCACTGAGGGCCAAGTGGGACAAACTAGAGCTTGTCATGGAGAGCCATCAGCTCATGGTCAAAGATCAGGTGACATAAACTCACAAACACACACATCTTGGATTATGTTTTAAAAAAAAAAAATCACATCCCACATTTCCTGTGAGAACAGCTTTCTGCTAGTGCTCATCATTTGAAAGTCTTAAGATAAATAATAACAATGCCCATTTACCCCAATCACCCTTCCTTTCTGTCCCTGGCTGTGTTCCTGTGCTATTTGCTCTCCTTCACCCTGTTCCTCTCTTAGGTGGAGGTGATGCGAAGTAATGCGGCTGGTCGTATTGACGTCTACAGAGCGGATCTGGAACGATTTAAAGCCCGCTGGGACCAGCTGAAGCCTAAAGATGAGATGCTTGAGAGTGGTGATCATGCTGCTCTTCTTGCGTGCCTCCAGACCATCAGGGACAAGCAGCAAGAGTTCCAGGAGCTAGAGCTTGTGCGCAGTAAATTGCTGTAAGTTCTTTTTAATATGCTGAATTTATGTTTTTTTCTTTGCTCAGAGAGTCAGGGCAGCTGATTCAGATGTATATTGCCTTCATCTTTTTAGAACATGCTGTAGTTGGATAAAATGTGGTTATACTGTGGCCAGAAAATAGTTCATAAATCTTTTTTTTTTTAATGTTGATGGAATTGTTAGTAACTTTACTAAATCTAATGTGATGAGATTATAGCCTTCTGGATTTTAGCCACAAGTTTATCTAATTATTCAAATACACCATAAAAGTTTGTGACTTAACAAAAAACAGTGTCCTAATTAGGGCTGGGCTTGGTTTAATACATTATAACACCAGTACTAATAT
The DNA here is from genome assembly GCA_019142605.1 of Cephalopholis sonnerati. NCBI lineage: Eukaryota > Metazoa > Chordata > Actinopteri > Perciformes > Serranidae > Cephalopholis > Cephalopholis sonnerati. The sequence continues at coordinate 34,918,583 of JAGQAX010000013.1, read as the reverse complement.
CAGTACTCTTGAAATGATACTGATACCAATAGAGTAGTTCATTCGATAACTATAATGTGAGAGGAGAGCAGTGTAGCATAGCCATACTTTTAAACATTTTGGTGGCATCTTGGCATGCTGCAACTGCCAACTTGGTCAAATACACCTCACTCAACAGTGATTAGGCTAACTGTTAGCATCATAGGGCTTAAGTTACTTAATAATAATAAACAAGTTTAATGACAGAGGCCAGCCAGAAAGTATTAATGCAGGTACCGTTTCACTAGAGATGTTTTGATACTGCTTGATGCTGGGTTATTTGAGTCGATACTTTTAATGTATCAAGTACCGATACCCAGCCCAAGTCTTAATTTTATTTTTCAATATCTTTGCGGTTCCTGCTTTGTGTTATGTATTTTCTTTTATATTTGAAGCTACTCAGCATTATTACTCATGTATTTCTATATACACACCAAACCTTGAAATTATGAGAAAAACTATATTATTCATAGCCTTCGCCCAATTACACTTCAGCCCAGAGCACCGTGCAGAGCTGCTGCCCCTGAGTAGAACTAATATACAAGTCTACTTGTGAAGTCACCTCACTTACACCTACAAGGAGGTGTTCTAGTGCCTTTGCATCAAGTGTTGATACACTCAAAGAAGTACAGAGTGTGCATCGTACCCTCAGTTTAAAAATAACATATATCATAATTATAATAATCATAATATCATAGTTCAGTGACGGGTGCCTCTCCTGCATTTCTCCTGACAGAACTGTTGGGTTAAGTGGAAATCAGACTCCTCTCCTCTCCTCTCCTCTCCTCTCCTCTCCTCTCCTCTCCTCTCCTCTCCTCAGTGAGGACTGTACCTATTTTGACCTGGGGGCTCCAGATTTCTCCCTGGCAGAAGAGACAAAAGCAGACATGGAGGAGCACAGCCAGATGTGGGGTCTGTATGAGGAGTGGCAGCAAGGCTTCACAGAAAAGGCCCAGGAGGACTGGATCACATTCAGGTAGGGGGTAAAGTTTAGGCCTGCTGTAGATGGATCTCAGTCTTCTTAATTTGGAACTTTTCTTAGTTTTTGTCACTACTCTGTGTTCAATATGTGCTGATACGTATGTTTCTTTTGTTTTACAGGAGCAAGACATACGTGTTTGAGGAATTTCTGTTTGCGTGGCAGGACAGACTTAGGAAGCTGGAGCAGCCTACTGCCATGTCTGTTAAACTGCAAGGAGAAGTGGACAAATACAAGGTAGACAGAAGTGCAGTCGGTGGACGAACATAGCATTGCCTTCTCCTCAGTTTGAGTGTATTTATCATAGAGGAAAGAGTCTATAAAGACCCTCAAATAGAGCTTACAGGCTACAGTGTTAATTACACTTAATGTTGCGAAAGTTTTGGACAACATGCTGACAATTCAGCCTTTCTTAGAGCCTGCTGATGTCTTCTTTTGGGGAGCATACATTTGTTCAGAGAATTTCATGGCAGTCAGCCTTCTGTAATGTATTTTGTGTTCTGTAACTGTGGCATTAGAAGAAAAGCCGCATGATCACTAAAATCTTTAACTTTAAAACTTTAAAACTTTAATTTTTATAGTTCTGGATCAATAAATGTTACCACAATACAAAACAGAAAGAAAGCATCACTGTTAGAAAAACTGTAGATGGATGGTGGTGGATATTTTCCTGTATGCAATAATTAATTTGATTGTTGATCTTTAGCCCCACCTTTGGCTAGTTTTAGTATTTTTGAGCTTTTATTTTCTCACTTTCCCATCTGCATGTCTAGAACATGGTCCCAGTGCTGAAGTATGTGCGTGGGGAGCACCTGTCCCAGGACCATTGGTTGGACATGTTCCGTTTGCTTGGCCTTCCAAGAGGGACGACTTTAGAAAGACTGACCTTTAATGACCTCCTCGGTGTGGCAAATACCATCATAGAAAAGGCCTTGGAGCTCAAGGTATGTGTGCACACATTCATGCACAAACGTTAACATTATGGGTCGATGCACACACTTCTGTAGTGACACACACCTCTTTAAATCGTTATTTTGTACCATACCTTTTTAGGTATGGGACTGTGATTGCTAAATAAAATATGAACTGTTACGGTTACCAACAATACCGCAATATGTGCCTATGGCCACTAGGGGTCAGCAGCAAGTAAGAAATTGCACATGTATTAGTGCGGCTAAAGCTCATGATCATACTGTAGGTTACAGACATATTCACGCATAATTTATGTGTAAGAGTTTGGCATTTAAATAAATTTTGTGTTTCTAAACAAATTCATTTTACAAATGTATACAATTTTAACTGTTCTTCTTGCAAACATCACTTATGTAACCAAATCCTTAACTGAAATAGAAAACACTGATATCTTGGACTTAAATGCAACAAATCAGTCAGTCTGGGAGTGACTGCAGGCCTCCTGCTTGTGTTTTAAGTTTTGGTAGTTAGCCAACCCTTTTTGTTTTCATTTCGATCTCAGATAATGCTTTTCATACACTTAAACAATGCAAAAAGTTTGTTTACCACAATGTTTAAGACATTAAGGAGTAATTTGACTGATAACTGCAGTGTTTTATTTCTTAACAGACTGATTCAATAATTATATTCAGAAACGATATGTATAAAGAGAAAATTTTGGTTAATAGAATTGTACAGTGAAGTTTTTCTTTCTTCTAGATTTTCAGTGCCTCACATTATATTCCTGGCATGCCACATAAAATAACAGAGTCTTGATAGTTTGTATTGAAAATTTGACTGAACAGGGCACATATGTGTGTCTGTGTGTGTTATAGGATCTGAACAGCCGTGCTCAGGCAGAGGTGACAATCAGAGAAGCACTGAGGGAGCTGGATTTGTGGGGAGCTGCAGCTACCTTCAACCTCACAGAGTACACGGACAGCAGCAAGCGCACTCTCACCCTCATCAAGGACTGGAAGGATATAGTCAACCAGGTAGACACACTGGCATGCAGAGACAAATAAAGATGGACTCACATACTGTATCTAAACACAAAACACACTCTAATCACACAGAGTCAGGGTAAGTCCTCAGCACTAAAGCTCAATCAGCAAAGTAAATTACAGTTTATCGCATCTGGCTACAGTTTTATCAGCCACACTTTGACCATAACCCTCTTGTAAAAAGCAGATGGCATCTACCAAATGAGAAGGCTGTGTTACATAGTTTTATTAATTCTGTATCTCCATTAACTGCTCTCAGCCTGACTGTTATGCCTGCAACCAAGAAATTCTTCAGCATCTGCTTTCTGTTTTGAGTCACTGCCAGAAATCTTTCAGCTTTTAACACCAAACACTGCTTTCTAATATCCCTGTCATCTGTAACAGGTCACATGATTGCCTCTCTGCACGTAACCCCCTGTAATAAGAAATCATCTCATCCCTGTTCAGCCTGATTGTTCCACTGTAGTTGACTAATCTTTTCTCTTTTCTCTGTGAAGATGTTATTGTTTCAAATAAATTTGACTTTTTCTTTATCATTGACTTTGGGCTGGCCCCTTGATAGATTTAACAAATAATATGACGGTGTGATCAAGGATGTGGCTGCTTCAGTGTTCTTTGTTTTTGCTTACTAAACCAAGTTGCTCCTCAAGGATGGAGAAGCTGAAAAAGTCTCATCCTTAGTAAACTAAAGAGAGGATGCTAATAAGTTAAATGCAGAGGAAAGGAAAGTAATTTAGATGTTCACTTTGATGCACTAATATATTAAGTCAACAGTTTAACACAGCAGTTAAAATGTGAGGGCTCAATATTTTAAAGATGTTATTGGGCAAAAAAACAGTAAAATAAGAGGCTGACAGCTTGATTGCTGAATGACATATTGCAGTTTCCTTTAGGATGCCTCTTGCATGTTTTGTTATAAATTTGTCTCTAACTTTTTCCCTTTTTCTGCTTGATAAAAGTGTAAGCCAAAATGCTGGACTTTGACTCAGCATAATGTTGTTTATTAAGACAGTATATAAAAGTGAGGTCTGCATACATAACAGTGCTTTTGAAAACATTTAATCATTTGGAAAGACGCCTTCAGCTGTTGTCGGAATTTCCCCTTGTTTCATTATTTTTGATAATCATTATTTCAGGCAGGTCAATTAAAGTGACCACTTTGTACATCAACTTGGAAGACACAAAAAAGTCTTAAGGAAAATGCAGGCATATCTACAGGCACCATTAAATAAAATCTTATGGATTAGCAAACATTGCCTTTATCACCGCTCTGTGCCCATCCAGGTGGGAGATAACCGCTGTCTGCTGCAGTCTCTGAAAGACTCTCCCTACTACCGCAGCTTTCAAGACAAGGTCAGGTCAAAGAATCTATGAATACACTTTTATAATCTTTAAGTGCTTCATATTTATTTTTCGGTAAAATGTAAATTTCCCCAGACTTTATGTGTATTAAATATATTCAAATGAATTGTTGTAGTCTTGTTGCATGTTTTTTGTTATTCAACAAAATGTCAAGGTTTAGTAATGATGCAGCTCTAACTAATGTTACTGTATTTACTCTGCATATGTCCAGGTCAGTCTGTGGGAGGTTCGTCTATCAGACTTAGACGAGTACCTGCTGAGTCTGAATGCCATCCAGAGGCGCTGGGTATATCTGGAGCCCATTTTTGGACGAGGGGCATTGCCACGGGAGGAGGCCCGCTTCAAACGAGTCGATGAAGACTTCAGGTAGCCTGTGTGTGTATGTGTGTGAGAGACTGTATCCCATCCAAGTTTCAAGTTCATGTTTATTTTATTTTTATACACATTCAACAGTACTGTGTATATTCGAATACAGTGAAATGCATCTGCCCTGGCTATCTCAGCCCTAAAAACTATATATGAATAAGAGTAAATAAAATACAACAGTAATAAGGACTCCGACAGCCTTTTAAAACATGTAAAGTGCTCGCCATTCCACATCTAAAACTTTTGAAGTGCTTGCTGTTCTACAATAATTGAAACATTTTAAAGTGCTTGCAGTACCTCACATAAAAACATTTAAAATGCCAGATGTGTGTCCTGTTTGTCCTACAACACTTAGAGTTATTTAAAGTGCTTGCTGTTCAGTAATCTAACCACCTGGGGGTAAAAACTGTCTCTGAGGCGCCTGGTCCGCATCCAGAGAGCTTTTGCTCTACATTGCAAATTGGTTGTCAGCGAGAGTAATGCAGGTCAAATATAGATTTGTTGAATTTGACCAAGAGCTAGCAAGCACACCGCCCACTTCCATAAACCAGAATATAAACACCCTTAAATTTAAGCTTTAAGTTGGCATTTAAACCTTAGTCATTGTTTCAGTCCATATCCACTCCTATATTGATGGTGAATATCTTTCTTGCTGCACAGATATGTTTTGATGTACGGTTCATTTCTGTTCAATGTTCAGGTCTATTGTGGCCAATACTCAGCATAACACTAGGATGGTGTCTTTTGCTTGGAGAAATGGACAAGTAGAATTTGTATCACAGACAGGATGTGTTTATGCACATTCAGTAACAAAATACTTTCCCCATATGTGTTACAGGTCTATAATGTCAGACATTCAGAGAGACAACAGAGTTGTTTCTCTGAGCTCAAGGGCTGGCATCAGAAACTCCCTGGTCACCATACTGGATCAGCTGCAGCGCTGCCAAAAGTCCCTCAATGAGTTCCTGGAGGTACACACACATGCATTTTTGTGAGCAGAGGAAACATTAGCATAACATGGGTTGTGAGCATCACAACTTATTACTTTTATTGTGTGCGGTTGTCACAGGAGAAGCGCTCTGCCTTCCCACGGTTCTACTTCATAGGAGATGATGATCTGTTAGAGATTCTTGGTCAGGCAACCAACCCAACTGTCATCCAGTCACACCTCAAGAAACTCTTTGCAGGTAAGAAACCTCTGGTTTGTTGTATTGTTTTCTTTTTTCTTTTTTTTTTTTTTAAATCTTGTTATCTAATGCCAGAGCTACTACAACTCGCTCCTGACTGGTGTGCACTGGAATGCACCACCTGACCTCTGCGGTTCATCCAGAATGCAGCAGCCCAGCTGGTCTTCATCCTTTTCAAGTTCTCCCACACTATCCCAATGCTCTGTACCCTTTACCGGCTCCCAGTGACTGCTCAAATCCAATTTAAGACAGGGGTCCTTGCCAGCTGTGCCGGGAATGGCTCAGGCCCATCCTACATCTTAGGCATTGTCAAACCATACACCCCAGCCAGTTCACTGTACTCTGCTATTGCCAATTGGCTTGCTACTCCTTCAACACAAAGGAGGCCTAGCTACCGCTCTACAAAGTCAAGACTGTTGTCTGTCCTGACTCCACAATGGTGGAATGAACTCCCCACTCTTGAAGTAGATCAGCATATTTGGTGAAGTTGATGTACTTGCATGATTATGACTGAACTTTTTGGGGTTGTACCCACATGGTTGAATGCACTTATTGTAATGTAACATAATGTTATGTTGTGCTCTTCTTTGTTTTTCCATTCTATTGTTTGCTCTGTTCTCTTATCTTCTCCTGTCTCCCTTGTATTCCTTGTATCATAGCATATTATTTTGGACAGTGAATATAATCTGTGTGTTAATTATCTGTGCAGGCATCCACAGTGTTGTTTTTGATGAGCAGTGCCAGCACATTGTCGCCATGTGTTCTTTGGAGGGAGAAATAGTGCCGCTCAGAAACGTCATACGCATAACCAGCCTTGTGGAGGTAAAGCTACTGAACAGTATTGATTGGACCCTGAACATTTTACACATATGTGTTGGTATCAGTTTGTTTAAAATAGAGCATATTGCATTCATTTTCTAAATAAAGTTTTATACAGTGTTTTTATTTGTATACCTGTTTGTGGCTGTGTGTAAACTGCTTTCCGTCTTTCTAGGAGTGGCTCAGTAATCTCTCTGTGGAAATGAAGGACACTCTGAAACACCTGCTGTATGACTGTCTGTCAGCAGGGAAGAAAGGGGCGGTAGACCCCTCACGCTACCCGTCACAGGTACATGCATACTTTTTATACAGCCCACAATACATTTTTGTTGAAATCCAACACCATGTATGTAAAAGCATCTTAAATGTCTGAATGCTCTAATTTTTTATTTAGATTCTGTGTTTGGCTGAGCAAATCCAGTTTACTGAGGATGTGGAAAGAGCTCTGAAGGAGCAAAATTTGCAGCAGCTGGAGCTGGAGCTCAACGCCAAACTAGAACACTACACTACAGTGGACACCAGCTCTGACGATCAAACCAACACAGGTAGTGTTGTCTGTGTGCGCATTAGTGAATGTATGGGTGTCCTCTCCTCTGTTTGCACCAGAGAGAATCTGCATGTGCCTCTAAAATGTCCTTCACATTCAGTCTGAACATGGAGTTGGCGATTGTATGCTAACATGTTAGCTATAGCAAGATTAGAAGTTGATAATGTGTGTTACTGTCAGCTTGTTTTGGAGTTTTTCTGACCACTAGTGGCCAAAATAAATTAATGCATTTTTAAACATTGGCCTTGATGCATTTCATACATGTTGAATAAGCAATGGTATGAAGAAAATAGTGTGTTTGTGTTAGGTTGTGTTTAGGTGAAATAGATACATGCGAGGTTCTGATGTCATTAACTCTCTGTCTCAATTTGTAGTTTTGTTTTAGTGCATACAAAACCTTCTTACTATATCTGTAAACTTCTTCAGCCATGTACTATATCTCCATAGGCTGGTAATGACGAAATTCTGATTGTAATTTGGGCTGTAAAAATTTATAATTGAGAGGATAAAACAACCTCTGATGTGAGACTAATACAAACCCAGACGGGAGAAGCCTTGTGTGATTTTTTTTTTTTTTTTTTTTTTTTTTTTTTTTTGTGAAGAGGCCATTAAATATTAGACATTCTGTATTTGTAGCATGTTAAATGATGCTCAGGCTGTTGTCCTTCTCTCTCACCCCTATTTCCTTCTGCTTTTTGGTTGCTGATCACAGTCATGATAATATTAGCCTCCCCAAATTGCCATGCCCTTTAAACACTCGCTATGTCCTTCTTGCTTTTGTTCCATTATCAGACTCCCTCTTGTGTTGTTAATGATTGAGCTCTGATCAAAATCTTGGGTTGCTACTTAGGACTGAGAGATTAATGTCGAATGACTGCTCTTGTGTGAATCTCTTGATAGCCAGTCAAACACAAGAGGCTGCAGAGGGCCAGTACCCTTTAAAGCTGCAGATGCGGTAGCTGGAAAGCTAATTTAATGACTTGGGATTGAATATATGGCTACATAAAACATGACAACAGGGTTTTTCAACAGAGCTTGAATTTGTAAAAAGGATTTTTAAATTTAAATCGTTTTTACTCATGCGTGAGATGAAAAGCTCTTCAATAACCCCGGTAGTGGCATAATTTCACGGTACATTGCTGCCAAATTTCAAATTTCTGTGTCATTTGAAAATGTAACTATGAAAACAGTGCTTGTTTTACTTGCACAAAGTGTTACTGGAGACACATTTTTGTCATCACTCACTTAGATTTTTGACATCATTTTTAACATACCTGTAAAATACCAAGTATTCTGTCCCAGTGCTGTAATGGAAATTATTACATTTGTGGATAATTTGGTTCTTTTTGTGACTGTCGTGACTTCAAAACTCTACCACCCACACTTGAAACAGAACCCATTTCCATGAGAACATCTCATTAAATTACCAGCTCTCTTAAAACAACCAGGTAGGCTGAAGAGGCTTCGAAGTGGCAGTACTGATTAAAGTAGCTAAAGTAATAGCAAGAAGGATAATCTAATTACCCAGTCTACATTAATGGCCCATAAACCCAGGTGGGGAGTGGGAGTGATCTCCCCTTTGGCTCAGAGACAAGACAAGATGATGTTCATTTGGCAAGGTATTTTTTGTGCATTCAAAGCACCTACCCAGAACGTAACAATTCAACCAACTATGATTTACAATATGAAATCCCAGCTTTACAGATACATGTAGCAAAGTAATCACAGGGAAGATTTGTAAGTAAAAGCTACTCAAGCCTCAACATTCTTGCATGTAAGGTGCTATAGCTCCACAGTTTCTTATTGGTGGGGGTTGATGCTGGAGTCCATTACACTATATATGTGACTTATAATTCCAAATAAATACTATACTATACTATATAATTAGGGCAGTCGGACAAGTTAGTTACAGTGACGGAGTTTCTAAGTAGCCTCAAGTTAATTTTTCTGCAGTCATTTGTGACAGTATTGGTTGGTGGTATTGACTTTTCAGAATATCAGTGTGACTGTATTCGTGTCTGACAAAGTTTCCCTTTCTAAATTGCTGTTGGCTCACACAGTGAGTGGTCCTATTTATTCTCTCACCAATCGATGCATTTCGGAATTTTTACTTTAAACAGCTTTTCTTACAACTGTCAAACACTGCTGGTTTATGGTAACATTAAAGCAGTTTCCATTCTGTCTGCTTTCAATAACACTTACAAAGCAGCAAAAAGAGTGCCTGTTGGGGTTATTTAATGATGTGGGGTGAACATTAAAGAGCACTAAATAAGTAGTAATTAATTTGCTAGTTTCTAAAGTTATAATTACATTGCTCACATCTTAAATTGTATCCATATACAGGTCTTTTCTTGAACCAACAAGACTGTAAAGATGCTTATACAGCACATTGTATAGTACTTGATGATACAAAAGTTTACTCCTGTGCATAAATATAGATTTGGCCTTGTTGAATACAATCCTCACTTATAATCAAGTTTGTCATTTGCAGGACTTAACCAATTCTGCCATCCTGATATTCTCACATCTTCCTGTACAGAGTCCAGTGTCCTGCAGCTGAAGCTGAAGGCTTTGATCCTGGATATTATTCACAACATCAGTGTGGTGAAGCAACTTAGCCAGGCAGGAGTTACCAGCCCTGATGCCTGGGCCTGGAAGAAGCAGCTTCGCTTCTACATGGGAGCAGACAAATGCTGCGTCATACATATGGTGGATGCACAGTTCAGCTACACATATGAATACCAGGTGTGTTTGCATGTAAATACAAGTTGGATACATGTTTCTTTTGTAATTGACTAAATGAACACTTAAAAAAACACACTGATGTTTCTTGGGCTGCAGTTAACGGTGATTAGCATCTTCTTGATCAGTCAGAATATAAAATCAAAGTCTGAAGTGGGAATGAATCTGCTTACTTTTTTCATTTTTCAATCTCCAGTTACTACAGAGGGAGGAAAGCAACAAACATTTCCATCTTCTTTGTGAGGCAGCTAATTTGCATAATTAGTAAATGTGTTTTTTTTTTTGTTAATGACAAAAAATGTGTATTAATCAGCAGAATTGGATCAACTTATTTATTTTTTTTGTACTAATTAGTTGTCTCACATTCATGATTCAAACTTCACACACACAAACACATGCTATATATTCAAATACTGTGTGTGCAGTTTAGATTTCCTTACTGCAAGTCATAAGCAAATACATATTAGAAGTCCTTGTGTCCTCGTCTATTTTGACAAACTGAAGAATAGACATAGTGCGTACTGTATGTACCATAGTCACTTGTACGGTAGTATCACATTGGTATGACACAATCCAGTATTAGGCTACCAAATACATTCATACCTGCTTTACGTAACTCTCTTCACAACAACAACAACCGAGTGATAAGTAGTTCTACGCATTTGTGCAGTCTTGTAAACAGGAAGACTGTTCAGCTTGAATATGCAGGATATGTTTTTTAAGTCCCTCCACTGATGCTATCACAATCCCTTAAATAACTTTAGAGTAACTGGTTTCTGTAGAGAAACAGGATCTTGAATGCTGAGAGAAATTGCTATCTTGTAACTCATTCAGGGTCTCACAAAAAATGCTTTAGGAATATTGGTTGAACTTCATTTTTTTTACCTTTGGGGGGCACTGTTTATGCAGATATGAGGAGCACTGACGACACATTGCTTTATTTCACCTCTGCAGTTCCATTAAAATAACACATGCTAGACTCAGTCTCACTCGTTTTCATTTTCTTTACCTGTTCTTCATTTGTTTTTCATTCCGTCCTCCCTTAATCCCTCATCTGTCTGTTTGCCTTTATCCTCTGCTGACTTCTCTCCCCCCCTCCTCCTCTCCCTTGCGCCCCCTCCACCCTTCCCTCACTCGCCATATCTTTATTTCTGTCTGGCTATCTCACTGTGTTTCTGTCACTTCCTTTCTGTCTTTATCGCTCACTTTCTTCTCCGTACCTCTCCTATCTCCCAGGGGAATGCGGCTAAGCTGGTGCACACTCCACTGACTGATAAGTGCTACCTGACTCTGACCCAGGCCATGAAGATGGGACTTGGGGGAAACCCCTACGGGCCTGCTGGCACAGGCAAGACAGAGTCGGTCAAAGCCCTGGGGGGGCTGTTCGGACGCCAAGTGCTGGTGTTTAACTGTGATGAGGTATAAAGAAGCTTCTAAAGAGCATGTGACGAGTTCAACCTGACAGCCCAAACTTCATATTAATGTCCATTACTCTGACATACCGCGAACATATGCATGGTATTCAGTGGGTTTCTGATCATTGAACGTGTGACCACACACAAACTGAGACTGTTAATTGATAGCACCTGCCACTGACCTTATTGTCTTGGTTTGCATCCATCTCTTTTTCAGGGTATCGATGTAAAGTCAATGGGACGAATCTTTGTGGGCCTGGTGAAGTGTGGAGCATGGGGCTGCTTTGACGAGTTTAACCGCTTAGAGGAAGCAGTGTTGTCTGCAGTTTCCATGCAGATTCAGGCCATTCAGGACTCCCTCAAACATCACAAGAACACGTGTGAACTGCTGGGAAAGGAGGTCAGAAAAATTACAGAAAAACACAGGAATGATTCCAAGTACTGATGCCGATAAGTACTCTGTAGTTCTCAAGCCCATTTTCTGTCTTTTTGCACCTTATTCTCATTATATATATATATATATATATATATATATATATATATATATATATATATATATATATATATATAATATATATATATATATACACACACACACATACTTACATACACATAGTGCAAGCGCTTATCTTTAACCTTCAGTCATTGCCTTTCTGCTAATAAATCAGTTATTTATTCATTAATTTTGGAGGAGTTGGTCAGACTGTACTCATGCAAGTATAAAACACTTATTATTAATGAGAATGACTTTTCCTTCCTTTTTTCATCATCCAGGTGAATTTGGACCCAAACTCTGGGGTGTTCATCACATTAAACCCGGCAGGAAAGGGATACGGAGGCAGACAGAAGCTGCCTGACAACCTGAAGCAGCTGTTCAGGCCTGTGGCTATGAGCAGGCCAGACAATGAGCTCATTGCTGAGGTCATCCTCTACTCGGAGGGCTTTAAAAATGGAGAAATGCTGGGACGCAAACTGGTTGCAATTTTCAACCTGGCCAGGTAGAAGTTGTTTACTTATTTTTATTACTTTTGTAGGGGTTTGGGTTGAGGTGGGATGGAGTAGGAACGTGACATTCATTACAGTGTCCATGAACATATCACTGGAGTACTAACTAATACACTATGAACATATGAATGCGACCTGTGTCACCAATCTGGTCTTAATGTGTGTGGTTCACTTAGTGGTGTTTTTTGTGTTCCAGTCCAAGTCATGCTGTGAGTGTTGAATTTATGCAAAATTGTTTACTAAGCCACTACAGTCTGTTGCAGTATATTGATTCTGTGGGCAAGTTGTCTTCCACCTCCCTCCCCTTAGCACTACAACCAGTACTATAGTCAATTCAAAGTGTGTGAATATGTGTGAAAATGTGCCTTTATATGTGTGTCCAGGGAGCTGTTGACTCCCCAGCAGCACTACGACTGGGGTTTGCGTGCTCTGAAGACGGTGCTGAAGGCCTGTGGCAGTCTCCTGCAGCAACAGAGGAGGAGTCATGACAAGGACAAGAGTAAGACCCCCTCTGGCTATTTTTTTATTTTAAGGTACAATATTTCTGTGAGGCTTTCCAGTAGGGGAGCGTGACAGGAAAGTTAGGAGATAGACGGTGCCTCTTTGACCATGACCTCAAGTCACATTCGTCGCTGCCAAAAGTACACAGTGCCGTAACTTGTTGTGTTTGACAAGGCAACTATCAGCATAGAGTGTATTTGACATAGAAATAAACATGTCAGAATCTACAATCGCATGCCATCGAGGACTAAAAAGGGGCTGGCTTTCATTCTTGCCAAACATGACACCAACTGATAACTTATTCCCTATTGACGCTGAAGTTGTGCAGTAGACTTAATGTGTGAATATTAAAACCTAAAGCAAACAACAAGGAAAAAAATCAATCTAGATATTGATGCCTCAGATTTTTTTATTTTATTTTTTGTGACCAAGTTACATACTGAATGGGACATTTCAACTTGTGAGTTTTCTCTGTTGTACCAAGTATTTTATTGTGACACTGTTCCAAATGACCTCAAAGCTCATTTGGCACGTCCGCACTGCAATTTCTTGTGACTTATTAGCCTATATATAAATCGATACAATATATCCACAGTAACCTAATACTGGTTGATATATAGGCCAACACTAGTTTAACTGAAAACTGAAATGTTCAGAGTGAGTTTATCCCTCTGACAGCATAAAATACACAGAAGGACACACAATTAATACATTTTTTAAGCAGTCATTTTGCACAATTTACCCAATGTATCTGTAACAAGTGTCACTGTACAAATCTGTAAAATATATTCTATATTTAGTTCCTGTTAGATGTTTTGAAGAGAAAAGAATTTTTACCTGCTCATTGGTGTTTGAAACTCAGATACAGAACTTTGCTGTAATATGAATTTGCAGTGTTCCTTATCATACTTCATGGGTCAGGAATCCTATCATGTCAGTACTGACACCAGATAATGAGAGCTGACACTGTCAGTTGTCATGTCTTTACTGCTCAGTATAAAAACTTAGTCATGCTTCAAAGTTGGAAAAAATAAATCAGTAATAAAGTAGAAGTCCAGCAAGTAACACAAATTTGCAAAGGATTTACCAGGAATTTTACATGCCACAATAGTTAAGTATGGAAAGGCTAAAACAAAATATTTGTAAATATGGTATTTTAATTTTGTTATTTCACTGTTTCAGAGGATATGAGTATGTGTGCCATGGTTAATGGTTTTACCTTTATAGAACAGCCCAGTTCAGATGTCTAAAGTCTAAATGCACTAATCCACCAGTGGTGTCTATCGCCGACAGCAAATTATTTAATCAAGCGTGGCATTTCAGTTACGTGATTGTCAGACACCTGATTCCTTTGGCTTGTGACAGCCTGCTCGACAGATCAGAAACAAATTTACTGCACTACAAAGGCAGAAATATCATTACTATGCTGTCATGTAACATAACACGCTGCAGACAGCCTAAATCTAATTAAGTTTATCAAAATATCAGTGTTTAATGTGTACATGGGATTTTTCTTATATTCACATATTCATTATTTAACAGAATTAGCCTGGGAACCAGACAAATATGTGAGCTTGTATTTTATTGGCTCTGACAGATGTGTCTGGTCTCCCCTCCATTCAGACAGATTTCCGGGTCAGTACAATCACAATCGTTTATTTCATATGAGGTGTGTTTTCGATGATGACTGACTAATTGTGGAGCCTTTGTGCTTGCCCCAAAATAGGCAATGCCATCATTTTTGGCTCACACATACTCATGACTGTGACATGACGGCGAGCATAAACCTAGATTAGTAAAGAGGTACTATTTACAACAATACTCCCTCACAGACATATTGATGCTATACATCACAGCTCATCTCTTTACGCTGTAGTCTATGTACATTTTTCCATCACTCAACGCAATGTCACATGCGTCGTCGCTCTGGTCGGTTGTTAGTCTATCCAATTGTGTCAAGAGGCATTTTGATCTACGTTCGTTAATAACAACCCTGGGGAAAACAATGAACTGAGAGATCTGACAATGCCAGGCTATGACAGGACAGTCACAACAGTGAAACTGACTGTACCACAGTATACCTAGATAGCTTCTAATGTCCCTGCAGTGTATTGGCTTAACGTGAAATGTTCCAATATGTTCCAGAAAAAGCCAATAATCTGAAAGTGTAATTTTTGGTCATTTGGTGAAAGTATCTCTAAAATGTGTCCCCTGAGAAGTGCTGAAACTGTTGCGCTGAGGCGTCTGACCTGAGAGATAGAAAGCTGTTGAGCTGATGAAAAGGATTAAAGGATAAAGTGATAGTGAAAATTTGGCTGGTTTGGAGATGCTTATCCTGTACCCGCCAGGGTCACACCACAAAATGTTTTGATAATCTGTGTCTTTATGTGTGGATATCTCTCAGATGCAGTTTGAGAAACACTATGCATGAGTGTACTTGAACATCAAAAGGCTTTATTGACCAGCACTTTCTCTGTACACCTGCTGTCGTCTTTGCCCTCTAAATCCTCTAATACAGACACGCCATCAATTGACATTTAGTCCAAATGCCCCCCTTAAAAACTTTTCTTCCCTTGGGCTTTTTGCTCGTCTGTACTTTTGTCCTTCTTCCTTCTCTCGTTCCCAAACACTTTGCCAGAGTTCTGCTGTTTACCTCTTCAGTACCTCTTTCCTCACCTCCTTCCCCCTCCTTCTGACCTCTTGTTAGCTCTCTCTCTGATACCTGGCTGTCGATGCCGCTCTCGTCCTACTCGTTCTCACTCGCTGCCCTCTGTTTCTCATCCCCATCTCCCCTTCATGTCTCTGCTTTTCAATACTTTCTCCCCCTATCTCTCTCTTCATTTTCCTCTCTGCCTTTTCTTGAACCCGTCCCTCTCTCTCTTTTCAAATCCTTCTGTTCCACCACTCGCCCTTTATCTGTCCAACACACACAAACGTGCACACACACACCCACACAGCACATGCACCTCCTGTCTGTCGATGAGTCCCCAAGGTTTTCTTGTGTTTGTCTCTGTGTGTAGTCTGGCCAAGTGTTCCTCTCTGCTGTGAAAGAAACACCACATTTGTGCCTGCAGGGAAGGCCAGCATCTTTGGAGAAGAGAACACAAGTATTGACAAACTCTTAAATCATGACAGGCTTTGGTAATTAGCACTTGTATAACAGGGGGCATGTGCGAGAGCAAAGCAATAATGACTGGACACATTAATTGCCACAACCTTGTGTTTTTGTATTTTTCTCCCTCAAGTCTGTTTTATTTCTTTGTCTTCTTTCACTGATATGAAAAAACTTTATATTTTGAATTAAATCCTTATTGAAGTTTTCTTTACATGCCTATACTACTTCACACTGGAATGTAAAATAAATCTTTTTCATCTACATGCAGTCCAGGAAAGTAGTCTGGTGGTGCAAGCATTGAGACTGAACACCATGTCCAAGCTGACGTTTGCCGATAGCTCCCGCTTCGATGCTCTGGTCAGAGATGTCTTCTCTGGGGTTAACTTCACTGACGTGGAGGACCAAATACTGATGCATGCACTGGAAGAAGTATACAAGGAGGCACGGCTTGAACTGATACCCAGCCAGGTGATCTGAATGGTTATTCAGCCAGTGTTTGGGATTCATCTATATTGCAAAAAGTCTTTAACATTAACAGAGACAAAGGTTGGATACTTTGATAGTAAAATGGTTAAAACATCATATAACTGCTGACTGTTTTTCCTTCTCTGTGTAGCTGAAGAAGGCCCTGGAGCTGAATGAACAACTGAGACAACGCATGGGCATAGTAATCGTTGGGCCGAGCGGAGCAGGCAAGTCGACACTCTGGAGGATGCTGAGGGCTGCTCTCAGCAAGACGGGCAAAGTGGTGAGTCACAGACAAACCGCCTACCTTTATTTTCATTCATACTGTACATTACACCTAATTCATGATAAAACTTGTAAATATATTCAAAGGGCTGTTAATTTACATATTGTAAAGCTTAGGTTACAATATTATTTAGCATATAAAACACTATGAAAACCATTTTTGTGAGTTTACAAGTCAGTTAAAAAAATCTTTCCCAGTCTGCTGTCTCTTACCAATGCTGTGTTTTTGTAGGTGAAGCAGTACACCATGAATCCTAAGGCCATGCCTAGGCAACAGCTGCTGGGACACATAGACATGGACACCAGAGAATGGGCTGATGGCGTCCTCACACATAGTGCTAGGAATGTGGTCAGAGAACCACAAGGTAAGAAGGAGACACCACAAAAATGGTGCAATAGGTCACTGATAGTCTGTCTCGTTTTTCCAGAATTTTGGCAGCTGGGATGAAGTCTGCTTTAACAGGAAAAGTTAAAGTAGACCACGACAGGATACAGTCCACCTAAAATGGTCCACATTTGTTATACTCTGCACTCTATGTATTTAAGTTTATGTATTGCATTTATCTAGAGTATATATCCACATGTGTTTTTGTGTTTCCCAGGGGTGAACTCATGGATTGTGTGCGACGGCGACATCGACCCAGAGTGGATTGAGAGTCTGAACTCTGTGCTTGATGATAACCGGCTGTTAACCATGCCTAGTGGAGAACGCATCCAGTTTGGACCCAATGTTAACTTCCTGTTTGAGACTCATGACCTTAGCTGTGCTTCCCCAGCCACCATATCCCGCATGGGAATGATCTTTCTCAGGTCAGTCAGCCAATGCAGACAGGGTTTTAAGTGTACCAAATTCCATGTTTCTCAACCAGCTTGTCTCACTGTTTTTACTTCCTCTTTTCCACACTCATATCTTTAGTGATGAGGACATTGATGTGGGTGCCCTGTTGAAGTCGTGGTTGAGGGGTCAGCCAGAGGAGTGTCGCAGTAACCTTGAAAACTGGCTGGGAGACTACTTCCAACGAGCCCTGGACTGGGTCCTCAAAGAGGTAAACTTTGCCCTGTCCTATTTCTACACACTGGCTCTTATACAGTCAAACTGTGTTACCGTGCTGAATTTTTAACACACCTTTAAACTTTGTTTTTGCCTGGACATAATTTTGCATGCACTGTGAACATCATGTAAAACTTTGCTGGGTTTTAATTCAAACTGTATGTCCCCCTCTCTTCTTGTCTCTTTTCATCAGAATGACTTTGTGGTGGAGACTAGTCTGGTGGGTACTGTGTTTAATGGTCTGTCACACCTCAGTGCTGTGACAGAGAGAGGTCAGTTCATCGTTGGTCTTCTCAGGGGTTTGGGAGGAAACCTCAACCTTAAAACAAGACAGGAGTTTGCCAAAGAGGTGAGGACCCCAGTGTTTTTTATACCGGCAGAGGGTGACTGAACGAGCAGTTTTAGCATAGTATTAAAATTTTATTCATGTCTCAAACTTGCCTCTTACAGTAAGTCTGCTCAGCTGTAACTGATAAAAGAAATAGGAGGATGAGTCATCATTCAAGTACAAATACAGGATATGCAGCTAGTGGGGAACTTCTGTGATGCCTCTCTCGAGAAAGATATCAGTCCTGGTCATAATGTTTGCCCTTATTTCTTTGTATTTCTGCAGTTGCTGAGCTGGGCCAGGGAAAGCCCACCAGACTCCAAAAAACCACTGGATACCTTCTATGACTCTGACAGCGGCCATCTAGCAGCCTATACATTCCAGCGTCCCGAGGGTCTCACACTGGAACAGCTCTCTCATACGCACACACTGCCTGTTATTGAGACTCCAGACATGCAGAGAGGTCTGCACTGCTTCTCCCCATGGCTCACCAGTCAGCACAGGCAGCCCTTCATGGTGGTAGGACCAGAGGGCTGCGGAAAGGGGTAATTACATACAGATATTCTTGCACACCAAGAGCACAAACATTTGCATATAGTAATTATAAACTGGGAAGACATTTGCACACTCTTGCAATGTAATGTATATGGAGACACTGTGTATATACACTGTATTTACATGATCACACAATTATACACAAACCTAAAATCTGGATCTGGAACAGATTTTTTTGTAAATATTAAAACGTGTTGAACTCTTCGCACTGACATGATTACTGAGTAACTATTACATTTACTCATTTAACAACATTGCTATGATAGTTTCAGGTCATTCATAAAATGTCAGTCTGTGTAAACAGTATTAATAGACACTGTCCCAGAAAAACCTCATGTTAGTCTGCTTGTAGAGAAAAGGTTAGTGAGATGACGGGGAAAGAGTGTGCAGTATGGACTGTGAAGCAGAAGCACTCGAATTTGGACACTCAAAATGATACAAGCCCACAATCAACACTGATATCAAAGCTTCTTATATTCAGGACTTGACCTTTCGTGTAAAGGCACTGACAAGTCAGGATAAGGATCAGATGTGCGTGTGCACGTGTGTGTGGTGCATGTGCTCGGGCTTGTGTACACAGAGAGTTGTTGCCTCAAAAGTAATTGCTTCCCTCCCTGGGGTTTTGAAGAACAAGGGTCACACAGTTTGCCTTTTACACTCCAGTTGAGTCTCACTCAAAAGTCTCCTTTTCTCGTCCTCTTGTCTTGCCTCACTTTGTCCAAAAGGTCACTGTGCCAATGAGGCACTGGGTTTGTCAGCTTACTCTTCTGATAAAAGAACATCTAATTAATTTACACACACATACACTGGACGGGGCGCACATGCACATGCATGCACATAATTTACTTTCCAATTATTTTCTCTCTCTGTTTGTGCCCTCACAAAATGTCTCTCTTTGCCTTTGGGTCTGTTCTGACAAATATTGTTCTCTAGATCCCAAGTGACCCTCTTGTTAAATACAGCACTAACACTCACTCCTTCCTGTCATTATTTCCTGGTACTATCCTCAACATATGTGACAGGTATAAGAGTTACAGCGTTTATTCATTTGGCTGACGTTGTTAGACCCTGTCTGGTCACACCTTCTAAAAATGAAATGCCTGTGTGTTTCTTGACCTTTTTTTCTATTTATTGTTTATGTGTCTAGAATGCTCCTGCGCTACGCTTTCTCTCGGCTGCGGTCCACCCAGGTCGCTGTGGTTCACTGCAGTGCCCAGACCTCATCTCGTCACGTCCTACAGAAGCTCGGTCAGACCTGCCTGTTGCTCAGCTCCAACACCGGTCGAGTCTTCAGACCCAAAGACTGTGAGAACCTGGTGCTCTACCTTAAAGACATCAACCTACCCAAACCTGACAAATGGGGGACTAGCAACCTCACCGCCTTCCTGCAACAGGTAGCAGATAAGCCGGCAAATTATTGAATGCATGATGTTGCTGAAGAAAAACAAGTATAGCTCCAATCCCAGTGCCCACCCTCAGAAGCTCAGACTTGGACACTGTTTCCTTTCAGATCAGTGCGGACATTCAGTGCTGTTTCATGTAACATTGTTAAGAACAGCAGACTTTTTGAGCCCTTTAATGAATACCCTATGTATTTGCTCTCAACTCTCCCCCCATTTTTAACCTTATCACTATCTTTGCTTTAGGTTTTGACATATAAGGGATTCTATGATGAAAATCTGGACTGGGTGAGTCTTGAGAACATCCAGGTGGTGGCCTCCATGTCCACAGGGGGTGCTGTAGGGAGCCATTCCCTCACCTCCCGCTTCTCATCTATAGTTCGCATCTGCACTATAGAGTAAGTATGATGTAAATGTACTTACAACACATTGCCAAACAGCCTGCAATTATACATGTATTTGCAAACACGCCCTCTACATCTTGTTACCCAACATCACTATGTTTCCTTCATCTCACTGTTTCTCTGTTTCACTGTTGGTCTCCCTCTAACCCTGACCCTGAAACCCTCTCTTTTTATTTTCCTACATCCATCTGTTTCTCTGCCTCTTTGCTTCTGCCTTTAGCTATCCAGACAGGGAGCAGCTGCAGACTATCTACTCAGCATACCTGCAGCCAGTTCTCCACCATAGCCTGGGCAGCCAGGCATCCTGGGCCAGCACGGGGAAAACACACCAGCTGGCTGGGTCTCTTGTGCAGCTCTATGAACAGGTATTGACTTGGACAGGGTGTTCATTCATGTTCACATTTTTATTCGCAGCAGCATAGTCTTGCCTGAGATATTGAGAGCATAAACATTAGCATATCTGGCTCCTTTTTTAACTTAATGAAATTACAAAGAGTCACACTAAATAAAGGTCCAAAATGTCATCTAATTAATTATGTAATTGGATACATTTGTTTGTTGCCTCTCAGGGGTCTCTTGCCGTACTGTATGTAAAGGTTAGGTGACAGGGCAGTTTCAACAAAGCTGCAGTACACCTGTGAATTACAAAGACTTTTAACAAAGCTGTACCCGTGTGATGTATATGAAAAAGCCAGAGTCGAGTGCTGCTGGAGTCATTTGATCTTGTCTAGGACATTGCACAGGCACATGCTGTCAGTGAATTAGACCAAAATGGCTTGTTCTAAATTGCAGCTATGAATGGTACACAAATTATGCCTATAGAGGTGAAGTATCTGTGTAATGTTGATGTAATGTGCCTTTTATGCTGATGAGGGAGCAATACAAAGACACTTTGGTGAATCACTGTAAATTCGACCACATTTGGCACATTGTCGCTTGCCAAAAAATGTTGTCATGCAGATATGTACGTATCATCTGTCTCCCCATCTGCTTTGACTCTCAGGTGAAAGCCAAGTTTACAGTGGATGACCACAGCCACTACCTATTTACCCCCTGTATCCTCACAGAGTGGGTCCTGAGCCTGCTGCGATATGACCTCACTGCAGGTAACCAAACACACATGCAAGATTGCACACATATTAATGTGTGTGTTTGAGCAGATTTCCAACAGGAATGGGACATTCAAGCCTTCTCTAAGTTTGGGGACAAGTAAGAACCTTCATTTAGACCCATACTCATAGAAATACAACATTATTTATTTCTGTAATGTTGCCACCCTAAAGAATCCGACCCAGGCTCAGAAAGGGATGTTCACCCACACTTTCAGAGGCACTGCTCTATGCAAGTGTTGGACTGAATGACCCATTGTTTTTCTACAAATCCCTCAGAGTCCTCACGTAGAATAATTTTGCTGCCACTGAGGAACATAAAGCATTAATAACTTTGTCAGTTTTGATGCCAGAATCAAAAGGACAGCACCAGATGGCTTAGTTTCATGTCAGTATTCTTTTAGCTCAGAGCTACTGTCTCCAACTCTCACCTTGTTCTTCATTCGATCTCTCCTCTCTCCTCTGTCCTCACTTCCTCTCTGTCACTTGTCTCTCTCCCCCTCTTTTATCATCCTCTCCCTTTGCTGTCCTTTCATCTCTCCCTCTGTCACTCTTTCTCTCCTTCTGCAATGTGTTCCTGCTGTGATAGTGAGTCCAATCATTTATTTTAATTAAACACGTCAGCGGACAAACTTCTCTTTCCCTATGCTCATCATTTTTTTTTAACTTACTCTGACTTCATCTTTCCTCTTTTCCCCTCTTGCTGCTTACCTTCTTTTTGGTATGTAAAAAAACCCTCTCTTCATCTTCATTCTGTGACTATGTTGATGTATTTGGTGAGTTTGAGTGTGCATGTGATCCCAAACAACAAGATGTGATTATCATAACATTGTTTGTGGCCTCAGCATGCAGCTGTTTCCAGTAGAAAAGCTTTATAACTCCACTGTGCACTACCTACCCAGCACCAAACTGTAGACAGACACAGACAGTGACCAGCTAGTGAACATTGTGGAGCATTTAGCAGCTTAAGAGCCCATCTGTTTCCCTCAAGAGTGGGTGGAGACCAAAAGCAAAGCTAAAAGAGAGTGAACATTGGATTTGCATTTGCCAAGTGACCAGAAACACATCTTTAGATAAAGCCTAATGTTGCTCTGCAACTACTGGATATGTGAACAAGCGGCTGTTTGCCATATCACCTTAAAAGGGGATAAGTCAGTGCTGTGTTCACAACTTGTTTGCACTACCTATATGTGTTAAAAAATAGTTATTGCAGGTTTAATTTTTGTGTTTAAGTTACATTTTGGATGATTATATTTAAAGGAGATTGTCTTAACTTTGAAATTCTGCCCAAGACCAAGTGTGATTCTATGTATTTGACCATATAAAATGATAAGGAGGTCATGTATGATGAGTGATACATTATAGTAGCTGAAATTGGAAGGGCTGATATCATCAGCCCATTTAAACTTATCACAGATTTACCAGTATCAAATGATATGCCAGCCAGTACGTAACACAAAATGACATAATGAAAATGGCAAAGATAGGGTTGAGGTCTTTTAGCAACAGTGTTGCATTTACACAGGTTGCCCACCGAAGAGCATCGAGTTTTTTAACTCTGAGTTGTGATTCTTTTTTGTGTTTTTAATTAAAAAACAAATTTTATTGACAGATTTTTTTAACTGTCAAATATCAGAATCAGTACCTGCCTCAAAAATCCAGAATTTGCCAGACTTTATATCTAGAATCATCACTGTGGTGAGTTTTGGGCCGAGAAATCACTTGGAAGCTATAGGCATAGAAAATGTTTCACATGACAACTTGGCACTTTAAGTGTTTTCTTTTCCTTAGTGGTCTTTAAAATTTAATATGCTTGGAAAACCCCGGAGGGTCAACTGTATCTCTGTTTGACTTCCTTCTTCAGCTCTTTCAATATAATGTGACAGACAGTGTTGAAGCCAGTGGCCTATGAGACCACCATTCTGGCCTGTCCCTGTAGCTCTCTCTTTTTAGCTAGCAGCACTCTGCTGATTCTTGGGGGAATTTGGTAAATTTAGTCTTACCCTGGGAGGTGCTTTTGTCATGCCTGATCTCACCAAAAACAGCCCTTTGACTCATGTTGAGGCCTGAGTCACAGTGTAAATACTGTGGTTGTGTCTGTGTCTACCCTTTATGGAAATTAAACAGCTATGACAGATATGGACAGACCACAAAATACTCATTGCATGTGTTATGGTGTAAGTGTGAAATAAATTAAAAAAAGAAAAAAAAATCATTTGCAGATGAATCACTGTGAGTGTTTTAGTTACACTTTGTGCTGAATGTTTTATCAGTAAACACATTTCAAGCAAAATCAACAGATCTCATCTTGTGTGTAAATGGAGGTGCATGGCTTGGGATATCCTATTGGGTATTAATCCAAATATCTGTGTGTGTGTGTGTGCGTGTGTGTGTGTGTGTCATGTATTCCTTTTTAGCTCAATCTAATGTGACAGACAGTGTGTTGGAGGTGGTAGCATGTGAGGCCAGGAGGCTGTTCAGAGACCGGCTAGTTTCCTCCAAAGACCTTCACACCTTTGACAACATCCTCTCCTCCATCATACGGGGAGACTGGGGCTCTGACGCTCTCGACAACATGGCTGGTATGATATCGCTCAATTCTCACTGGCACACACCTCCATTCACATCACACATACAAAACAGCTGTTCCATAAGGGATTAAGCATTGATGCAATTCATGCCAGTATTTTCAGGTTGCCACTCATGCCTGATTGAAAGCATTATTTGATTAGCTCTGTTCTTTTGACAGCTCTGCATTAATGGAAGCTTTTCAGCTAATGGTCTGTTTGCTTATTCTAAAACAGCATGACATTAATGAAATGGTTCCTTTTTTCAGCTGGTTTGACTTCTTCAAACCACTTGAAAATATAAACAAAATCAATGTGCTTCAAGAATATAGTGCAATCCACAGGTAATAACATTTTAATTCTTTGGGTGAAATGTTAGCAGCTGGTTTTAAAACCTGGTTGAAGCTGGCAAGGCCCCAATGGTACACTTGCCTGCCAAGTCCTGGTGTGAGATAAATAAGAACAAAGTCATACAAGAATCAAGAGTCATATCAGAACTAGAAAAGTGCACTCAGGGTGCAGATCTCTGCCAGGTCTGTCGGGGGGATATGTGTGTGGGGAACAAGGAGTGCTGGGCACGCTTTGTGTCTAGCGTGTATGAATGGCAGTAGTGGAATGAAGGGGAGACAATATGCAGGTTACATTATCAAGGTGTAACCACAGTAGAAACACTGTGTTGTCTTACCTGGGTGTGCAAATCTGGATAGGAACAATCTCTAAACAGTGATGCAAAATGTCAGTTCTAAAGTGAAGATGTCAACAAAAGAATTTACCCACAAAAACATGCATTGTCCTTACTGGAAACAAGATTGCAAACTAAGGCAGACAAGTGGTCGGTTAAGAGGAGTGAGGAGTCAATGAAGGTATAGAACAGTCAATAATACATTATTATGAATCACCTCAACCACAAGACGGCCTTGAGCATAAAGTCAGAAATGTACAAATAAAAAATTCAGGCTGATGGCTCCAGTAGTATGTGAGATTAGCTGCATATAGCCAGATACTCACACACATGACTGAATGCATGTTCCTCTCCAGGCTTACTCCTGGTGGAGCTAATGATGTCTAGTACAGCAGGTCCCCTCAGGAAATTAAGAGGAATGAGATTAAAAGACAAAAGAGGATCCCACCCTCCTTAGGTATAAACGTATGTAGTAATACTAATATATACAATGCTTGGTAGTGATTGACACAGCGTCGGTGAAGATTCTCACTCATCCAGGTCATGGCAATTCTCAGTGCTACATAGTAGGCAGCTGGACTTGCTTGAGTTTCTTGAATAAGTTTTACGTTTCATCCAAGAGGCCTCTTAAGTTCTGAAGAACTGAAGCACTTCAAATCACAACAGCATTACCACTTGGCAATACTGGCAAGAGCAAACCATACATAGCCAGTTTTCTTCATGTAAACTTGTATTGGAAGCCCATCAAAAGAAAGCATGAAAAGAAAGCTGGCACAACTTTGAGAGGTGTCATGATCAAGAACAGGCCCTGGCTGTTGAATAAATACAATGATATATCAATAACCAAAGCCCTTGAAACTGTTAAATGAAGACTTACAGTGCTGGCAGTGAGACTAAAGACATCAGAGAGGCGGAAGCCTAAAGGATAAATTCTTTTCATCACATCAGCACATCCAAAGCATTCTCCTTGCTACAATGTCATACCAAGAACCAACTCACCAACTGTTTAATCGTAACATTGGAGGAGCATACTTATAACACTAGTGCTCAGTAACTAAGAGTCACGAAACTGCAATATCTTGGAATGGGGCATCTGGCAATGATTGCACAGACAGAGTAGTAACTTGCAAGTGTGATAGCTTTTTTCTTGAACATCCATGTCATCTGCTTTCCCTTCTAGGCATTGCCTAGATTGCTGAAAATAAACATAAGCAGTCTGCATTTTAGGAATGCATGATACTATCGGCATGCCATTGGTATCGGCAGATAAAGGCTTTAAAATCTGATATTGGCGTTGTCCAGAAATAAACATTTTTGCCAATTTTAGAAGCCGATGGCACAGCCATTGTGACTATCACAACTAGTGACTGTTGTCAGAACTGTCTCAGGGAGCGCACCATCCCAGCCTATTAAAGTAGGATGGATTTTACAGTTTTGCATGAAAACGTCACATAAAAATAAAAATGGAACATTTTAAATGTAACCTGAATTTAAGTAGTTGTTTTATGTGCATGTCTGCATCTGCCAGTAGGCCAGTAATATAAGAGGAGGCATAACACTATGTTAACCCCACGACAGGAGAGACTTAATGTTCTCTGCAATCGGGTGGAAAAATATGGCATATATCAGTACTGACGTTGGCAATCAGCCCAAATGAGTTGGAAATATTGGCATATCAGATATCAGCAAAAATGCCTGTGAGAGAGCATCAGCTAAAGGCGAGTACTTTGTAACCAGAGTGAAAAATACCTCTTCCAAATTATGGCCAAAAGTGCAGTCCGCCTGCAAAACAAACACCTGCCTGCTTCTCTAAAACATCTGGTGTGTTAGCTGTGGGATTTGAAAAATCAAAATGCCTGTTGCAGGGTTGAACATTCAGACACAGATTCTACTAATTTTCCCATGTAGGTGACTGGTATTAGTTCATTTCTGTGATAGTGCTTTCCATCACAGTGATATGTGTATTTTGTCTTACCTCTGTAGACAGCCTTTACTGAAAGAGGCTGATGTGCACATGTGCAGGTGTTTTACTAACGGTGTGTAATACCTCCCCTGTGTGTAGATGGTTTCTATGTGACATGGGGAGCCTCTGAAGGGGCTGTAATGGCTCCAGGCCAGTCTTTACCGCCTCATGGTAAACAACTGGGACGTCTGGATTCTGCTGACCTAAAACAAGTTATACAGAAGGTACACTATTAGGAACTGTTGTCTGGTGTGTTGTATGTGTAGTTAGGCTTGTTGGGTTAAGGATGAACACATACATATGCGTTTACAGCAGTACAGTAACGAAATACAGTGTACCTAAGTGCAATTTTTTCCTTTTGCTGCTTTGCTACAACAATCATACAATGAACTTTGCTTTCAGTTGTAACTGAATTTTTACATTGTGGTATTGCAGCTTTACCTTAGCATGTGTGTCTCATTCATGTGGCTGTGTTTCTTTGTCTTTGTTTTCTAATTTCATTCCTTCGTATTTGTCTAAAATGTCTGGCGCAGCTCCTCACCCGTGTGTGTTCTTCCCTTTCCTGCCTCTAGGGAGTAGCTCAGTACAGCCGTGATAACAGGGAGCTGGATCTTCTCCTATTCTGGGAAGTGTGTGACTTTGTGTCCCGGGTGGATCGAGTCCTGAGCCGACCCGGTGGCTCTCTGCTCCTGGCAGGCCGGAGTGGAGTGGGCCGTCACACAGCCACATGCCTGGTGTCACACATGCATGGATACACATTGTTCACGCCCAAAATCTCCCGTGGTTATACTCTTAAACATTTCAGCAATGATCTCAAGACGGTAAGAGTGGTTTGGCTTTTTTATTTGCTCAACTGGTTCATATTGTGCTGCGCTAACTAATTTTTGCAGCATGCACTTAGAGATAATTGGATTGTATTGGCAAGCTTTTTAATCATCTTCCTATCATGATTCTATTAGGTGTTTTTTTTTTTTTCAGATTTAAATTGCCAAATTGATTGTTGAATGGCACCTGTACGTAGCAATAAAAGCGTAAATCCACAGATAGTTTGTTAAAGGAACTTTGTTGTCAGTATACCTGTCATGTGTATTTGTATCTATATAATCTTACTTCATTTGTGTATTGCTACTATGTGTGTAGGTGATGCAGCTTGCAGGTCTGGAGGGCCAGCAGGTGGTTCTGCTGTTAGAAGACTATCAGTTTGTTCACTCAGCTTTCTTAGAAATGGTCAACAGCTTGCTGTCATCAGGTTTGTATTGTGTATGCTTTCCCTTTCTTCCATTTTCATGAGAACACTTCACTTTTTCAACCTTAAAAGGTTACAACTTCTTAATAAAAGTTAGACTTTAGAATAGGTTACTGTAGGTAATAAAGGAAATGTTCAACATTTTGGATAATTCGCTTATCTGTGTACTGTCTTGTTTGTACACTATGTGTGTGGATGAATTTTTTAAGCACAGGCACACTCACATTGCAGCCCTTGTTTGTGAGAATGGTCTGCATTTAAATATGAACCGTGTACCTGTAATTTTAGCAAAAGCCATGCTGCACCAGTCTTAGGTTGGAGTTTTAATGTGTCCTGGCCCTTCTGCCCTCTATTCAGTTTCTTCTGAGAGTTGCTAGTGTATAAAGACACTCTATAATCATTTCTTTCAGGTGAAGTTCCAGGTCTGTACACACCAGAAGAACTGGAGCCTCTTCTTTCCCCCCTCAAGGATGCCGCTTCCCAGGATGGATTTACCGGACCACTCTACAACTATTTTTCTCACAGTTAGTACTGTATACTTATCGACAGCACAGTCCCTCTGTGTCATCATGGCACAATGTAGTCCTGGAGACACCTATTGTTGCAGAACTACCACAGAAGTGGTTTTGAGTATTTTGCCAAGTGTTTATATGTCTGTGGAAAAGAGACACTGTGCAAAATGCAGTCGCGAAACTTTACAGGTGTGTAGTTGAGGTCACAATGGGTTGGAAGTAGGAAAGGGGCCATTGGCCTCCCCCACTTTATGCCCACAGCCCACATTTGTTTTAAGTCACAGAATGGGATTATGACTGGTGCGATTCAATTGCCAAGATGGTCTCTAGTTTTGGTCCGTTCCCATCGATGTTGTATATGTGCCACTCTGGCCTTCTTCTCACTGTAAAAGTCTACATCACGTGTCATTTCTTTTCACTGATTGCTTTAACTGTTCTCTTCTGTGATTGTATCAGACCCTGTTTCTCCACTTCCCTGCTGTGCAGTAGTTCGTTTACTGTAAATATGGTGCAGTGTCACTGAGGTTGAGGTTGCTGCTAAAGAGTACAATCAGTAGCTCTATTATTGTCAAAGTATACCCCTCACTCCTTGCTCATGTTCCCTGTCCAACTCTATCAGGAAGGTAAAAGCTGAAAGGGACAACATCAGCAACACAAAAAAGTTGTGACTGTCTTTACATTGCCCCTTACTGCCTCTGATCCCCCCTCATTTGCTGTCTCAAACAACATTTTGTGATTAACTCCTCCACTGGTTTTATTTGGTATACTTAGGAATCCAGCAGAACCTTCACATTGTTCTGATCATGGACTGCTCCAACTCTAACTTCACCATCAACTGTGAGAGCAACCCAGCTTTTTACCGCAAGTGTTCTGTCCAGTGGATGGAAGGATGGTCTGAGAGCAGCATGAAAAAGGTCAGTAGAGGAGGAGGAGGAAGAGGAGCAAGTACAGTGACAACATGAAAACCAGATATTACATCAGAAATTGCCAGTAAACTTCACGCCAGTATTTAAAATCAATGAATCCCGCTGAAAGTGCTGAGTATGGAGATTTACCTACTGTATGCCTGTAAACATTGAAAAGCCCAGACTCTTATAATATCTCTGTTGAGCCAACGCTTACTCTGCCTCGGCTCAATAAATACTTGTATGGTTTACATATATCCAGCAGAGTCATATTCAATATTGACCCTATCACCGCAGGGCTTAAGAAGCAAATCTGTGGTAACTAAAATTTAAATTGGAAACTTGACACATTATTTTTTAAAATGCAGGGGAGATAAGAAGGTTTTGATACATGTGTCAATGCTTTCTATCTAACTTTAACATCTTTTGTGTAAATCTGCATCTTGTCAGATTCCTGAGCTGCTGCTGTCAAAGACAGAAGGAGCAGGGGAGGAGGATGAAAGGGAAAAGGCTACCAAGGGGAAAAGCTCAGGTAGGAATACATGTATGCAGCAAATTAAAATTGTTCAGAAAATGTCCAGTTTTTAATTAAATATCCATTTTAAATTGTGTGACTGTGTTATTTCTAATAACAATGATATTATTTTTGCAGGGCATCCCTGCTGTATCTCTAAGTGTAATTGTACTGCTCTTCTTTGAATGTAGTTTGTGGGCATCTAATTATTCCCACATTCTTTCAGTTATCATAATTAATATCTTAGTACTGCAACATCATAAAGCTGAAAATTGCTTTTTTGGACAAAGAATCAGTGTATAAAGTAGTTTACAGGTATAAAAATAAAAGTTTCTACCACTGACAGAAAGGTAATTTCACCATACATTTTGCACCTTTAAAATACAGTGTTTTTTTTCTTCATCGTTACCTGATTGGGATGTAACTCAGAAACTTATTAACATTGTTTCTAGCTTTGTTTGTCTGTGTTTTATGTTATGAAAGTGACCTCCTAAATTTAAACCAGTTTGTGCTCACAGTCTTCCTCATCCTCCGCTCCCAGCAGGGTCTGGTCAGGGAGACTTGTGCCGTTTGTTCCTGATGGTCCATGAGTCATGCAGAGAACATGGTGCAACACCCAGCCAGTACATGGCCTTTCTGCATGTTTACACTGCAATATTTAGCCGAAAGCAGAGCCAGCTCACAACGAGACAACAGCACCTGCAGGTACAACATCACATTAATTACAAGGTCCATGTGCACAAAGGACTAAGATGCATGGAAAAGTACTCGCGCAAGTTGTTTGTTTGATTTATTTATTTTTTCTGCACAAGTTCATTTAAGGGCGGCACGGTGGTGTGGTGGTTAGCACTGTCGCCTCACAGCAAGAGGGTTCCTGGTTCGATCACGGGTGCGGGAGCCCCCTATTGGGGATAGGTTAATTGATGACTCTAAATTGCCCGTACGTGTGAATGGTTGTCTGTCTCTATGTGTCAGCCCTGTGATAGTCTGGTGACCTGTCCAGGGTGTACCCTGCCTCTCGCCCAGGCAGCTTAAGACAAAAGAAAAGTATTTGTGTACTTCAAAATGTAAAAGTACGTTTATTTTAAGGCTGGTTAAATGTTTAAATAGAAGTAAAAAAAAAAAAAAAAACAGTTATCAGTAATGTGTATGCGTAGCATGTTGGCAAAATCCCATATATTAGCATAGCCTGGAAACCAGATGAATCTGCAAGATTGTGTTTCATTTGCTCCGGTAGATGCGTCTGGTCACCCTCCCGTTCAGACAGATTTCCAACTGGCCTGGCCCACCTTGTGCAAATCACAACTCTTCATCTATTATGGGGCGGGTTTGATACAGTGATAGACAGAGGAGCGTCACTGCTCCAGATTTGAAAAGTCACACATCACACATTTTGCTGCTCAGATTGGTTGTAATTGCATCCACTTTGCTCCGCCCAGTGAAACGCATCAAATTAAACTGTGAACTAGTCAGTGCAAAGACAAATCAAGATTCTGTCACTGCATTGCCTGTTTCACAAACACATTTTAGTGTACTGTGTAGCTTTAATTTGAGAGAGTTTGTAAACAGGCTGCCATTTTCTTCCTGCTTGAAAACAGACCAAGCACTGTCCTCCTGACTGGTTGTAAGTCTGTCCAATTGCATTCAGAGGCATTTTGGTCTGAGCCAGTCGATAACATCCCCTGGAAATAAAAGTTGAACTGAGAGATTACAAATATTTGAATTAGTGTGGCAATGCCAGGCTGATATTGGCAGACAATAGCAGGAGAATATTTATTTTTAACCAATTTTAGAAACACTCTGATAAACTCAGATTTCAATGTACAACAGTCTGTTTTGATTTATTAATTACTGAGTGTTTCTAATAAACATAAAAAATAAAGGCTTAAAGGATAAAGGCTCATCTAAATAAAAAAATGCCTGTAAGTCTGTAAGTGGGCACCTCCACTTAGAATTAAGAGCAATGTTAAAACTTTGTTGGGTTTTCTTGTGTCATATATCGGAGTCGTTTTTCATGTCTCTCACATTTTATGTTTGACTTGTGTCTGCAGGCAGGTGTGTCGAAACTGAACGAAGCCAAAGCATTGGTGGATGAGCTGAAGAGGCGGGCTGCAGAGCAGAGCGCATTGCTGAAGACTAAACAACAGGAGGCAGATTCTGCCCTGCAGGAAATCACCACTTCCATGCAGGTGTGTGGGCTTGTGTGTGTGTGTGTACGTCTGTGACTGTGTGTATGCCAGTGTGTGTAACTTTGACACTCAGTGGCAGGCAGGACAGAGGTCCTGCAGGGTTTCATGTCTCCTCCAAGTTATATCTATCCTCCTCTGAACTCTCACTGGGGCCCTCCTCGCTGTTGGCCCTCTTCTCTTCTCTTCTCTTCTCTTCTCTTCTCTTCTCTTCTCTTCTCTTCTCTTCTCTTCTCTTCTCTTCTCTTCTCTTCTGCATTGTGTTATACAAGCAACTTTTTCTGGATTTCCCATGACTGTGTCTCCCCTGCTGTGAGGACGCTATTTGTTTAGTTTGTGTGCCTATGAGCATTTGTTTGTTCTGTGACTCCTCATCCAGTGCTTTCTATCTCCTTGTATCCACGTTTCCATTTCCTTTTGCTGGCTCTGTCTGAAGGATGGATAGGTGCATAGATAGATGTGTGGAGGGAAAAAGAAAGCTGAACCCTGTTCATTAGTTATGATATCCCTCTGTCTTTCTCTCTATGGGGAATCTGTGTCTGAGTGAGACACAGTGAAAGAGGGAGAGAGAAGAAACGAGAAACAAGAGAAGGAAAAACTGTCAGCAAAGTCAGTTTGCAGAGTGATAATTAACGACTAGACTCGTCCCTTTAGGCTGTAGCAGCTATGTCTCCTGTAGAGATGGAGACAGCAGGGAGGGAAAAAAGGAGGAGGGCTTGGACAAAAAGATGAAGGGTGGAAACAAACTAGATGGAAGAGTGATAGTGGCTTGAGAAAGCTGAAAACAGTAAGCGTAGGACGCAGTGGAGGAGGACGAAAAATGACATTTGGAGAGAGAATAAGGGAAATACAGGCAGGGGTCAAGGCTTGACAGGGCGAGAACTGGAGGGATGGGGAGACAGTCAATGAAGAGTTTAGCTTTAGGTGAAATGTGATAAGATGGATAGATTCTGAAGATACAGAGGAGATAGAGAAGAAGTGTTGGAAAATGAAGCTGCCAGACACCCATCCTCTCTTTCTTTTCATCATCAGTGATGTCTTATTCTAGCTGTTCCTAAACCATATCTTTCATCTTTACTCAGAGGAGGACTGGGCTCTATGTGTGACGCATCTCAGAGCCGATGTACTGACTAAAGCCCTGTTTCCACAAACACTTTCAGTATGGTACCTTTGGAACCAAAAGTAACCCTTCAGATATGGTACCTAGACCCTACCGTTTCCACTGCAAACAGTACCCTTAAATGTGGGCGGGGTTGTGGTCACTCACTGCTTCGTCCAGCACTCACTGTATTTCCTCATTACCGGTGACACAGATGGAAATCTGCACCTCGTTTATCGTCCGCAGAATGGGGTTGCACACTGACATTTTCAAAACAAAAAAGAAAAGGCTGCAGTGAGAGTCCCTCTCTCTATGGGATATTTAAAAAAAACATTTAGTCCATCTGAGGCAAACTAAGGGGTTTAGTGTTGCTGGAGCCAACAGGAACAGCGCTGCACAATGTTTTTTTCCCTCTGAGTGAGGATTAGAATATATGCCGTTCACATAGCCTGTAATTAAAATATAGAAACTATCTAAGTGTTCACAGCTCTGCCTTGAGTACCAGATCTGTGTACTAAGTACCCTAACAGAAGGAGTACCAAAAATCGTGACGGTACGGAAAGGATCCATTGGTACCATCCACAACTTTTCACAGTGGAAATGGAAAAAAAAGCGTTCCGTATTGAACTGTACCGTACTGCTCGGTGGAAATGGGGCTTACGTCTGACGCATCTCAGAACTGACATACTGAAAGAGTCTCATTTACATTTTCAAAGGTTGTTTAGACAGGTTATGTTGTAGTATCACTAGGTCAAGGGTTCAAGTTTCCTTGGTGAATATCAAGTTGTATATACTGCACATAATATTCTCCCAGTCTCCTAGTTTCAGAATTGGAAACATTTGTTTCAGTTTCAGTTTCAGACAACTCTATTTATCCCAAATGGGCATTTCATTTGCAGCTTTCCCACATACATAGACAAACAATCAGTCCAACAATGAATAATAATATAGTTGATAAGGAAACGTTAAAAGACATATGGGCAATCAGTAAGGAATTCAATAATAAAACTCATAAATAAATTCCAATAAATAGGTCCTCTTAAAAAGAAAAATTAATTTAATCTAAAATGATCTAAAATTAGTGGGGTCTGCGTTTAAAAGCTTAAAAGCAGAGGGAATAAAGACCTTTGCATAGCGATTAGATTTGCTATTGGGCATCTTATAGCGTCGACCTGAAGGCAACAATAAAAACTCGGTCAACAAAATGTGGTCTGGTTGGCTGATAATTATTTTTGCTTTCTCAGCCACTCGTTTCTCCCAGGTTGTGCCCAAATTCCTCTGCTGAATGCCAGTTATCTCTGAACATACCTTTATAATATTGTTTAGGCTGTTCTTCTCCTTCACAGACAACTGGTTGAACCAGCAGATAAAAGAGAATGTTAAAAGGCTTTCGATAAAAGAATGATAAAAGTTGCACAAAATGGTGTCACAGACATAAAAAGAACGTAGCTTTTGCATTAAGCGGATTCTTTGTTGACCCCATTTGACAATCTGCTCAGTGTTTTCTTTAAATTTGAGCTGTGAGTCAAACATAGTGCCGAGGTATTTGTTGGAGTCAACAATCTGAACCTCTTCATTGTGAATGGTCCTTGCCCTTGGTGTGACTTGACTTTGTCTAAAATCGATGATTAAGTCCTTAGTTTTAGACACATTTGAAATCTGTGTTTTCCAACGTAATCATTATCACATGATCTCTTCGGTTGTTCAGAATGCCAGTGACCAGAAGACAGAGATGGAAAAGATAAAAGCGAAGATGGCTCAAGAGGTGTCCAAGATTGAAGAGAGAAAGGCCAAAATAGATAATGAGCTGAAGGAAGTGCAGGTAAGTTTGACTTGTGCAGTCAGTATAACATTATATGTCAGTTTCTAGAAACACATATACATCAAACTGCCCATTACCATCTCCATACTTGCCATCCCAGCAGTACTTATCCTTTCTGTACCTCCATTTCCTTCCCTCTTTTTGCTATGGCTGCCCTCTAGCCTTTGGTAGATGAAGCAAAGCGTGCAGTTGGAAACATAAAGCCTGAAGCTCTGTCTGAGATCCGTTCTCTCCGCATGCCCCCTGATGTCATCAGAGACATCCTGGAGGGGGTACTGAGACTGATGGGCATCTTCGACACCTCCTGGGTCAGCATGAAGAGGTGAGATGGGGAAGAGATGGGAGGAGTGTGTAAAAGGATAGACAGGACAGGGGGCGAAAAAGAAGGATGGATAGATAGATAAAGAGAAAGCTACGCCGTTGGGAGTAATTAAACTGACGATCCTCAACACCTTTTGGGTTACCAGAAAGAGGTGTGAAGAGGTGATGGGGGTGTTAAGGGATGAATGGGGACAGAGGAGGAGGAGGATGAAAGGTTTTGGACAACTAGGAAAGGATGGAGAGAAGGAGATGGGACTTTTTTTTAATTGGAAAAACACCAATAACTGTTTATGTTTCATCTGTAATCAAAACAAAATATAGCACTTCAATATCATCTCATTCAAATATGGATATTTTCCCACCATTTATTCATATGGCTGAAAAGAAATTAAACCAGATGTTAAAAAGTTGTGGTATAGCTTTTTACATATTGTAAATTATGTCAAAATATGTATTTGTGTATCTCATGTGCTCGTGTACGTATGCTGCATGACTGTGTCTACGCATTTCTTCTGTTTTTCAATGTTGATTTAAATTTAGCTTTTGGTACAAGTCAGTCATGTAGCCCTGGGCACCTTTAGAGGGGATCAGACAGACAAAAATCATTCTGCCCTGCTAATGACTCGTGTTAATTGGGTGAGCAGACTCCACTCTGAGCACTGCGAGTAACAAAGAGAGTGAGTGAGGGTAACGTGTGTGTGTGTGAGTGGGGGGAAGATGCTTCATGAGTAACAAAGAGAATAAATTTCAACAGTTTGCGCTTAATTAGAGATGAAAAAACTTTAAGTCTCATAATTTTAGGCTTGAATTAACACTAACTTCCTCATTTTCTGGATAAAAAGTCACTTAATTCTTTTTCCCTCTAATGATCTGTCTCTTTCACTTCCTGACTTGACTTCATTGCCATGACATGTAACATCAAACTCTCACACACATCTTTTCTGCTTGTTTGTGTCCTTTCTTTCACTGTTTTATTTGTCACCTGATCATGTCCATTCCTCTGTTTTTCTTGTATTTTTTTTCTTTTCCCCCTTTTTCTGTAGCTTTTTGGCTAAGCGTGGTGTGAGGGAGGACATAGCTACATTTGAGGTGAGGAACATCACCCCTGAAATTCGCCAGAGTGTGGAAGAGCTGCTCAACAGGAACAAAGCCTCCTTCGATCCCAAGGTAAGCTAGCCATAATGGCAGAATAAGAATTAGATCTGTTTTTTTGTTTTTATTTTTTTTGTTGATGATATTGTGGCTGTTGTTGCTACTGAGTTGTGTCTCACTTGAGATGTTGTTGTTATTATGGTCAGAATGCAAAGCGTGCAAGTGCAGCAGCTGCTCCCTTGGCTGCCTGGGTCAAAGCCAATGTCCAATATTCCCACGTCCAAGAAAAGATCGAGCCACTGGAGAGAGAGCAGGCCGGACTACTGGAGTAGGAATACACACACACACACACACACACACACACACACACACACACACACACACACACACACACACACTGGGCCTGGTGCCAGGAGGGGTCTTAAGAGGGCTTAGTCCCCTCAGTTGTATTTTTTGCCCCCTCTATTTAAGCTTTATGTATCTATAGACACAACCACAGATGATGACAGATAAGCTGTTTTAAGTGGCAGTTTTTGGCAAAAAAGTCCAAGTCCAATTTTGGTGATTGATAAAGATTACAGGCTTGTCACTAAACTTGTGGTCTTGATCATAACCTGTCAGCTCATACTCAAAGCTTGAAGTATATATACACTTAATGATTCACATGCACATAGACATATACATATCTTTCTTTGTCTTTGTATGTGTGTTTGTGTGCAGAAACCTGAGGAAGACAGAAAGTAGGAAGAATAAGCTGGAGGACCAGCTCAACTCTGTTGGAGCCAGAGTCAACGAGTTGAAAGAGAAGTATGCCTCCCTGCAACATTTCTTCTACTGTGCCAGCCGTTGATCCTTCCACCAACACTGTTTTTCACCTGTCACAAAATCTAATGGTTGCCGTCTTGTCATAAATTACCCTTGTAATGTTTTCCTAAAAAATCATAATTTGAATTCCTCCATCATTCCATCATGACTAGCCCTAACTTCAACTTGGTGAAAATAGAAAAAAAAAGCAGGGACAAGAAAATAACTTATTTGTTTTTCAGCGTGACCAGACCAGGCATCTCATTTATAACTGCTGTGGACACACAAAACAAAGCCTGAAAGAGGCGTGCGCCACTTACCATGCAAAAGTTGTGATCTGTAAAAATAAACTTGATGGGAGAATGTGAGCACCTGTAGGGAACCTCTGACCCATGTGTGCAAACATTTTGGAGACAGGAAATTGGCGTTGCAGATGGTGAGGTTGAAGCCATATTGTGGAAGGTAACTGTAAGCAAGGAAGCATTACACGTATAATGCTTCCTCTCACACATTTAATTTCACCTTATATCACACGTCACTTATAGATCTACCTTACCATCAGTATTCAATCCAGCCAATTTATTTGTGCTATTGAGCCATAACTATTCCATAACCACCTTTATAAGTTGTTAAAATTATAGCCAACTCAAATCTCACATTGAATTTCTCTCATTATTTCATCAGCTCTTTCTCACCATCACATTTCCCACACCCAGAGCACGGAGATGATGGCTTGAATGTGTGCTGCTGACACTAGGGGTCAGCTG
Source organism: Cephalopholis sonnerati (assembly GCA_019142605.1). Lineage (NCBI taxonomy): Eukaryota > Metazoa > Chordata > Actinopteri > Perciformes > Serranidae > Cephalopholis > Cephalopholis sonnerati. The sequence goes on along the minus strand of JAGQAX010000013.1, from coordinate 34,880,495 downwards.
TGGAGCACTCTACAGCTGTTGAAATGCGCACATCAAATAGCATTAAATTATTGCAAAACAGACTGTCAACAGTGTTCAATAATATTTTCTAATATGGTAAATATGCATCACCATAATGCAGACCAAAATTGCCATAACAAACTTAAATAAATAAGCAAATTAATAGTGTTCACTTATCAAACTTCAATCTAAAAGTTCAATCTCAGGGTCGGGGATACCACTGATTATCACAGTAATTTTTGGCAAGCTGCGAAGCAATCAGTCTGATGCTGTAAACATTTAAATACTGCGGTGACACTTGGTCATTGACATGATTGATTCAGCAGGTTCATGGCCACGCATCAACATTTATGAGGTGCTTATATTGACCATTTATGGTTGAATTTAAGCATCTAGAGGGTGGGATATAAGGCTGGTCCAAGTGCTGACTATTCCAAGTTGATTGGGGATTTATAAAAGGAAGTTGCGCACTGGCAGGTGTACACACAGTATTATAAATCAGAGTAAGTTTTGGCGTGCGCCATTTTCAACTTTTGTCCACATGTACACTTAAAGTATGGATCCTGCTCACTGTTTTATAAATGAGACCCTTGAACTGGCAAATTGAAATTAACTTTCAAGCTGCGGTGAAAAGCAGGTATGATTAGCTAGCAGGCTATCAACAGCATCCCACAAGAAAATAAACAACACACTTTTTATAGTTGTCCTCCCTTTCACTTACTGCCAGCCATACAGCATCCCTCCTTCTCTGCTGCCTGTAGTCTTCCACCATGGAGTTATATAAACAAGGATACAAACAATCAACAATGCCTAAAGGCAGGTCTTTTCCACCCTCTTCTGGCTGGACATTGGCCAGTCTCACTTCTTATCAGGTCACAGGTCAACAAAGGTGGACTTCACACTGCAGGTGTGACCGAGTTCCTCTGCTCTCTCTGTTGTTCTTTCCTCCAACATTTTCAACCTGTGCTCTCTCCACCTTTAAGTCCTGCCAGTTATCTTTTTATCTATCCCTGTTCACATTGTCATTTCTTTGGCCATTATTCTCCTCTCCTCTCCACTCCTCTCCTTCTGTAGTCTCTTGGCACCTCACCTCACCTCACCTCACCTCACCTCACCTCACCTCACCTCACCTCACCTCACCTCACCTGTCTGTGTCTGTCGAATTCCATGGCACATCTGCAGATATGTATTCTACTTTCAACGACATTCAAGGAGCTACAAATGTTTTAAACATCAGAGAAATGATTTTATCTTTTCAATCTATTTAATCTGTCTTTGGTAGATTAAACAAATATCAGAATGTCAGTCTGAGAAATGTCCAATGATCCCACATCAAACACACTTAGCTACTTATTGATTTCTTTTCCTTCTTCGTACTTTTTCCCTCAGGTTTCAGTGTCATACTACAGAGGCAGCCAAGTTGGAGGCCGAGGTGACGAAAGCTCAGGACACTATCACTGCTGCCCAGCAGCTCATATCGCAACTGGACGGAGAACACACACGGTGGAACGCACAGGTAGTTTGATGTATGAGTGTGTTGATGTGTGTATTGGTGCGGGAGGTTATACACATTTACTAAGAAAGGAGCTCATTTACCATGTAAGAGCAACAGGAGTTGTGTGCGCCTGCCTCTCTGTGTGTGTGTGTGTGTGTGAGTGTGTGACAGGGGGATGTATCCTGCTGTCTTGGGTCCCTTCTGGCTGTTTTTACTCCTCTCTGCAGCATCTGTCTGCACCTTAATTAAAACACTCAATCTCTTCCTGACACACACACACACACTCTCGCGCACACACACCCTCGCACTCACTGCCTCCCTCAAGGCCCGCACCAAAGAGCCAGTTTACTCTCTGCTCACGTATTTCCATACACTCACACACACACACTTCATCCCTAACTCTTTTGCCCACTATGCAGTAGCTGTGGTTCCCTATATGTTAATGCCTCCAAGTTGTTGAAGGAAAAGTGAGAGAGGTACACAACTAGAGGTGTACACAACCACAGAGTAAAGCCAGGCATACTCTGTGCGATATTTTAAATCGTTTGATTCAGCCCCATCTCAAACTGCACGACTAGATCGCTGAGTTCAAAAGTTCGCAGCCCACGAGTAATGCTCTCACACTGTGCGGCCCGATGCTCTGATGCGACTTGACTGCTCACACTATACGGTCATAATACACACGTCGGACTTCTGTATACCAGAACTGCAACGTCAAAAAGAAGTAGAAGTAACGCACGCACACACACACACACACACACGAAATGACAGCAGCAGAGGCTAAAAACATTAGCTCCTTAATTAGCTAGCATTAGCTAATGTTAACATTAACTTACCAGGCAGCTGCAATTGTGCGGCAATCTCACTCCAACTTTTTTCCCGGTTGTTCCGGTCGTGGTAGGTCTGGGAGGCCACGTCAAACAGGCTCGGGTGAGCCTGCCAGTGTTCCACTAGCTGTGCCTCCATTGCCTGGGTCCAGATGACTCTCTGCGCCGCCATGTTCCTCTGTGTTTTGACGTGACATCAGAGATTCTGCATGCTCTCCGCGAGAGGATGAGGCAAAACGGGGCGTGACACTGCTTCTACTGTGCGGTACCTTCACGAGGAGCGACCAGGATTTCAAACAAGTTTGATTTTCTTGCGAGCACACGATTTGTGATCGGGAGCTCGTCGCGAGGTGTTAATCTCTCGTCGTTACCCCACGTATACTGCATGAAGCACGACCCACGATTGGGTCGAAATTCGGCCCGATCCAAAAAACAGCCGCACGACTGGAAAATCGGCTCAAAACGAGCCGACAGTCGCACAGTGTATGCCCGGCTTAAGTGGTGCAGAAACAGCATGTATGTTTTGAGTTGAAGTATAGAATGTGACAGTAGACCAGAGACTACATGGCCTGTAGCCACAGAGATGTGGGCATTCAGGGGTCATAAAGCTTGACAATTAAACCTGATGCATAGTTAGTTGCCAAACATGTGCATGACACATGCTGCTAGACTCAAAGGAATCCTAATCAACTTAGAACTTACAGCAGTAGTGTCAAAATAGCTCGTAGTGTTAAGTGTGTGAGTGTATTCCTGTATTTGTAGGTTGCTTTTATTATGTGTTCTTGTCAGAATCAATGTAGGAACGTTTTAGTTATTAGGGGCTACAGGTTTACGGCTCATCGGTTTGGAGAAGGGAACGAGGGTTCACACACCCATGGTTCCAGTTATTTACCTTTCTCTTTTTCCTCCATCTCTCTTCTTTCATCCCTACTTTTCTTTACATTCTTCCCTCTGATTCCTCCCAATCCTTGTGTTGCCCTTCCATTTCCTGTCCTCCTCTTTTCATACTTTTGTCATCCTAATCACCTGCCCCTCTCTCTTCCTATCAGATGTCTGAGATAAAGAATGAGTTGGATACGCTCCCAATGAGGGCCATGCTTGCTGCAGCCTTCATCACTTATCTGTCTGCAGCTCCTGAGGACCAAAGAAGACACTGTCTGGAGACATGGATGGCTCAGACTGGACTACAGAGTAAACACACCCCTACTAAAACTTTAAGCCAGTACACCAGCACCAGCATATGCCACCTCTTGTGCTAACAGTCTATGCAAGCACACCTCTACCCACACATGGCACAGTGCACTGTGATGATGCATATGATACATATACAACACTTACAAACTCCTGGCTTTACTCAATATGAGTGCTGATGAAATAATTCTCAAAGTTTTTTTAAACTTGCTTAATCACCTTCTAACTAGTTATAGGTAAGTTTGGCCTTTTTTAACCTGGACCCTATTTTCCAATGTTTTGTGTCTAAATGACTAACTGGAACAACATTTTTTAAAACTGGTCCAGTAGTGATCGAGAGTGGTGCAGCTGGCAGCCGCGAAACAGGCATGTTCACACCATTAATTGATGTCCATTCAAAGAGCTTGTTTTTGTCACTGATTTATTTTAGATGTCTGATAGCTTATGGAAAGGATCCCTTCAGACCTTTTTGTTAAAAGTAAGACCTTTTTTGTTTAACCAGAAACAGCCTTGAAATTGCTACTACCAAACTCACCAGACTCCATTCAAATAAACTGCAATTATATTATCATAAAACACAGTTTATTCAAAGTCAACAGAAACACAATAAAACTCACAGTAGCTGTCTTAGTTCGTCTCTCCACTGTTCCAGCAATCGCCAGTTCTGGTGTGGTTGAAATAAACCCTTGATCCACTCAGTTAGATGCAAAAATACACTGGCTCAATTTACGCTAAAATTATTGTTAATTTAAATGGAGTCTGGTCGAATTGCCAATGTTTTTTTAGAGCTGTTTCTGGTTAAAAAAAAAAAGGAGCTTACTCTTTTACAGTGGGGTCTATGTCTGTAGGGATGCTTTCCATAATGTTTTCAGACGGTTAATAATCAATCTGAGACTGTCTGGCAAAAGCAAACACTTTAAGTGGACGTAATGACAGTGTGAACAAACCTGAGTGGTTACATTGCAGGCTGTTTCACAGCTGCTGGCATTAGTACGAGAGTGATCTATAGTTAATGTGGTCAATCTGGACCAGTTTCAAAAAATGTTGTTCCCATAAGTCACTTGGACACAACAATAGGCTCCTGGTTGAAAAATACCAAACTTACCCTTTAACTAGAAACTAATAACCATTTAACACTCCATGTTTACAGTTTACACTGCTAACTACCTTCCCAATCATGCTGATGTCAAATATCATCTTTATTTTTAATTATGTGAGTAACCCACCAAGTAGAAATGTTAAAAAAAAACCCACACACTCACTCATTAAGGATTACACTACTTAATAATCCTGTTTTTCAGCACTGGATTTTTACTCCTCATCTGCCAAGTATAATCACCTTAATTTGTCAGCTTTTCTATTCAGTTATTAATATTCCATCGACGCAAATGAACCTGTAAAACGTGTGCAGAGTCTCTTTCAGCACTAATTGTTGTCTTATTAATAGCTCTGACCATATAATTCTGCTTGGCAACCTCTTTTCCCAGAGGGCCTCAAATGTGCATGTAAATCCCAAACAGCTGAGTCATCCAGTTGACCCACTATCGTTTCTAAATCCCTGCGTCTTTCCAATGGCGTCTCTGAAAATTGGTTGTCAAGATTACTCAGTGACCCCACTTAAGTGTAGTATAATGTGTTTAGGCACTGTTGAGGAATTGGGAATTGTTGTCAGTGACTGCAGCATCTGTGAGGTTTGATGAGAATTACCAACACTGTTTTCTGTGAGCAAATATAAAAGTAACAAATGAGCACGTGCATTTGTGTTGTGTGTGTTTGTATCAGAGTTTGACTTGCGGTCATTCCTGTGCTCGGAGAGTGAGCAGTTGATCTGGAAGAGTCAAGGGCTGCCATCTGATGACCTCTCCATGGAGAACGCACTTGTCATACTGCAGGTTAGACATCTATTTGCTGATCCATTAAATCTTGTTAATCTCGCCACTTTTGTTTTAATCCTCTTAATTACAGATCTGCTTCGACACAATGATTTATGCTAATAAAACAATTTAATCACCAATTTCCATCTCCGTATCTTCCCACTTATTTTAGTTTTTGTGTGGCTAATGTTATTGCAAACTATTTTTATATAAGCTTACAATAAGTCTTCCAGCACTTACTTGAAACAGCCAGCTTCTATATTAATAGTCATATCAATAATTCTGCCCTTGTTGCCATTCATCTGTCCTCCATTTGTCTGTATTGTGTTTTATTTTTACCATTGCTGCCTTCAGATCAATGCACTCAAATTACGGGTAAGAAGTCGTTCCATCATTCATCATAGCCAACACTTAGTTTAGTGTAGCTTCTCTGTTTCTTTCACTGTCTGTCTGTGTGTGTGTGTGTGTGTGTGTGTGTGTGTGAGTCCCTTACAAATTTTTGATTATTACTAACTAGCACCTTCTAAGGTTCTTCAGCCTGTCTCCATAGCAGAATGTGTTTTGGTTCCTGGTAGAAGGTTCAACCTGTGACAGGCTGTTATGCTGCCATAACTATTGCACATTCACATGTATGTAGTTTTTTTTTTGTAGAGCTGCACATGGCATGTAGCGTTACCAAAGGTTTATAACGAAATCACTCGACGACACTGACTCCTGTGTGCACATGGCGAGAGAGGAGAGGGATGGTTGCTGAATGAGTTCCCTCTGAGCGGTAACTCGCTAAAAGAGTCTGAGAGGTCCAGGGTTGTACCACTGCCGAGTCAGTAATAAATTTGCTTTCAGCCATGCTTGTTGTTGCCGCAGATAAGAGTATGACATCAAATGTCAACAATTCCAAATATCGCGAGTATCACAATGTGACTTTTTCCATATGATATTAAAAATTGTACCAGTATTATTGTAGATATATATGATATGGCACACCCCTACTACCCAGGGGGTTCTACTGAAAACCCTTTCATATTCCAGGGTTTCATCTAGAACCCTCCAAGGGGGGCTCTTAAAATAGTAACTGACTACATTACCCATAGGTCTCTCTTCAGCTAATCATGGTTTTAGGTGAACAGTTTAGTCTTGGGCCAGGAGAAGTATGTCCAGCAGTCTCGGGCTTCATGAGGCTCCCTCTTAATGAGGGCTGGGTCTGATGTGGTCCAACACAACCCACAACCCTCATGGTTCACAATCATGTTTTTAGAGGGTGGAGATTTTGTAAAATCACTACTACTACAGCCTTTACTATTTCAATGATGAGGTAGGATTGGAAACTGAAACTGTTTCAGGAAGACATGATGCCAAGTACCAGGTATCTGTGGAAAAAATAAATAAATACAAATTGGATTTTGGCGGATCATGTGGTACTGTATGTCATAAAATGAAGAATACAGGTAAATGAATTGATTAAGGGGATTCCAGATACATCTACATTTAAAAATGCCATTTGAAACATGGGCAAACTTTTGAATATTTAAGGGTGAGAATCTTTTACCACCCATGTTTTCAACAATCATTGAAGGTTCCTCAGAAGCAAATGGTGCTGGGTAAAACCTCAGCCCTTCAGAAAAAACCCTTTTGAAACTCTTACTTCTAAGTGCGTACACTTAAACACACCAGTGTGTGTTGGTAAAATTGACAACAGAATTATCTCAGTCAATCAGCCTTTTTTGTACAGATCTACAAAGAGGAAATTGCAGCATATTGAAAAAATCAATTCACACAGTAGTAGCAGTAGTAAATGTATGTTCTTATGTACTGAGTTAGTTACTGACTGTAAAGGAGATAGATTAGAAATATGTGTAGATGTTCAGGACACACTCACACACAAAAGAAACCAGACCAGGATAATGTCTTTCAGTAGGTAGAGTAAGATAAGGCTGGGGGCAAATACAAAGACAAATAAGCAGGTTTGAGGAGGAGAATCTTTGAGCAAGAGACCATGAAATGGAAGAGCACAGGATGAAAGGAGGGTAGTGGACTTCATTCCTTTGCCTGGCATTGGAGTGACGCTGGTCGATAAGCATGACAGCAGTGAGACGGGACTGAACCCCACACACACACACTTACACACAAACTGCCTTTTCTTCAGTAACTGAGTCTCTTTCTAAGTAAAACTATCCCAAAACAACTTAAGCTGAAACACAATTCTTTATCGTTGTTCTATACTCAGAGTGTTGCCTGTCCATTCCTGATCGACCCATCATGCCGAGCTACAGAGTGGCTCCGCACACATCTCCAGCAGCACAGACTAGAGGTTATCAACCAACAGGTAAACACACACAAACATGCACGCACACATCTTGCACAAAGTGGAGGTCATCAACCATCCAGTTGTACTTGCAAACTCATTTTCGTACACACACACACGCACAGTGGTGGAAAATCAATCAGCCCTAAACCTAACCTAACACTGAGCTAACTTTTATGTCTGCAGGAGCCTTTAAAGTCATCACCGTCGAACATTTCATTGACGTGTTTCATTAGATGTCCTTGATTGATCTAATTTCTTTTGCCCAGTGAGTCCGAGCCTTAAGTTCATTAGTATACCCTTATTTATCATTAAGTTGCCACCTCTGTTTGACAGAGCGTATGATTAAGCCACCTTTACCTTTCCCCTCGATCTGTCTAGGTGTTGATTTTAAAAAAAATGATATGATTACATTAATCAATACTTGACGGTATTACTCATTACATACTAATCACAAGTTAGCATTTGCAAAATTAGTGTCATTATTTATTACACCATTAAAGCAGGGAGTTAGATTTAGTGGCACAGTGCTCTTGAGAAGACTGAATATCGTCTTTGTCTCCTGTGTCTACGCACAATACACTGTTGCAGCTTGACACACACACACACACGCACACACATATATATATATATATATATATACATATATTTAATCCCAGTTTGTTATGTCTATTATCAGCAATATAGCAATGTAAATTAATTAGTAAGAGGTCTTAATTATTTTTTCTTTGTATATTTATTATTACTATGAAGAAAAAACAAGGTTATAGGCTCTCAGTAAAGTAGCCTGGACAAAAGATAAAAAAACAAAACAAAACAAAAAAATCCTTCCTTTATCTAACCAGTGTTAAACAGTAACTAATGAATTCCTCTCTAATTGTTACTGAATATGTTACAGAGTACTGTCACCTACCAGTGCTGGAATTCAAAATATTTTTCCAATTCTGTGTCTTTGTGCCGTCTCTCTATAGGATAGTAACTTCATGACATCTCTGGAACTGGCAGTTAGATTTGGAAAAACCCTTATTATCCAAGAGATGGATGGAGTTGAACCTGTGCTCTACCCACTGCTGAGGAGAGACCTTGTAGCACAGGGTATGCACACACACACACACACACACACACACACACACACACACACACACACACACACACACACACACACACACACAAAAACAACATTTTCTTTTTTGTATTCAGGTTTTTATTGTTTTTGAAGGCTTGATAAATGGCATACATATATTATTTTCTGGGCATACATGAATACAAGGCACACATATGGAGGTGGACTCCAGTACATTAAAAACTAAATAAATAAATAAATATATATATATATATATATATATATATATATATATATATATATATATATATAAAGAAGTCTGGAAGGGAAGAGAAGGAAACACACTAACAAGCAATAACATGTCGTACATATGTCCTCATACATCAGTCTGCAGGGTCACATAGTCACAAAGCAAGGTCATAATTATGGCTTAGATTCCCTTTTAGTATGAGTCCATAACCGGTCTCACAGACATATTCTTCTTCCTCCTGATCGCCATATATTCGACTGAACATACATTCATAAGATGCTATTTCCACCATTGCATTAACCCATTTTTTCAATTCCGAGGTCTTTGTTGTCCTCCAGTTTCCTAAGACAACTTGACAGACAGTTATTAGACCCACCATGATAACCGAAAATGCACACTTACGTTTGGTATTTGCAACCGATCCCCCAGTAAACACAACTTTGGACATAAAGGGACTTCTGAACCAAACCAATGACTTAAAATTTGTAATACTCTAATCCAGAGTGGTCTGACCAAACTACTTCCCCATATACAGTGCAGGAAAATTCCCATTTCACTTTTACATTTCCAACAGCTATTGTTATTTAACAACTTCATTCTGTTGGGGCCTAACGATGTATGATAATATCTATACAGTACATTTTCATTCAAAGTAGGTATGAGATAACTAACTGATCCTGTATCAACAACAACTGGTTACTAACTAAAAGCCAACCACTTGCCTTTATCTGACAGCTTCTTTTCTACAGTGCAGTAAAGTCCCATTTTGGGGGACATTGCAGTAAGTTACCTATAAACTTTTTCAGTCACCTAGTTTTTTATTGGCAGCACATGAAGCAGTTTGAAGAGGCTGCCATAAAAACAGACAATTATGATCAAACCCTTCTTTTTTTCCACAGAAAGAATTTGCTGTGACTCGATATTTGGCCAAGGCTGATGCTAATGGGGCTGTAGAAACAGAGAGGCAAATGGCAAACTGTGCATTGTACAAAGTTACCCATGAGGTAGCTTTAATGAGCATACTGCGGGGGAGCTTTATAGATGACTCAGGAGAGAAAAGTGTGAACAAAGAAGAGGGTAAATAAACACAGACAACTTAAGAAGAAAAATAGTTTGTAGCACAGTTGGTGCTATCATTTATTATCACTCTGTAGTCAGTCCCTCCAGAAAATTGTGATCTTGCCATCACAATAATTAACACAAATTCAACAAAAGTCCGCGGGGGGGGGGGGCCTTACAATTTTTCAAATGTCCCGCAATTTTTTCGCAGAAGTAATCGCACATGCAACATCATTTGAAACGTCATCAGACGCGTCATCAAATTGCGCTAATGGCATTGCAGTTTGGAGAAACGCTCTGTATTGACATAAGAATTTGCACTTTGTTTCAGTGCATACAATATATGTTGAATTTATTAAAATGTTACGTTTATACAAATTATAGCTTACATGTTGTTTTACAGTAACATTGTCTGGTTTGAGAGCTACAATATTCACTCAGGATTTTTTTAAAACATTATTGGAGTCCATGTTTTGAAACTAATTGAATAAAACTAAAGAAGAGAACTGAAACATTTGCAGCTGTTTTATAATATTCACTATGATTATTATAGCAAGTGATTACATAAATTATTTTTTGGAGGCAGTAGTTTAAAAAACAATCACGTTTTTTTTCTCCTGACTTGTAATTTTTGTCATTAGCTGCAATTTTTGTCATTTGCCACAATTTCCTGCCAAAAATCACATAAAAAATGCCACAATTTTTATTGCTATATTTGACAAAAATGGCTGCAAATTCAAGGTTTTTTTGCAACGAGATCCTGGAGGGACTGTTAAGTATATTAAAAAAATGTTTTTCATGTACAGTACAGAAGTAGACCCTTCAGAAACTTTAGTTTCTATTGAAGAAGCTCATTTTTTAGGTTTCCCTGAATCACTCAGTCTTTGTTCCTCTTTCTTTAGAATGAGAGCTGTAAGTATACAGAGCATAGTAAAACACCCTCTATACATAAAAATCTATTGTTTTACACCAGTGGTGTTATGTTCAGGTTTTTGCGAGGTCATGCTTATGACACACGTACACATACAGTACATATACACACACCAAGCACGTCTTGAGTGACACGCTTAAAGGACATAATTCCTCTTTACAAAGTGGATAACTAATTACATCATTTAAAATGTCTGACTCTTCACAAATGAATTATTTATTTGTGTCTGTATTATCAGAGTGTTTGACAAAGTTAAAGACAAGCACATCTGTGAAACATCAAACACTCTTTCTGTGGTCATTTTAAGAAGTATAGGTAATTACATGTAGCATAACCTTGCTAATCCAAAGTCAACAGAAAGAGTGGTTTTTTGAGCCACTAAATAATTCAGTCTTCTGAAATACTCTGCAGTTATTGGAAATGAATATTTATTACATAAAATCAGCATGTAGATGTGCTCTGCGCTGCTTTGTTCATTCCTTTTTATTTATAAATGCTTCTTAAATACTTCTCCTAATTAAAAAAGAGATGCACAAAAAACGCATTTATGTTGATGCATGGCTGTTTTTGAATCTTCCCTTTTGATTTCACTTGTGATATTTTAGTTTCTTGGCTCAGATAATTGCATACCAATTACAGCTGCAAGTACGTGTAAACAGAGGTTGGATATACCTGTGAAAATGAGGGTGATTCATAAGGCTCTGAATCATCCAGGGAGAGGCGGTTGTCTATTTGAAGCTGAATTGAAAAGAGTGGGGGCAGAGAAAGCGTAAGAAAGGCCAAGTTATCCACTTAAAAGTGGTGTTGAACAGGATGGAAAAAAGAGGTGAGACAAAGGCATGGCAGTACTGCATTGCAGACTTCTAGAAGACAGAGAGTAGAGAGTAGGGGAGAAAGCAAAAGGGTGAAGATATGATTTAAAGTAGCCAAAGTTACAGGCTTGTATGATACAGTGTGTTGTTAACAGTGACTCTTTTTTCTTTTCCGTCCAACTTTAACACATATGCACACCCACACACACACACACACACACACACACACACACACACACACACACACAGGTCCAAGATATGTGGTTCAGATAGGAGACAAGGTCATTGATTACAATGAGGACTTCCGTCTGTTCCTGGCAACACGGAATCCCGCCCCCTTTATCCCCCCTGATGCCGCTTCCGTGGTAACAGAGGTGAACTTCACTACCACAAGAGCAGGCCTGCGAGGACAGGTAACCCACACTCAAACACAAACACATAGACAATTTACTATAATACCCAAGCACCTGGGTCTTTAACAGAGGGGTCCGTGACCCCTAGGAGGTCCTCAGAATCACTGCAGGGGGGCCGCCAAATGACCTCTAAATAATTTAATTAATGAATTAAAGTTTCAGTAAGTAAAATGTGCCTGCAAATCCACATTAACGTAAATCTAATATATTATTAGCAAAGATAAATCAGCCTATTCATAAAACCTATTTAATTAACAGTACACAACATTAATGATAGGCTGACTGTTACCCATGAATCCTTGTGCAATCATATGAGCTAGTTAACGCTACATCACTGTGCGGCACCCGTCTTTCTGTTTGAAATTAGCTGTATTACTATGTCGAGGTTACAGACATTCTTGTGAGCCTCAGTGGATTGCTTTATAACTTTCTACTAGCCTCTGACACACCGTCCACCTTGGAAACCACCGTTTAAAGTGCAGAGGCTAACGCACCTAGCCATGCTACAATTGCTGCTGACTTAGCAGCTACAGGCAAACAAGGGAAGACCCGAAATCCTGAAATGTCCCAAGTGCAACTCAGTTTTATACAGTATATGCTGTAGGGGGTCTCTGCTCTGTCTCTCTTTGAGTTAAGGGGTCCTTAGCCCAGCCAACTTCATGAATGAAGTGGACAAATCTCTGTGAAAGCCTGTGCAGACGTGCCTGAAGCCATCAGTCTGTCTAATGGCCAGTAGGGGGCGACTCCACTGGTTGCAAAAAGAGGTGTACTTTTATAAAAAGACTATGAGAAAATGAGCCTACTTCTCACTTGCTTTACCACCTCAGTAAAAATTTTCCTAATGACTTTATGGTCTCAGTCGCTAATATCAAGTCGTCTTTAATACAGCATCATGTTCATTTTGTAAAGTATGGTCCCACCTAGAGTCACAAAGACGATAAAGAAGGGTAGGCTTTAGGAAGTGGCTACCTTATGATTGACAAGCTGGTATGTTGGTGATGTTGTGGGGTTCTCATTCAGATTCACAGCTCCACCCACTTGTCCAGATATGGTCACTTGTGACTCCAAAAAACCAAGATGGCAATGACCTCCATGCCACACTCCTGGCTTCAAAACGGAAGTCCACAAACAATGGATGACATCACAGTGGTTGCTTCCACTTCTTTAATACACGCAATTATTAGACTCCACATTGTGTGAGGCCATAGACTGTAGTGGTCTGTTTTTAAATAAACCAGTGCAATGAAATTAAAGTTTTGGACTACCCTGTTTTATGACCAAAAGTGCACTGCAGATTTTCTGTTTTTCAGCAGTTTAACCCAGTTTAATGCTTCATGAGCAGAATCCATGTGGAACCAGTGCTTTTATATTGTATGAAATACAGTGTATATACAGAGCATGTGCTGTGTGTTGTAGTCATGTAGTTACAGTGTCTGTTTCTGTTGTCTTGTGTGCGTGTCTTTGTGTTAGCTGCTAGCCTTGACCATCCAGCAGGAGAAGCCAGAATTGGAGAGTGAAAAATCAAGACTGCTACAGCAAGAGGAAGACAAGAAGATACAGCTCGCACAGCTGGAAGAATCACTGTTACAGGTACACATGTAGATGTATAGTAGACACTGTGAGAACAAAGTAGAGGAGAATTCTACCTTCTGGAGGACTTGTGGAGCTTGTTGCTGGGGCAACACCCAGTACTGTATTATGTATATTACATGCTGCCTACTATTTGTACCTGCAAAAACACATTGATGTTCTCCAGTGATAAAAAATGTAGCAACAATCAATGTATAATCATTCGACAATGTTGAGAAAGTCTGTGTGCTTTTCTCCAAATCTGGAATGCTCAGCTCCCCCCTGCACTGCAGACCATGTTGTTGCTAACTCCCACTGTTGGTATGAGGAGGGTGTAGTAGACAGAATAAGATGATATGCACAGAGCAAGCAGGAGGAGTTGCTAGTGCTGCAACAAGGATGTGATCTGTCACCAGCTTCCCTCCCGCGAACACTGCCAGATGAGTTTGATGGAGCACTCAGCCAAGCCGGAAGCACCACTGCTGGGTATTGAGCCCATGTCTCTGTGGTGGTGGAGGAATGCTTCTTCCTCTGCACCACCCAGCTGCCTTAATCAGTGGACTACTTTGGGAGCTTTCTTGCATTGCAGTTCTTTTCACTTACTCATGCACTTCAAACTTGTATAGAGAAATTTGTAGGCAGGTGTTAGGTCATTTTGCATCCACGATAATGAGAATACAGAGCCAAAACATCAAACAGATTGTTACTGTCCAAGTACTTAATGGGGCTCCCTGTACTTCAGGCAAAAACACACAGAGCTTAATACATATAAGCTTCCACAATCAAACACACACCGTTGACGGACACTGTGACACACAGACAATCAGTCTAATGATAATTTTTTGTGCACACAGTCTAAGGGGAAATTTGGACACACATACACACACACCCACAGATAGTGCCAAGGGCTGGATGTCACTGCTTCAGTGGTACTAGACATGTAATTATTCCAGAATTGTAGGAGCATATTCGACTTGACATTTCCATGCTCCAGTGCTTTCTCATATATTTTATTTGAATTTATTTAAATAAATTCTATCAGTTCGTTTCAAAGAGTAGATTCCACAGAATGGGCAAGTCAAGCCTAAAAAGAAAGTTTTAAATAAACGCCCCACATCAGGCTATTATAAAACTACTCTCACTCCTCCAACTCCAACTTTTATCAGATGAGAGAATTTAGCCAACTGACAGACATATGACAACACTCTATCTTTTACTTATGGTGCCCCCTTCACCCATCTCTTCTCCTTCCCTCTTATCAATTACTCCCTTTCTGCCCCTGTTTAATCCTTGCTATATCTTTTCTTTCCCTTTTTTTTGTACCTGCCTATTCATCTGTCTTGTCTTTTTCCTGTGTCAGACCCTGGCTACAGCTCAGGGTAATATTCTGGAGAACAGGGAGCTAATAAACAGTCTGAACCAGACCAAGGCGAGCAGTGCCTTGATCCAGGAGTCACTGCTGGAATCACACAGGCTGCAAGCATCCCTGGACCAGGTAATGTACCCCAAGCACAAACGCCTCCACACACACACACATGGACACAAAATCTGAAACAGTGTCAGGAAAAACTTTATAAGTGTTTTGACTAATTTTTAAACGCAGTATTGGTCATGAAAAAATGAAAAAGAGATGTTAGAAGAGAGTCATTATCAACCAGTGGATCACCATAGTGTAATAATCAGTCCCTTTACAATGTGAGAGAGATGGAGAGAACACAGACGGAGATTTGGGGCTGTGACAGAGGGAGAAAGAGACAGAGCAAACACACACTACAGAGACTCAGGGTAGAGGGAAGCATGTGATAGAGAAGGTACACACATAACAACAGTCAGAGATTCAGACAAAGGCAAAATGTGTTGAATGTATAATGACATTTATTCCCAGTCTGGAAATCCCTCCACTTATGTACTTTTGTGTAATTTCTGGAACAAATCATCCTTTTACATTCAATACTTTTAGTGAAATTGAAAAGTGCATGCTATTATTTACAATGATGCAGTATTATCTGGCATTTGGGCAAAAACATTGCTGCTCATTTGAGTGGTCTACAGATAAACAAACTCACAGCCACTCGTACGACAAACATCAGATTGCGCAGATGCACAAGCGTGGAGTTATTGTAGATGCATTACACAATCATCCTCTAGGGTGCAGTGTTACACTAGAACTGTTCCTATACTTTTTTCTCAGTTGCTTTTATTTATTTATCTCTCCCCTGTTTCTGTCTTTCTCATATTCACTTCCTTGGTTTTTTCCCCTCACATTTCCTGTCTTCACACCTTATGTTGTCTACCCTCATTTCTCTCTGTGTGTCCTTCCGTCTTGGTTGAAATAAACATTTTCTTTTCTACTTTTCTTCATATCCATTCTCCCTGCCATCCATTCATCTGTGGTGTTTTCTACAACTCTCTAAAACCTCTGAGTTTTTTTTCTACTACTTTGACTCTCCGTCTTTCTCTCTGGCCTCTCTTTTTTGCTTTCTCCTTGTTTTTATTTTAGGAGCGGGATGCCTACCTGCCTCTTGCAGAGAGTGCCAGCAAAATGTATTTTGTCATCACAGACCTGTCAAAGATCAACAACATGTACCGCTTCAGCCTTGCTTCGTTTCTGCGCCTCTTCCAAAGGGCTCTTCAGGCCAAGAAGGTGACCGAGCAACACTCAGATCTTATAAGAATTCCATTTGCAGCCAGCACAGCAGTGTGTTAACATGTGAATATTGAAAATTGTTCCAAATATCATGTCCTTGAGTGAAACCAAATTCAACACCTTTATATAACTGGACTAGTAAATAAATAATTTGATAGATAAACAAAAATACTACTGTACACATTACAGTTTGGAAGTAATGGCATAAAGGGCACCAGAACTTGTATACAGTGTAGCTTAAATAAATTCCTCTAATGCAGTGATAAATACATTTCATTTCCTCACATTTAACAGTAAAATAAAACAGATAATTAAAGTAACAGGACGCAGGAGAGAAATTAAACTCCAAACCAGTTAGAAGCAACAAAAGTACTGAGAGCTGAACATACACAGACTTTTAAAAATGCCTTTGTCTGTGGTCTCCTGCAGACAGAGGTGAGTAGAGTCCCGCAACACACATGCTTGTTTGGAGGGGAAAACGGGTGTCGTCAGGGGTTGGCTGCAGTTGGTGAGATGTCACTGCTACCTGCTTGAGGGCAGGCTGCCTGGCTTTTGGTCCTGCTCCTGAGAGGGTCTATGTCCGGCAGGGCTTGGTGTGGGATGGTGCGTCTAAACTGACAATGGAAAAACAAATCAGCACAGCATGGCTTTACTTGGCGCTGCCAAGACTGACAATTTAAAAAGGGTACATGACTGTCGAGAAGGAGTATAAGACCACATTTTACCTGGTTCGACATTTAGAAGATGCTCATTGGTTTTGAAAGACAATTCTTCTTTATATTTATAGGATACTGTGTAAAAAACAATGCTCCTCTCCTAAGAGCTGCTTCAAGTGTAAACTTCTCCTCTATTAGTGAAATAAAATGTCACCGTTCATAAGTTTGTTGACCTCACTCATGGGGCCAAGTCAGCCGTTACTGCTTTGTTATTGGGCCAAAAGAAAAGTTGCAGGAATATTCTCTATTTAACAAATTGTAGACAACAAAAAGTTAAGCAGACCAAAGTAAAACTACATGTTGAAAAAAAGGAATGTAAAGACCAGATTACCTAGAGCAGTCCCAATGATGCAATGAGGCATAGCTTCTAATTGAGTTAAAAAAAAACTGTAATGCCAGCTGGTTAATGCTAAAGTAGTTAAATCTGGTTTTAATGTAGAAATTGGTGATGGTATGTGCATGATAACATGAAAGTACAGCTTAAAGTAATCGTTTGATATGTTGAGAAATAAACATATTCCCTTTCTGACAGAGAAGTAGATGAGATAGTTGATACCACTCTTATATCTGTCTGTTAAATACAGCAGCTGGTTAGCGTAGCTTAGCATAACGACTGGAAACGGGAGAAGAAAGCTAGTCTGGCTCTGTCCAACGGTAAGAAAATTGACTAACAGCACCTCTTAAGGTGCCTCTATAGACAAAAAGTCATAAAGTATTACTAGTCTACAGTGTTATTTGTTTCATGCTGAAAAATTGAATTTCAACTCAAACTGAATGCAAGACGATGCATTTGCATGGCCACATTGTGACAGAAATACTATATTTCTTTGGTGTTGGAGAATATTTCGTTCGTGGTAGTTTTGATAGACTGAGTTAAACTCCATTTACTTTTTAAAATTGATTTATATGAATTTAATTCAGTTCAGCTCGATTTATTTCAGCTCATTTTTGTTTTCACTGAGTTTATCTCAGTCTGACCTGTGCAGCTGGAGAGCATCATGGACTGTCTATCACACTGCTGTTCTCCATCTGAGCCCTAAACACTGTCTGATAACCAGAGCGCACACACACACACACACACACACACACACACACACACACACACACACAAAGGCACACAGACATTGGGTTGAGAGATTGAGCACTAATTCCCCAAATCCTGTGTGGGTTGTTAGAGCCAGTGCTGTCATCCAAGAATGTCACCAGGCAGCAGCTGGTCACCACTGTTACATGTTTGTGTGTGTGTGTGTGTGTGTGTGTGTGTGTGTGTAGGTAGGCTTGTGGACACATTCGGTGAGTGTGGTCAGAATACTACAGTGATTCATGGACTCTCTGTCCCTTTGTATCTGGTCGTTTGTTGTATTGAATGGGCAAGTTTAATTTGCCACAAGCTGCAGATGGCTCCCGAGATCTGGACAGAGAATTTTAACCCCTCATGTCTAATATAACACGCTGAACAGTCCTCTTTTTAGCTCACATGTATAAACATATTAGCAGAGACACACATATCTCCATACTCGGGCAGTGCACTGTAAACACAACGTGCTAAAACGCACCAAACACAGGTTTTTATGTGAAAACCATGCCTGCAGAAAACCTCAAACAGAGGTCTAGGTAGGAGAAGAAGACAAACAGATATACTGAACTGTGAGCAGAGAAGTCCCTCTGAAATTCCAGTTTTTCTCAGCATTTCCCTCCGTTGCTCAGGCATTTTTTATGAGTCTGATTCTCAGGTACTAATTCTTCATTGTCACTATTGCTACCAAGTTGAATTGTTTCTATTCCACACATTGTATGTGCATTCTTTGATGGTTTTACTGCTGCTCACAAAATGAATCCCTCTTAATCATCACTTATGACCCTTGAGAAGTGTGTGGCAGCGTATGCATCTGCAGAGACTCTGCCCACTGTCTGTATTTTCTTTTTGTCTTCTTATTTTGCTGTTTGGGACGTTTATGGTCACAGCACACAGATGGGGTTGGTATTTTATCAAAAGCTAGCGACTAGGTGCCAGACCGTAAGCAGCATGCATCCAAGAGACCGCACTGAAAAACACAAATATAGCCAGGTGAAATACCAAACGGGCAAGCTTGTTCCAAATTGAGACTGAATCTGGGGTTGGCTTTCACTTTCATTATCACTGGTGATACTGTTTACAAACAGTAACCGACAATTTCTGTGTTTACCTTTAAGAGGAACACCAACACTTTAAGTCTGATCTTTTTGTGGTAATTTGTACATCAGAGAAAAAGAATTAATGTGTGTTAACTGTAAGAAAAAGGATAAAACGTTAAATGTGTTTCTTTGTGTCTGTTGAACAACCCTGAGGAGGTCAAGTTACCCTGATATGACAGAAAGAGAGGATACGTTTTAATTTCATCACTGCCAACAAAAGTAGCTCGTATTTAGCTAGAATTAGAGGCACATAACACAGAGACACATGTACTGTATTATATTATTGAAGGCTGAGAAAAACCCTCTAAGTCTCTTAAGTGACAGCAAATCCCTCATACCTCGTCTCACCACTTTAATTTCTCTTTTTGTCCTTTTCCCTCTTTCATTGTGTGCATGCATGTGTCTGTGTATTTTAGGAAGCAGAGAATACTGAAACCAGGATTGCTGCTTTAGAGGCCAGCTTGAAGAATATGGTGTATGAGTACGTCTGCCGGTCGCTTTTCAAGGTATTACACACACACTTACACACAGAAATAGAATAAATGTGGTTTTGAGCATCTCTAAAAATTCCTGTCATCGCTGTGGTAATTTGTGGGTAGTGACAACAAAGTGAGGCATTTTCCTCCTTGATGTAACCTATCAGAGGGGTTTGCATTGCAAAACAGGCTCAGTCTGTTTTGAAGTAGACCCCCAACAGTTTTATTTTTGCCTTGTTGTTACATGTTGGTTCAAATGATGGGATGTTAATCTGAAAACAACAGCCATAAACCATAAACACATCACTCGTCATGAGCCAAACAAATGTCTCCCCAGCTACCTGATGTTGTTATGAATAAGTTGTAAACATGTCTGACACAAACTAGTGAAAAACAAAACAAACTAGATTTAAAGGAGCTCTATATTCAGCTATTCAGAGCATAAATATAGCAGCAATCAAATATTTGCTTTGTAAAGATACAGTTGAGTAATGGCATCCTGAGCAGAGAATGAAGTCATGCTACCTGTGTGTGTGTGTTGTAATCTGAGCTTCTCTGTTCTTTGTTTTGGTAGACGGTTCAGCCGCATGTGATCGTGAGTGCATGCGATTGCCAACAATCAGCTGTTGCTGGTTTTCAACAGTCAGTGCATTTACATGCAGCTTGAGAAAATCGAATTATTGGCTTAGTCCGACTGAAACTGGACTATTAAATGCATGTAATCAGCTTAGTCCGACTGAAATTGGACTATCAGTAGCTTGACTAACACACCTCAATAATTCGATTGAAAATAGAAGTATTGCTGCATGTATCCACTTAGTCCGACTGGAATCGGACTCGGCGTTATGAGCTTAGCTCGACTACCTGCGTGCATGTAAACGTATTGAATGTGATCTCATCCCTACTTGTCATATTTTGCAGCTTGGGCAGAAGCCCTGAAGCAGTGTTTAACATCCAGCACCAAGCCATTAACACCGAAAAGGCTCAGCTCTGTCTTTAATCCCATTAATAACCGGTAATGTTAGTTGTGTGGTGCTAACAGTTAGCCCTGTCACTGTGTGTGTGACTCTGTCCTGGGCACAGGGCTCTGGTCTTGCAGCAATAACCTCATGATAACTTGACTGAATCTATTCGCTGTGCACAGCTCTACATTAAGATGAGATTCTTGCTGTTTTATATAGTAAAATTTGCAGTAAAAAAATGCAAGGTTGCGCGGAATTCATGGGGATTGTCTGAATTTGTGGTAATTGTTGCAACAATGCCACATCCTGGAGGAACTGATTAAGTAAGTGAGAAAGCAAAATGTATTTATACAGCACTTTTCACAGACATAGGTCACAAAGTGCTTCACAAGGGCAATACACAACAAGAAAGAAATCATAGAGACAAAGTGACTACGTGAGCCACGTAATGAAAAGTGCACAACTAGGAAAACTATTTGCACACACACAACAAAAGAGAAGAATTCACACTACTCAACAACAGTACAAAACTTTTGAAAAATTACAGCTCAGCTCTACCCAAACGCCCATCTAAACAGGTGTGTCTGTAGCTGGCTTTTAAAGGAAACAACAGAATCAGCAGACTGTAAGGGAGCAGGCAGGGCATTCCAAAATGTAGGTGCTGTGGCTGCAAAAACTCGATCACCACTTGTCTGAGTGTGAGTGCAAGGGACACACAACGAATTTAGCGTATTTGATCAAAGAGAGCGAGCTAAAGAATGTGGGTGAAGTAGTTCAGCTACTCTGTGCGTAAGAGTGAGAACTTTGAACTGGATCCTGAACTCAACAGGGAGCCAGGGAAGGGATTTTAGTATACAGGACTTGTGTGAAGCCGGCCAGCAATGTCAGAGAGGCAGGGCTGAACAACAGCATGTAGAGAAAGCATATTTTCACATATAACTCAGCGAGTTAAGAGTTTATTTCAACCAAACTAGGGTTGGTGATTGTTGGAGCAATGGAAAGATTAACCATGGCAGTTTTACTGGGTTTTATTTTGTTTCTGTCAAGATTCTTTTTTAACAATTTGGCATAGCAAGTATTATACTGGCTACATTCTCTCGCAATTTGTTATGTTTGGCCTTTCAGCCATTCATAATACAAGGTTATAGCTGGATTTCACGCAACAAGGTTGGTTGTTCTCCTGCAGATGCACTGGACTTTGTCATTTTGTAATATAAAGAAGTAGTATAGGAGTATTCTTATTGATTGTTTAGAGCAAATGCACAATCAGATAATCACATACATTTACACACTTATACAATCAAGCCTCTGCAACTAACACAGTAATGAAGTGTCAAATATTGACCAGCAGAGCAATCATTGCATTGATCAGGCAGTAAATGGTAAATGTAATTTCTCTGTCTTCTGTTTGTGCGTGTGTTGCCTGAATGGTAATGGCGGTTTCAGGCAGAGCAGGGGTGGCTGTTAACTGCTGATCACGTCTATAGGCTATCAACACGTGCACACAAACAAACACACGCGCGCACACACACACAAACATGTAGACAGCAGCAGTCTAGTCATTAGCAGAGAGGAAACATTGGACTACATTATCAGCGCTCCTGTCAACACCCGCTGCCTGTGCTACAGAAGAGATAACTTCAGTGGGGAGAAGAGAGAGGTGGGAGAAGGGGTCCAGTGCAAAGATAAAGGTGGATAATTGGCAGAGAGGGCAGAAAATGGGGAAAGCATAATGGGAGAAAATGAGATGAGAAGAATTCGAGAAAAGATAGTATTAGAAAACATAAAGATATATACACTGGAGGAAAAAACACTCCATAATGTTGTAATATATGTATTTTGTTTGGCTTTGGTAGACACTCAGACTATTTTGTATGTGTTAAATTCCACCACAAACACATCTGATTCAGCTTAATGAGGTATTGATTGAGAATGGCTAGACACATCAAAGCTTTAAACAGGGTTGCTCTACCAAATATAGATTGTTGAACCTCTCATAAGCAAAGCCTTATTTCTATTTTGTATTTTTTGAACAGCTCTCATTTTAGCCAAAAACGTGTCCTGAACAACAATATTTTCAATGTTTAACTGTACTGCCTGGATTTGCCCATGGGGATGTGTTTATCGAACAGGCAGGCAGATATCTGGTACAGATACTGTCAAGTCAAATCAGATTTTATTTATACCGCCCAATATCACAAATGACAAATTTATCGCAAGGGACTTTACAGTCTGTGTTTTTTAAGGATTAATCCCTTCTTTTTGGGCTGGTTGGGTCTCACTAAATGTATAAAATATTCGACAGTTTGTCAATTAATATGAAAATTAAAGTATTGACAGGACCTTGCAGTGTGCATAATATATTCAGCCTCTGCAATGACCTGGAGGTTTATCTTTACTGTGACAAACCAAGTGCTTCAGACACAACAGATAACGCATGTAGGCTTTGTCACTTGTCTGACCCATGTATCGCACCTTAGTAAATCTTCCTGTTTTCAGAAATGTTCACAGAGAAGTCCGTAGAGAACATGCAACAATAACAACGTGAAAGCTTTTCTTTTTGACACACTGCTGTACACTGGAGGGGTGTGCACTGAGGAGATTATATTTTTAGAGTAGTAAAGTAGTAAACCATTGAATATAGAAAACAATTAATTGTGTGTCTGCATGTGTTTAATGTAAGTGGATGTCTATGTGCAAGCACTTGTCATGTTAGGTCATGCGTGCTGGTGTGTTCGCTTGTGTGTGTGTGTGTGAGGGAGCAAGAGACTGCGGAAGCATCTCTTGGTACATGCAGAAGTTTGAGTCGCACTGATGTGCTGAAGTGTGACATATTCCAGGTTGTACTGTCTACTGAGGTTCCTGTCCTGTCAGTGTCAGTATGAAGGCAGTTCACACAAACACTCACAGACTTTTTATCCTCATTGCACTCTGTTTGCTTCATTTCTCTCTGACAGATATGCACGCACAGATCAGCACATGCACAAAAAAAACAGGACATTGTGCCACTCTTTGTTTGATCAGTCATATCATCTTGGTCGGCTCTCTCAGTTCAGCTGTGTCCACTGTCACCTCAGCTGATGGAGCTGAACTTGGCAGCTTGGTGTAAATCATCCAGACATCGGATCAAGAGACAAACCACAGAGAGGGTCAGAATTAGGGCATAGTGGCAATGAGCTCTAGTCCAAATGTAGCTTGAAGGTTAGTCTCACCGCTGCTCAAGCTGGTTCTACAGCTGTTGGTGAAGTACACAATGTAATACTGAGTGACAGGCAGGCTAAGGTCTTTAAAGATGTGGAATATACAGAAATCGTTTTTTAAAATTCAGTTATTGCATCTTCCTAGATACTCACCACAGAAAAGACTGGACCCATTGTTTAACAATTATCTATACTTTCAGTTATAGTCTTAAACCTTATCACAACTACACATAGACGGTAAGATCAAAACCCATCGAGCTGAGCATCACAGCTTCTTGAAGGGTAAAAAAATCTAAACATAATGTGTTCAGAGACTGAAATTCATTTTATTCTTTGGAGGGAAAAAAAAAACAAAAGCTATTGTGTGTCAGTCTGTGTATAGATGTTTATGTGACACACTACCTGACCTGTGTCTCATGCTTTCATCTTGTGCAAACAGCTTGACACATGAATATTGTGGGTCATGTGGTTTGGTGTACAAGGGTCCCACATGGCTTGGTCCCATGTTTGGAAATGTAGGTTGAACACAGGAGGCACAAAATTGGATTGCTGTGGCAAACTGCACTATAGCATTGTTCTTCAAGTATTTCTGTAGTATTCTTGCTAGTATCACATAAGTTTAAGTCCCCTCCACTCAAAAATGTGTATTTCTTTTGTTTATGTCCCCTAAAATGTCTGACCTTGACTATACTGACTTGTATCTGTGCAAAGTTTTTCACTAGAGAGGTGTTTTCACATTCCTCTACTGATGGAGGCAATGTCTGTGCACTTCACCAAAATCTGAGATCTGAAGTACCCCGGGAAAGCGAGATTAGATATGTCACCAAGACAAAACCTGATTACTTTCTACCATGGGAAATGCATATGGACAAGGGAACAGACTTTGACACAACAGGCAAAGAAGCCTGAAACCTTCCCTGGGCTGGTCAGTACAGAGAGTGAAAGTTAGCATTGGCATAGCAAAAGTTTTGTGCAGTTTTTGTGAGTGTGTGGTTTTTGGATGCTTCGTAGCAGATATTATTGTTTGTTTCACAACTGCTAACACTGTGTCAGCCACTGCTAGTTAGCTTACAAGCCAGCAAAAAACATATAAACAAATAAAAGATGTTAACCACACTTTCCATTCTGCTATATTTGCTTGTCACTGTTCTTGGTGCACAACAGACTCCTCATCTAAAGCAGGATTTATACATGTGTGTCTGCTTTGTTCAGAGCCTATCCTGTAGCCTACTCCATTGTGAGCATTTATACTTGTGCAGTGGTGCGTCTGTATCACTCTGCAGTCACCCCTCCAAAACAGTAGTGGGCGGCAGGGTGCTGTGCAGTGAGGTGCTATTAAGTTTAGTTGATTTAAAACACACATTAAACATGGCTTGATAGCATCAGTTTCAAACACAAGAACACAAATCTGTAACTCTCAGCATTCACAGACAGAGCATTTGTCTTCTGCTGGACACATTTTCCCCACAAATACAACATGCTAATGTTTTTAGCACAAGCCTATGGCATTTTACATTGTATAAATTAGCCTAGCAACAAGCAGAGATTTCCTCTGCTCATATGAAGCCAGGATAAATCCCAAAATATAAATTCCCGAAGGTTAAATCACACACAAGACTTAGAATGCTATTTTTGTGAAGGCTTTATCGTCTTCACAATTAATTGTTTCTTATCTGTGAAATTAAAGTAAATAAAAGCTTTTCTTTCCACTGAGGGAAATGGTTTCAGCTTACAAAAATAGACAGGAGCTCTGCGTTGCTGCAACGTGTAGTTAGATTTCTGGGGAGGTGCGCATCAGGCTATGGCATAGGTTCTACATCAAGGCAGAGCGTACGCCATAGGTATGGCATCGATTTGACGCAGAAGTATAAATCCTGCATAAGTCTGGGTCTGACTGAGGCTCAAGCATGTATGCCTGAATTCCTCAGATGTTTCCTTTAAAGCCAACACTAGCCATCTAGATGTGCACTGCTCTCTCACTGTTCGAATTAATGTCAGCAGCACTGGAGAAAGTGTAAAGCAAAACCTAAGGCAGGCAGCGGTGGTAGGAGGGAGCAGGGGCCAGATCCAAAATTTTGCAATGACAGAGAAAGAGTAAATCTGCTTCTGGCCCCTTTTCAGAGTTTTTTTTTTAAACTACTATGTGGGAAAACCATGTTAAACAAACAAAATATCAGTATTAGTATAAGTATTTTTAAACGTGCCTGGGTGCACTTCAGGATAGATGTAAAAGACCACTGGGAGTCCAGATCATCTCATTTGATCATTAGATGCTGATGCCCTTTATTGCCCATGCTGTCTCTGTGGCAAACAGGATTTAATTTCATCCAATAATACTCTAATTCATTAACTATTCAGTAAGCACATCTGAATGATTATAGCCGCTGTGGCTGCAAAAGAGGTTTTCTCAAATAGACTACTATCTCCCTTATGTACCTGAATTTTCAGCAACAATGCCTACATCTGGTAGCAGTGATATCAGCTTCTGTGAATAGCCAAACCGATTAGATTAACACTGTCATTTGACTTATTGCCACTTTACAAAACACAGCATTGAGAGGTATTACTGAATTGCATGGTACTTTTCATTTGGTTGTCCTTGCCAGTCAGTTGTTAAGTGCATAAAATGAGATTTACATTAATATACATGACCAGCATGGAGGCAGTGTGGCTGTATTTTACTGTGAATGCCATTAGGTGCGCCGCCTGTTATTAAATTAAGTGAATAATTATTGTGGCATTGGTATTTTGAGCAAAAATTTTAGATAATCAGTAATAACAAGCAACTGTAGAGAGAAGTAAATCACTAAATTAATGCCTTTGGAGGCCATTCACACCACTGAAGTTCATTTTAATGTGTCAGGTATGTCGGGAAAAGAACATTTGTGCACACTGTTGTCACAATAAGGTTATATAGCCAGAAAATCAAATCAAAGAACTAGGTTAACTGTGTTGCTGTATTCTGCTAACTGTGAAACCTGAGTTTATATAGAAGTTTCTTTTGTCCCACTTATCTTCCATATGTATGTATTTCTGTCTATCTTTCCATCTGTCTGTAAAATAATTTGCAGCACATATTTAGTTGTTTACAAGTTTTCTTTTTCATGAGTTGTTTTCTTTTTTAACAAAAACAATACTAGGGGGTAGAGGGGGTTTTAAACTTGTGTATATTTGCTTCCCGCGTTCACTGATTTCTCACTGATTTCTCTCTGTTTTTCTGCCATATTCACCGTAACCACTGGATATTCTTGGTCACTGTCTCTGTTTCTCTCTGTGGGTGGGAGTGGGATAAGCATCTTGATTAGTTGCTGTTTCTGTTATCTCTCTCAAACTCCACCAGTGGATGAAAAAGAAAGAGAGGCAGTCAGACACACACACAGACATACACACACAGAGCATGTAGGGATGATAGAACAGCCAGTGTGGTTCTTGAAGTCCCTGGGGCTATTTTGTCAGTGTGTAGCAACCCTTTACAAGCCCCTTAGTTAGGCAGGCTGAGCTGCATATCATGCATTGGGAACACGTGTGTGTTTGCCTCTCCTCGGTCTGGCAGAGATGCTGACATTTTGTGCTCTGCCATGACTTTCTTTGTTTGTAGTTGGGTTTTGAGCAGGACAAAAAAAGCATGTCGTTATACATGTGACATATTCCATCTATGCATCAGTGTCTTTTCTTTCTTCTCTCCATCTCAGGCTGACCAGCTGATGTTTGCTGTGCACTTTGTGAAAGGCATGTACCCTGAACTCTTCCAGGAGAATGTGAGTATCTTTGTAGATTTAAGATCTGCATATTTAGGATTTCAAAAATACTTATTTGAGAGACAAATTTAAAATAGATCATTTCAGCTTTGTACCTGCCAAATGTTAACACTACTCTTTGTTGTAGGAATGGGATGTTTTCACTGGATCCATTGTAGGAGAAATGTTTAAGAAAGAGGTAAGAGTGAAGCTTTTTGTCTGAAAAATAGACCATACTATTTCTGTATTTGTATTTGACCATCTCATCTCTCTCTGCAGGAGTTCCCTTCTTGGATTGATCAGGAGAGGCAAGGAGCAGTGGCCATTTTCAAAGTAAACACTGATATACACACTGATGTACACACTACACATCAGCCGTATATGCCATCTGTGACAAAACTACAGAATAGTGCTTGTAGGATATTTCTCCAACCAGTACAAATAGAAAATAATAGCTTAATCCGATTTAAATAGAATGCCAGTTAAAGCAGTCCTTACTGATTGGATATTTATCTAACATTATTTCTTGACCTGTCTTTCACCCTTTTAACTTTTGTCATCCCTCTCTCACAGACTACATTCCCAGTCCTCTACCAGTCCCTGTGTTTGAGTGACTCAGACCTTTGGCTGTCCTTCTCGCAGAGCTCGCAGTGTGAACAGGAAATCCCTTCCTCCGTTGCCAAGAAGATTACTCCCTTCCAGCAGGTCAGCTTTCAATCAAACCCCCCCCCCCCCAAAAACAGTCATTTCATCAGCCAAATGGAACAAGTTATCATTATTTACAGAGTGTATCAAAAGTCTACACACTCAAAGATTTTATGCATTTGTTACCTCTGCCAGAAAAGTTGTGTTTGAAGTTCAGTTTGTTTATTGTTTCTCTGTCAGTCAGCAGATTATAGCAAAATGTGTTGTAAAGTTAGTCCATTGGTCTGGAAAGGACTGATTAGGCTTTAGTGTAGGTAGGTAGGTGTTGTCTTGTTCTTCTTATCTGTGACGCATAGCAACAAAAATCTTATTGTCCTCTTAGATATGTTGTTTCAAGATGATAATTATGGTACATCCACTTCTGCTTAAACAAAAGCCCTGTTTCCACCAAACACTTTCAGTATGGTACCTTTGGAACCAAAAGTAACCCTTCAGGCATGGAACCTAGACCCTAGCTTTTCCACTACAAAGAGTACTCTTAAATGTAGGCAGGGTTGTTGTCACTCACTGCTCTGTCCAGCACTCACTGTACTGTACTTTCCTCAGTACTGGTGACACAGAGGGAAGTCTGCACCTCGTTTATTGTCCACAGAACAGAGTTGCACACTGACATTTTCAGAACAAAATGGAACAGGCTGCAGTGAGAGTCCCTCTCCATGGGATATTTAAGAATAGCAGGTTTGCACATTTAGTCCTTCTCAAGCAAGCAAGGGGGTTTAGTGTTGCTGAAACCCACAATGCCAACGCTCCGCAACACTTTCTTTTTCCGAGTGAGGATTAGAATATATGCAGTTCACATAATCCAGTCGAGCTTAATATATATTTAAATGCTTGAAGACACGCTCATTACTAAAAGTGTATGTCATATAAAAACTAAAGCTATGGACAAAGTTGTCACAGTGAAATTTAAGATGTGCCGATGGATTCACGTTGTCAACTCATGCATTGAGTAACATTACAAGTTAACGCTCCACCTTATAAGTTGCCGGCAGTCGGCCCAGTGAATAAGTTGTTTTTTCTCAGACTCCAGCTGCTGCGAGAGGCAGCAAAACATCCTTTCATTTTATAGTTACAGTTTACTAACAAAACTCTCCACAGTATGAACAGTGGTTACATATGTGTATATGTATATATACGAGTGGTGAGTATATAAGTAATATCTATATCTATATATAATAACAATGCATTTATTTGTTAGGGCACCTTTCACGGCACTCAAGGTCGCCTTACAGTAAAAGTAAATACAAATACAGCATACAGTAGAAAACACAGCATAAAAATACATTCATACAAAATACAATAAAAACAGTGGGCAAAACAACAAAAACACAGTGCACTGGATCAGATGGAGTGGGCAAGTCTGAGCAGATGAGTTTTGAGTTTGGATTTGAACAGATTGACAGATGTGGTGTTACGGAGGTCAAGGGGGAGTGAATTCCAGAGCTATATATGTGCGTGTGTGTGTGTGTATGTGTATGATGGATTCGATTAAAATCCCTCTTATAGCTGTATACAGAACAAATATTCTGTTTCAATGATAAATGTGTCACAGTTCAGAAGCTTAAGATGCTCTAACTTCTGTTTCTCTGGACTTAAAACACAGAGTGCGTTTGCATTCTGCCTACTGTTGGTGCTACAGCAGCATGATTGGTTTAAATGACCTTAACTAAGTTGCAGTGACGGTGACTTGGAATTTTCCAGAGTTCATCCTCCTGTACAAAAACATGACCAAACAATTTTCCACCAAACAATATTAGTGATGTTGTTCATCACTAAGTTCATTTACTAAATAATAAATTTAGAGGATAGGGCAGCCTTGGCAGAGGTGTGCACTCTCTAAATCTTTTCTCATGATTTCTGTGATGGCTGCAATGACAGCCCACTAAATCTTTTATTATATTATTTTTCACTAGAGATGACAAGACATTGTGATAGGAACAGAAATAAAGTTTGTGCCTTTGAGCACACCCCTTCACATGTGGTTTGAGATTGAATAAAGATTTAGCTAATCTCATTTCAAAGCATGAACAAGACGGCAGCCACTTATCACTAAAGTCAAGTATCCACACTCGACTGTCACACCAATTGACTTGCTCCTTTACTCTGTGTATTGTGTTCTCATTTTTTTTAAGATCTCAAAGCCTCTATGAATTTGACAGTGGATGTTTATCCGAATTAGGCTTTTTTTGTGACATTTTGTGTGATATGTGTGGGATTGACCCTCTGTCGACAAGGTTTTAATAGATATCTGTTGTTTCTTTTTTCTTTCTTTATCTATTTGCTCTCCCCAGCTGTTATTGGTTCAAGCAGTCAGACCAGACAGACTGCAGAGCAGCATGGCAGCATTTGCCACCCAGGCCCTGGGTAAGTGTTTCATATTAGGGCTTTTAATTTTTCTATTATTTCAGTCAATGATAGGCTGGAGTTAGGCTCAGTACCATTCTTCTGGCGTGGACCAGAATGCGTACGTATAAAAAACATTTACCATTCACAATTTCAAGGTTTTTCTTCTTTCCTTATGTTTTTACTCTGAGTTGAAGAAAAACAAACCGACAGATAAAGTGAAGTTCTTCTTTGTACAAAGCAACAGAAGTTTGATGAGCTCTTGAAAAATGTGAACGACGTGACGTCTGTTTGTTCTGATAAAGCTTCAGTAAATATTTGCCCTTCTGAATTTGAGTGTGATTACTCTGAATAATGAGCTGTAAACATCACAAATGACTAGATCTTCCTTTGCCCGTTTTGGAAAGACGACTTTACTTCTGCTCTACAGAAACATGCTTTGTTTTTCACAAGCACCTTCTACCTTCACACTCCACTCAAACAAAATATTTTAAGACAAGGCTTTTATTCTGAATTTCTGAGAAATACTTGTCCACTTCTCGTCAACGGGTTTTCATGAAAGTCTTCTCAATTCTTTCTCTTTACGTGAAACCATCGCTGTGAGAATGCCACTGTCCTTGAGTAAATGCCACATACACAAACACATACACACACCTTTCTGTTCTCTTTTCTCATAGTCTCTCTCTCTCTCTCTCTCTCTCTCTCTCTCTCTCACACACACTCACACACACACATATACACACACACACACACACACACACACACACACACACACACACACACACACACATACAATAATGATGTTGCTAGAGAGTGGTTAGTTTATTGTGCTTAATGAGCCCATTCATTCAGTCCAGATAATCCTAATGGTGTGTTGGCTTTTGACTGCAATATCTGGGACGCTGCTAATTGATGTCAGGTGAAACTAATATGCAGGTGTTAATGTATGTGTATGAAACCAATTTTCAGTGGTGTGTGCTGTGTGACAAGACATGCTAATTGACTTCTGGTGTTATTAGGTTCATAGGTTCTGCTTTTATTAGCAACGTAGGATTGTTTTGTTTGCATGTAAAAAGAGCATGTACAATATGTCAGCTTTTTGTATGTGTGTGTGTGTGTGTGTGTGTATTTGTTTTGGACATTTTGAGCTGCTTATGATCCAGTTAATTACTAATGCCAAAAGTAATTTTCCAGGCAATTTAGCTTATAGGTAAAAAAAAAAACAACAACAACAAACAAACAAAACAGAACAAAAAAAAGAAACAAACAGATCTCAAGAGTTGCTACTCTGATTAAATATAAAGAATTTACAAAATAAACCATGTGGAACATATTATAACACACACCAACACACAACCTGAGCTGCCTGATTATGAAGCTTTTCTTCCATAGTAAATTCTTGGTTGTTCAAATGTTTTCACAATGTTTTACTCTCTCATCATCTCATTGGAAGTACTAATCAGTATGTCTAATATATTGTCATGAAGGTTAATATCAACCAAGAACAAGAACACAGTTTTTATTTCTTTTACTCTTTGGTCCAGCCCCTGCCTAAACAGTTGTAGAGTAAACCAAATACGCACATGCATTTAAAAAAGCCTCACTGGGTGTGTTAACCTTGGGGAACTCTATCTGCTTTGGACGTCAGCACCTTTGTCATATGAATATTCATTAATGAACAAACCATAACTCAAGGCCAAACAGTCCATATTTTAATGAGAAAATCCACCCCAAAGTATAATTTACATTTTGCTGTTCTAATGGCTTTTGACAGGAAAGTAAACCTGTGTGAGTCTATGATGTCATCAGGTAACAGTGGTCCAGTGATACGTCATTTTTTAAGCTGTAGGCAGATAATCGTTGCTACATATGAACAACACTGAGAGTCTAAGGTCACACTAGCAGCTCTGATAAAGAAAGGTTTACTCTGTTGCCATAGCTCAGCGTGTTATTATACTAACATTTGCTAATTAGCAATACTCACAAAATTCACCTGAGGCTGATGGCAACGTCGGTTAGTTCTGTGGATAATTGTTCATTAACGACAAACCCGATTTCTGACCTTACAATGGCACTACATGGAAAGTCAGGGGATCATCAGAGTTTTTTCAGTTCATACTAACGGGGACATGCATGTCTGGATCATTTTTCATAGCAATTGTTCAGTAGTTGTGGAGACATTTCACTCACCACACAATTTTGTACCTCATAATAGTGTAATAGGGAATGTCAGGGGATCATAAAAGCCATTAGAATTTAGTGTCTAAATGTCATGACAGTTCATCCAATATGATATTTCAATCTGGACCAAAGTGGTGGACTGACCGACCAACAGACTGCATTGTCATCCATAGAGCCATGCTGCTATCATGGCTAAAAATAAAGTAACTTGTGTAATGTATTTTGGGTAATTCACGGGCCTATATCATAAGGCTTTTATATTCACAGTAAAAAAACTACACACGCATAATCTGAAGAATGCTGCAGTCGTCCCAATGTGATATAGGTAAAACATCTGCCCCGTGTGAGGTTCGAACTCACGGCCTTCAGATTATGAGACTGACGCGCTGCCTACTGCGCCAACGAGGCTTAAAAGAAGGCCAAAATATTGAAAAAGTGAAATTCAGTCTGTACACACAAATGACAACAATGTATTTGAATTACCATATGTTGACATAAAGGTTACAGTCAACAGAATAGTCAGTGATGAATATGTGTGCTTGGATGAAACAAACAAAGATCAGCAGGAGAGATGCTGAACTGAGAGCAGCTCCGACTCACATCCAATAACGAAACACTACTGAATGATTGGTGACGTTTTGATAATGTTTCAATCTGTACATTTCTAGTCAGATTTCAAAACACCTGCCCCGTGTGAGGTTCGAACTCACGGCCTTCAGATTATGAGACTGACGCGCTGCCTACTGCGCCAACGAGGCTCTGAAAATGGGTTAAAATAATAAAAAAAAATAAAATAAACATTCAGTCTGTATACATAAGTACCAACAATGTATTTAAATTGCAAGATGTTGACAGAAAGGTAACAGTCAACCTGATATTCTCATGACCCAGCACTAAAGCCATGACAAAGAGAAATGTGACGCAGGTTGAGGGAAGAAAAAAACGAGAATACAATGGTATATGGCAGCCAGTCAAGTGAGTGATGAATGTATATGCATGGATGAGTGAGAGGTATGGTGTCAGGGTGCTGGATAGCATAAAACAAACAAAGATGAGCAGGGGAGATACTGGACTGGGGGCAGTCCTCTAACCCTGAGGGCAATCACAAATACAATAACACAGTTGACTTACATTTTTAGAGTTGATATGCGACACCCAGCTTTAGCCTCACCTGAAGCTGATGGCAACATTGGTTAGCTACTGTATGACTTTGACATTTTCAGTTTCAAAAAAATGTGTACAAAACGTTGACATATGTTTTTAGAGTTGATTAATATGCTGAGTAATATGTTTCCTCTTCACTGAAATCTGTAATTTGCCTTAAAAGGCTGCCCCGTGTGAGGTTCGAACTCACGGCCTTCAGATTATGAGACTGACGCGCTGCCTACTGCGCCAACGAGGCTCTGAATATAATCCAATATGATATTTCAATCTGGACCAAAGTGGTGGACTGACCGACCAACAGACTGCATTGTCATCCATAGAGCCATGCTGCTATCATGGCTAAAAATAAAGTAACTTGTGTAATGTATTTTCGGCTAATTCACGGGCCCTTATCATGATAAGGCTTTTATATTCACAGTAAAAAAAAACAACAACTAAACAAGCATAATCTGAAGAATGCTGTAGTCTTCCCTCTTTGTCATGGCTTTAGTGCTGGGTCATGAGAATATCAGGTTGATTGTAACCTTTCTGTCAACATCTTGTAGTTCAAATACATTTTTGGTATTTATGTATACAGACTGAATGTTTATTATTTAATTTTTTTTATGTTTTGACCCATTTTCAGAGCCTCGTTGGCGCAGTAGGCAGCGCGTCAGTCTCATAATCTGAAGGCCGTGAGTTCGAACCTCACACGGGGCAGGAGTTTTAAAATCAGACCACAAAACACAATGGTGGACTCACATGGTACATGTTAGTGAGAGCAAAATGCCAGTATATCTGCATAAAAATGAAAAACATTCAACAGATGCTGAAAAATCAAAGAATCTTACAGACGCCTCAAGTCTGGCAGTTTCCTTGTGAAAATGTGTCACTTCACCATGACACAGAACAGAGGAAACACAAACTACAAACTGCCAAAAGTATATGTATTTGGAAACATTATCACCATGCCACCAATCATTCAGTAGTGTTTTGTTACTGGTTGTGAGTCTGTGCACTAGAGCTGCTCTCAGTTCAGCATCTCTCCTGCTGATCTTTGGCTGTTCAGGTATGTTAATGTTATTGAATATACAGACAATTATGTTATGTATATTGCTATGCTTTCAGTTTCTTCCCATAAGCAATTTTGTGGCTTGTTGGCCCATTAGACAGTGTGTCTCATAATCTAACTGTCATACCTTCAAATGTGTAACCTCACAACAATTTAAATTAGTGGAGACATAAACTTTGTATTTCAAAAACTATATGTACGTGTCCATTACACCTCCATTCATTTAGTAGTATTTCATTATTGGCTGTGCATCTGCGATTGCCCTGAGGCTGCTCTGAGTCCAGCATCTCTCCCGGTCATCTTTGTTAGCTTTACGCTATCCAACATAAATCTGTGACACCATACCTCTGGCTCACCCATGCACACACATTTACCACTACACTCCATTATTATTTCTTTGCTTTCCCTTCAGATTCAGATTCATCACACAACAGATAAATCTCTCTATTTCAACATACTTGAAACAATATTTCTCACTTGTAGCAAATGCTGAACTAGTAACACTGTATTTGTATTTTGTCATGTGTCTCCTCTGACAAACAAACACATGCTGAATAAGTGTGAGCTGAACCTGTCTAGTTAAGTCTATTTTGGGACAGTGTTAATTGCTTGGTTTAAATTTGTGTCATTCCTCCTCACTGGAGTTACCCAGTTCCACATGGGCTTAGAAAGTGAGGTTAACAGTCCATCTTGACTTTGATAACATTGAGCTTGACCATGAATAGTCTCAATGACTTGGCTACACCAAAATGTACACCTTTTAAGCCTCGTTGGCGCAGTAGGCAGCGCGTCAGTCTCATAATCTGAAGGTCGTGAGTTCAAACCTCACACGGGGCAGCCTTTTAAGGCAAATTTTAAAATACAGTGAGGAGGAAACATACTATTCAGCATCATTATTGTGAAATAACTGGGTATGTAGTATGTAATAAAACACTATGACTAAAGAACCACTGGTTTGGGATAAGAATCAAAAACTCAAATGAAATGTTGTAGTTGGAACCTGAGACTAGCAATGGGTGTCAGTACCCTGACACCATACCTCTCACTCATCCATGCATATACATTCATCACTCACTTGACTGACTGCCATATACCATTGTATTCTCATTTCTTTTGAACTGCAGATATATTCGTAGTGTTTTTCTTCCCTCAACCTGTGTCACATCCCTCTTTGTCATGGCTTTAGTGCTGGGTCATGAGAATATCAGGTTGATTGTTACCTTACTGTCAACATCTTGTAGTTTAAATACATTGTTGGTATTTATGTATACAGACTGAATGTTTATTATTATTATTTTTTTATTATTTTGACCCATTTTCAGAGCCTCGTTGGCGCAGTAGGCAGCGCGTCAGTCTCATAATCTGAAGGCCGTGAGTTCGAACCTCACACGGGGCAGGTGTTTTGAAATCGGACTACAAAACACAATGGTGGACACACGTGGTACGTGTCAGTGAGAGCAAAATGCCAGTATAGCTGCATGAGAATGAAAAACATTCAACAGAGGCCTCCTGTGGGGCAGCTTCCTTGTGAAAAAGTGTCACCTCACAACGACATACTATAGAGGAAAAACAAACCACATAGTGTCAAAAGTATATGTATTCAGAAACATTATCACTACGCCACCAATCATTCAGTAGTGTTTCGTTATTGGTTGTGAGTTGGTGATTGCACTTTAGCTGCTCTCAGTTCAGCGTCTCTGCTGATCTGTGTTTGTTTTAAGCTATCCAGTGTAAATCTGTGACACCATACCTCATGTTCATCCAAGCACACATATTCGCCACTGACTAATCTGTTGACTGAAACCTTTATGTCAACCAATATATCTTTCCTCCTCGCTGTATTTCATAATTTGCCTTAAAAGACTGCCCTGTGTGAGGTTTGAACTCACGACCTTCAGATTATGAGACTGACGCGCTGCCTACTGCGCCAACGAGGCTTAAAAGGTGTACATTTTGGTGTAGCCAAGTCATTGAGACTATTCATGGTCAAGCTCAGCATTATCAAAGTCAAGAATGGACTGTGAACCTCACTTTTTAAGCCCAAAGGTGGTCAAAATAATGACGGTGGTTTTAACATCTGAAGTTCTGTGACCACTGCGTTACTCCATTGAGGAGGGATGACATGAATTTAAATCAAGCAATTAACACTGTCCCAAAATAGACTTAACAAGGCAGGTTCAACTCACACTTCTTACAGCCTTTTTGTTTTTTGCTTTGTCTTGTTACTGAACTGGAAGTATTAACTTGTAATATATTGTATGATACATACCAAGAAAAAAAATTTAGCATTTGTTTGTTTGTCAGAGGACACACATGACAAAATACAAATACAGTGTTACTAGTGCAGCATTTGCTACAAGTGAGAAATATTGTTTCAAGTATGTTGAAATAGAGAGATAAGAAATAATAATGGAGTGTAGTGGTAAATATGTGTGTGCATGGCTGAGCCTGAGGTATGGTGTCACAGATTTACGCTGGATAGCGTAAAACTTAAGAAAGATGACCGGGAGAGAGCAGCTCCAGGGGAATCCAGGGCTGGGTGTAATGGTAATGTTTCCATATACGTACACTTTTTGCAATATGTAGTTTGTGTCTACAGTATTCTAAATTGTTGTTTAAATTGAGAGGTGACATCTTACATTTATGGGAAAAAACTGAAAGAATAACAATATAGTCTGTATACTCAATAACATCAATGTATGTTCACACCAAAAATAGTCACACAAGGGCTATGATCTGTGATATTTCCTGTGGTTCCATGGTGTAATGGTCAGCACTCTGGACTTCGAATCCAGTAATCCGAGTTCAAGTCTCGGTGGCACCTTAATTAGAGTTGGATTACAGGAGGATTCTTTCATTTCAGAAAAAGACATATATTGGTTAAAGCTGATTAAATTGAATCCTGGCCACTAGGTGCCAAACTCCAAAACAAACAGACACATTGGAGTTATTGAACAAATCAGCCTCTGCCAGAAACATGTTTAATACACCAAATACTGAAAACTCTTCCAAAATCCACCTTTAAAAGGTTACTTAAAAGTATTTTCATACTCAAGGAAACACGAAGCTAAGAAGATAACCACAACAAAAGAGCTAATAGTAGAGTGTGTGTAGTAGTTGTATTAGTGATGAATATGTGTGCTTGGATGAACATGATGTATGGTGTCACAGATTTACGCTCGATACCTTAAAACAAACAAAGATCAGCAGGAGAGATGCTGAACTGAGAGCAGCTCTAGTGCAGTCACAGATGCACAACCAATAACGAAACACTACTGAATGATTGGTGGCGTAGTGATAATGTTTCTGAATACATATACTTTTGACACTATGTGGTTTGTTTTTCCTCTATACTATGTCGTTGTGAGGTGACACTTTTTCACAAGGAAGCTGCCCCACAGGAGGCCTCTGTTGAATGTTTTTCCTCAATGGAGTAACGCAGTGGTCACAGAACTTCAGATGTTAAAACCACCTTCATTATTTTGACCACCTTTGGGCTTAAAAAGTGAGGTTCACAGTCCATTCTTGACTTTGATAATGCTGAGCTTGACCATGAATAGTCTCAATGACTTGGCTACACCAAAACGTACACCTTTTAAGCCTCGTTGGCGCAGTAGGCAGCGCGTCAGTCTCATAATCTGAAGGTCGTGAGTTCAAACCTCACACGGGGCAGTCTTTTAAGGCAAATTATGAAATACAGCGAGGAGGAAAGGTATATTGGTTGACATAAAGGTTTCAGTCAACAGATTAGTCAGTGGCGAATATGTGTGCTTGGATGAACATGAGGTATGGTGTCACAGATTTACACTGAATAGCTTAAAACAAACAAAGATCAGCAGGAGAGGCGCTGAACTGAGAGCAGCTAAAGTGCAATCACCAACTCACAACCAATAACAAAACACTACTGAATGATTGGTGGCGTAGTGATAATGTTTCTGAATACATATACTTTTGACACTATGTGGTTTGTTTTTCCTCTATAGTATGTCGTTGTGAGGTGACACTTTTTCACAAGGAAGCTGCCCCACAGGAGGCCTCCGTTGAATGTTTTTCATTCTCATGCAGCTATACTGGCATTTTGCTCTCACTGACACATACCACGTGTCCACCATTGTGTTTTGTAGTCCGATTTCAAAACATCTGCCCCGTGTGAGGTTCGAACTCACGGCCTTCAGATTATGAGACTGACGCGCTGCCTACTGCGCCAACGAGGCTTAAAAGGTGTGCATTTTGGTGTAGCCAACTCATTGAGACTATTCATGGTCAAGCTCAATGTTATCAAAGTCAAGATGGACTGTTAACCTACCTCACTTTCTAAGCCCACGTGGACAAGAAGTTCTAAAAGTTCTAAAATGTAAACCAAGCAATTAACACTGTCCCAAAATAGACTTAACTAGACAGGTTCAACTCACAGTTCTTACAGATGTGTTTTTGTTTTGTTTTGGGTTTTTTTTTTTTTTTTTTTTGCTTTGTCTTGTTACTTAACTGGAACTATTAACTTGTAATAATATGTATGATATATACCAAGAAAGAAAATCCAGCATGTGTTTGTTTGTCAGAGGAGACACATGACAAAATACAAATACAGTGTTACTAGTGCAGCATTTGCTACAAGTGAGAAATATTGTTTCAAGTATGTTGAAATAGAGAGATTTATCTGTTGTGTGATGAATCTGAATCTGAAAGAGAAAGCAAAGAAATAATAATGGAGTGTAGTGGTAAATGTGTGTGCATGGCTGAGCCAGAGGTATGGTGTCACAGACTTACGTTGGATAGCGTAAAGCTAACAAAGATGACCAGAAGAGATGCTGGACTCAGAGC
Source organism: Cephalopholis sonnerati (assembly GCA_019142605.1). Lineage (NCBI taxonomy): Eukaryota > Metazoa > Chordata > Actinopteri > Perciformes > Serranidae > Cephalopholis > Cephalopholis sonnerati. The sequence goes on along the minus strand of JAGQAX010000013.1, from coordinate 34,840,531 downwards.
AGCTTCAGGGAAATCACAGATGCACAGCCAATAAAGAAATACTACTAAATGAATGGAGGTGTAATGGACACATACATATAGTTTATGTCTCCACTAATTTAAATTGTTGTGAGGTTACACATTTGAAGGTATGACAGTTAGATTATGAGACATACTGTCTAATGGGCCAACAAGCCATAAAATTGCTTATGGGAAGAAAATGAAAGCATAGCAATATACATAACATAATCGTCTGTATACTCAGTAACGGTAACATACCTTGACACCAAAAATAATCACACAAAGGCTATGATTGTGTTTTTTTTCTGTGGTCCCGTGGTGTAATGGTTAGCATGAGGTATGGTGTCACAGATTTACACTGGATAGCTTAAAACAAACAAAGATCAGCAGGAGAGATGCTGAACTGAGAGCAGCTCTAGTGGCAGTTTGTAGTTTGTGTTTCCTCTGTTCTGTGTCATGGTGAAGTGACATATTGTCACAAGGAAACTGCCAGACTTGAGGCGTCTGTAAGATTCTTTGATTTTTCGTCATCTGTTGAATGTTTTTCATTTTTATGCAGATATACTGGCATTTTACTCTCACTAACATGTACCATGTGAGTCCACTATTGTGTTTTGTGGTCTGATTTTAAAACACCTGCCCCGTGTGAGGTTCGAACTCACGGCCTTCAGATTATGAGACTGACGCGCTGCCTACTGCGCCAACGAGGCTTAAAAGAGGGCCAAAATATTGAAAAAATGTATTTGAACTACAAGATGTTGACATAAAGGTAACAATCAACCTGATATTCTCATGACCCAGCTCTAAAGCCATGACAAAGAGGGATGTGACACAGGTTGAGGGAAGAAAAAAAACTATCATGATATCTGCAGTTCAAAAGAGACGAGAATACAAAGGTATATGGCAGTCAGTCAAGTGAGTGATGAATGTATATGCATGGATGAGTGAGAGGTATGGTGTCAGGGTGCTGGATAGCATAAAAAAACAAAGATGAGCAGGGGAGATACTGGACTGGGGGCAGTCCTCTAACCTTTAAGGCAATCACAGATACACTAACACAAGAATAATGAGAAATATAAAAAGAAACTACTGTATGAAGGTAATGTTTTCATCGTCTCCTAAAATGCACGCAAAAAGTTGACAGACATTTTTAGGGTTGATAAACAACACCCAGCTTTAGTCTCCGGTTCCAACTACAACTGATTCTTATGCCAAACCAGTGGTTCTTCAGTCTACCCAGTTATTTCACAATAATGATGCAGAGTGGTATGTTTCGTCTTCACTGTATTTCATAATATGCCCTATAAGGGTGCCCCGTGTGAGGTTTGAACTCACGATCTTCAGATTATGAGACTGACGCGCTGCTTATTGTGCCAAGAAGCTGCAAAATCTCTTAGATATATGGGGAAAAACTGAAAAGACAATTAACTCTGTATACTCAATAACATCAATGTATGTTCACACCAAAAATAGTCACACAACTGCTATGATTTGTGATGTTTCCTGTGGTTCCATGGTGTAATGGTCAGCACTCTGGACTTTGAATCCAGTAATCCGAGTTCAAGTCTCGGTGGAACATTAATTAGAGTTGGAGTTCTGAAGAGCTACTTATGTTTCAGACAAGAAATATATTGGTTAAAGCTGAATTAATTGAATCCTGGCCACTAGGTGCCGAACTCCAAAACAAACAGACACATTGGAGTTATCGAACAAATCAGCTTCTGCTAGAAATATGTTTAATACACCAAATACTGAAAGCGGTTCCAAAATCCACCTTTAAAAGGTTTCTTAAAAGTATTTTCATACTCAAGGAAAGGACCAAGGCTATGAAGACAACCACAACAAAAGACATAATAGTAGAGTGTGTGTAGTAGTCGGATTATTCAGTGGTGAATATGTGTGCTTGGATGAACGTGAGGTATGGTGTCAGAGGTTTACGCTGGATAGTTTAAAGTAGTTTTAGTTGGGCTCAAAAAGTGAGGTTAAAGTGAGCTTGACCATGAATAGTCTCAGTGACTTGGCTACACTAAGGTTCACACCTTTTAAGCCTCGTTGGCGCAGTAGGCAGCGCGTCAGTCTCATAATCTGAAGGTCGTGAGTTCAAACCTCACACGGGGCAGTCTTTTAAGGCAAATTATGAAATACAGTGAGGAGGAAACATATGTCGGTTGACATAAAGGCCCCTTTTACACCTTGCATTAACATGCGTTTTTTGCAATCGGATAGCGTATAACAACGTACATTTATACCTTGTATTAATATGGGTCTCCGGTGTCCCATCCAGATCCGTTTCCTATCCAATCACGCTCCGTCCCGCCGACGTTACATCCTAGTGGCACACTACAACGTCATATCATGTGCAGCACAATAACAACAACAACAACAAGATGTTAACCACCCATGAAGTTGCGTTCTTGTATGGACACTTTTGTCAGACCAAATGGAGAGCAGACACTTCATCTCACCGTGGCTCCGTCCTCTGCGTTTCTTTACCGTTGTGAAGATAGTTTGATGTTGGATATTCAACAGATACTCACATATTCTTTTTGGGTTCAACACTGATTTCCACCTCCATGTCATAGGCAGAAAACAATGAGCAACACAGGGTAGGGCTATTAACCCCCCGCCCACATACACACACACACACACACACACACACACACACACACACACACACACACACACACACAAAAACACACTTTTTATTTTATAAGAATTTTTTTTAACAAACTTCAACAAGCCATTTTGTTGAAGTTGAACATTTGTGTGCGGTGTCTGGGTCCAGTTATGTGAAAGCTATTGGGTTAATAGCCCTACCCTGTGTTGCTCATTGTTTTTTGCCTATGACATCAGTGTTGAACCCAAAATGAAAATGTGAATATCTGTGAATATCCAACCTCAAACTATCTTCACCACGGTGTTTTCTTTTTCTCCTCAGTCACTACCCGGTGAGTGTTGTTGTTATCTTCTTCCTCCTTCTTCCTGTGTCCAGCTGGCGCACCGCGCTTACTTCTTTTCATCCACGGAGTTGTTGCATGTGGATTGGAGACGCATTTGCACACTTGTGTTGGATGGGGTCACAATGCGTCCCTGACCACCTTCAGAAGTGGTTTGGCTGATCGGATAACAATACGTCCTCAATGCGTTTCGAGTGTATTTACACCTGTACTTTCATGTGGTCACGAGCAATCGGATTGCTATCCGATCGCAAAAAACACATGTTGATGCAAGGTGTAAAGGGGGTCAAAGGTTTCAATCAACAAATTAGTCAGTGGCGAAACAAACAACAGACGAGCAGGCGAGATGCTGAACTGAGATCGCCTCTAGTGCAAGCACCGACACACAACCAAACACTATTGAATGACTTGTAGCATCGCAATGTTTCCATATATGTATACTTTTAGCAGTATGTGGTTTGTTTCTCTCCTATTTTATGTCATTGTGAGGTGACACATTGTCACAAGGAAACTGCCAGACTTGAGGCGTCTGTAACATTCTTTGATTTTTCAGCATCAGTTGTTTATTTTTTTATTCTTATGCAGATTTACTGGCATTTTACTCTCACTTATATGTGCCACATTTGTCCACCATTGTGTTTTGTAGTCCGATTGTAAAACACCTGCCCTATGTGAGGTTCGAACTCACGGCCTTCAGATTATGAGACTGACGCGCTGCCTACTGCGCCAACGAGGCTTAGAAGTTGTGAATCTATGATTAAGACGAGTTGTCACACTTGCAACTGTGAAGTGACTTGATATTTCTTACGCTGTTCAATGTTGTACTAGAATGTTACTGTTAAGTGTTCTTCAACATAACATCCTAGTAATGTTACTGTATTTACTACAAAAATGTGCAGAAATGAGATTGACACACTGCCTACTTCTTGTAAGTCCACATAGATGAGGAGACCTAAAAATGGTCAAAAAAATAAAAGTTTTGTACATCTGAGCAACTCCTTTTATCCATCTATAGCCAGCTTTACAAAAATTGTGCTATAGGGCCACTACCAAGTCCCTTCATTATACTTCCTTTGCAATTTACACAGAACTAAACAGCGGCGGCATCATTCCACTCCAGTATTTAATTTAAAAAAGCATCGTGGAATCAAAATAGATGTGACGGGTGTGAAATTTAACACTACAGCCTCAGCCTCTAATGTGACACATGACGTATGTGTCGGCAGCACTTTCTATAGAAAAACAATGGAAATAACAATCATTAACGTTCTCTGTTATATGGTGGCTGATCTTGTCTTCTGCTCAGAGGCAAGGAGCCCCCGAATCTCATTGTTTTTCCTATTTAAGGACATTTACAGCACCTGCGTTTTAAGTCTCCCGTGACGGGTCGCACGTATAACAAGTTATCAAAATGTCACACCCATCATGCCCATGCTGCCGTCCTGCTGGCTGCCCTGTTTATACAGACACCATTTTGGCACTGATACTACCTCCTGTGGCCGATTAAAGGTGAGACAACTTTGTCTCCCCATTCCGCAATTGTACCTTATATACAGAACAGTGAGGCGGCATAATAGCGCAATATTCCTGCCTTGAACAGGCAGTGTAAAGGTGGCTTATCAGTCCATCCATTTTCTGCAGAGTATCCAGTGACAGGTAGTGGTGTCGTAAGGCTAAGCAAGGTAATCCAGCTCCCATATAGAACCTCTCCAGTGTTTTCTAGGTCTACCCCAGATCTCCTACCAGTTGGACGAGCCTGAAAACCTCCAAACAAAGGCAATCAGGAGGCATTTCGTAAGACGTCCGATCTGTCTCAACCACAGTACCTGTACTCAAAGCAACTTTACCTTTACTCACGTACTTATTCTTAAGATGTTTAAACTCCTTAATTTAGAGCAGCATCTTACTCTCAACCTGGAAGAAACACTTCACAGTTTTCCTGCTGAGAACCGTTGAGTCTGATTTGGAGGCATTGGAGGCATTACAGACTGCTTTGTCCTCAACTGTAAACCAGCCCAATGCGTGTGGAAGGTCACGTTCTTCTGTAGAGATTTTAAAACACCTGCCCCGTGTGAGGCTCGAACTCACGACCTTCAGATTATGAGACTGACGCGCTGCCTACTGCGCCAACGAGGCGTGAAAAGCCATGATTCATGGTTCAAACAATTTTGCACAGTTGCAATTGTGAAAGGATAGCATTTCGGTCTCTCTCCTCAATAACAGCAATATAGCCATGAAATCAAAAAGTCAGAACAGTTCTCTAAAGACAAAAAATACCAACCCTTATGTTGGTGCTAGAGGTAAAGTCAGGGGATCACCAGAGTTAATAAGATTCATTCCCTTCGATTGTTGTAAATTCTTCAGCCTGGACCAAACCACTTGGCCGACATTGCCATATTGCTTGTGTGGTTGAAAAATGCATGTGGTTTTCATATACAAGTTTAGCCTTAAACAGACCAACATTCCATTATTACACTTCACTATTTTTGCTTTTGACAGCATGTTGTCGTATGAATAAATCTCTTCAACCTCTCTCCCGTGAGACTCAAATGTCCTCTGATTTTGGAACTGACGCACTGCCTTTTAGACCAATGAGGCTGTTAGGTTCAAATCCGTATAATGAACAGTACATTCTACACACTTTATATGCCCACAGCAACGTGACATTAACATTGACACCATGTAGTGTATCACTTCTTTAGTGTGTTTCGTGGCTTCAAAAGTTGCCCTGCATGAGGCTTCAACTCAAGACCTTCAGAATATGTGACTGAGGCACTGCCTACTTCACTAATGAGACCTTGAAAATGAGTAGATATGTCACAGTCACAAAAATAGCTCAACTTGTTTTCTTGAACCAAAATCCCCTGCGTTTTTTTTTCCCCTAGAATTTACTGAAGCATTTTTTCTCAACTCTCAAAGTGTTTCACCAATTTTGTTAATAGGACATTCAAAAGAGCCCCAGAGGAAAAGAAGTGGTTGCAAAAAAGGATGGAAGGGAGAAGATATAGACAGAGAGGGAGACAGCACTATGGTGAGCCAGAATACTTTGACTGCCTTGCTTCCTACTGATAGCAAAAGCTCTATTCACTGAAACTCAGTGTCAGCTGTTGTGCAGCTGCTCCAGAGTGCTAATTATAATACTTGCTCACTGAGGGGCACACTCCAGCCTTTGTGTGTGCCTATCTGTGTATCGGTGTTTGTGGGTGTCCATCAGCCCATCTCTCCATCTTTGATGGTGCATATTATAATTGCACCTCACTGATTGTGTAGTAACTTTCTCCATTCATTATTATTATTTTTTTGTTTCCGCACAGTTCATTTTCTTAAAATGACCTGACCCGCATGAAGCTTAAGCTCACAGCCTTCAGATTATGAGACCAACACACTGCCTGCTACACCAAGGCCAACAAGGTTGCGAATACTTTTGTCACCTATGAGAAAAATAACTATTCAGGATGACACAGTAGCCTTTGTGTGTGCGACAGTGTGTTTTTCTCGGGGGTCTTTGTGTTTATGTGGTTGCATGTACTCCTGAGTTTGTGGGTGTCAAACATCCCATCTCTCGTTGCTCCCCTATTCTTTAAAGGTGTGTGTCTGTGTTTCCATTAGAGCTAATTTACCAAAAGCACAAATGGCGCTTTTTTGTCTCTCTTCTTGTTTGTCTGGCAGTTCTAATGAAACACACAGTTGCAGTATCCTGATAAAGAGATAGTCCTTGCACTCCTTGAACGCCAAGTGAACCCATTAAAGAAGGTGTAGTGTGTGTGTGTGTGTGTGTGTGTGTGTGTGTGTGTGTGTGTGTGTGTGTGTGTGTGTAAAAGTGCATGATGTGGGTGAGATTGCGTAGCTGAATGAGAGAGTGAGAGAAAGACAGACAGATGAAAAAAAAGAACAGGGGAGAAGAAGATTTTGTGTGTATGTGTATGTGTTTTTGGCAGTAAATCAGTATGCTAATGAGGCATGGTCTGTAATCCTCTTACAGCTAATCTCACTCAATCCCCCCAGTCCAGGCCTGGGCACTGCTCACGCACACAGGCATGCCTGGGTGAACACAAACACACACACACACACACATACACACTAGTGCACACTCACTGGCTTGCTCACTCTACTTCTCAAAAAATACAAACCCTCTTTCACATATGCATAAAAAGCATCTCTCTCTGTCTTTCAGTTATTTTTTTTATCAATCATCCGGCTTAGACGACACCCTTTTTTGTTTTAACAATCAATCTGCTTTTAAATGCAAATGCATCCTGTCAGTTTCTGTAATGTCAAGTGTTGTGCGCTACCAAGTGTCTGATCATTAATTCTTAGCCGTTCAGTGTTTCCTCCACGAAGCAGCGTTTGAACTGTAGGGAGACTGTGTCTTTTTCGTAGCCTCCTCTCTGCCCTGATTGTGTGTCATAAAAGCCAAGGTGAACTTTGCTATTCACAGACAGAGGATGCTGGTCTGCAGCACGAATACTGATTACCTGCCCGTGTCAAAGGTAGTTGTGTATGTTTTTGTGCACGCGCCCGTTCTGTAAATGCTCCCTTTTTTGCAGTCAGACTTCACAAGCCATGTGGTCAGATGACTGTTTTTCTTAGTGTTGCCATGGTGATGCAGCAAAAGGTCGCTCCAAGATGTTCTCTACCAAGACCTTGCGCGCGTGCACGTATGTGTATTTCTTGTGCAGCAGATTGCATTTGGCAGCAGACACCGAAAGAAGTTCAGGCTGGGGCGGTCGTCTGAACCAGAAAAGACAGCACTCTGCGTGTGTGTGTGTCTGTACGCATGTGTGTGTTTCTGCAAGAGATATCTGCTGATACATGTGTGAATAGCGTCACAGCGGAATTTCCAGCCATTTACACTGTGTGAGCCTGTATCGCTGCTTGTGTGTCACTATTAACTCATATCTGATATATCATTCACAATATTACAGCAGGATTAGAGCCTAATGCTCAGTGAGGAAACGCACACATGCAGACACACACTTAGGCACATACACAAAGAGCCTTGCTTCTCAACACCAGGGGGCTGACAAGGTATTCTTCTGCTATGTGTGGTGAATACTGCTGCATACCTAGCACTCAGTATGCACAGCACATCACGCTCCTAATCTCTCTCACTCTGTCTCTTCCTCTTGTGCCCTCGCTCTCTTTCTCCATCAACGCCTCCCTTCTGCTCTCCCTCTTCTTCTACTATTTTTCCTTCCCTTTTTCCCAACCTCCCTTCTCCATCACTCCCCTTTAGGCGCTGTCTGCCCCTCCCTGTTCATGCCCTCCCTCTGTCTCCCTGTCATCTTTTCCCACTTGATTTGTCTAGCCCGTCTGTCTCCTTCTTTCCCATCTACCCTCACCAAATGTCCCTTTGATGCTACTTACTAGCATTTACCACCACTTCTTGTTTCCCGCTCCTTCGTTTTACCTTTTATCTGTCCCCTCCTGGTGTACCCTCTCCGTGCACCATATCCAGTCACTTTGACTTTGAGTAGCATATCAACTTTAAATGCAATGTTCAAACACTCTTTGCGGATCTGTCTTTCACACCCGTCATTATCTCCCTATCTCCCTCTCCTCTTCTCTGCAGGTATGAAAGAGCTCTCCCCACCTCCTCTGAACCTGCGCCGTCTCTACACTGAGACGTTGGAATGGGAGCCGGTGTTGATCATCATCTCTCCAGGGGCAGACCCGTCCCAGGAGCTTGCAGAACTAGCAGCAGAAACCGTGGGCAGGGACAACTATCACGAGGTAGAGAATAACGGGTTTAAATGGGAGAAGTCACAGCAGATTAGCAAGTGCAATGGAATATTTTCAGCAGAATACCAAGATCAGATCCACAGAGTGGTCTGTTTTGCATCTCAAAGAGAGAGTGCTACAAGATCTATTCAGTGTTGATTTGAATAGCTCTTGGTAAAGTTCTGCCGGTAGAGTTCATCAGTTGTAATATTTTATAATTATGATACATTTCAAGATGTCTGAGAAAACTGCCCTTGCCCTTGACACTCTGACACACTTGCAGTTATTCAACTTAAGGTTTATAGTTTTTCAAGACCAATGCTGGTATTATTGTATCTTTTTGTAAGAAGTATGAGACCCAAACCCACAAAGAAATGTAACTTACTAACAAGTATCATCAGTGTAGTCAGAGCCTACACTTAGCCTCTGCCCTCAGTCCACAGAACTCCAGTCTCTACAAAAAACTATTGAAAACATATACAAGAGCAAAAGCATTGCTTTGCACAACATGTTCCTCCATTACAGTTTGAATTGTATTTCCAAGGCTCATCCTTCAGTTTTAAATGACTGTAACAAAACCCCTCACTAAAGTGCAAAGTTTTATACATTATATAATATCTTTTTAAATGTTTTCAAGTATGTAGAACATCCCACAATCAGCTCACAGTTTTAGTGCTCACATTTATTTGACTGTCTAGCTAATGTGTGTTTTATCCAAGAATGTTCAGACAGTGAACAGAAAATACATATTTTTACCACCTCTACTGTCACTATGACCAACTATATGTTCAATAAGTTTTAATCTATATAGCCCAGAATCACAAATCACAATTTGCCTAAGGGGGCTTTACAACATACAGCATCATGTGTCCTAGGACCCTCACAGCAGATAAGGACACCCCAAGTAAACCCTTAATGGGGAAAAAAAAAATACACACACACACACACACACACACACACACACACACACACACACACACACACACACACACACACAAGTGAACCCATACATTGGGCACTGAAGTACACACAGCGTTCCACTCACATGCTGCAGATAACATTACTCTAAGTCAAATCAGTTCAATATAAATATAAATCAGATTAGTTCTGAGTTACTGGCCTGTGTGGGAAATCTATTGATAAAAGTCACAATGGGAATCTCACTTTGCAAGTATTTCATTGTTTCTCCCGCTGAGGAGCGGGATGAATTCAAATACTGAATCAGATTATCTGCCCCCTAACTTCTGAGAAATTACAATGTAGAATCAAATTTTCCATCCCACTGCTTCTGTTTCTCGCCCCCTCCCACCTCCCCCATTCCCTCTGTCTGTCTAGATCTCCATGGGTCAGGGACAGGCTGATGTGGCCTTAGCTACACTCAGAGAATGTTCTCGAAATGGAGACTGGCTTTGCCTGAAAAACCTGCACCTTGTCACTACATGGCTACCGCTCCTAGAAAAAGTAGGTACTCTGTGTGTGCTAATGTCTCAGGGACAGGTGTTAACATTTATGTGTGTGTTTGTCTTTTGTATTTCTCCGCAGTTTGTGCTTTTTGGTTGAAATATTCTGCTATCTCTAATTATTGCCTACCTTTATTGATCAATTCCTGGAGAGAGTGATCAAACTGATTGTGTTTACCCTATAGAGGTTCTATGTGTTTAGGTATGAGTTTGTGTCTGTCCACAGTAGGATTGCATTAGTATAAGTTGTATTGCATCAACAATATCTGTTATGTATGTAACAGTAATTACTGTAAAATTATATTATACTGTAGCCACATTTGTGCAAAGCCAGGTTGACATCAGGAGCCATGAGTGGGGACAAGCAAATTGCAACAGATAAATAAAAAATGTTTACCATGTAGTTCAAATACATGATGCAAGGATCCAGCCAGGGGACTATAACAAGTCCAAAACTAATATAATAATTTCATCATAACACTGGGAAAAGTCTGGTGTAATAAGTCCTGTAGGCTAAGTATAAGTCCATGCAAATCCATTCGAAGAAGAGAGAGTCGCACAAAGTTTACTTGATAATTTGGCAATACAATATCTTTGCAGACAAATGATAAAATAAACTTTTTTCAATGTTTCATTTCTGATTGCGACCCTCTCTCTACTTTGAATGAATACATGCATCTAGGGTAACGCACCAGTTGGCCAGAGTACAGTGGCAACTCTAGTGCCTACTGAAACAAGCACCTATTAACATTACCTCAAGGCCACAGTGCCAGGAAGGTCGAGAAACTCCTCTAAATAAAAAATTATCTTAAAACAAGATATCAAAAGGATGCCAGTTAGTCCTCAGGGAATAAAATCATGGTCTCATCCTCTTCTCATCAGTGTGTTGCTCATATAGTCTCTCCTCTAGGTTTTGACAAGGCTCAACCCTGCCTACGTTTTTGTCTGAGTCATATTCACTTGCTGGTGAGCTGCTGGTCCCATACAGTAGTGAATCAAAGTGAGAACAAAGAAGAAGGCAGTGTGTCAGTGTCATCTCTGGTCATTTTTTGTTGTTATTGGAAAATACAGTAATATTACCAAACGGTTTGTGAAATTACATTTACAATAGAATCACAGGAATGATGCTCCACAACGCTTTTTTTTCTGCGAGGGAGGATTAGAATATATGCTGTTCACATAATCTGGTTGAAATTAATATACATAAGATCCACTCATTACTAAAAGTGTATGTCATATAAAAACTAAAGTGATGGTTAAAGTTGTCACAGAAATTTAAGGTGTGCTGAGTAATTGAAGGTAGCACGGTGGTGTGGTGGTTAGCACTGTCGCCTCACAGCAAGAGGGTTCCTGGTTCAATCCTTGGCGGAGTTTGCATGTTCTCCCCGTGTCAGCGTGGGTTTCCTCCCCCCACAGTCCAAAAACATGCAGACTGGGGACAGGTTAATTGGTGACTCTAAATTGTCCATAGGTGTGAATGTGAGTGTGAATGGTTGTCCATGGTTGTCAATGGTTGTCCAGGGTGTACCCCGCCTCTCGCCGAATGTCAGCTGGGATAGGCTCCAACCCCCCCATGACCCTCAAGAGGATAAGCGGTTCGAAAATGGATGGATGGATGATTGATTCACGTCGTCAACTCATGCACTAAATAACATTAAAAGTTGCCGGCAGTTGTCCCAATGAATGAAGTTAGACTCTAGTTGCTGCAAGAGGCAGCAAAACATCCTTTCATTTTATAGTTACAGTTTACTAATAAAACGCTCCACGGTATGAACAGTGGTTACATGAGCTGCAAAACTAGCCACAACTCAGCCCTGAGCAGAGTGACTGTACGCCACTGACCAATCAACGGACTGCAGTGTTCACAGCTCCACCTTGTAGTACCAGATCTGTGTTCTAGGTACCCCAACAAAGGCGTGACCAAAAATAGGGACACTACGATACGGTTCCATTGGTACCATCCACAACTTTTCACAGTGGAAACGGAATAAAAGCGTACCGAACTGAACCTGTACCATACTGCTCGGTGGAAACGAAGCTATAGTTTCCACCTTAGACAGCATAAGAAAAAGTAAATTATGTCACATTTGCAACAGTGGGAAATTGTTTGAACCATAAATTACAGCTTGCCAGGCCTCGTTGGCGCAGTAGGCAGCGCGTCAGTCTCATAATCTGAAGGTCGTGAGTTCGAGCCTCACACGGGGCAGGTGTTTTAGAATCAAATGACAAGAAAACACAATGGAGGGGACACACGGCATGTATTGCTGACAGTGGAGTGCCAGTAAATTTGCATAAGAATGAAAAACATACAACTGATGCTGTCACATAACAGAGTCCTACAGAGGCCTCATGTGGGGCAGTGTTCCTGTGAAAATGTGTCACCTCGCAACAATATAGAGTAGTGGAGACACAAACTACATACTGCCAAGAGGGGGGAGCCTGGAGGATGTGATGTACCTAAAGTGTGTATGTAATGCCATGTTTCAAAGGCTTGTCAGTGTTTATCTGTAATATTACAACCCTGCGAAACACAAACACAAGAACACAAGACGACATTCTGCTGGCTACCCAAATTTCCATATCTAAAATTACCTTCCGTCCTTTGCCTGCACATACACATTTTGCGCTCTACCTGTCGGCCCATGTTAGTCACTGTGCTGCTGTTTGTGCCGCTGTGTTTGTTACTCTGTGTGTTTGTTTATTTGTCTAACTGTCCGTACTTGTGCATGTGTGTTTGTCTGTCTCTGGGCACACATGTGTACACGTGTCTGTGTGTCACAGTATATACAATAAGTGGGTTATTATGTGTCTTCCACTTTCTTTGTGTTGATTTGTGTCTGTGTGCTTTTCCTGGGGTTTTGTTCAGTGCCGTGTCACTGTAGCAGGTCATATCTCACTTGGAGGCACAGCTGTTGGCAGTGATTGGCCTGTGTCTGTGTGTGCCTTCACCTGTGTATGTAAGTGAGAGAGTCTGTGTGTTATTTTGTGTGTGTGAGTGCATGTGTGTACCCTGGGGTGAGCCTGAGATCCCTCCTGTCCAGAGTTGTCTGTGCTCCCGGTGTGACTTAAACCATAGATTATTACAGCTCTCCTCTTCTACTCTTTTCCTTCCCTGTTCCACTCCTCTCACCTCTTGCTCCTCTCTCCTCCTGGTATCTAATTTCGTATTTTGTCCCTGTTTTTCCTCCATTTGTTTCCACCTTTCCCAGCTATATTCTCACCTGTTTATCTTAACACTCCTCTCCCCCTCCTATATTGTATAAGTAAAACTCTCTGTCTGTTCCTCTTTTTCTCACTGTTTCATTGTCTCGCTCTTTGCCCAGCAACCGATGAGGTTGCGGTCTCGGCAGTCGAGCTTGAAATGAAAAACTGACGCAACAAGGGGAACGAGGGAGGCAGGGAGCATAGGAAAGAAAGAATGAAGATACAGTGGATGTAAAAGGAGGGAAGAGGAAAGAATGAACTGAGCCTCAGCATGCAGGTGGAAATTCTGCCTCTGTTTCTATAGCCGCGTCCATCTGCTCAGTCTTACTGTATCTCTCAATGTTTCTAAATTTTTCCGGCTTCTTTTTGCCATCTGTCTCTCCAGTCCTCTCCTCCTTCACTAAACCAGTTGGTCAGTTGGAGAGAGGAGGAAGGAGGGAAGAGAGACAGCGAAGGAGAGCAGTTAGTGTTCATAATTGAAGCTGGCAGTGCAGATGTCCTCTCATCCCTGTCTACTCATATTCTTCCACTTGCCCTGTTCTGTCTCTCATTTTTCATATCACCCACTCCATCCATCTACTTATGGATATATCTTTCTATCTACCGCTCTGAATGTCTCTCTGATGCCAGTCACAATATAATGAAATAACAGCAGATATTTTTTTGTTGCAGTGTTTTGTAACACAATAAATAAATGAAATATTGTCTCTAAGAGTCACATCTATTCCAAACATCGTGATAGGATTACATCAGGAGTTACTGTACTTTATGATTCTTATCTCCAGTGTGCAGATACAACCTTTCAATCAGCAACAATTTTAGTAAAGCCTGTTGGGTTAGAGTATCTATCTGCGTATGAGTCAGTCTGAACAATATCGATATATTCTAGCAAAGAAAGGTTTTGATGGCCAACAGTAAAATAAATTTGTGCTGTCTCCCACTCTGTCCTTCCTCTCTATCTACCCATCTTTTTTTTTCTTCTTTGTCAGTGTTTCTGTCTTGGATCTCCCTGCAATACTGTCATTTGTTCCAGTGGAATTCTGGTTGACAAAACATCACACACACACACACACACTCAATGAGAGGCGGCAGAGTTTTCTTCGAGGGATGTCAGTTCCTGTGTTATTTGATTTTCTGTGATCATGTGTGCATCCATGAGAATGAATTAGGTTCCAAATGATGCAGAAACACATTGATTACATTTCAGTGTGTGTGTGTGTGCCTATGTGAGAGTACCCAATCAGATGACACAAGACCCTTAGGTGCCAGCTTGCTATTTTTAACCACAAGTCTTTGAGATGGATAGAAAGAGAGGAGGAAGGAATGTGAGAAGAGAAATGATAGAAAGAAAGCTAGAAATTGAGCTATGTACAAGGCATAAGAGATGCAGCTCTCATTGGACCACACTATATAAATAAAGTTGACTTAATATACCTACATGTCTTTACAAATATACACCTATGAAGAAATGTTTTCTCAGTAAATAGTATTGTGTGGGATAGTGAGGTTTAGTTACATCTATACTCAGATAAATTTTCAGTTAAAGATTAGAAACTTGCTTTTAGGGAATGTGTGGGAGTCAGCAGATTCTACCAAAGTTATGGATGTGAAAAACTGCATTTAGTGCAGTACAAAGTTATTTCTCTACTCTTGTATGAACTTTGTGGTTAGCACCTTTACCTCACAGCAAGACGGCCCTGTGTTTAAATCCATCCTGCCTTTGTGGATGTTATGGGATACAGTCTCTAGGCAATGTGTGCAATGAAGTGCTCAAGTCTTCTCTGACTGTTCCAACCAATGAGTAAGTTTTATGTATTAGTCAGTATAGTTGTGTGTTTTGCATATGTGTGTGTGGGTGGGGATGCATGTGGAAAGAAGGACCTCAGCTAACACTTGTATTTACAGCCAAATATTACTGCACAAGCAGTCTGGCTCTCTTAGTGTGTACAATGTGTCTAATGCGTGTCTATGCTTCCTTCACAGGAGTTAAATGTGCTCCATCCCAAACCAGGCTTCCGTCTGTGGCTGACAGCTGAAGTTCACCCCAGATTTCCTCCCATACTGCTGCAGTCCAGTCTGAAGATCACGTATGAGGTACTCACACACACACACACACACAGACATTCCCCACCCTACACATACGGGCACAGAAACAATAACACCATAATACTCCCACAGTAGCTTACGAAGAAGTTTACTGTAGTATTGACCTCCTTCGACTTTACTCGCAAACATGCTCCCACACAGTTTTGCAGGCACACTGTGCACAAATTCTCGTTAGTCTGTATTTTGCTTTATTTATATACAGTGTTGAAACTTTTAATTTTCCCAAATATAGACCTTTGGTCTTTTTGAATTTCTTCAGAATGCAGTCGTGTTTGTCTCAGCCCCAGTGGGCCATGTTACTAGGTTACAGCATACTCACAAGAGTGTAGGATGCGTACTGTTTGTTTGAAATGTCAAATGAATTCATGGAAATATGTGTTTCTTTTATCCTCTGTTTTATGGCTACAAACACAATGAAGCCAAATATAATGTACATTCGTAAGGAGACGCAGAAACCTGCAGCTTGTGTGTTAGTGATGCGTGCTTTAGTGCTCAGTGTGTTTCTGATGGGAGTCATGCTCAAGGGGTTAGCTGCTTCAGCAGCCAAGCATGCTGCACAAACAGCCCCTATCTCTGTCTCTGTCTACCTGTTTTCCTTTCTCTCTTTCAGACACACTCACACTCTGTCATGGGCAAACTTATTGACATACTTTATATGTCTGAACACACCCGTAGTGAAGTAACTGTGATGTATTATTTCTGGACTGCAGGATAAGTGTCAAAGCTAATATGCACACAGCATACATATAAACTGATACACATATTTTGTTTTTGCCAGTGTGATTGTATCTGGATTGTACAGAGCTGAACTGCAACACTGGTGCTGAGGTGGATCAAGGCATTTTTCAGTTGCTCCATGCGAGATATGTGTTTTGGTTTTAGTTATAATAGTAATACTGTACATGTGAATTTACAGTATGTGACATTACATGCCACAACCAACAAAAATGGCTAAAATACAATTCATCTGTGAAGCAAAAACACAGTTAAAAAGCTACAGCCACAATAGCCGTATTCCAGTGTCTACAGCTCCTCCAGCAAACCCCAAATACCCACTCAACTCCCCTTCGCAGTTTAGTGTTGAGGCTTCAGAAAGTAAATATGTTTAGTGCCTTGCATTAGACTCGCAGTGTAAACCAACAGCTCAAACCTCTCATAGAGCAAATATTGAATTCTACAAATGTATTTTAAATGATAATATACAGAACCAGAATGAAGCAGCTTCATGTGAGAATAGAAATTGACAAAACGGGTAAATGAATTGTTAGTGTCTAGGAAGACATAACGTATTACTTCCTTGAGGGTGAATAAAAGCGCAAGATGAACCTTCATTGATGCACAAGGGGAAAACTTTTCTGCTGCAGCTGAAACAAGTGAGATTCAGACTGACTGTGGATGTACAACATAAAAACTAATCATATGGCAAATACACTTTATCTGCTGAGATTGGTAACATATGCAGAGATTTTGCCAATTTTGGCAAATTTAGTACGTATGCATTACTGGCTGTGTGTATTATCAAAACCTCCAGATGGAGGTACCAAATGTTCAGCAAAGCTGATAATGTGTGAACTAGTGTCAATGCATGCTTATTGTCTCTGTTATAAACAGAGCATAATGTTGCCAGAGGAATTAAATGTACAGAGGACTTGGTCAGAGATAAAATATGTGCTGACTCATGTGCCTACTAAAGTGCAATGTAACTCAGGAACATAGGGGGTAATGGTTACTGGGTGTCCATCCCTGACCAAGCAATATTTTTTCAGCTTATTTGTAGACTTTGTTTGTAACTCCCAGGGATATTGACAGTACACATATACATATATATATATATATATATATATGTACGATAAGCTCTGCTGTTGCGGTGTCTCCATCTTGTCTGACCAGTCCCGTTTTTTCTACAGTTGTATGACAATTTTGCAATGAGAGAAAGACTTTTTTACATTTGATCAAATGTTTACTGCTCCTGCATACTGGGTTTAAGCTAGAACAACACAAAACATACTGTGAAACGAAACAACATGACACACATTCGACATTGCTTTCACATCTTCTGTTTGGTCTTGCCAAGAACACATATTTGATAAAGTACGAAATACTGTTTTCTGGCCTGTCCATGATTTTGAACATGTCACACCAATAAAAAAAAAAACAAAAACAGAAAGGCATGTTTGTCTGCTGTAGAGCTGTGTATATGGCTCAAGTCTGTTGGCAGTGGGAGGGTGATGCCTATTTTTAGGGAGTGTTTCCACGTTTACAAAACCCTGCATGCATGCGCTAATTTTGGTGGAAAAGGGGTATCATATATCTGTGTCCAAGTAGTATCCCTTACCCTTGGTTTTACCAATATTCTGATATTTTGATACATACATACATTCGTTCTACAAACTTACTTGAAATCTGTAAACATTTTTAAGCAAGCATAGGGCGCTGTGGCTTAGTTGGTTAAAGCGCCTGTCTAGTAAACAGGAGATCCTGGGTTCGAATCCCAGCAGTGCCTTTTCTTTTTGTTTTTTTGTTTTTTGGTGCCACCCAGTGTGTCCTGCAGCATCTTACCATGCAACACAGAAGTCTTTCACACATGTCCAAGGTCTCCCTATGCCTTGCCATGTGCTTGTGTGACAGGACAATGTTCAGACCTTGCGATCTTAAAATGCATTTGAATGTTGCAGGAATTCCATCACAATAAACCCTTTCTCTCTTCCTCTTTTTCCTTATTTACCTTGTGCCTTCCCTGTCTGTCTATCTCCATCTCCAGGCTCCTCCCGGGTTGAAGAAAAATCTGTTAAGAACATACGAATCATGGACTCCAGAGCAGATCAGTAAAGGTTGGCTCTTCTCTTTTCTTTGTTACACACAATGCTAATGTGACTGTAATCACTGGTAGTGTTATCAGTGTGTGATTATTATATCAGGCTATGAGCCCTGTGAACAAAGACATCCCAGCGAGCTTGCAGGGTCTGGGACAAAAAACTAACAGTAGCAAACAACACAGCGTCCAAAAAAAGTTGAAATCATCCACAGCAGAATACAGCATGCTGGATTATCCTCCCAGTCCTCCCTGTTGTATTTTGTTTGATGAATAATAAAAGATGTCTGCCCTCTGGGTTATAAAACATGAATGATTGCTTATCATAATTATTTTTGTTGTGACATGTTGTTGATTTTTTGTGTGCAGGAGGCATCCTGGCCAGAGCCCAGTCTCTGTTCTGTCTGGCCTGGTTCCATGCTGTCTGCCAAGAGAGACGCAACTACATACCACAGGTAAAATACACAAACACCACAATGTGGTAAAAGTTCTACAATTTCATCTCAGGACAATAAACTCAAATGTTCAAATGTTGTAACAGTCCTGGATGTAGAAATAAGACAACAATACAAACAGACAAACTAATCAGCTCCTTTTCTGAAATTTTCCTGCCATTGGATCAAAGCTTTTTATGACTGCTATTAGCATTATCTGCTGTCGTATGTACACACTTAACACTGATATGTGTAGCATGATAATGTGCTTTAAGCTTTTTGTTAGTTTTCACTTGTAAAAGCTAAAGATGTATTTACGCACACCCACACAAACAGCAAATGACCTTTTTCCTTATCACAGGTACATAATTACTGGAAGTGCAGTTCATATTCACGGCACACATCTATATACTACACAGCTGTACAAATACATGGTTTATTTATTTTCTGGCCGGTTAATGACTTGTACAAAAAACACACATATTGATATCCACAGGGAAGAAGTTACACTGACATAAAAAAACATTGTCTGTGCGTTGACTCCCACAGACTGAGAAAAAACTGCCTGAGAGATCAGTTTTCTTTGTCCTTACTGACCGGCACAGATAGCAAACGTGTTTGCTCTTTGTGCTGTGCCTCTGGCAGAGTCTGTATATATGTGTGTGCAACTGTGAATGTAAGCCTTTGCAGTAAACTTGCCTGCTCGTCGACATGCACACAATGCACACAACACAAAACACAATGTATAAAACAGCCCTCACGTTGCTGAGGCTCCAGAGCAGCCGCTTCCCCCTGATAATTTTCAGGCACACTGGTCTGTCAGTCAGGATAGTGGAAGTGTGGGAAAAACAAGATGCCATACACTGTCAATGGATTTAAAAAAAAAGAGTCAACTGAAAATGTATTTCATTGACCTACAGAATATGATTGTAGTAGCTGCTCATTTCGTTTTGTTAAACTGACAAGTATCTCAGCTTTACAGTAACCGCAGCTCACAGCAGCTTTAAATAAATCCAAATGGTGTATTTTATCTGTGCCAGAATCAACTTAAAATGGTTTGAGACTGAGCACAGTATTTCCTCATTTGAACCGCAGCTCTGGTGATAAATCATCCTCTCATAACAAGATAGAGGGTGTATAGAATGACATCATTTGAATCCCCATAGAGAAAGTCAGACTATTTATTTTCTCAGTTGAAACCCGAGGCAGTGATGAATCAGCACAAAATAAATAAATCAAAAAACACTGAGGGAAATGATGCTGAACAATAGAGTTATTAGACTATTGGGACCCACGTGTCCAAAACACCACAGCTTTTGTAAATACTGAAATCTGATTTACAAAATGAAATGTATAATCTTTGTATCAACATCTTAAAAAACAGTTCAGTTGCTGTTTGTAAGTTAATAAGGAAATTACTGAAATCTGTACAAAGGTGAAACCATAAGCTCAGTTTGAACTTCTCTCCTATGGTTTTTTTGTTTATTTCTGTCACTTCTCATGTGTACATCAGAGTTTAATAGTATGAATACCTTTCAGGAAAGTCTGTCTGAAGCACGCTCTGTTATCCCCATATTTAAACGATTATCATGGCTCCCCACTCTCGATGACAGGAGGATTTTCTCCCTGCCTTGGACAGCTATAAACACTTTGGCTTTCCAACATGGTCTGACGACATGTTGTACAGCATAGACTAGTTTGTTTTGAGCATAAGCCTGCAGTCCCCATGCACAATAACTCATGAAGAATAGGACAGAACACAATTAAGTCCACTAAGTAAAGCTTCTGGAGTCTGTGGCTTTTGTTTATATGCTGGTTTGCCTGTGATTGAGGAGTCCAAGCTAATCAAATACAGAGATGCAGAGACATTTTTACACTGGAAAAATATGATGTGGTTGCACCCATAATTACTTGACACTTGCTGCAGTTTGCCGTGTCATGTTTCCACTTGTCAACTTAAATGGTTGCTTTTACAGTTTGGTAGCGAGTGTGGCTGAGTCTCAAGACGCACTGGGACTCATTTGTCTTCGCGTGTATTGCAGTGATGCCTCAGAGTGGTCTGTCTAATCGAATGATACGACATGTCTGCACTTACAGCAGGAAGGTATCTCTTTTTGTCTGCTAACCAACACACAATCAACACAGTCCCAGTAAACTCATACACCAGGGAGAACTGTGGCAGAGAACATGTTTTTGTAATTAAACTGCCACAACGTTTGCACACTTGTTTCTCTTCTCTCCCTGTCTCTCTTACTTCCCAGACTTTGTCCCAGTACTCCCCCTCAGCCATCCCGCTCAATGTGGAGATGTTAAGGGGAGAAAGTATTGATTGCCCCAAATGAGAATGTAAACATACATAATATAATTATATTGCAAGCAGTACGCGTCTGTGTGTCTTGTACGTTTCTTAGGGATTTGTTTCTCCGTTCATCTTTCCTTCTGTCATTCTATATTTATGTATATATATAATCTCTGTTTTATTTGAGATGATAATGTTGTTCCCCATCCATGAACATGATTGCCTAATTATTTAAAGAGTCAGCTCCTTTTGTCCACTCCACCATCACTTACTCCGTCCTTGCTTCATCTGCTTTCCTCCCTCCTTTTCTCATTTATACTCTCCCCAGTTTTGTTCTTTTTACATGCCTGTGTGTGTGTGTGTAAGTTTTAATTTGATGGCCATAGGAGAACAACCAGAGTGGCCAATTATGTCTGGTGAACATGCAGCTAGGTAGCTCACTATCTACTCACAAAGTAATTAAAGATATATACTCACACAATCAATAAAAACATGAAAACACACACACTGTCACCTTTACAAGACCCATGCATTGAATCATTTTCTGAATAAGCAGCCAGTGCTACATATGTGCACAAAATACATGCATGCATGCATGAGCACAATCTGAAATCTCACTCATACATATGTATATACGAACACATTTATCAAATGTAGTAGAAGCACGTCCCACTGTCTGCGAATACACACTCAAGCACAAAATTACAAAACAAACAACACACACTTCATCATTCAAAGAATTACCGAACATGCCTACGCAGTTTTCCTCCACCCCTCACCTCATCCACCTACAACATCAGTGGGCAGACTGTAACTGCTGAATGAATAGCAGTGAAGTGCAACAAACGCGCCCACAAATTGAGACTGCCCTCACACTCAGTTATGTTTTAACACTGTGATTTTTTTTGTGTGCATATGTTTTGTTAGATTGCAGCAGCTTCTTCCCTGAAGCCTCAATACTAACATCTTGACTCCCTGTGCTCCAACGCACAGTGTAGCATCTTTGTGCAAAAACTGGATTGATCTTAACTTTGTGATTTACCCACTTACTGTATTGGAGGTTTGCTTGTGACCAGGCCAGAAGAGTCAAGAATGTGAATACTAGTCTAACAGTCGAATCCTTCACTCAACAGCTACTGGTGATTTTCCCTTCAGCAAGTTATTAAAGGTCTAATGTGTAGGATTTAGTGGCCTCTAGAGGGGAGGTTCCAGATCTGAAACTTCTCCCATGTGCCAAGAGTGCAGGAGAACTATGGTGGCAGATGCAAAACACTTGAATGGCCCTATCTAGAGCCACTGTTTAATCCATCTGTCCTGGGCTACTGTAGACCAATGTGGCGGACTCCGTAGGAGAGGAACTGCTCAGTATGTTGATATAAACAGCTTGCTCTAAGGTAAAGAAAACACAACAATCCTTATTTTCAGGTTATTCAAACTAATAAAAACATAGTTATGAATATTATTTACCTTTTTCTGCCAATAGCTGCTCCTAAATAAGGAGAAGGCAACCTACAGCCCCAGAGCCACATGCTCTCTTAAGCCCCTCTCCAGTGGCACTACAATTATATGGAAATTAATAACATTATTTTTCAATATTTTATTTTTTGTTTATTATTGATGTAGGCCTGAAGTGAATCTTACATTCTCAAGTTGTTAAGATGTGTAGCCTATATACCAAATTAAAAAAAGCCTGGTGCCTTATCCCCCAAATTTTTGCCATATCTCAAAAGCAATGGCTGATCTTGAGTCTCTCTAACTAAGCTACCTGTGGATTCCAAAGGGGAAAAAAATTAAGAATTTAAAGCCCAGTTCAGACCAAAGATTCACAATGAGACAAAACCATTTTAGAATGTTGCAGAGAAAAGTTGCAGCGGTGTGAACTGACTGTCTGAACTCAACTCAAGCCGGCTGATCATGTCACCTCCAACTCAGCTGGTCAGATCACCAGTGGCTGGTTTTAGAACATAAAGCACATCACCTGTTTCTACAGCCAGTCTGCTTGTAGTGAAGTCCACTGATCAAGTCAAAATGACGGCAGACGGCGTATTTACTTGCTGCTGCAGGTGCTCAGTCCTCGCCAAGCCCTCTGTTCCCAGTCTTCACTGTGTGCTGGACGATGGGTCCCTGCTGCTGCTCGCCATAATTGTATTTGCTTCCCCACACACACATTCTCACTGACTGATTAATTGGTGCTGGTTATTTATATTATTGTGGGGTATTTATTATGAATACAGTCCATCTGATGCTTGTTTACACTTTTTTGCCGTCTCATCACTACTATAAATGCAACTATAGCCAGTATCTCACTATCACTATCCTCATTCGTATTTTAAGCTACAAATTATATTCAGCCACAAAATAAGCCTGAAAAGCTGGAAATCAGATCATAAGTACAGAGAGTTGTTGCATAGAGATGATACACCATTTCATCTAGTTGCATTGATCTGAACTGGCAGGTTTTAGAACATTGCAGAATGACACATTGCAAGTAGTTGCCTCTTTCAACTCGTCTTGCCGCAAATCTTTGATCTGAACGGATTTGTTTGCAATCACTATAATGCTGGAAGGTTAAGGAACCAAATAATAATAATGAATAACCCCTTGCAGAGGAGCCACCTTGTGGTAGAACATATTACCTAATACGTATTTAGACCTATTAGTATTGTTAATAGGGAATTTTAGACTTAATAGGTGGTGTTACTGTCATTATTTTTTTTGGCTGTTTTGATAGTACACACTGCACATTTAAGACAGTTGATATTGGGGCTGTATTACAAAACCTTGGTTCTGGGTTTCTGAAAAGTATCAGTTAGTGTAGCTGTAACATTTGAGCTGACCATTACAGAGGCAATTAGATGTATGCGGATGTGCTGAAGTGGTTTTAACAGTGTCAGGTATCCCTAATACGCACAGCGTATTGTTACCCTGAAAGTGAGAGCCACAAGAGAAGTTAGGCTTGATTGAAAGATATATCGACTTACAAAACACCATTTACTGATTAGCATTCAGCTGTCTTTATTTTCTCTGGTTTGTGTATTCCATCTCTGGGGTAGAAAAATATGGCAGTCATGTAATTAAGACTGCACTTGCACACAGTTGTTAAAAGATTAGGAAGAAAAGGGAATACTTGTGAGGGATGATACTTCAATCCTCGCACGCTATGGATGTGAGATTTTGAATGCCATCTGTTACTGTTTGGTTGACAAATTCTCAAAGTAACCCATTAGCACTTGATGCGTCTTGACTCTTGTACAGGGAGTGAAATAAATATATTGTCATTTTTGTACTTCCTCTCCCTCCTCTGTGCTTCATCCAGGGTTGGACGAAGTTCTATGAGTTTTCTATGTCGGACCTCCGTGCTGGCTTTGAGATCATCGACAGGCTTTTTGAAGGTAGGGGGGGCTGGTAACAAACATTATAATGCAGTGGAGAGCTGTGCTCTGTTGATTTGCTCTGCAGCACATATGGTAATGAGAACTGGAATCTGTGGGTTCTTTGATCAATTACCTCTTTAATTCAAGCTACCCCTGACAGAGCACGACCTGGACAACACAGCATTTGCATCTCTATGCAGTGTATGAGAGTCCTTTATTGTATCTCCCTGCCTTTCTCAATGTGTGTGTGCACGTTAGAGCAACATTATTGGTATTTTGTTCTGTGTGTACTTACAACACATGTTTGTAGCTTTCTTTGTGTTTGCATGTCTTGGTATCCCCAAGGTGGTAAACCTTTCCAGTGGGAGTTTGTCCACGGCCTGTTGGAGAGCGCCATATATGGTGGACGGATCGACAACCCCTCTGACCTCCGCATCTTACGTTCTTACCTGGAGCAGTTCTTCTCTGCACGCCTCCTCTCATCCTCCCTCTCAGCTGGTCAGAGAAAGAGTCGAGGAGGAACACGCTTCTTTCCACCTCAGATCAGCCTCCCAAACTCCTGCTCAGTGTTGGTAGGTTGTCAGAATGACTCAGTGGTGTTGCATATGCAGAATGCCTTTTTTAATTTACAGCTACAGGCATAGGTGCTGTATGTGTGGCTCTTACAGATGCTCAAGAAGTAATTCTTGCTGAGGAAAAAGCACCACAAGCCGAGTGCCATCTAGGTCCAGTATATTAGCGAGAAGGCAGACATCTCTACTGCCAATATCGCCAACACTTGGCAACTCACACCAAAACAATATAGACTGATAAATAGCACTATGGGTAAAATATGTGTTTTTTTTATTTGGGGGTGAACTGTCTCTTTAAGCTGCTGGCCCCAGGTGCACTGGCAGAGAAGCAAAAACAATTCAAAGACGGCACTGAATTAATGCACCCAAGCTTTTCACTGACTAGATTTACTATTGGTGGTTTGCTCAGTATTGAAGTTTCATTAGTCCATGTTGTGTTAGCTTCATTTTAAGTTGGTTTATAAAGTAGCCACTACAAATAAATCAGATTAGTTAGCCCTGAGTTCACACAATTGGTTTTGTTATTCTATTGCTTTGCATTCTGTTTGCTTTCTGTTGATGCAGCTTTGTATACACAAACAATAAGGGGGAGTACATGCCCAAAACTTTTCAGTAGATGTGAAGTAGAGCCATTGACATATGGTTTGGTAAGCAAAATAAATCAAAATGAAAATCTATACTTTGAACTGGCAGTAGTAACTGGGAGTTTAATTTTAAGTATTTAAAAGTATGTTTAGTGCCAAATGGATATTGTTACAGAATCTGCATCAAACTTTATAAACGCCCTTAAATATGTACAAAGCAGTATGAATTATCCGTTAATTCCAGATAGCAATCTAACAAGCATGCTGCAAGTTTATACTTTTTAAATTTAGTAGCATGCTTTGAAGTTATAAAATGTTGTGTTTTAGAGCCATTGTAAACAGGCAATATGCTCACATTGTTTCTCTCTTTATTTGGGCAAATGGGTGCATTTTTGTGTGTGACCTGTACTGTGTTTGTCTGTGTGTCTTCCCAGGACTACCGCAGCGTAATAGAGAATCTCCCAGAGGATGACAGACCTGCATTCTTTGGTCTGCCTGCCAACATAGAGAGATCCTCCCAGAGAATCGTCAGCTCCCAGGTGCACACACACACACACATAGCCACCTGCTTATTTCCACCAACCCACACACCACCACTGCAGTCTCCATCTTTTCCTCACATATACAGAGATACAAACACAAAGGCGCACACACACATTTATTCCCATATGCGCACACAAACTAATTTTAATATACAGCAGGAGCACACACAATCACATTCATCAGTACCCATGCACATGCACTGTTCAAGCTCACAGAACCGCATGCACGTATAGTCATACCAGTACACACATAGACAAACACTCACTCATTTGTTCTATTGAAACTTAACTAGACATTCAGGTGCATGCAGAGTCAATGCCAAGAAAATTTTCATCTTGCTTTATTTGTCATGTGTCAGTTCAAGGAGGATCCAAATGCAGACAAACAGGCAGGTTTAGGTTTTAACAAAAAGCAAGCTTTAATACAGTCGACAAAAAACATCCAGATACAGCAGGCAACCGAAAGTCCAAATGTAAGCTGAACAAAAACTAAATTGAAAACCAACCCGGAAAAACACAAAATCCAAACACAAGATATCAGACAGGATACGGTGCGTGGACCACATCAAGAACACAGGGATGAGCACAGGAATAATGCAGGCATGAACAACAGACGAACTGACGACACATGAGGAGAAGTCTAGATAATGAAACATGAAGCAGATCAAACATGAAGGAATAACATGAAACAAGGAACACAAACAGAAAACTCCCAAACACAGTCCACAGGATAACAGAATATAAACAAACCCAGCGTCATGACATTATTTGCACATTTATTACAATTTAGATTTACAGAACAGAACACATTTAATTGATCAGTATGGGTTATATTAAATAAAATAAAATTGTCAGCTGTAACACTACAGCTTATAGTTAGCATTCAGTGTTGCAGGCCAGCAAACTGCACAAAAAATAGCAACCAGCCATTTTAATGACGATATCAACACTGAGAATGTCTGTCAGCAAGTAAAGCATGTGGATGTGGTCAGTACAGATACTAGTGTTTTCCAGCTCCACTCAGTAAGTCAGGTCGAAGTAGTTCCTGCCCAAAGGTACTCTCAGTTTCTCACATTTTCACTTTCGCTGCACTCTCTGTACAGAAAGGCAATTTATCTCCTAATTACTGCTCAAATTACAGAGGTGATTACTCTACCAGATTGGAGGGGAAACCTGTGCAGTTACTTTGTATGACATTGCAGTTATTTCTGTTTTATCACTCTGTACTTTGTGTATGTGTGTGTGTGTGTGTGTGTGTGTGTGTTTGATTGTGTGAGTTAATACGTGTGTGTGTGTGCGCGTGTTTACCCTTCAGTATGCCCCACAACCCTAGTCATGTTGCAGGGAACTACCTCCACTGTAGAGAGATAAAAGCAGTTTATTTTAGGGTCAGGACTTCAATTTAAGGTTAAAGCACTTCACCAGGCAGCCATCCGTTCCCATTTATTTTACTATGAAGTAAAATTGACTTTGCAGAGCTGTGAAACTAAGTTTAGATTAGATGAGTAATCCATCATCTTTTATTGTCCTCAAGGTCATGTTGTCATTGTGTGGTCATTGCGTTTGTAGGTGTAATCTGATTTTAAAAAGTCTACACTGCAGCAATAACGTATTGTTAACAAAGAGTATAATGTTCAATATTCTTCAAAACGGGAAAGGCTGATTCATTTAGAGTTTATTACTGGCCAGAAGGTTGAGGTTAGACATGTAAGTACAAAGGTGAGGGCAGAGTTTCTTGGATTCTCTTGACATGGAGACAGGGTCACCAACCATTTCTATAGCTGATGTACTTGTATGTGCTTAACATAGAAATTTAATGAAAACATCTTTCAAAATGTCATTTCTATTGAATATTTTTTGAGCTCGCAGTATGCTCTGTAGTCATGGGCTTTACATCTCTGTAGCTAGGATCCTGGGACAGGGCTAGAACTGCACGATTTGCAGTGAAAATCCTATTGTAATTATTTTGACAGATTTTGTGATATAAGCAACAGGTTTGGTGGGAAAGGTCATTTTTGCACTTGGTTTTCAATAAAAAAATATAAAAATGTTGATGTGATTTTTGGTGGGGTCTCTATCAAACAAACATCATCATCTGGAATATCTGACATATGATACGTAGGCAGGGGCATCTCTGTAACACAATGCTTCACTTACAATGGTATGTTGTGGTAGATTTTACCTTTATCAAAAAAATCACAGCTCCAGCAATTTGTATATTGCACTTGGTCAAATTACAATTTCAATAGTATTTAAATTCATCGTGAAGCCCTAGAGTTTATGCATGGGTTAGGGTTATTTCTGTCTGTTTGCACTGTTTGTGTGAACAATGTTTCATCACAAATCACGTGCGGTTGCAGATGGTTCACTAAATTTATGCTCATGTTATCATCAATAATCATTATTTGCGAGTGTATGTACACGTGTGTGTGTGTGTGTGTGTGTGTGTGTGTGCGTGCGTGCGTGTGTGTGTGTGTGTAGTGTTGATGGTCACTGCAGATTCTGATGTAACTCAACGCAACACACTAAATGTGTTCTTTCACTGTCATGGTTTTCTTTGTGTTTGTGTTTTAAGAAAGAGAGAGATTTCACCAAAAGGAAAGGCTAGAAGACACATTAATGAGAGACAGAAGAGAAACGGGATTTAGGCTGTTTATGGCTGCAACTGTTTATTTCTTTCTTGTGTGATTGAAATATAATGTTTTCAAGGCACTGTGGCTTAGTTGGTTTAAGTGCCTGCCTTATAAACAGGAGATCCTGGGTTCGAATTCCAGTAGTGCCTTCTAGGAAATCATGACTCTTTGCTGACCTTGCTCAACAGTGGTAGTATGAGCTCTCCATTGACATCGGAAACTCTATATATCTCCCTTTGCAGCCTGAAAACTCATCTCCTCAGTCTGCACCTTGGCACATAGAATAAACACAAACACCTTTTTTTCTCTCTATCTCCTATTGTCTTTAAAACCCCTTTCAGACTGCACAAAAAATACCTGCTGACATCTGGCTTTTTTATTTAATGGAGAGGTTAGAATCAGCATTCATTCCCGGGTCAAATAACTCTGCAGTAGTCACGGGTATTTTTCGGCTCCAGCCTTGATCATCTCCAGTCAGCACTGATGTAAATACAACACCTGGGTGGACTCACTAATTTTAGGCTCTTTGCTGATGCGTTACAATGACAGGCTGTCAAAAAATCCTAAGAGATATAAAAAGAAGTAACCATCTCCATGCTGCTTTCTCCTGTTTACTAACCTGTTTTCCTGTTTTCCAAATGTGACACACCAGAAAAAAAACCCACACACAAACCATATGATCTGCATCAGAGTGCTGTACACAGCTCTGGTCTACTGGCAATTGGAAAGGAGTCTATCTCCTATTTTTAGTGAGTTTTCCGGTGTTTAAAAAGTTTGTGTACATGAGTAAATTTTCATGGAAAAGGCGTATAATACCCTTTTTCTATTGGCACTTTTGGCCACCCCGAGTAAAATCACGCTGCGCCGATTTTGGTTTCCATCGTTAGCTTAGATGCGCCGTGCCACGCTAAGCCATGCCTGAAGAAGGACCTTCTCAGGGGTATGTCCAAAAGCTGGGCCTCCTGCCCTCACAGTTTTTGGGTTGTACCCACATGTCATGTAACTTGTAAAATTATCCACTGCATTCATAACAGAACAGAACAGAACATTCATAACAGTACTCCTGCTCATGGAAATAGAGCCAAAATGAAATGGAGTAATAGGATGGACAGAATGAGATGGTGTTGATGTTTCTTGTCTTTCTGTGTGCAATTATTCTTAGCAAACACACTTCAACCACACAGAGCCATTAGCGCATGTGTATACAGTCCTCATGTGGGTGTTAATGCATTTAAGTCCGTTCAGACTGTCAGTCTGGTCTGCTGATCACTGGAACCACCAACCTAGTTTAATTCACACCACTCCCACAAGGCCACTTGTGTGTGTGTTACTGTGTGTCTCCCTCTCTCCACCGCTCTCCCCTACTTGTGACTGTCTCCCCTCCTGCTGTCGTTTGTCACTGTCACATTCATGCTCTCTCTCTCCCCCATGCCCTCTCCTCTCCCTGAAGACCCATGTCACCGTCTGTGGGTTGGACACTTAACCACACACACACACTGAACGGACCCTAGGGGACAGTCAGTGGTGTCGGTGGATGCCATTTAAAATAAATACATAGGCTCAGTGTGACTGACCCAACATGGGTCAGAAGAGTCCTAAATGTCTACAGAGGACTTTCTTGGGCTTAAGTGCAATGCAAATGACGAGTAACCATTTAAAGTGTAAGTATTGACTAGCAAATGAACATGTATCACTGTGGCATTAGCATATTTAAGATCATACAAAAATTGTGTATAAAAAAAGGATCTTTTCCCCCAACTTGCCCGAATAAATGAGCTGCCTCTGAGTACGCTTTTGTTTAGTGAGAGCCCCATTGTATATCTTGGTATAATAGCATCTGGGCTTGTGTGTTTTACCGCTCAGTATATGTCTTTATAGAACACCATCTTGACTCAGACCGTGAGAAATACTCCCCTGATTAAAAACCCTGAACCACAATCCAGGATTACATTGAATTAAAGTGAAAGCCCTAACTAAATTGACTGCACCCAGTGCGATTAAAACTGAACTCCCTTGCACATAGTCATTGTCTTGTAACTTTTTCTTCCGAGTTGGTTATGGCTGTAAATGCAGTTGCTGCCTGGTCGTCATTGGTTGAGATAAGAATAAATCTTAATATATTTAAATCCCTATATATTTGAACCTCAATATATTTAAAATCTCCATCCTCAGCTGCCCTCATTTTTCCTGCTGTCAGGGTGAAGTTCTAGATTAGCTATCTAGTTTTTATCCCCACCACCACCCTCCCCTCTCTCCTTCTTCCATACAAACACACACACACATACACGTGTGCACCTACACGCACATATACGCACACTTCCCCTCCTGAGCAGAGAAGATAAAGCAGGTGTTAGTAAAGAGTTCTCCTGGACCAAATGAAAGCCATTTATCAGACGCTTTGCCTTCCGCACAACACACACATGTATAGAAACTCACACATCTGCACAAACACACACACTGAGTCATGATAAAAGCACTATCCAAGACTTTAAGCCTGAAGCTAAGCACGCTTGATTAGGTGTGTAAGGACCTGTTAGGAGATGTGTGTAGGGTTTGGCCTTTTTTCACTTGTAATATTCCAGGATGTGAAATGATGTTGACTGTCACAGGAGAGTGTAGCCACCAGAGGTGTCAGTGACATTTTATTACAGTATTTTAAGAACTAACTGTGATTTTATTTTTAAGTACATTGCTTTTGGGTGATATTTGCAAAAGTTATTTTTTGTGTTATTCACATTTTGCTCATTTTGTTACATAGAACAGGTGTGATTTAGTAAATACTATACATACCTTCTTCGACTACATCGTGAGCTTTTTTTAAATAATCAATCTCACCTCTGCATCTAATTACATGAAGGGAGTTGCAAACAGCATGGGCCATTTATTTTTGGGTGACTTTTACAAGTGCGCTACAGGACCTGTCTCATAAACAGATGCAACACTCAGATTATTAAATCAGGAAACAATTATCTCTGTGTCACTTCTTCAACACCATTGCTAAATTAATATTTTTTTTGTGTTTATAATTTATGTACTCACAGGTGATTTCCCAGCTGCGTGTCCTGAGCCGCTCAGTAGCAACAGGATCAAAGTTCGACAGGGAGCTCTGGTCCAATGGACTTTCACCCGTCCTTCACTTGTGGAAGAAACTCAACCAGGTCAGTTCTATGGAGAGAATTTTGTTTCTTTATTATTCAATCAAAAAGAATAGATTTGCAACCAAAAAAGAGATTTGTAAGCAAAAGAGAACAAGTGGGCAATGAAAAAAAAAACATTTGAGATCAAAACAGAAGAGGTTGCAATTGAAAAAAAAAAGTTGAGATCAAAACAGAAGGGGTTGCAAATGAAAAAAAAAAAATTGAGAACATATTTCTTCAACTTTAATCAGAACCAATGCAGCCATTTTGCTTATAAATCAGTCCTCTTTGCTTTCAAGTTGAAAACCTTCTCTTGAAAATCAGTCCTCTTTGTTTGCAAAGTCAAAAGTTTTGCTTGCAAATTCTACTGCTCTTAATGGGCGGGGCCTACGCTGGTGGATGAGAGAAGAGTTTCTATTGGTTGGTATGACCTGGCTAGGGCTCTGGCCATACCGAGCACGAGCGCCATCTACCACTTCCCTACAATGCCTGGAGGTAAGTTGATAGCCTCTGGCTATAGTCCGCCGTACACTCACAACAACTACAACTACAATTACAACAACATAATATAATGAAATGAATTATAATGGGTCAGGGTATCAAAGTATAATCCGTTTTTCTGTCAAAACGAAGAAACGGAAAAACGGAAATAGCGCCCTTTTTCCGTTTTTCGTTTTGAGACACAAAACCAAATAATGGAAGTACTTCCGTTTTTTCGTTTTGTGTCTCAAAACGAAAAACGGGAAAACCAAATCGAAAAAACGGCCCAATTTTGATCTCTGCGAATTCATTTTTCTTTTTTCTATTCTTTTTGATATAACCGTGACAACGACGGACAGGAAGCGGAAGTTACGTGTACAACTTCAAAATAAAACTTTAGCGTGCTAACTGCTAACTTCTTATATTACAGCCTATCGCTCTCTTTCTACACTAAAATGACCTGCGATCATTTCATTTCAACCGAGAGGTGTGTGGAGGTCGATTCAATGGAGAGCTGCAAGGAATACAAATTGTGTTTTATTAGTCCTTTGGCGATAACTTTATCCGACTGCTATTATTTCTCCTCGCTTTGCACCGGGCGTCATTGGTTGCCATAACGACGGCGGCCGGCGGAGACTCCTTTCCCGAGTCAAAATCCTTGAGGCCAGCTGGCCGTGATGACTTCTGTATTTTAACTGCTACACTACTCAGCCTTTATAAGCAATGTAAACTGTAATGTGACCTCAATTTAACTGACAGTAAACGTGTATTCCAAAAATGTACAGCCCGGACCTATTTCACCGACGGACAGCCACCACTAGTGGCAACTATAAACTCATTAATTTTACCCTGGCATCTTTATATGACGCGGTTGACTGATGCTGGTTCAAAGAAAACGTAGTAGAACTTCTAGACGTGTGTGTATTAAATTATAATCATTCATTTATCAATCATACGATAGGATACATGTGATGTCAATACCCTGGCGCCAGCGCTGGACACAACAGCGCCACCCCGAGTGTCTACAACGCCTGTGTTACCATGTTGTCAGTCTACTGTCTGTGCTGACTGTGACCACGAGGAGTGGAAAAACCATGTTGATTTAATTCAACAAAATGTGTCTACCAACAAGAATAAACACTGAGGAATCTTTAATTAATAAGGAATATTAATTATTATTATTATTATTATTTGTTTGATAGATAGATGACAATAGAATAACCTTTATAAACTGTATGTATAAAGATCATGAGACAAGTTTGATTTGCAATTAATGCATAAACCACCACATCTAGAAATATAAATGTACATGACACAAAACTATTAGGTCAGTATTTCCAATTTCTTATTTGATAAGTTCATATTTTCCGTATAAAGCTTAATTCTATGAATGTATTACTTATGCATTTCTGGAGGTTTTAAAGTGCAAAAACACAAATACAAAGCAATAAACCTCACTCAGACATCATTTTAGCAGCATTCACAGCTCAATATATTGCATGTGTGTGTCAGTGCATATTGGAGTTGACGGTGATTATAGCTCTGGGGAAGAAACTGTTTTTAAGTGTGTCCCCCTAACCCCTAACCCTAACCATTGAAATGATACTCTACTTTGTCAATACACCTGCAACCTTTTGGCTGTTTTCAAATTGGCACAATGTAAGGTAACATTACAGAGTCAGACATGTCCACTTTTAACAGTATGTCAGGGTGCATTTAACTGTAATCTCCAGTGATCCAGATATGGACCCAGCCGTGAGGAGGACCACCACATCGTCCGTCCAGGGTCCTCAGGAAGAACAATCTAGACACCAAACTGATGAAGACCTTCTACCACTCTTGTATCGAGAGCCTTCTGTCATATTGCATCACAGTATGGTATAGGACCTGCACTGAGGCCAACAGGAAGAGGCAATCAAAGCTGCACAGAAGATTGTTGGATAGCCTTGCCCCTCCCTGTCAGCCTTTTGCACCTCCCACTGCCTCAGCAGGGCACAGAATATCATCTAGGACAGACAGATCACATCCAGGTTCTGAAATGTTTGACCTGTTGCCCTCTGGCAGGTGCTGCAGGTGCATGAAAGCACTCACAAACACACTTAAAAACAGTTTCTTCTCCAGAGCTATAATCACCGTCAACTCCAATATGCACTGACACACACATGCAATATATTGAGCTGTGAATGCTGCTAAAATGATGTCTGAGTGAGGTTTATTGCTTTGTATTTGTGTTTTTGCACTTTAAAACCTCCAGAAATGCATAAGTAATACATTCATAGAATTAAGCTTTATACGGAAAATATGAACTTATCAAATAAGAAATTGGAAATACTGACCTAATAGTTTTGTGTCATGTACATTTATATTTCTAGATGTGGTGGTTTATGCATTAATTGCAAATCAAACTTGTCTCATGATCTTTATACATACAGTTTATAAAGGTTATTCTATTGTCATCTATCTATCAAACAAATAATAATAATAATAATAATAATTAATATTCCTTATTAATTAAAGATTCCTCAGTGTTTATTCTTGTTGGTAGACACATTTTGTTGAATTAAATCAACATGGTTTTTCCACTCCTCGTGGTCACAGTCAGCACAGACAGTAGACTGACAACATGGTAACACAGGCGTTGTAGACACTCGGGGTGGCGCTGTTGTGTCCAGCGCTGGCGCCAGGGTATTGACATCACATGTATCCTATCGTATGATTGATAAATGAATGATTATAATTTAATACACACACGTCTAGAAGTTCTACTACGTTTTCTTTGAACCAGCATCAGTCAACCGCGTCATATAAAGATGCCAGGGTAAAATTAATGAGTTTATAGTTGCCACTAGTGGTGGCTGTCCGTCGGTGAAATAGGTCCGGGCTGTACATTTTTGGAATACACGTTTACTGTCAGTTAAATTGAGGTCACATTACAGTTTACATTGCTTATAAAGGCTGAGTAGTGTAGCAGTTAAAATACAGAAGTCATCACGGCCAGCTGGCCTCAAGGATTTTGACTCGGGAAAGGAGTCTCCGCCGGCCGCCGTCGTTATGGCAACCAATGACGCCCGGTGCAAAGCGAGGAGAAATAATAGCAGTCGGATAAAGTTATCGCCAAAGGACTAATAAAACACAATTTGTATTCCTTGCAGCTCTCCATTGAATCGACCTCCACACACCTCTCGGTTGAAATGAAATGATCGCAGGTCATTTTAGTGTAGAAAGAGAGCGATAGGCTGTAATATAAGAAGTTAGCAGTTAGCACGCTAAAGTTTTATTTTGAAGTTGTACACGTAACTTCCGCTTCCTGTCCGTCGTTGTCACGGTTATATCAAAAAGAATAGAAAAAAGAAAAATGAATTCGCAGAGATCAAAATTGGGCCGTTTTTTCGATTTGGTTTTCCCGTTTTTCGTTTTGAGACACAAAACGAAAAAACGGAAGTACTTCCATTATTTGGTTTTGTGTCTCAAAACGAAAAACGGAAAAAGGGCGCTATTTCCGTTTTTCCGTTTCTTCGTTTTGACAGAAAAACGGATTATACTTTGATACCCTGACCCATTATAATTCATTTCATTATATTATGTTGTTGTAATTGTAGTTGTAGTTGTTGTGAGTGTACGGCGGACTATAGCCAGAGGCTATCAACTTACCTCCAGGCATTGTAGGGAAGTGGTAGATGGCGCTCGTGCTCGGTATGGCCAGAGCCCTAGCCAGGTCATACCAACCAATAGAAACTCTTCTCTCATCCACCAGCGTAGGCCCCGCCCATTAAGAGCAGTAGAATTTGCAAGCAAAACTTTTGACTTTGCAAACAAAGAGGACTGATTTTCAAGAGAAGGTTTTCAACTTGAAAGCAAAGAGGACTGATTTATAAGCAAAATGGCTGCATTGGTTCTGATTAAAGTTGAAGAAATATGTTCTCAATTTTTTTTTTTTCATTTGCAACCCCTTCTGTTTTGATCTCAAATGTTTTTTTTTTCATTGCCCACTTGTTCTCTTTTGCTTACAAATCTCTTTTTTGGTTGCAAATCTATTCTTTTTGATTGAATAATAAAGAAACAAAATTCTCTCCATACAGTTCTGTTTTTCCAGGTTATCTTTTCCACTATTCTTTCCCTGAACTGAAATGTCTTCAGCAAAAGTCAGACCCAATGTTTCCTTTTATTCTGCAAACCTAACTGAAAAGCTGTCCCTTTAAATCTCATCTTGATTCAAATGTTACAGATCTTTCAGTATGTGACTCTTAACCTCATGCCCCAAAACTGGACTGATAATCAGAGGAATACTGTGTGCCTGGAAATCACATCATTATCTCCACCAGTCTTTTAGTCAAGACCACTTAAACTGAGACCAAGTCATGACCAAGACCAGAGTGTGTCCAGACTGAGAAGAGACCAAGACTTTGAGGGGTTGAGACAAAGTCAAACCAAGACCAGACCAGTGCGAGTCCCACACTACATGACGCACTTAGAATAAAATGTTGCACATGCAAACGATAGGCACTCCTCACATTGATCTGAAAGATCCACATTCTCATAAAACACTGGCAGAATGTGTGTGTGTGTGAAGTGTACCACAAGAAATGCCTTGATAAAATAATCAAAAGGCATTGCAGAGGTGAATTGTGGGTGGGAATTTTCCCTAGTTTTCTATGAGCAAACAAATACAAACAAACACTAAGGGGCTGAAATCCACTAACCATCTTTGTTCAGCACTCCTTTCTTGTACAGGCAATTTAATGATATCCCTGCAGTT
Organism: Cephalopholis sonnerati; assembly: GCA_019142605.1. Lineage (NCBI taxonomy): Eukaryota > Metazoa > Chordata > Actinopteri > Perciformes > Serranidae > Cephalopholis > Cephalopholis sonnerati. The sequence continues at coordinate 34,803,460 of JAGQAX010000013.1, read as the reverse complement.
GTGGACTTGAAGTAAAATCCTCAGTCCCCTTTGTCTAAAACCAAGACAAAACCAAGTAAAAATGTTGTGTGAGACGAAACTGAGACCTTCAGAAAGTGTTCTGGGGACCAAGACTGATCTCAAGCACTACAACACTGATCTCCTCATCACTGAAATGAGTCATTTACTTTTGCTGTCGAAACCTCAAACTCTATAATTGCTCAATACCCATATATCTTACACTTACACACTCTTAGTGCCTGCTAAGTATTTACAAATAGATGTTGTAGTTGCTTTTGAGCCTTGATAGTTCCATGTTGGTCTTTATTTGTATGCATAATCATGTTTTTACATTGCTCATGCAGCAGCAACTAGTCGAAATTAAAAGCTGTGAAAGCTAATTGAAAATTAGCACGGTCTAATTTAGCACTCTGTGTGATAGCCACTGGCTTGCCTAGTCAGGCAGCACTGCTGTGTGCGGTTGCTTGGAGACTGGCACCTTTTCAAATCAAAAGGACATCTACCTCTACATTAAATAATTTAGCCACCATATTCCCTCTCTGTAGCTCTGCCTCTCTTTTATTCACTCTCATGTTGTAAATCACACATGCTCCCCCTCTCATTTTCTCTCCTTCGCGCCTGTGTCCCTCTCTCTCTCAGTCCCTTGCAGGCAGAGTTGTTTTGTACCCACTGAGAAGAGAATGATTGACTGTGTTAATTGTTGCCATTGTATCACTAGCCAGCTTCCCATAGATCACAATCTACCTCTGACTGCTTTCAATTAACAGGACCTTTGTCGTCAGCTAACCCTCTGCGTTTGACCATCAGCGGATGTGTGTTCCCCGGAGTGTAGCTTGCATGCACATGCCTGTGTGCGTGTCTTTGTTTGTGTGTATGTATAGATGTTAGTGTTTGATTTAAGTGTGCTTCTGTGTGAGTGTGTCTGTGCATGCTTTTGTGTGAGTATTATGGTCATTCATTCTGTGTCTGTAAACTGTGTGTGTATGTATTTATTTTGATAAATCCTTGTGTAGCCTGGATCGAGGGGAGGAACATGAGATAGCAAAATCTGTCTATTTGGCTGTTAAGTTATATTTTTAATACAGAAAATAGTACAGCTGTAGTCAAGCTGAATCCCACCCTACCAGCTTTTTTTCTTACTGTCTTATTTATCTCTCTTCTTCCATCCCACAGTCCTACCATCCCTCTCTTTCTGTATTTCCTCCTCTTTTTCTTACTGAGTAGGTGCGACGAAAACAAAATAGGATGCAGGTACAGAGTGTGATAACGGCAACAGAATACAAAATATCAGTGTTTATGCACACCTGTTTTTCCTGTTTGTATTTGTGTTTATGAAAGTCTACAAACACCAGAACCTGGTGTACTTACAGTGGATCTCTGTGTTAACTAAAGTTAACAGATTGTCCCTTTGGTTTGCACTGCAGACTAAAAGTCATTCTCCATTTTGTTACATCTTGTTACTGTGGAAGAACCAAGAATGGAAGAATTTAGTTTATGTACTGTATGTTGAGGTAAAGAAACCCACAGGAAACACAGGAAAGATAAGTCATAATGGAGGAAATCATTTGAAAGAAAAACAAAGCGTACTGATGCAGGGCTGCTGTTACAAAATGCATTATATGTCTTACTCTTGATAATACTATGTCCATGCTCCTGTTTGGCGTCCAATTTAAGTAGCCTGATTAGTTGATGTAATGTAAAAGTGTTCCAGACATTAAAGAAAGGTTGCTTTCCTTCTTTCTTCTGCACACCGTTTTATCAGCCTCATACTCTCTCTGTTTCACTCTTGAAAATTATATTTTAAACACGAGTAGCGATCTATCCGTTTATCCTGTCAGTATGCCAATATGTCTTTTTGTCTGTCCACTGTCTTTCAGGGTTCTACTCTGATCCACCAGAAAGTGGCGCCACCTACAGAAGGCCAGGGGTCACCTGTCCTGTCGTTCATCGCCCTGGAGCAGTTCAGTGCCATCCGCTTGGTCCAGGTGTGTCACATAACCAGTGCTCTGAATAAAGACAAACAAACACTTGTACATTTTTTTCAGAATTGATTGTTACTGCTGCATTACATCGTCAAAAAGGAAAATATTCTCATTGGGCAGTGTTTTCGGAATATTTGCAATTTGGCAAATAACATATAAACATAGGGCTTGTACCCTGCACTGTAAATGAGATGGGTATTTTAAAATGTTAGGAGTCGTGGAAAATAGGCTGTGCATTATGAAGATGCATGAGATGAGTGTGAATCATAAACAGATAATGTAACTCATCGTCTCCTGTAATGAATGTTTTAGCAGCAGTCTGTGTGTAACTTATTACTCTGAGTCATGGGTAAAGCCCACAGGAACACGTGCACTAAATACTTTTCAATGCAAGACACCTACATTTGATTTTAAGAGAGCAAAGTAATCAGATGAAAATAAGACGCCCAATCAGTTACTCACAGGGCCTGTCATAATGAACCAGTTCACAGCAATCAAATGGCAAGATGTCAAATGACACCCCAGGTACCAGTGCCCTAAAACGTTGGCACAGTATGTACACTAAACTGTAACTGTTGTCACAGAGCATTCACCAATCCCTGGCTGCACTGAGTAAAGTCATCAGAGGGACCCAGCTGCTAACTCCTGAAGTCCAAAAACTGGCCGCTGCCCTGCTCAATCAAGAGGTAAGAAAGGGGAAAAAAGTGATGGTAAAATAAAATATGCTACATAGAATTTGTATGTTTCCGCACTATATTATTTTAGTGTTGTTAAGTGTTATACAGGTGAAGTGTAAAACTTTACTGTGATGAAGATGAGACCACGGGAGCAGGCATATATACAATACACAGAACGGACTCGTAGACATCTAGCAAACACTGTATGTGTCCTCGTCTGTGTCCCCAGGCTGAGACGAGGACAAAGGGGATATGATGAGGTAGAGGGGGAGAGATACACAATCAACCTTTTACTTCTTCTGTGCTTGTAATCTCCTGAGAACAGCCTTGGGCATAATTCCCTCTCCATGGCTTTCCTCCTCTCTCTTTTTATATTAATCAGCAGGTCTTTGGTCTCATCCCTCTCTCTCTGTCTCTCCATAACAGTTTTCCCCACTGTTCGTCTCTCATGTTTTCCCAGGGTTCCTGTCGATCCTTAAAAAGTCTTAAAGGTAGTGAATTCATCATTCTAGAAATAAGGCCTTAATTTGTAAGAAAATGTCTTAAATTAATCTTTAAAATGTGTTAAAAATAAAGAGACATGGAAAGTAGGATTTTTATGAAGTCCTTTTTTTCTGAAAACAACCAAATGCCTCTAGCTAGCTGTCACTTTACCCTGGGGAGTCACGGGGAAGTGTATATTCAGTAAATAATAGCTTTTTAGCCAAGATTTTGTGGCATGGCTGAAACTGGTACAAGGCAAAAAGGCTTAGTGTATTTTATACAAAAAGTTTTTCAGACTTGACATGTTGGGAATGAAGGCAGTGGAATCTCACATGCAGAGTGAAAAACACAAAATTTTCCGGTTATGTTTTATGTTACAATAAAATTTGGGCAAAACTATCCCTAACCCCAAATATCTAATCATGGCTTATGTTTTTTTGTTTTGTTTTTTTATTCAGTTTTGGTCATCATAAAATTGCTCTTAAATTTCATTCAGAGCGCCATAAAAAAACATCTTAAAAAGTCTTAAATCTAATTTGCCTTAAGCTGTAGGAGCCATGTCTCCTCTATCTTTCCTTGTCTCTCTCCTCTGTAACATAGTCCTTCACTACAATTAGTACTGATACCAAGGCTATAAAATGTTTCAGCTACCAAGAAGGACTTTGTGATACACTTGAAATCAATATTGACAAGAATATTTTTATTGGCTGAGACCAGAAGCTTTGTAGCTCACTCTGTCAGATCGTTGGTCGGGTCCTCCACGGAATTTTCTTAACCTTTGGCTGTCACATATTTGGCTCAGGGAGGCTGAAATTTGGCATTGAGGTCAAGTGTGTCTGTGTGTGTGTGTGTTTGTGTGAAGATATGTGAAGGTATTCATGCTAACTTGCTTAAAGAGCGTGACAGTGGGAGGGGTGTATAGCAAACAGGCACCAGCTTCCAAATTGCCCAGGATTTTATGGGAAGATTGGCCATTAGCCAAAGGACAGCTGATTAACTGTTCAGACTAATTAGATGTGGATGCATGTGTTTGCGAATTAACCCTTGTTTCCATAACTGTATTTAACATAATATGGAGAATGTATGCAAACATTAAATAATCAAAGTGATATTCGATGTATTATACTGTTTCCCATTGTTATGCATTACATAAGACAAGAATCTTCATTTGTAAACTTGTCCATTGTAGCTGTATATCACAACACCCCAGACATCGTTCCTACTAAATCAGCGCTCGTATAAACCAGTGCTCATGGTGACAGCAAATCTAGGATACTTATGTTAACCAAAAAAAACCCCCAAAAAGATTTAAAAATGTATGATTTCCATGTTTCTTTTAAGTGTCCAACTGCTGTTTCCACAAATGAGAGAACCTCATAGTGCACTTCCCGTGACCCAGTAGTAGAGAGCACAACTTTTTTCCCTTGATGATCATTTCTAGGACCCATTTGAAGATGTTCTCTCTGTTTGTGTTGTGCATGATCAAAATGCAGCATTTAAAAGAGTTGTTTTATAATCAAACAGATGTATTTTGTTAGCTTTGTAGGGCAGTGCTACTTTGTAGAGTTTTTAACATTCAGCCTGTTTTACAAATTCAGATGATTGGTTATGACCCAAAATGTTGGCACAGGCCTGTTTCCAAGCCATGTTCTCCCAGAGACGAGGTGTTTCCACTGACCTAGATCACAGTGAATTGAACAGAATTTGCCAAGGATTTGGTGCCTTGGTTAAAGTGGGTTGTGGGAGCTTTGAAAAAGCAACAGCAGCAGTCACCTCTGTTGGTGCTGTGGCATGTTCTTGCATTCCAAAAAAATGTGGCACATATTAGATGGACTGCTACCAGAATTTAAAATGTGACGACTTATCTAAAACCTCACCCCAGCCGGTCATGTTTTGCTTCACTTTTGTAAGGATAACAAGCTGCTTACTCCTCCCTCTGCAGAAAGAGAATATATAGCGACAAAGTAAAATATAAGTTGAGTCTTTTTTCTTATTCCCGTTACATTAAGTTATCTTGACTGTGCTTATGGAGACTGTTTCTTCCATAACCACTCACTCCATTTAGTCATGGCTATGTATGTACTGTAGAAGGGTGTTTGTGTGTAGTTGCTATTAGACTCCAAAGCATTATAAGAGTAGAGTAAAGCAGTCTTTTTGCTATCTTCTTTAAAACATCTTTGTGTCGCAACTCAGTACTGCACTTAGAGCAACATTATCATTCCCCAGTATCCATTAGAGCAGAATTAATTTGACAACCTTATATTGTCTGCAGCCATATTGTAAAGTAGAGAATTATTCTGTAGGTAAGGGCAGTAAATCCTGGTCCATATCACCACCTCAAACAAAAACAGCAGACAAAAGAATCCCAGCTTTTTATTGTATACTATATGATTCCCATGTGGGTATCTATCAGATTAACCATTACCTTTTTGGCTTTTTTTCCACTAATGCAAGAGACATTATGTAATTTCCTCAATGAATAATTCATAAAAGGTATAATTACATATAATATTTCCACATTAGTTAACAGGTGGTTGTTGCTACTGCTGAAAATAGCATTACAGCACTGAATGTAAATGAGATTAGGTGTCGTCGCGACGAATAATATTAGGTAAAACTCTACGGATTTCATTCTCCAAACACGTGCCATTATGTGTTAGACTGCTGCCATCACTGATTAGCCCAGTTTCAACCAGGGACGGGGAACAGAGAGAGCTGGGGCTATGATTTATATATTTGAAAAATGGACGATTTGGGGTTGTAATATTGTAAAAGTGTGGCAGGCACAGCTCTGGAGGGATCAGCTTCATTGCCCCTCTCCTCAACTGTGCAGTAAAAAATAATTAGATACTTGGAAACTACCCAGGCATCAGAGGAGAAGTGGTAAGCAGCAGTGCAAAACAGAAATAAATATCACCACTGCCTTTAGTCAGTGGAAAGATCATTAATATCAAGACGTGAGGACTGGTGTAGAGATGGCTTTTCGATTAAAGGTTAAACAATCTCTAGTACCAGAGAATTTTTCTGTGCCAGTTGTAATAATTAGCATGTCAGTTCTGTCTGTTTTTATTGTATTCATTATTTCTTCAACATGGTTATTTTCAAGCAAACTTGGGGTCATAAGCAGAAAGTGATCAAAGGAATATTCTTATTCAAAACATGGTACTTGCCAGCAAGCCCCACCAGCTCCTTGAAAAATTCAGCGAGTTACCTTGGAGACTGAATTTGCACCGATTAAATGCTTTGGCAACAAACTGCAATGCAAAGTCACATGTGAATTCCTCACAAGATAATATGTGTAATTACAAGCACTGGTAGAGTTTGAATCTAATAAACACAAAGACTATTTGGGAGGAAGTATTCATTGATTTCTTTGTTTCAAACAGATTAAAGAGAGCTAAGTCTTTCTCATAGACTTTTACACTGCATTCTCATAGCCCAGGGCTGTCCTTAGCCCTGGGCTAAGAGTTGACCAAGGACTAACTTAGCTGTTGTTAACCCAAGGTTAACCTGAGCCCAGGGCTATAATTAGCACTGCACTTCTACTAGTCCTGGGTTAAAGGCCAGTTGGAAGCCCTGTTTCACACTGGCCACTTTAAGCCCCAGGTTAAGTCAGTTTTTAGGGGATAACCTTGCAAACTCAGGGCTAACCCTTCTCCTGAGTAGGGGCAACAAGCCCAAGGCTAAAGTTGGGTTAGCGCTCTTTGAATGTGTCAGGATTGTGCCAGTGTGAACACTTTCTTAGCCCCAGGCCAACAGCTTCCTCAGCCTGAGGCTAAGAGCAGCATGAAAGCAGTCTATTAATGTGCTTCATATGTAAACAAACGTGTGGTCTGAAAATGCATGAGGACTTTATATTTTTAGTTTTCACTAAATGCAGCTGAAAATATTTTTAAAAGATATTTTAATCTGTGCTCTGATGTACTTTCCGTAGGTGCGAATAGCTCTAGAAGAATATTTGCTTTCTGGCATCATCAACATCGATCAGAAAATATTTACAAATTTCAGTGACATAACGTAAACCAACACACTTATCACAACACACACTTCAATGTGACACACACACATGTGCACTTACACAGCAGGAGAGCGACTGAATGGTTGACTTGCAGCTGAGAGACATGCTAGGTCCCTTTTAGGTCCATTATGACTTACAAGCTTCAATAACATCAAATTCTTAATCCCCAGTCTCCCACGGTGTGTGTGTGTGTGTGTGTGTGTGTGTGTGTACTTGTGTGTGTGTGTGTGTGTGTGTGTGTGTGTGTACTTGTGTATGTGTGTGTATGTGAGGCAGTTCTTTGATCTCTGTTTAACAGTTGAAGCAACACGGACTGCCTAACCTGCTCCAGAGTTAACAGTTTGCCTCCTAAGGGGAGTTTATTTTTGCCACCTACACACAAATATTGCATTGTCAGTGCTCTCCAAAATGAACTCTCTGAGCACTTCAAAAACCACACACATGAGTGTTTTGTAATCTGCCACCTCTTTGGTTAACGTATGGTTAAAGTTAGGGTAACGAAAACAACTTAGTAAGCATCTGGAAAGATTCTTGTCATTGTTAAATGAAACCAACGCTGACTGTACTTTTGTACATTCATCCATCCCTCCTCACCCAAACTTTTTGCTGCACCATTAAAACATCACACTGTTTCCTGCTTTGGAATCTCTTTTGAAAAATGAACAATGCAGTCCGCAGAAAAACAACAGCATTAGTTGTTTTTCTGTGGAGGATTTTTTTTTTTTTTTTTTTTTTGCCAAATCACTGAGGCAGTGCAACCCAGGAGAGTGAAATGTGCTTTTGCTACAGTTCCAGTGTGAGACAAAGGGCATGAGCAGATGGATAAACAGACTAAAGTGGGTTAAAGGAATTGCTCTATGTACATGCATGATGAGCCAAACAGAAAACTACATCAGTGTGTTAAAGAGTCTTGTCACTGTGAAGTTTTGGGTAGCATTTCAGTTAAGTTTAATGAGCCAGATATTTATACAGTATTAATACAGTATTCTAGTGAAGAGCCATCCACACCAAGAGCAATAACTATAATAATAACTATAAATAAATCATCCACAGTGAAGCTATGACAACAACAGTGGTAAACAATATCGTTGGGATCACTTTCAGAGCAATTTCATGAACAATAGAAACGCTGGCAGCCAATCAAAATCCATCTGAATGTACTGGCAACACAGCTGGAGTATGCAGTGCATGCTTGGCACCACTGTTAACAGAACAATTTCATTCATCAGTGTTGATGCTCACAACATTCATCATTGTAGTTATTGTTCTCGGTGTGGATAGCCCACACTTAAGACAAGCACTTTACAGATTCACTCATCTGCATATCTGCACACTCCAACCCTCTGACATCAGGAGTTGAGAGGGTGATGTCACCACTGACGTAGCAGAAAACATGGACATTATATTTTAGTCAGACCACAGCGGCTGTGCAGCTGAGCAAAGTGTAGTGACTGAGGCACAGTGTTTGAACGTGTATATGGAATAGTTTCAAAGTGGCGCCGCAAGGCTCAGTGTTGTCAGTTTTATCTGTCTGTGTTGCACAGTATTATTGTGGTCGCCTGTAGTGAAGGGGAGAGCAAAGGATGAACTGCAGCAGAGATATGTCGATGGTTGTGGTCACATGGTGTCCGTTTACACCACCAAGTTATCAGGACAACTCACAACTTAGTAACTTTTAAGACTGCTGTAGAAACTTTGTTTCAAAAATAGCCGAGGGACACATCAAGAGACTTTTTGTGCAGACATTAGCTACTTCCCCTTGAAGAATGACTCCAACACAGCTGAGTGACTCTGCAGTCCTCCTGCATGCTGTGGCTCTCTGGGTTGACAGCTGCGTTCAGTAAGTGAAGGAGAGGCACGATCAGTCGACCACACAGCAGCCTGACTGAGACACGTCGCTCACTGATTGCGGAATGTGAAAATAATATGGTTTACATTATCTTCTTGCTGACACTTGTTTTTTTTTTGTTGTGTATTTTTTCATTATGGCTCTAAGTAACTTTTCTTTCTCTCTGTGTCTGCTTCCCTCTGTCTCAGTGTCCTTTAACATGGCAGAATAAGTGGGAGGGACCAGAGGAACCAATGCATTACCTCAGAGCTGTGGTAACACGGGCTCTTGCCATACAGGTAACTCATGCGTGTCTATACAGAAAGAGACTATACTTTCTTTCTCTCTGTCTCTCTGTCCTCCAATAGGCACACACACGTACATAGACATATACACATATGGAGTAAGACAAACACACGTACAACCTTCTTTAGCTGTGGTACATTTTAATTTTTGAGAGTCTTAGAAGAGATAATTGTGGAAACAATGTACCTCTTTTATGTAATAATAAAATATTAAACAGTTACTGAATCTGGTTTGTGACAGTTGTCATGGTTAAGTTTTAGTTATTCCCCCAGGGACTGAAATTCACACATGCCTGCTGCTATCAGAGGACTTGTGGTAGCATCTCTGTGGGATGACTGGTAGTCAAGACATTTGCTGACAACCTCACTGGTTATTAAAAACCCCAGACACCCCTGGGAGCCTTCTGTACTCTCACAGGAAAGAGACTTAGGAGGCCTAAGAGTTTTCTAATCAGCATTAGTGCACTGATTGGGGGATCCATTTAAATCCATCCTGCTGGGAGCTTTGTCCTCTAGTTGTGATGAATATTACTGAAGGACACTTCTGGATTTCTTTAGTTTAACATGTTTTAAAAAGGACTTTGCACCTCAGGAATCCCACAGTGGCCCCAGACCTTTTTTATGTTTCTCCCTTATGACAAGAGTCCTTTAGCTGAGCCTGGGTCCAAGGACCAGACTAAATACTTATGGCTCATGACTAAATTTATTCATCACTGACTGAGGCAATGTGTTGACCAAAACCATGCCAGAAAAATTCTAATGTTGTTTTCAAAAGCGCTTCATAAATAAAAGCGGATTATTATATAAAAGCATGAGGTTCTGGGAAGTGTCTGCCCTAGGTTGGTGCCAGGAAATAAAGACTCTGGCTGAAACTCCTCTCAACTGTGTCTGACTGTACGCCTACCTCAATATGTTCTGGCAGACTGGAATACACACATACACACACACACGCTGAAAAATTATTTATTTTTTATGTGAAATTTGATGGATTTCGTTATTCATGTGGGCGAGCCTCGCTGCCTGTCTGTCTGCCGGCCAGCCTGCCTGCCTACCCATCTGTTTGTATGTATGTCCTCCTGTCTGCCTGCCATCTCTCGATTCTCACTGTCTGCTATCCTCCCTGTCTACCTGCACTCCATCTGTCTTCATGTGTGCCTATCTGGAGGCTGCACTGTCCTTAACTGTCTGTTTCTGCCCATCAGTACTGAGTGATATCTCTGTTAGCAGTGCGTCTGTGTCCTGTTAGCTAATCAGCCTAATAAAGGCGGAGACGGCCAGAGCTGCTGCTGTGTGGAGCTGCTGAAGAATAAAAAGCTAACAGCACAGCAGTGCACCCCAGACGAGCCGGACGACCTTGAAAACACTCAAATGCTCGCACACACATATGCACACAAATACTATGCATACCAGCACACACTGGCTCGCTGTATTATTAATACCCGAAATTCTTGGTGCACACGTCTCACTCTGTGTGTGTGTGTGCATGCTCGTGCTTCTGCATGTGCCTGTGTGAACATGGGTATGGTCTTGCATTTGTGCATATTTTTCCTTGGCATAATGCTCATCCCAATTTATCTCTAAAGCCAGTGGAGTCTGATGCCGTGCTAAAAAGGAATCCATTTATAACAGAGATTGGATCAGATGGTTGCTGATTCTGCCTCTATTTGTCAGCAATTTTCTTCAGCTGACCTCCAAATCCACTAGTCTCTGTGGCGACTTATAGAAAACTGCCTACCAGTTAAAAAAGGAGATGCAAAAAGGGCCCAGAATAGATCAAAACTTCAATCTTGGGTCAACTCTCAAGGCTTAAATCTGGCCACTGCAGCCATGCAGGCTTATGTAAAGTATATCATGGTAAGCAGTGGAATCAGTTGTTGTGCTACTCAGCAACATTTCCCCAAAAAGAAAAGGGAAAACTGAGAACTAAGATTGTAATGTGAGATATCATATCAGGTTAAGTCCTGAGCTGTGCCTTTGACAAAAATAACTAGTTTTCGCAGTGACACAGAAGGAGGCTGCTTACATGATCAAAGCAGATGTTGCTGAATAAGGCAGACTGGATCAACACATTGGAGAAGGCTTAGAGCGGTCTATCTCCAGTCATACAGATTCACACTTCATGTTTATGTACTTATATCTGGATACAGCGTTTGTAATCTTTTACACACACACACCCTGTCTCTGCATGCATACGCTTGTGTGTGTCTAAGTCAGGGGTTCGGATTTGCTGACTAAGTACCAGTTTAGGGAGCCAGCATATGATTGAGGGCCACACAGGAAAAGTGCACACATAAAACAAAACACGTTTTCCATTTCACTTCCGCAATAAACTGCCGAGTTGTCCACTGAAATCATTAACTTTAACTAACAGCACCAGCATTGATGTCAGAGCATAATTCCTGCCAGTAGTTGCCATGCAACCAGTCGCTTTCTACAAGTCGTCATTCCTCACCTGACAGATGCTTGTTAGGCTGCATTCACACCAAATCTGAGGTTGTTCATTTGAATGTTGGTACTATGTTTAGGCTGCAGCAGTGGGGCCACAGAGGATGCCAAAAACAAAAAAAGAGTGCATTGGCCTACGGCAAACACTGTCAGTCAGAACAGAAGATGCTCGCAGTCATCGGGAACAAGTAATACAGTCTCTTTATAGTGTTAAATAATACAGTGAGTAAAGAAATAAAGTATGTAGTAACAACTCGTGTACAGGAAAAGCACTCACTTTGTGTGTTTGTGCACTTTTTTTTGTGACAGTAAAGATAATAAAGTCATGATCATCAAAAGGAATTCTACACATCTTTCAAACCAACATAAACAAACTTACCGAAAACAAAGTCGCTGAGGTGCGGATATTTGCTTTCTGTATTTTGTCTGCACCCTCCACTCCCCCACAAATGGGCCATTGTCACTCCCACTAATCGCTGCAACACCTTATTTGGTGTAAATGCAATTCTGGGGGGCACAGTTTAACGCAGTAGCTCAGTAGTGTATTAAATGTCGACACATTCTCACTCCGATCTCGTCACATATTGACGTGCTTGGTCATGGACTTTCTACGTCCACATACAACATGCAAGGTACCCTGGGTGTGTTGGCTGTTGACATTCTGGGATGCCATGTCAAGCTCCGTCTGTTACATGCATTGCGTTCTTTCAAAATACACTTGCGTTTTCACAGGAAATTTACTGTTTACATACAGTCTCTTCCAAAATAAAAGCACAACGTTGGCACAACACATTTTTTTCCTTCACCAACAAACACACAGGGTTGGGTTTTGAAATAAAGAACAGGGTTTGGCTTTAGAATCTTACGGGATGCTAACACCGCTCTCTTGGGTGAAATTCAGTGTTTGTTGGACCCATCCACTACCCCCGCCGCCCGCCCTGCTTGGACATTTTCCGCCTTAACTTTCGTCCTTGTCCCGCCACGTTTCCCCCTGACGCTACCAGGCGCCGTAAACTAAAACGGCAACCGGCCACATAGCATGCCGACGTCAAAGGACGCCTGTTTTCATTGGTTTCTGACACCGCAATTCACTGCCCAAGAGCTGTGTTTCAGTGATTTCAGAGTGAGACCAGGCTCTAAATGAACGCTTGTGAAAGTATTGAAATGGACCATGGCTGATTAAAATATAAAGCATACATTTAATGTCATGTTCAGGGGCCACACAGAATGTCACTGAGGGCCACCACTGGCCCAAGGGCTGCATTTTGAGAAACTATGATCTAAATATACGGTAAATACACGTGCTCAGATGAGCCTGTGTGTATGCGAGCGTGTGTGTGTGTGTGTGTGTGTGTGTGTGCGTGCGCACTGTATTGCCATTAGCAGATAATTGGGGTTCCAGTGTTATCAGCTTGTTGATGTGGTGATAAAAGGACAAGGGGACATTAAATACTCTATTGGCCACACATTTTTATTGACTTTGCGTTTTGCTCTGTCCCTTTGTAACCCCTTTTTATCTCTCGTTAACAAATACACACCGACTCGGAATAGAAATTATGATCATTCCACTCACAGATCGATGTCCTCTATGAAAATTTAAAGGGCTAAATACAAAACAAACATTGACTATTTGTATTCTTTGAAGCCAAACTTTATTCAGATTCATGGTGAGAGGGTGAATATTTAGAGCAAATATTTTAAGTATTTAGAGCGTGTTCTATTTGTGTCAAATTGAACTGAAGAAAATTGTGTGTATTCTCATTATCTTTCATTGATCCACTAAGTGTTTTGCCTGACTGCGGTGTGAAACTGATGAAATTTTATGCTTGAATTGTGTGTTCACTTTGAGAGTTTATTTGTTATTAACTGTGTTTGTGGTTTATTAATCTGTGTGTGTTTTATTTTATATCTCTGTGTATCCAGAGTTGGGTGGAGCGTGCAGGCAGGCAAGCTCTTTTATCAGACAGCCTGGATCTGTCAGAGCTCTTCCACCCTGACACTTTCCTCAATGCTTTGAGACAGGAAACTGCCAGGTAACGCTGAATGCTTGTGGGTTTATGTGAGACAGAGAGAGTACAGGTGCTGAGGTTAATAACATCTTTGTGTTGTTTTAGGTCCATGGGTTGTTCTATGGATAGTTTGGTGTTTGTCTCATCATGGAAGAGTCCCATTACGCAGGCCAAGCTGCAAGTGAAGGTAGAATTACCACAAGCACACATTATCCCACAGATCATGCATGCAGACAGCAGACTCACACTGCTCCCATCCAGCTGCAGAATACTGGCGCTATAAACAAGGCCGACTGTGGCTGAGTGATAATTGGAAAATAATGAAGTAAAAGACTGCAAGAATAGAATACAGATGCAGATAAAAAGGCAGGACCTGAAAGAGAGAAGAACGCTATAAAGAAAGCAAAGAGTTTACTGCACATTCATTAGGAGCTGCTTCCCCTGACAGCAGTCATCTCTGGCCTCCTGTGCTCCTTTAATGCATTTGATGGGCACAAATTCACACACTTAAAGAATGGAGGGCACACACATTATACAATGCCACTTTCAGTCTTAATTTCTTTCCCTTTCATGCTGCGATTCAAGGGTGATATAATTGCATTGTCTACAGTTTAAATACTTTTAGACGTTTGTTTCTTTTCTGTCATGCCAATAAAAATTGGCACGATTTGACGTGCACTTAGTTAAAATATACAAAGAGAAAGGGGAAGGGTGTGGGTGCTTAAAAAGAGGCTGCAGCTGCAGGGAGGGAAGGGAAATACTCAGACATCTGACAGAAAGAGAAAGGGGATAATTGTTGTGAAGCAATGAGCTCTCTTACACACACATACACACACACAATGTAGCTTTTTCAGGATTTGTCTCCCGCTCACTCTCTTGCTGTTTCTTGCCCAGATCATGGTGATTTAGTTGTCTGTGTATGTCTGAGTTGACGCCAGAGTTCCCTTTGCTCTTCTGCCCTACTGTGGAAAATCCCTGAGTCACTGGACTGAGTTCACTCCCATGTGTCATGAACAATGTGCATAACATGCTACATAATCTGGTGACAGCAGTGTGTGTCTCCTTCTCATGCTCCGCCTTTACATACACTCTCATCTCTTCATGTCTCACCAAACATTTTGACTTCATTATCCCGTACTTCTGTTTAATCTGTTATTTATCATCTCTCCTTTCTATCCTTCTTCCTCTGTCTCTTCACTGTAATTGTTTTGTTTTTGTTTTTCCTTTACCCCGTTTTGCTTCTCTCTCACTCCTTTGACAGGTTGGAGGTCTCCAGTTGGAGGGTTGTAGTTTTGACGGTGTTCATCTTTGTGAGAATCAACACGACTCTCCCAGTGTGTCGGCTGTCCCACCCTGCTACATGGCCTGGGTTCCACAGGTATGTATTTAAATCAGTAACATATTGTTGCCCTCTCCATGGATATTTAGTTTTGTGTCTGTCTGACATTTGAATTTCATGAAACATGGACAGGACATGTACTTCGGTCCAGATTGCTGTTCTGTCAGATTGTTCATATGGTCTGATATGATCATAAGACAAACTGATAGACTTTTTTGTAACTCCTAAGGGCATGTTTACCTATTCAGTCTGAAATTGTATAGCAGCAGTTGTCTGTGGCAGAATGCTCAACACATGCACTCATATAGCTGATGTTTTTTAATCTATTTTATCCATTATCATTCTAGTACATATGAACTATGTAGGCTTTGTTCAGACTGCCAGCCCAAATCAATTTTTTGGCATATTCAGACTGTATCCAGATTGATTATACAAAGTCTAGACAGAAGAAAAAAACAACAAAATTGGAACCAAACCATATTTGGAGGTGGTTTAAAGTGCAATACCAATCGGATTTCTACAGATGCGTCTCAGTCGGGCCGCTCTGGCTGCTCAAATTTGATTTCAAAGTGTCTTTTGTGGTACTCGCATGCCAACATCAAATCCAGAGTGGCGTATTTGCTGTGCAGAATCTATGCTGCTATTAGCGGAGTGCTATGGAGGACAACCTGGAGAACAACTGTGGACAGACAATGATTTCATTGTCTGTCCACAGTTGTTCTCCAGGTTGTCTGCTCGCACTCCGGGGGAGGCTCCTTCGTTCTCATGCTACCGTGTTGATAAAGCCATTTTATCAGTGTAGTTACTGATGTGTACGTTGTAATCACGACAACATATGTAGTTAGGTCTGTGATGTCTGGACACAAATCTGATCTGATCACTTGCATATAACAGTGCGGACATTGATCTGATCTGACAAACAAATCAGATTTGCCTGCATTCTGAATGTAGCCTTAGAAATGTAGTATTTGTACATACATTAATTTGTTTGTGTGTTCTGCATTTGATTTCAGAACTCTGCTGCTGACTCCACTGCATCGGAGGACAGTATCTGGCTGCCTCTGTATACGAGCTCAGAGAGGGTGAAGGTGGTCACGCACATCTGTCTTCCCTGTGGAGCGAACCCCAACCAGTGGATACAGACTGGAGCTGCTCTCTTCCTCAAACAACAGTGACAGAACATAGGATGAGCTGCAGAGACTGCAACGACAGGCTTTCGTCAGCCTCAGGTGAAGATATTACCATCATGAAAGGCAGATTTGACCGGGGCATCAAATAACAGGACAAATTATCAGCGCTCCAAAATGTCAGGCCCTGATGCTGACACCATCGTTTTTTAATTAAGCACCTTAGCTTCGAGACCAATAACTTAAACATGCAGTTACTGTGTGTCACTATCATTTGCATAATTTGGTACAAGGGGAAGCACCAGAGGAGAAAACAGATAGCGAATAATTGACTTTACAGTGGTCGGCTTTTTGGTTTAACAACGACACTAATACTTGAATGAAAAGTCCTTTCTTTTTCTTTAATGGACCAGTCAGCAACACGGAGCAGCAGTTACATCTTTAATGATAAATAAACATAATACTGTTTAGATCTGAGGCTGATACAAGGTTTGATACCAAGCTCTCCTAATGTGAGTCTCGTAAACACTATTCCACTTATCTTATATGTTTCATTAAATAGATTAAAACTACTGTTGTTCTTTTGTTTTAGCCTTGAATGTTTGTTTCACAATTATATTGTTGCCTGAGTGTATTTTTGGATCTTATTTATTCAAAATAAAGATTATTGCTGTAATTTTTGGTAGTAGTCACTAACATGGACATGCCTCAAGTAAGGTGGTTGATAAGAAACTCTTCCCTCGTTTAATGTCAGTTTAGCATGTTTTATTAGTGCAGAAGTTGCGAATGATGTTTCCAGAGCGCTAACACCGAGATGTGTGTGTGTGTGTGTTTCAGAGCATGACTGCCCCTCCACCCCACACTATCAGTAGTCACAACTGTTCAGCAGTAAACAATACAGATTACAGTTCACTCCGCTCGAGCTGCCTCTCACTCAATTCTGCTGAACCGGGCTTTACAGGCGTGACACGCCTCAGTGTCTGTTCCCAAAGCAAATGGTGGTTCTCTCTCTCTCACACACACACACACACACGTTCACAAGCACTCAGTTAGTCCCTAACCTGTGTGTGATTGGTTCTGAGTTGAGGTTGAGCGGAGTCAGTGAAGCTATGATGGATGACCACAGAACCACAAGGGAGGGTGTAAGGTGTGTGTGTTTGTGCATGAATCCAACCAAGAACATTAAATTTGATTGATGGCTTAATTAAGTTTTTTTTTTTTTCGTATCTGCCTTTTTTTCGTTTGTGTTCACGCAGTTGTGCAAATGTTTGCGAGTGTGTCCGTGTGTGCGCTGTTCTGTACATGTGTGTGTATTTGTGAAGACAGAGAAAAGGGTTGAAATGAGGGAGGAGCGGGTATTGTGTGTGCACTGCAGTGTGACAAAATGGGAGTGAAATGGAACAGCAGATTTAAAAAAAAAAGAGAGAGGATTGGATTTCGGCGAAACATAGCCCTCTGGGTCAGAGAGTGAAAGAGAGACAGAGGGATGGAGGCGAAGAGAGACAGAGAGAGATGATACGGGGAGCGAGGGAGCGAAAAAAAGGCTATAAAACCTGAATGAGAAAATTGTAGAGAAACAGGAAAATGAGCAGAGCGCAGGTAACAGAGGTTGGGAGGCGAGCAGGGGTTAAAGGGAAAGAGTTGGAGGGAGAGGGTTAGGACAAGTAGGGAGTGAGTTATAGGAAAACGAAGAGGAAGGCAGAGTGTGTAATATTCATTCAAGTGATACGGCAGTGTTTATAGCTACTACAATACTGTCCTGACAGTTGACTCGTTCTTCATCTCTTTTACAATCTTAAATGGACGGTTCTTCCCAAAATCACAGATACGTATTTTTCCTCTTACCTGTGGTGCTATTCATCAGTCTAGATGTTTGGTGTAAGTTGCAGAGTGTTGGCGATGTCGGCTGTAGAGATGTCTGCCTTCCCTCCCATATAAAAGATAAATAAAAAGATAGCAGGCCAAGTTGATTGAGACACATATGTGATATTTATATTTATTTTTTGTAAGTATATATCATATATCATACATACATATTTAGACTGGTTTATATTTCTAAGTCATGGATACTTGGTCATTTATATTGAGTACTAAGATAGATTTATATTTTATAAGATAGATATTTGGTAATTAATATATATTTACATGGGTTATTTTTGTGTGACAACGTTAAAAGGTAATAAAAACTGTATATTTTGAAAAGTCTAAGGTATAGGTTTATCTATACAAGGAAGTTGTCTGTTTCTTTTCACTCAGTGACTTATGGAGAAGGGGTTGGATTTAAGAAGTTTATTCCTCCTCCCACTCCTCTTCAGATTCATTGACAATTTTCTTTTACATCATGCTTTTTAGTATGTGTAAATATTACTGTCTTTCTGTCTGCTTGTTGTATGGTCATGTCTTTTTTTTCACATGTTTGAATATATAATAATACATATATAATCAATAAAATAGTAAAAAAAAGAAGTGGAACTAGATGGTACTCAGCCAAAAAAAAAAAACTTACCAGCAATGTCTCTTCCAGAAATCATGACCCAGTCACTCAGAATACTCCACAGACTTTGTTGTGAACAGATTAATTTAGGAACAATGTCTTGCTTCTGAACTACACCCACCAACTGAATGACCTCGCAGAAGGAACCGTGCATCTACTGCTAGCTCACCTAACACCACTGAGCTAGCTAATGTTACAGCTAGCAAGGTCAGTGTTTACATCTCGGGCTGTCATGAGCACGAGCCTCTCGTTCATGAGTAGATGCACGCTTCCCTCTGCGCAGTGATACAGTTGGTGTAGTTCGGTAGAAAAAAAATAGTTCCTACATGAAACTTCACAACAAGGTCTGTGGATTATCTTGAGTGACTGGGTCATGATTTCTGGAAAGAGACATTGCTGTTGAGTTTTTCAAATGTATTTTTTGGCGTTTGAGCACCACAAGTCAAGTGCCATCTAGTTCCATTATATTAGAGAGAGGGCAGACATCTCTACAGCCGATATCTCCCAAACCTGGCAACTCACATCAAAACAGGGTGAACTGTCCCTTTAAAGCAGCGGTCCCCTCCTGTTCCAGCCACGGGGTCCATATCTCTCCTTAGTCATTAGTGCATGGTCCACATAGTTCAATAACTTCAGCGTCATACTTGCGTTTGGACATGCTATCAAGCTAGTTTGCTGTCTCTGCCAAGTAGCTGTCCGTTAGTCACTCACTCTATAGGGGGAAACATCACTACAAAATAAAAGCTCTTTGTCGGAAATTCACTGTACTTAAAAATAAAGTGTTTTTTTTTGTTTTTTTTTTACAAACTTGACATGTTTGTCCACTCAGAATAGACCCGCGACCCAATTTTGGACCGCAACCCACCTGTTGGGAACCACTGCCTTAAATGATATAAAGGAAAAACAGACCTTCACCTTTAATGTACATGTTTATAAACATGCATATTTGGTATGTTGGTTAAATGTTGCTACAATAAGTAGAAGTTAAAGAACTCTAAAGCCTGATCATGTTTTTCCTTAAGTCGTTTAGCAATCCACCAAAAGCTTCTGAAAATTCGACATTCAAACTGCACAACTCGTCTTGAAGTTTTGATTCAACTACTAATCCTGCAGGCAGGGGTGGAAAATTAACATCAGCATCACAGCAAACAGAAAATGCCTCGCCAAGGGCTTGTTTCCAAGGTAATGTGTTTACTGAGTTTGTCTTTATCACAAATTAGCATGCCTGGTTTGAGAAACTATTGTGATAAAATTCTGACTCTGATAGCGTTCAGAGGCTGCTTCAGTGAGATGTTTGTTTGGATTTTTGATCATAAACCCACACGATATGAGTCATTTCAGAGCAATGACTTTATTGCAGCACATGTCACATTGCTAAATGAAAAAAAAAAAAGTTTTCTGAACAGAGAGAAAACCCACATAGAGCCACATATATAATACATGTCATGATTTTAATGCTTGGTCTCCTTCCTGAAATTCACCGCACTCCAACTTTAAGGGTTTTTCTGCCCTCTTAGTTCAAGTCATTATCTTCCTCCTTCAACTCTTATACAACTTCCTCCTTTCATTCTTCCATGACGTCCGCCATCCACAGTGTTTGGGCTTTCCTATGTTGTTTAACTGACAATACAATACAGTGCTTACATAAAGCTTGCCTATGTGAGACATAAACATTTCATTTTTTATCTGATAATGTTCCCAGCACATATATTTGTAAAAAGTAGTCCAAATAAATACTAAAAAACGAGGATATAAACAGAAAAGAACGGGAGTTTTTTCACTTGTTTTGCTATCCTGTAGATATGTAATCACTCCATCTCAGAGTGGAGTCATTTAACAACATTTAGTCTGTCCTTACACAGCTTGTCTAATGCGTCTGACCCTGGTATTTTAACTTTTGGCACCCAGCACGCTAACTGGGCCAACATCTGGTGGGTCTCCATAAAGCAAGAGTGGTAAAATGTTTTGGGTTCCTTCACGAGGCGAGATTTCTCATTTGGGTTTCCGGATTTAAAATGTTAATCACCGCTGCATCAGACTTTAGCTGCGTTTCAGCGAGAGAACCACAGAAACCTCAGATGTGCCACAGCCAGCTGCATGTAACATCAGACTAAATGGAGAATTCACTTCCAGTGCATATCCTCACTGTTAGGATAAAATGTTCAAATCTGGAGTGCATTTTTGGCCGTATCTGACTGTTTCTTTTTAATATGCACAATTTTATGATGCTTTATTTGTCACAGTACACCCTGTGCATTGCGTCAGGATTTTGAGAAGGCTTTGTGGCAGGAACCTGGTCTCTGGGGCAGCTGGTGATGACACCTCTGGTCTCTCCCATTGCTTCCATCAGCCTCCCTGTGGACACCTACATTTCACTCTGCTGTTTTCCTAATAAACACCCTGGATTACAAAAGATGTCACAGTATGTCCCACCTCAGCAGAGGGTTTTCGGGGGTGGGAAGTGAGAGGAAAAGCTAACACTGTCCACAGGATGCTCAGGAGGAGGAGGAGGATGGAAAAGTGCTCGAAAATACACGGCAAGGGAGCGGAGCGGAGGAGGTGTGGGGTGAGATGTGGAACATCTCTGGCAGGAGGGCAACAGAGGACAAAAGGGATCAACCTGGTTTCCAGCAGGTTTTGTTGATACAGAGACCAGTACCACTAACCAACATTTGCTCAGTAAAGCGTAGACTACAGTATATAATGCTGGAATAGCTGTTAAACATGTATGTACAGCCACATTTTATTTATTAAATACATCCAGGAAAACACTATTTGGTCTGTAAACATGTAGAGGAGTAATGGCATCCTGAGCACAAAATAAAGTCATACTCCCTCTGTGTGTGCTGTAATCAGAGCTTTTCTGCAGTTTGTCGTGGTGTCCAGCAGTGTGTGCATGGTAGTGCATATGCGTATCCAACTGGCTAGCTCATTAGCGCTGCTTTGTGCTGAGCTCATGCGGTGGTTATGTAGCAATGGTGGTGCAGAAGCATAGCATCCTCCCTCTGGTTCCCCCCCAGGTTACCAATGTTAGCACTGTCAGCACTGTTGCCATTGTTTAGCACGGTTTATGGAATTAGCACCATTAGCTGCTAGCCACCTCCATGTTGAGTAATTGAGCATAGCGTTAGTTCAGGCAGGACACAATGTCAAGCCCAGCTCACATCCCAGCTACATTAGCTGATCTCAAACAGCCAATAACTGATGGAGCAGCTGATTGATGGAGGGGAGTCAGCTGATAGATCACATGATTCCTTTCTATGCAGCCAATTGGTGAATCTCATTCAGGATGCCCTATTTAAACTGCTCTGGCCTGCCGACTGTTGCTGCTTCCTCTGCAAGCTGCTTTGCAACCAGCCTCCACCCCAGCTCCTCCTTTTTATGCTGTGTCTGACTTATCAGTGTCATTTCTGTTTGTCATTGATGCTGCTCTGTTCTGTTCCCGTGGGGTCTTTGCTGCAGCTCTCCCTGCCTTAGGCTTTCCATGTAGACGCATGGAAGGGCAGGGAGGTTTGCTCTCTCTGCCTCAGGCTCAGGCTTTCCTCTTTTGCACGTGGAAGGGCAGGGAGGTGTGCTCTCTCCGCCTTAGGCTTTCCATGTAGGTGCATGGAAGAGGCTTTCTGCGTGGGCATAGGAAAGGCAGAGAGGCCCCAGAACAGAGCCATACCGCCAAATATAATACTGCAAGTGGAAATAAAGTTTTCTCTGACTGAAGTGTTCCTGACAGAGCTATGTCCGGACAGCTCTTAGCTCTGAATTTCACATAGAGCCCCTTTAAGATTTTTATATTCGGCAGGAAAAAATAGGTGGGGCCCTAAGTGTCATGTCCCATCAGGCTACCTGAGTTCATGTTTTTCATCCCTGTGTTTCCTGTTTTATTGCGGTAACCATTGTCTTGTCTCGTTTCAGATCCCACGTCCTGTCAAGTTTCCCTCCTTTGTGATTTCTTGCCCCACCCTAATGTGTTTCACCTGTGTCTCATTGTCTCCCTTGTCTTAGTTTATTTAAGTCCCTGTCATCCCCTCCTTTGCTGACAGATCGTCTTTACCTTTGAGTGAGACCTACAGCATTTTCCTTGTGTTTCTTGTGAGTGTTTTTGACCCTTTTTGCCTGTCAGATTGGACACTTTTGCCTGTGTTATTGATCACCCATGTACCGACCTGAGCCTGATTAAAGACCCTGAACTATTATCTGAGTCTGTGAGTCTGCTTTGTGAGTCCTCCTACAGATTGTGCTTTACACAGAGAACCAAAGACAGGCCTTTGATTGACTAACATATGCTGGTTTTGTTCTTTTCATGGGATTTGTTGATACTGAATATTGAATATTGCCAGCCTCATCCTTTGAAATTGCTGATTTAGAGAAAAGCTTTCACAACAGAGAGGCACACAACACACTTTTTTTATATACATCATGCATATTAGGGGTAAATTGCTGAGAACAGCAAACTGTTTATTAACATTTTATGTCTGTATTGTTCATCCTTATGATGAAGTAATCCATATATTTTCCAAAACGAATCAGTTATGTTTAAATGTCGGCATGGTCAGTTGGATTTATTCACTATATATAATAGCATATTGGCTTGATACATAAAGTATAGCCTACCCTGTAACTTCTGTTATGCCTCTTCAACCAAAAACTCTCTACCTTGCAGTAGCATTTTGCTATGTTTAAAAATTAGATGATATTTTGTTTGTTTTTTGTGGTTAAGTCCAGTGTTTCTGCCTGTGTTCTGACATACCTCACTTTAATTTACGATGATTTTATCCTTGCTATTAACTGAATTTTATTCTATCATTTTACTTCATTAAAGTGATGCAACATTTATGTCCTTCCATCTCAGCACTGACGTATGGAAGCACTACCCCAGCATTACCTCTATGACATCTGTTACACCTTCATCCTGTAATGGACCTTTCCTTATGGCGGCACTGTCATCCACAATGAGCGCAGACATTTTAATAAGGCACTGTATGAGTGGTTAGCCGCTGCCTCGGCCAGCATGAAAATGTCCTGCGCCTGCTAATAACAATATATGACCCCCAATAAACATTAAAATAATTGCAGAGCATTTCTACCCACATTGAAAAGATTGAAGGTCCAAATGATCTCACATAATTTTATGTGAGAGAAGCACTGGCCCTATGCCTTGAGAATAAATACAGTGTAAGCATGGCAGAAAAAAAATCTTTCCAGTATTGTAGCTGTCTCCTGTGGTACCGTGGAGTTTTGTTTGAAAGGCAGAGGAGGCTTCTGGAGCAATTAAAATGGTGAACACGTCGTCAGACATATTCAAAAGGACTTTTTCCTCGTTAAAATGTAGTTCCTATAAAAACAGTTCACACTGTTTTTGACCTAATATTTGAATGATGAGTACAGACAGACTTTTTATCACCCTGTGCGCTGATGAAGGCCGCGCTGTGTCACTGAAAACTCCAAACCACTTCCAGACAGTGGACCTTGTGTCAAGAATTATTTGTCAATAGCTTTTATTTGGAGTGTGGGTAACCCAATTTTTCTGCACAGTAAACTTACTGTATGCGTGAGTGTCGTATATGAAATACTGCAACATTAAAGCCAAACAGGAGACAGAAAGTGAGAAATTTTAAAATAGAAGAGACTGACTGTGATGGTGAGGACGCCAGCCAGTCCGTACAGTTTATGATATAACATAGCACCATCTTGTTTACCCTCCTTGGTAGGTGAAAACAGTTTTTGTGTTGCGCAGCAAGTTATTTCATGCCTTTGCTTTGTTTATATGCGCGAGTGGAAATGTGGGAACACACATATGTTCTCCTCAGTGCACTGTACAATAGTGTGTTCATCTATGTGTGTGTCAGTGTGTTCTTTCCCTGGAGAGACATCCTGCCTCCAGCAGTGTCGGAGGGGCTGACAGATGACCACAAGGTCACTTGTCTCTCTGATCTTTGGTCCTCTCAGGAGACACAAACACACTTCAGGGGAATTTCCTGCTCTTTTTATCTCTTTGCCTCATCTTGCTTCTGTTCTCTCCCACTTTGCTCTCCTCTGTTTGTCTTTAAAGACCCCCTCCAGTAAAAATCAAGTTTTAACTTTGTTAATTTGTCCATATGGTGTTCTGTATATGCAATAAGACATTTTTGATGAGTCAGATAAGCAGTCAAAGCCATGGCGGAGCATTTTCGCCTGCAGTGTACCAATGAAAAGTCTCACAATTGTTACATCATAGACTTAGGGTACCAATCCCATATCACTATGTTAACACAAAAGTCCCGTGACCACCAAACACTTTCAGTATGTTACCTTTGGAACCAAAAGTAAACCTTCAGACATGGTACCTAGACCCTAGCTTTTCCACTGCAAACAGTACTCTTAAATGTGGGCGGGGTTGTTGGCACTCACTGCTCTGTCCAGCACTCACTGTATTTCCTCATTACTGGTGACACAGAGGAAAGTCTGCACCTTGTTTATCGTCCACAGAACGAGGCTGCACGCTGATATTTTCAGAACAAAATAGAACAGGCTGCAATGAGTCTCTCCAACAGAATATTTAAAAATAGCGGGTTTGTGTACTTAGTCCTTCTAAGGCAAGCACGGGGGTTTAGTGTTGCTGGAGCCCACAGGAACTACGTTCCACAACGCTTTTTTTTTCTAGGTTTGGGATATATGCAGTCCACATAGCCTGGTTGAAATTAGTATATGTAAACACTTGAAGATCCAAAGTGTATGTTATATAAAAACGTAATGGTCAAAGTTGTCACAGTGACATTTAAGGTGTGTTGATGGATTCACGTCGTCAACTCATACATTGAGTAACATTACAAGTTAACGTTCCACCTTAAAAGTTGCCGGCAGTCGACTGGCAACTTTCATTTTATAGGTACAGTCTACTAATAAAACTCTCCACAGTATGAACAGTGGTTACATGAGCCTCAAAACCAGCCACAACTCAGCCCTGAGCAGCGTGACTGTCCACTATTGACCAATCAACAGACTGCAGTGTTCACAGCTCCACCTTTTAGTACCAGATCTGTGTGCAAGGTACCCCAACAGAGGGGGGACCAAAAGTAGGGTTGGTAGGAGATGTTTCCATTGGTACCATCCACAACTTTTCACAGTGGAACAGAAAAACTGAACTGAACCGAACCCCAGAAATGGGGCTGAAGGATCAGGGGAGAAGCTATGGTTTGCAAAGTAAGTTTCACTTCAACTTATCAGAACCGGCCTGATCGGGAAACAAGTTTTGTCTGACATTAGCAACACGTTTTTCATTGTTTGATAATGTATTCAAGCCAAAGGCTCCTGTTATCTGTTACTGTCGACAAGCAGAGGTGTGTTTGAAGAGCAGAGTCTGAGGGAAGCAGGAGCAGGAGCTGCAGGTGAGAGGTGGGGCTTATTTGCATATTCATGTGTTCACACGTACTAAATGAGGCAAAGATACAGAGTTACATCTGAGCCACTTTAACACACAAAGCAATTTTTCATGGAAAAAACTTCTAGACATGTAATTCTGATGAACAGAGTTGAGTTATTAGGAGTTTAATCAATGCCTGGAGAATAACGCTAACTCTTGTCTCGCACCTTTACACCTTCCTCTATACCTCTGTGTCTCACCCTTCCTCCTCTTCTCCCCTGCTCTCTTCACAACTTCTCACTTATGTTTCTGTCTTCTGTGTCTTTGCTCCTCAAACGAACTCGTCCTGTTTCTCTCTCTGTCTGGCTCTTTCTCTCTCCTGCTCTAATCCATGATCTCCCTGCAGACTGAGGGGATTATTGTATTATTGCTATGTTAGACAGAATTCCTGCAGGACTTCTTGCCTTCTCTCATACTGTAGTTGAGATTATTGACTGGATAAAATGACTGGGACAAAAAGTCAGTTTCTTTTTCTTCTTTAAATCAGAAATTGTAACCTTAAATTGTTCGATAGAATGAAGTTTTGTTCACAAAAACGGATACATATCTGTACTTTTTTGCCCTTTATAAGATGCTTTTTTTATAGTCTCATATGTGTGAGAGGAAGACTTCATTGAAGGAAGGTCACAGAGTCTGTTGTTGAGCTAAAATACAACATTATACAAGCATTGTGACAGATGTTACATTCAGTGAGCTTTAGAAGACTGTACATATGAAAAAGAATGTCACCAGGAGCATTTACCTTGGACCAGGATATAACTTTTTTCTTTAGAATCTGTAATTTCATCTGAAAGGTATTGCACCATATAACATAACAGTCATTTATATGAGGCTCTAATAAAGACGTGTATAAGGTTAAAAGTGATGTAAGTGGAAGGAAAAGCCTCAGCTTAGAAAATAAGCCAACATAGTTGGACAATTTCTTTGTCAATTCAGTTCAAAGGGGTTATTGTGTAAGAAATTGATTGACTTATGTGCAGTGTGTTACCTGTATGTATGAGAACAATTATCATGTCATTATGGTAAAGCTTAATTCCCCATCTCTGCTCTTTTTTAAACCAGTTCTTGTTGCAGGAGTGGAGGTAATAAATGCAATTAACTCCAATTACTATATTTTCTGTGTGTGTGGATCAGTAATTCTACATTTACTAAGCATTAAGTATTTTTTTTTAAATCATTTTAAATATTCTTATTAAGTATTTTCATTTTCCAAGTATTGTGGTTTGTTACATTTAGATAGATAGATAGATAGATAGATAGATAGATAGATAGATAGTATCCAGCAGCTCACATGTAGATCAAACATAACAATTACAATCAATGAATAAACATGCATAAATAAGAGAGTTAAAAACAAAGGAAAAGAAAACAAAAATAGGAGCAATATAACAAATATGATAAATATATAGGCCTTGGTAAAAAAAGAAAGAAAGAAAGAAAGGACAAAAAAAAAAAAAAAAAAGATCTCTCCTAACTAATCACTGATAAGCGCCACTAATCAAACACACTCATGATGTCACATTGACAGGTGTGTGCCGGTGCCTGATTAGGCAAACATGCCAAGATGGCGGAGAAGGCAGCGACATGTTCCTGTTTGTGACGATTACGCGTTCATCTCAAAGTGTTAGCAAAGTTTTAGGAGTTCAATTGGACAGAGAGGCCGAGTGGACTGGTGGACTGGTTGCTGAGGACTTCGCGTGAGACTCGTGACGTTCAGACAGGTGAGTGCAACAAAAACTGTCTGAGGAGGAGCAGTTAATGTTAGAGGCTTGTGTCTGCAATATACTTTGTGCAAGAGCTGCTGCTGCTGTGGAGTTGGTGTTGTTAATACACGTCTGTGTTGTTTGCTTTAGTGACGCGTCATTCTTATTGATTGTTTATATAGGACATGGCAGGTTATTTTATATCTTCATGATGTTTGTTGCACCCGCCGAGGTGTCCCTGGCTCTTTTTATTTGTTGTCCATCTTTTTTCTTTAAATGTCTCAGTTGTATATGTTTTGTGGTTAATTACAGTAAAACACACATGTTGGAGAAAGTTGATTGATAATTGGTCATCAGTTGTATTTACATATAGATAAGAAATATATTGTTGCTTTGACCAGGGGTGTAAATATAGACAGTGCAGGCAGTGCAATTGCATTGTGGCCCCTGGGGTGGAGGGGCCCGTAGGGAGAGTGGGTCGTTGCAAGTGATTCAGATTGCCACCATGGAAATATACCTGTGTTCAAAGATAAATGATAAAAAAAATATACATTATTGATTTTAAAAAGTGCCATTTGCTTTATGTCCACAAAAAGGCAAACCCATCTGCGTCATTCTATTTTCTTATTTTTTTAAATAGTCAGTAGCTCTCTAAAAGAACATTCTGTGCTTTTTCCATAACCTCTTGAGACCTGAACTTTTGTTTGGTATGTATTTTTAAATTGTCCTAGCTATTTGGGATCAGAAGTACCCGATGAGTATGAAAAACTAAACATTGTCAATGAAAATGAAGTCCCAGTGTCCTCAAAGGAGACGACAATGAAGTCCCAATGTCTTCAACGAGTACTTCCTAATTGACAGTGTCTTAGCATTACTGTTGCTAAAATTGGTCGAATTTATTGCCAGAGACTTCGCAGAGATGGCGGCCATCTTGTTTTTACATGGATTACTGTATTGTGCTTTTACTATCACTAGATGGCACAAAAAAGTGTCCAAGAATGAGGACAACAGGTCTGAGTTAAGTAGAATTAAGTATAAGGTCAAGGAAATCTGAAATGTGATGTCCTCATATGAGGACACAGGGTCTCAGGAGGATAATGTTTATAAATATACTATAAAAACTATTCAATTAAATCACTAATTTTTCTCTTGTTTGACATTTTTGTCAGATATGCAGTGATGATTGCTGGGTAATATTTATGTTGATGTCCAATTGTTGTCTCTATTTGTGTCAAGACAACACATGCACGATAGCGAGCACATAATAGTGCGCACTGGAGCCTGTCGTAACTTCCTTATGCCACTGGGTTTGACTGTAAGATCTCTGTGTTGTGATGTGTGAACATTGACATGTTTATACACTATTTTGTAGCCTAAACATGTTCTTAATTTAATGGGTCTATCATATAGTAACATCATCTTCATATCGGCCTACGTTTTTTCTTTATCCTCCGTCCACTGCTACCTTTCTCTTTTAAAAATGTCTGGTAATAATTAGCTGGCTAACCATATAGTGTCACCTGGAAGAGACAGGCGTTTACTTCTCCGTTGAATCTTCCTGGTTTAAAGAAGTGTTGTTGTTAGAATGTCTCTGCTTCCTTGGGAGAGTTGAAAGTGTGCTCCCTGCTGTTATAGGTGACTCAGAGCCGCGCTGGGTACAGCGTTCCAAACTTCACTCCCTGCCTGTGGAGAAGCCCCTTAATCGGGCTGAATGCTGCTCACCTCATCGCCATGGCTGCACTCATCCTGTGTCTGTTGTAAGAAGAGTCTTTATGACTCCTTCTCTATTGCCCACTTCAAAAGAACTTCCTCCTCAATGTTTCGATGAAATCTGACAATAGCAGGTTGCAGAGGCTCCTCTGGTCGTGAGTTTGGTTGCAGGCTGCGTTGGCCATGATCAAACTCAGGTGGCCCAGAGAGCAGGTCTCCCAGCAGGACAGAGAATAACTTGGACATGAAGTCTTCAGCATATTTCTCCTCCCTGTTTCCCGGCAATCCCAATACTTCCACTTTGAGCACCATATTCTCCTCTATTGTTGATCCAAGGTCAGACTGAAGCCCACTCACATCAAGATCAAGCTGCGTTATCCGTCGCTGTGGTCAGTTAGGCTGGTCTCCATCTCTCTGATAGCAGAAGCTTGAGTCGCCAAAGGGTGCTGAAACGATTCAACATGGGTCCATATTGGTTCTAAGGAACTATTCAGTCAAACTATGAGTTTGCTGGTTATACTTTTCCTCAGCTTTTCAAGCTCCTTCACAAGCTTCTCCGTTGTTAGCGGTGGTGCAGCATTACCTGCCACGTTGTTGCAAATATTAGCACCATAGCACCCTTGCTGCTCTGCCCATTTCCCCTCTCAAGCGCAGTAATTAGTTCAATATGAGGACACAATATTTGATGATAAATAGTACTGTAGGAAAAGGTTATGCTGAAATGATAAGGAGCTTGGACAATGTGCGCTTTAACACCACATTGCGTAACCAGAAGTCCTCTCTTTTAAAAATGTAACACAGTAACAATTGCCCAGAGTGCATTTTACTTTTATATAAGTGCACCTTTTACAAATAATTTTACTTGCATAACTTCAAGTAAGAGTCCTTTTACTTGAGCTAGGTATCTGCTGTGCTTCTTTGTGTAAGTGACTCACAGGCCAAGAATACTTAGAAGAAAATCAGACCTTTCCAAGTACATAACATACAGTCTGTTGATGTATTTCAATGGAAACATAGAGTATTAAGAACTTACTGAACATATGTGGTTGATCAGTGATGGGCCTATAACACTGCAAGGCAATAGCATCCTGCACTTGCTTGTTCACACACCACATAAAAGTACATTTTTACACACTGAATAGTGACGTTGCAGTTACGTTTGTGAACTTATCAGATGAACATGCTTTTGTATGCTGCTATTCTGCTCAGCATAGCCAACCATACAGCTCGTGATGACTCAGATTGGCAGACGTTTGGAAATATTTAGTGTTGTGAGAGCTGTGCCCATTGAGGTAGAGAGGTCTCTGTAGTAAAACAGGGAGCACAGAAACAGATTTTTGTTATGTTAGATCTTTCATTGGCAGTGCTAGAGGCCTTCAACTAGTTTGACTTTCTCTGAGTTCCTCAGACACACAGGTTTAGCTTTAAGCTCAACACTAAGTGTGGAAAGTATCCAGTGATCCCTGCTTAAATCTTTAAAATTATCTGTCTTGATTTCTCTCTATCACAGAGTTTTGTAAATGATATTAGCTGGTTTCTCCTCTGAAAAGGAAAAACTCACATATAGCACGGCGGCAGAGAATAAAACGTTGGCTGTATTACTGCCTGTGCAGCAGCTTGAACACATTTGGTTCGAGGTTTCTGCACTTTGCCCAGCATCCTTTTTAAAGTCAGCTTCAGCAGTTTTT
Organism: Cephalopholis sonnerati; assembly: GCA_019142605.1. Classification (NCBI taxonomy): domain Eukaryota; kingdom Metazoa; phylum Chordata; class Actinopteri; order Perciformes; family Serranidae; genus Cephalopholis; species Cephalopholis sonnerati. Next base: position 34,772,256 of record JAGQAX010000013.1, on the reverse strand, counting down.
GTACTCGTCAGTACCTCCAAAATTGCTGTCTTTGCAAAACCATTTTCATTCAGTACAGATGCTCAACAGATGGTCCAGGCTGTTCCAAAGATCACTTAGCACTGGGGTACCATTTTGTACCCACTGGTTTCAATAGAACAAATGCAGAAGGATGTAGGAATCACATCCCTGAATCCTTTTTTATCTTTTGAGTGGAGGACATGATGAGAAAGAAATCTGTAGCCTCATGTATCCTTATTAATGTGTTTGATATGTTCACATAGTTTCCTTGGCCTGTCAAAGTATTTCTGATGCTCTCACTGAGGGGTTTTAGAGGCACATCATCTAAATGCTGTTTGAGAGGAACTGTTTCTCTGTACACAGCTGCTCTTTCATCCTCCTAATCTTGTGCTGTTTATAAATCCACTTGAAGGCGACAGAGACTTTTATCCCACATATTGAAGCTTGAGTGAGCTACTTGCAGTGTTTTTTCCCGTGCTGGATCGATGTCACCATCACTGGCCACACACCCCATCTCAAAGCTGTTTTCTGGATTGATTTTACATGAGGCCTTCAGTCTGAATCAATCACATTCCAACTTATGGCTGCAAATGGTGTCTGTCCGCTGATACAGTATGTGTCACGCTGTGTGAAGACTCAGAGCAATTTTAGGGTCTGGCCTTACAAGAAACTTGTGTGTGTGCCCTCTCGATTCTCTAACGTGCTTTCTTATTGACTTAGTCCTTAATTATCTGTACCCTAACTCACTGTCCAGCAGATGTTGGCTGTAATACAAGTTGAATTATATTCTTTCATTTATCACGAATACAGCAGCTGTAAACACACACCAACCTATACAGTAGCTACTGTAGGATCCTACTGGAACAGAAAAACAATCTTTCGGGAGATTGGACTGTCCATCCTTCCTCCTATAAAAGAGGAAAGGGTTTAGGAGAAATTGAGGTGGATAGAAAATAAAAATGATTAAGAGAAGGAGATGAGAAGAGTGAGAAGGAAGATAAAAATATAATTAAAGTGGAAAAATACCAGACCATTCCAACAGCCCCTCTTTCTCCCTCATGTTTGTGTGCACAGCTTCCTTTCTCTGCTGCCTTCACACTTTACAAATGTTATGTTTAGCACAAATACTTTAAGCACAAAACTGACGTGCAAACAGCTCATGCAACCTTTTAAAATAAACTACAAAGACACTATGTAATTTCACTACCTTTCCTGACATCCTTTATGTTAGTTTCGCTCCCAGTTCATTTCCTTGTGTTTTTTATTATCAATTTTATCTCTCTGCAACCCAAATATAACCTCTATTCCCTGTGTTTGTAAAAAAATAAATAAAAAAAGGCACCAGCATCTTTGCTCCTTAATTATCTAAAAAAGCTGAAATGTGCCTTCTTAAAGCCATACAACACAAGACAAGTATTACCAACCCTTCAACACAACACTCTGTGCAGTTATTCTATTATGCTCTAAAAAATCAATATCAGTTTAAGTGGATGCTATGTTAAGAATATTTTCACCACTCTACCTTGCCATTAGACAACTCCTTTCTTTTGATGCTACATTATCTCAACTGTAGAACAACTATAGTGTGCACAGTAATGACCCTTGGCGAAGTCCCGCCCCCGGACGCAGACTGGCTGTAACGTAGCATAGGGCCGATTTAGACCAGGATACGACAGCAACACAGCAATGCTCCATTGACTCTAATGCAGTTGTTTCAGATTTCCTTCATTTTCAGGCTGGTTTTGTGGATTTGGAGCTAAATGTTGTGCCTGGGGCACGTCGTGTATTAATGATACTCGTTACCTGGAGAGGTTGGAAAAAGATATACGTTTCTTCCCTGTTCCAAAACCAAAATCAAACCCTGAAAAGTGTAGGGTTAGCTAGCTAGCTACTGAAGATATAGCCTACTGAATGTATACACATGCTGCTTTTGCTTTGTAATGATTATAACAGTGAAACAAAGATCGACCCTGCTGTACAGGAACCAGTGAAGGGAAGCAGGGAAACCTTGCTCATATTCAACCAGCTGTGTGTGTTGTTTGAATGTTGTTTGACTTCCCCTGGAGATCCCTGCCCATCCAGCGGTGGAGGTCCAGGTGCTGGCAGCGGCACGGTGGCGAAGCCAAGCACCATTTATCTTCACACACTGTGATGCCACACAGCTGGTTCAACATCAGCAAAGTTTCCCTTTATATTCATTGTCTTCTGTGGCGATCAGCAGTGATGTGGTGGTTCACTTTTACACTGTGATCTGTAGCCTATAGTTGGGCTTTAGCTTCTAACTATCTTTGTCTTTTTAACCTGTTGTTGCTGCTTAGTCAGTTTGACATCCTGGATATATCCTTCAAACACAGACTGTAGACCCCTCTGTCTGCTTCTCTCTGGAATCACTGTTTCATTGTTCCAAAAATCAGTGGCATTTTCTTCCAGAGGTTTTTTTAGACTGTAGTTGTCATTCAATAAAAACACTTATTTTAACAGTTTCGGTAATTCCTCTGCACTGTGTTGCTGTCATCTCTTCCCCATTTCTCTCCTCTCATTGAGCATTTTAGAATGAGCGAAACAGCGCCCCTCTAAATGTCATGTGGTGAATGAGCGGTGAAACATGATATTGCACACTATGGGCCAGATCCTCAAAAGGACTGCACTGCTTTTGCGACCGCTAAACCTGTGCAAATGAGAGAAAAAAATAGCGTGCAATCCACAAAGCACACGCAAAGGGTGAAATGCACGCAAACTGAACACAAACTGCACTGCCACTCCTAGCTGCACCGGTCCAATTTACATGCATGTAAATTAGGGAATATTCATAAATTCAGCGCAAAATTGCCCCCTTCCTATGCAAATAAGCCTCATTGCAAATACCACCTAATCCACAAAGACCAGCGCTAATTGCCACGGGCAGTAAAGCGGTGCTATTTAACGCCAGTGAGACCCGTGTATTAAATCCGCGCAATTTCTCTTTCTCCCACGCCACGCCACTGCCAAAAATATGATAATAATTCTTCAGGAAGTGCAGTTAGTCACAGTGTGGGCTCCATGCTTACTCTGACAGCTGGTTGGACCATCACAAAGGGGCGGGGCTTAGCAAAAGGTCAGTTACACTGCAGGTCAGCTGTTCAGGTCAGGAAGTGCTGTTACGTGTTACGACTGAACCGAAACTTTACTTTCCCAAAAATTTCAAAGATGGTTCATGCTTATGTTTTTCTGGGCTGTTCAAACAAAGAAATGAAAACAATTGTGACTAGTTGTACTGAATAGTCCACCTGCGAGACTGAGACAACTCAGCATTTCCAGTTAACTTTTCTCTCAAGAGTATGATGTAAAAACAAAACAAACAAAAAAAAACACAGCCAACCAAATAAGCAAGAGAGACACTTGCTTTTTTACCTTCACTGTTCACAGAAGCTTCCCCTCTATTTATTTCAGCCAGTTCAGTCTCCCTCCGCAAAAGTTCTTCCTTTGTATACTCTGGTTCAAAAAGTTTTCTTTTGTCCCCACAGTTGGCGTCGGTTCCATAAACCGCTAAAAGTCTGACCACAACAGTTGACCTGCGGTGTAGTACAGTGCGGGGCACAGTTGGGCTTTTGCGTAAGAATGTGGAAGTTCTGCAGTTCAGAAAATGAAGTGCCAAAGGACAGAACTGTCTGACAGGAAGGTAAAGTGGTGAAGATATTCTTAGTGTAGTGGTAGGCCTTTTTTTAATGGCCGAAATGTGTTTTACGGCAGGCCCCCATCCACAGCAATGTATTACTGAGCTTCTGTAATGGTACTCCAGTCTGCTTCTTGAACCTGGGGGTGTGCCAGCTGTCTTCTGCTGTATGTAATACACTGACCATTGAAAAGTACCTCAGATAAGTACAGCCCCTCTTAAAAAACAATCTGAACTGTCCCTTTAAGGTACCATGCTGTTTCCTACTGGTTCACACAAGCTTATGGTTGCTATCGTGCTGATAGGGAGGGCAAGTGTCATCAGGATTATTTTAAGAGACAAAAAAAGCATGTTTAGAGGCATTTTACATCTCAAATAATTGCCTCTGAAGCCCAGTGAATAAATAAATAAATAATCAGCAGACTGTGCTGCACAATAAAAAAACGGTGAGAAACTAAACGGGACAGGACAGAGAAATCTAGTTTTAGTAAATCCAGTTTGGCCCCAGTGATCCTCTGCGCACTCCATCTAATATTGAAGAATGATCCAGATTAGAAAGCTGACAGCAGCTAACTGACCAGCTGTACTAACCCCTCCCCTCTGCCGTCACAGCCAATGGAGCAGCGTAGATTAATGACCCCTCAGACCCCCGGCCAATCACTGAACTCGCCTCTCATCTCCAGCAAGGGATGCCCTTGAGCAAACTCATACACACACTCATTCAGCCAGGGACGCACACACACTTGGCACTCACAAACACACACACAGCTACACACTCACCACTTAATTCAGCCTCCTCGGAGGGCAGCGGGCCGCTCAGTGCTGATGTTTATGGTTTCTCTGAACCTGCAAATCACCGTGGTTACGGCTGGGCGGATTTATGACCACGGCCCTGTCTACCAGCCCTTAGACAAACCATGGATCACCCACACACACTCTCACAGTCACACACATAGGGATGATACACACGCTCAGACAGCACAAAGGTTCTTTGTTGTGTTTTGTGGCTCAGTGTTGCATATAAAGTGACCCAATCCGAGTGTGTCACAGCAGATGTGTCACCTTGCTATTACAGTTTAGCATCCCATCTAACCTCAGCTCACCAAAGCCTGTGAAGAAAGATAGTGAATCATTCACACTGTCAGATTTAATGCTGATAGATATGCAGCTTTTTTTAGGCAAAAGAATCTCAAAAGAATTGCCTTTTGCAAGGAAGGGGACTGTCAGATGACACAGTGGAGTCTTGACTGACAGCAGGATGTCTCATCTTTCAGCTTTTCATGTAACTGGCCTCAGAAGCACCACAGGCTTTAAGGTGTGAAATACAGAGATGAAGGTGAAGATCCTTTCAGGATTTTGCAGTTTATTTTGTTGTTCCTGCAGCTAAAAAAAAAGGTCAGTTTTTAGTGGGTTTTGGGTGACTCAATCATTTTGTTGATTTGTGGTTAAAGTGCGAGGCTTTGTAAGAAATTGGGAGTTTAAGGGGGATCTGTGTTTATGACAGTGCATGCTGCATAGTCTGGGGGGGCTTTGCACCTGAAAAACAGCATTTCATCATGTTTTTTTTTTCTCACCTGTATCCATTTTGTTTTTTGATGACTCATCACGACCTTGGCTGCACTTATGTGGGAGGAGAGGCACAGTCGGGGAAGTGTCAGTAACAATCACGCAGTGAATGCCTGCCGATTCAGACCATGTGTGGGCTGACACTGGCCAATTTGACTCACATTAATTCTTTGGAAGAAAATCAACAATTTTATTCCCTATAATTGAAATGTGTATTACTGTCATTTCACATAGAAGCGTCACTGTGCAGCATGAGACACAGAGGCAGTTTTCGTTCTAGAAACCAGGCAGTGGATGGTTGATGCCCCCCTCCTGTGGACAAAATGATCTCCATGAGGTGCATCAGGATTTTAATATTGTTAAACTGTTTCTTACATTAGGCAGCCGTTCTCAGAGGAACAGAGATGCACCAATTGGCTATTGCTCAAACTAGAAATACCAATTTATCAGACACACATCGGTATCAGCCAAAATTCGCCTTGTTGACTGCCATCGGCCTATCAGTAAATAAGGGGACATTCACTGATGGCACTTGGCAATGTTTTTCTGTTGTGTCACATCAATTTTGCACAGGCTAAAAAGCAGGGCTCGAAATTTACTATGTCCCATCATCCCAAGCAAACGTATTAGGGACAAACAGATATCTTTCCTGGGACGACAGGATGCCGTAAACTTGACTCACCAGGGGACGCACCATATTGTTATGCTGATAATGCTGCACTATGAACAACAAATTGGTGTTGAAATTGTCAGGAGGAGAGCTAGCTAATGTTAGCTGTTAGCAGCTGGTGGCCAGAACTTTCAGCTAACGGAGGTTGCATTGAGTAACACTATGATGAATTGAGGCTCAATTCAGTAAAAATGAGAATTAGGTGGAGGTTAAATCTTACGTTTTCATGATGTGTTCAAATGCAATATTACAAAATTTAGTTTTTGTCAAAAGTTAAATACGTAGAGAATGAGAAATTTGTTGGTGTTTTTACAGCACTAAAAAAATAGATATCCGAGAGCAAATTATATTTTATATATATTTATTTATTTATTTTTATATACATAGTAAAAAGACTTTTGAAGCATCCATCCATCCATTTTCAACGGCTTATCCAGGGCCAGGTTGCGGGGGCAGCAGGCTGAGCAAAGCACCCCAGACATTCCTCTCCCCAACAAAGCATTCCAGCTCCTCCTGGGAGACCCCGAGGTGTTCCCAGACCAGACGAGATATGTAATCCCTCCAGCGTGTTCTGGGTCTGCCCCGGGGCCTCCTACCAGTTGGGCATGCCCAGATCACCTCCAACGGGAGGCCCCCAGGAGGCATCATGATAAGATGCCCAAACCACCTCAATTGACCCCTTTCGATACGAAGGAGTAGCAGCTCCACCTTATTTCTAAGGCTGAGCCCAGCCACCCTTCTGAGGAAACTCATTTCGGTCGCTTGTATCCGCGACTTTCGGACATTACCCAGAGCTCTTGGTCATAGGTGAGGGTTGGGACGTAGATGGACCAGTAAACTGAAAGCTTTGCCTTCCGGTTCAGCTCCCTCTTCACCACAAGAGTCTGGCACAGCACTGCGTCACTGTAGACACTGCACCAAACCAGCTGTCCATCTCACTCGTGAACAAGACTCCCTAAATACTTGAACTCCCTGGCTTGGGGCATTAATTCTCTCCTAACCTGGAGGGGGCAATTCACCGGTTTTCGGCAGAGAATCATGGCCTTCGATTTGGAGGTGCTGACTCTCATCTCGACCACTTCACACTCAGCTGCAAACCGCTCCAGTGCATGCTGGAGGTCACAGCATGAAGCCAACAGAACCACATCATCTGCAAAAAGCAAAATGTGTTCATGTGGAAGAAGGTTATTTTAAAGGTTGTTTCATAAATGTGTATGGTTGAATTTATGCTAATCCAAAGGTAGTGTAATAAAGGGCTGAATGACTTTGAAACAGTTATTAAGAGATCTGTGTTTCCCTGGCACAAAAGGGGGAATAAATAACAACAACAACAACAACCATCGATCATTGGCCAAACTCTTACTTTAAACATTGGTGCATCCCTACCTCTAACTATTTGAACATGAGGTGCTCTCACAAGTTTATTTACTGTAAGGAGTGATGGTTCTGCACCTCCTGTGCTACAATGGGACATCATCAGTTTCCTTTCAAGAAAAGTTGATTTGCTCTGGGCTGCTTTTGCCTTCTCTCACACCAAGTGGCGAGCAAGCCTCAGAATAAAAAGCACATTACTTCTAAAGAGAAGCAAAATATGTTGTTTGATTGGCTATAACTAAAGACAAGAATACCGACTTCTGATAGACATGCTCCTTTCAATCCCACCATGTTTCCACCTGCTCTTACAATGCACTCTAGATATATAAACAAAAGACAGTTATGAAAATAGTCCCAGGAGTCTGTTGAAGACTGGTGCTTCCTTTAGATTTGAACAGCAGTGAAACTCTTTATTTGTAGGCTAAATGTTTTCTGTCTGTGGTGTCAGTGCGTTCAAAAGAAGAGGTTTTCAATATCAGCCACGTATATTATTTCTGAGTACAATCTGTGTCACAAATAAAGAAGCGGCTTGCTGCACACCAAAAAACTCAGCTCTTTTCAGCAAACCCCTCCTTCACTTTTGATTCTTTTCGCACTCTCTGCGCTTGACCAGCTCTTGACTGAATTATATGGCTGTGCAGAGGACTTTTGACAAACCAAATTGTGTTCCTGCTTGCAAGCATTTGTGTGTATAGAAAATGATTGTGTGAGCAATCATATTATGTGTGTGGGTTTGTGAGCATACTCATATCTGCTTTTCTGTGTGTATGCCCCAATGTGTTTGCGAATGAGAGACTGTTATCTTTGACTTTCGTCTATATCATCAGCATTGCATCAGCAGAGAAGTGGAGTGTTATTGAGACTCGTCTCAGAGTAGCTCTTCTCAATCCCCTGTCTTGAGGAACACAAAACTGTTGCTATGGCCCCAAATGCCTCGAAAATCTTTGAATTTTTGTAAATACCCGATGATGAAAATGTTGTTTAAGTCTTCAAACGTGTCTTGAAAAGATGGACAGCTGATGGAATGTGTTTGTATTAAGTTAAAATTGTTTTGTTTTTCCTCTAAGGGTGGGAAATAACACATTAACCCCTAAACTTCCCAGTTTTTTTTACACTCTCTCTGAATCCGGACCAGCTCGGATATGCCTCCAGGTGTCCATGCAACAGAGTGTCTGCATTATGTTTTCCTGCCTATCAGCCTGTTGGATAGTCTGTCTGTTCATTTGTGTGTGTAATTCTACCAAGTGCTGTAGCCAGGGCAGGATTAGCACAGCGTTTCTGTCACTAACACGCTTCATTAGTAAATATGAAGTCAGCCAAGCAGTCAGACAGACGCAGTCTGACAAAACAGCTGAACAAACGGAGAGTGTGCAGAGCAATGTGAGTGGAGACAGGTGGTGAATTTTGGGTCAGCTAAGGTCATGGCATCATTTTAACCATTTTTAATAGGCTTTTTGATATTTTATTTACTGAATGTCTTCAATTCATTAGTCAGTTTATCTTTGGGTTGGGCGATATGGAGAAAATCAAATATGATATTTTTGACCAAATACAGCCATATCGTCAGGTTGAATATTGGTAGGGAAGCAGCTGTTTTGAACTTCTGAGCTGATACTCATGTTCAGAATAACAATTTGGCTGATAGCCAATACTGATACACTTTTAAAAAATTTTTATTTTACTGTTTTAAAGTAATTAAGCCCTTCATTACGTGCATGAATTGAATGAGCACAAATTCAATCATGCAAATGTCTTAAACTTTAATATAACATTTCACATGAAAAACATAAAAAAAAACATCTTTAAAAGCCTTTTAACGGTTTATAAAATATCATAATTTCCTCTCAAAAATCTATTTATATTGCAATGAACACATCAACAAATTTCTTCTTCAAATGACTTTCTTCTTTTCAAGTTTCTCATGGAAAAACTAAATTTTACAAGATTACACTGAACACATTAAATTTCTACGGGGTCATAGTAGACAAAAAAAAAAACTAACTGGGAAATACTGTATTGAACTTGTCTGTAAAAAGGCTATGAAGTCAATTGGTGTCTTCAGTAGAGTTCGTTCACTGGTCGATCATTCCTCTGTTCTAACTTTTCACCATAGCTTAATTTACCCTCATATTATGTATTGTAATACTGCTTAAGCTGCCACATGTCCCACTTATCCCAGTAAGATTTTACTAGTTCAAAAGAAAGTTTTGAGAGTGACTAGCTTTGCTAAAAAAAATCTGAATCATCTGCTTCTCTCTTTAGAAAATATCAGCTGTTATCAATTTTTAATGTTAACATAAACCAGACCTGTGAATTCATGTATAAATATGTATATCTGACTCATGACTCACCTAGCCATGACTTTTCCATAACTTTTTTCAAGTTCAGACATTTACTCATATTCCACAAGACACTCTAAGGACCTTTTATCGTCCATATTGTCGGACTTCTCTTTATCGATATTCACTGAAATACGGGAGACCATCTCTTTGGAACAACCTCCTTCCATCTCAATCATCATCTTCATTATCATTACTCAAAAAACATCTGAGAAGGACTCTAATTTGCAAAGACTCTTTGCAACGAACCTCATTGATTCATTTGTAAATTGTTTGTGTTGTTGTTGTAAATTCTACATCTTTAACCAATGCTGATGGTAGTCAACGGGGCGAATACGATACGATATACTTTGTTGTCCACATAGGGAAATATAAGGAATATCAGCTGATACAAAGTCAGCCAGTTAATCAGTGCATCCCTAATATTAGTGCCTTCACAAAATGTTCCCAAATTAAGATTTTTGATCAATTATCATGAGTAATATGGATACAATGGCTAAGTGGGTAAAGGCAAATAATAGAATGGTTAGTTAGTTGGAACACTCTGGTAAGTTCAGAATAATACATTATTTTACTGTAATGCTGCTTTTAAAACCAGGAAAAGATAACACTTACGATATTACAGTATCTAACATGATATCTAGTCTCATATCACAATATCCTTATATGGATTTTTTTGCCCAGCCCAAGAATAAATTCAGAAGCAAATCCGATGGAATTGCAGCAGGGGTTTGGGCTTTCAAGACAGGACACAGGAAGGGAAATGTAGGGAGAAGTAAAATTAGAAAGGCAGAGAAAGAGGCTTAGGTAGAGATGGAGAAAAGGGGAGAGGAAAATATGGGACACCAAGAGTGTGTAAAAAAGAGAGGAAGATAAGAAGCAGGGCTTTTTCTTTTGGCAGAACTTAATAAAACAGCGCCTACTGTAAAGAAAAGGGAAGACTGATGGAGAGGGGAAAAGTTAGCAGTATCGTTCGTATAAAAAAGCAGGAGGATACAGATGTGGATGGAAAAAGGAGCGAGAGTAATACCAGGAAAAAGATGAAAAGTGAAAAAACTGAAGGTAATATGATAGAGTAAAAGGGTAAAGACATATTGAGGGTAAGAAAGGGATCAAATGGAAAGGGAAAGTGTTTTAAAGAGGAGAGAGAGCTTGATGGAAGCTCTGACAATAATGGAGACAATAAATAAATGTAAGAGAAAAAATCTGAGTGCTGCTGTAATAGATGGGGGGGAAATGGGGAGCATGCTCTGGTTTAAAGAGAGAGAGGAAGATGAAGAGGAGGTAGAGGGATACACCGGAGTCTATCTCTCAGTCTTCACTAGATGAAGACGGAGGGACACCTCGAGAGGAAAATGACGACTTCTTCAAGGAAAGGAGTGCGAGCTTGACTCATCTTCGTCCAACATGATTTCACTCTTTCTGTTAGGGACAGATGCATCGTCGACGCACACAGCACTGAAACAGACACGGTGTCAGACTGCATTGCTTTTAAAAGGCTGTGAAGGGAGAGAAAATGGTGTTAATGGCTCCAAAATGCTTTTAACACTCCTACCCACACAAGTCAGACTCCTGCCTTCTCCATCTTGCTTTCACTGGTCCAATTACAGCGTGAGGCCCCTGTTTGAAATTTAAGATGACGCAAAATGGGCACTGCAAAGAGGAGCTGTGCCATCAAATGGAGGAAAAATGAGGAGGAAACACAAAGTGGTGTGACAGTTATGCAAATCGTAGTTTACCATAGAAATACTGTGTGTTTTTTAATAGTGTATTCAGTGTTTTTTTTATATGTCAGGCAGGATATCTGCAGCTTAATTAAGCATCAGTACAAGCATTTAAAGCCAGAAAATATGGTAGGTGCCGACTTGGGTTTAATACTGGGTGAAGGGGCAAAAAATTTAGGTAACATCTGATGACTGTATGTCATGAGGACAGAGTTTGGGTTGTTATCGCTATAGTAGCTTGCAGGTGCTGGAAAAGGTTCTTTTGATCATGTAAATATCAACACTGGTGTTCTCTGGTGCGCCTTAGTGCTATGTACTGAAGGCCTTTCCTTTACACTGGTGACTTTCTGCACAGCCATCTGAAAGCAGCAGGTATCTGTTCCCCCTGCGGTCTCTAACTGTAGTGATGTTGCGCACAGCAGATCTGCCGGTTACATTTTGTGCAACAAGCAACAAACTTGTGAAATAAACCCTGGGTGTTTCTCAAAGTCAAGGAAGGATCCTTCAGTGGCTGAATTTCAAGGACGCTACGTCATCAAATTCCACCCAAGGACTGCTCCAATTACAGGGATCCTTCAAATTCTACCAAGGACAGAGTCCGTTATTCAAAGAATTTTCAAGGATGTGTGTGTGTATCCTCAGCAGGTATAAAGTACCCATGATTCTTTGTGCACGATTTGCTGACAGTGAAGGTGGGACCTCTTCAGTGAAACCTTGCGCCAGCAGAGCTCAGCAGGATTTAGATAAATATGTCACTTATTTAGATTAATATCTCCAGGAGTTTTTATCAGACAAGCATAAAAAATACTGACAGAAACCTTATAATCTACACTTTCTAATGTGTGCGATGCCAAATAATACGATTTTTAAAATTTCGTGATAAAGATAAAATATCAAAGCTTTTAAATTAATCATTTACAGCAGTGATAGAGCACTAAGTGCCACAAAAGTTTCATTTAACTTAGCTGTTTTTTAAGTATAATCCATAAATATATTCTCTCATACTGCTTATGTTTGTTCAAATTGTACAACAACACTAGATCGTGCCAAAGTTATCACAGTACCCTGAAACCCCCCCAGTATGCCGAGGGTTAATGACACACACCTGGGGGCATTTGTTAGCCTGCTGTGATGTGTGTTCACCGAATGCTTGGAAGGACTCTTGCCTTGCCTCTGTAGGATCCTTCCTTGGAGTATTACCAAGGAAGGATCCTTGACTTTAAGAAACACCAACTGCTTCTGTTCGCATCAGACATGTCATTTTGATGAATAACTTTACACAGTTTCTTCTACACATTAACAGGTGTGTTGGAGACACCTAATGACAAATTGAGAATCTCTTAAAACTTCTTAATTCGCCTTTATTATTATCAGGACTGTCTCTTCCTGTTAGTCTTTCACCTGGTGAATCCATCCTTAACACCAGTTAAGCAGGGTTATAGCTGCGCATCATCTTTTTCAAATGAGGTCAGCCAATATGTTGCCAGGAGCTTCACATTTTTAATTATAATACAGGTACATGTGAGGTTGTGATGAGCAACACGGTGTGGTAGAGATGGTTTGGGTTTCAAATTAAAGTTCAAAATGTTGGGTCCCATGTCCCATTCAACAATAGGTTTCCTCTGTGGAAAATCCTCAGCATGGTTTCCAAACTGTTAGTGCCTCATGATGGGGAGAGCTCCGTGGTTAAACAGGGTGGAAGTAGTGAAAGTAATAAGCCATGATTGTCACAGCTTTTAATGTACCTATCTATAATAATGTGTTCTTTCTGATTCCACCCTGTGTCCAAATGTGCCACAGGTGCGCCAAGTCAGCCTCACCACAATTGCCACAGGTGTGCTTGGCACGCTCCCGACACATTTGGCAGGGTGCACCTGTCTGTGATCTGGCTGTGCCACTTGGTTGATAGTAGTAGAGCCTGTGGTGTCTTCTTGTGCACACAGAAGGGGGGGGGCAGTGGGTAGACCTTACAAGTTGTATGAATATCCAGCAGAATGTGTTGTCCATGAAAGCCATTATCTCCATTGACATTTGTGTGGACACGGGAGCTTTACACGGATCCTGAGGAGCTGCAGTGTTTATTCATGAACAAACTTAAACCCAGTCTGTACATTTACTACTGCTTGACAGCTTTACTGCTAATTTCTTTTTCTCTTGCCAGCATCTGTCTGCACTGAGCACATCCACTGTCACTCTTTCTCTTATCTGAAGACACAATCGCAATTCTATAGCATAGTGTTGAGTGGCTACTCCTTTTAAGGAGCTGCTCTTATATGCATCAAACTGTGTATGATATGTGCAGGATTTAAACACCCATCTCACCCATTCCTACTCCTGCAATCACATCACCCTTGTCCTCCTGAACCTCCACTGGCTCTCTGTCCCACAATTCATCCAATTCAAAGTCCTTCTCCTCACTTATAAAGCCGTCCATAACCAGTCCCCCTCCTACCTCAAAGACCTGCTTCACCGCCACACTCCTTTGTGCAGCCTCCGCTCCTCTGATGCCAACCTCCTGACTCCACCACACAGGACCAGGCTCTGGACCTGAGGCGACAGAGCCTTCTACATAGCTGCCCCCTCATCCTGGAACTCTCACCCCAAACACAGTTGAGACTGCACTGACCTTGCCTGACTCAAATCACTCATCAAAACTCATAAACTAATATTTTAGAGCTCCCCCTAAATTTCTCAAATGAGACTTCACAATATTTCAAAACCCTGCTAAAAGAAATGGACGTAATCCCCAGCTACATGGAACCTGGCTGTGCCTCAGACGTCAGGCTGCTTCTGTTCGATTAAGTATTCAACTGTTTAGATTATTCTTTTTTGAAAAGTAACATAAAAAAAAGTAAAGGAAAAAAGTTGAAATTGACCCTCGGTTCAGTAAAAGAGGAGTGCGCTGCACGACCATAGAGGTGTGGGTGGTTCATAGCTTTTAAGCAAGTCTAATACACGATACAAAGCGAGGCCAGTCACTGCTGTACAGAGAAGAAAAAGAATCTTGAAGTAAAATCAAGTTTGCAGTGAAAGCCAATGGAGTCATCAGCAGACAGGTCTAATGGACATATTGAACAGTGTTAAGAGTTATTCTAACCTCGGTAAATATTGGATCAACGTTGGCAGTTTTACGAATTTATCCGTGCATATCCATCAGTATTCCGACCATGTAATTAATTAAAGGGTAAATGTATCTGCTATGATGTAAAGTCTCTGACACCACCGGCAATTTTCATGAAATATGGAGGGACGATGCATCTTGTCACTACTGCCCAAGGGTCGCATACATAATGCATCAAGCACGACATTTTTACTGTTGGAATGTCTAAAAGCACCATAAATGATCTTCTTGATGTATACATTTGTTCATACCGCCCATATGACTGAGAATCAACGCTGTGTCTACAGCTCTGTTTGTTAGTCAGTCCATATGATCGACTCCCAACACATTTGTCATATGTTGTGAGAGCTTTACGTAGCTGAATGTGGCTGCAAAAATCTTGCAATAATAAAATGTTAATCAGAAGCAACAAATAAGCAGCCAGGAGCCAAAGCCCCCCCCTCCCTCCATGTTGCACTAATATATATGTATAAAAAAAGTGTATCCCTGAGTCAGGATTTTGCACAGACATGAATAATGGTCTAGAAGTTTCCACCAACATCATCAAAAACAGGTCAGGCGCTCGCAGATTCTCACTGTAAATTATGTAGCTGAGGGGCATCCAGGGCATCCAGTCTGGACTTTATTTAGTGACATTGTGTGCGTCTGTGTGTGTGTTTGCAGTTGTGTGTTCGCTTAAGTGTGTTCGTCTGTGATTATTGCACACATCATCATCCACATACAGTATCTATTGTGTGGGTATGTGTCTGTGTCTGTGTGGTGAGTTATGAGTTATGGCAGTCAGACGGAGGTGTCAGAGAACAGACTTCCTCTCATGCTGCAGATAACCTGCCCGTGGGTGTCTGCACACACACACACACACGCGGGCACACGCACAATCACACACAGATAGAAAGACAGCCTATCTCGCATAAAAATACACACATTGAGGTAAACGCAATAACAACTTATGAAGACATACAAAGGTCAAACCTCATGCTGCCGTCAGCGTCAAGCTTCTTGTAACATTTGTGATTACTGCTGTGTTTTCCACATCACCAGTCCAACAAACTGTCCCCCAGTGATGATTACGTAATGCAAGGTAATCAAGCTTTTTCAGACTCTATCTTAGATGTTAAATGGCTTTTCTGTAAAATGTGTCTTTCCAACAGCTGAACCCAGAGGAAAATTAATAACTTTATTTTTCTCCTTGTCACTCCACCTCTGTCCTTGTCTTCAAAGAGCACCCCAAAAAAAACTGCCAGTCTTTCACTATGACTTTATTCCAGTAAAAACAATAGCTAATGGCCTGTTTACCACACCAGCACTGAAAGCATCTTTGTCACGATGACGGAACGAAGCGCTAATTCATAAAGCGCTCCTGTCTTTTACCCACACCAGAATGAAGTGATTGCAGTTTGGAAGCCTTGACAAAGTGCCTGATGTGAGCAGTTTGTTTTGCAGAGGGGAGTGTTGCTGCAGAGGTTAGCAGTTCATACCGGTTGTTTACTCAGTAGGTGAAGTCATGTCTGATTTGTTTGGCCTTGAATATGCTTCTGATTTTCTTGAGGAATGGTGTGTTTGTGCAAGAAATTCTGCACACTTTCTTGCTATGTAAACTTTTCGTGTTTATTTTGTTGGAATTGGATATGAAAACTTCTCGTCAGTGTTCTCAACTGACTTATTTCATTTGATAAAACTGTTGATATTGACAAAGTTTTCCTTTAGGGACATAATTTGCAGTTGGAAAAAAGGTAATAAATCGCAATATATCGCAATATATTTTATCGCAATACTCAGCATATCGCAACTTGTTTAAAATTGCAATAATATTGTATCGTGGCTCATGTATTGTGATAATATCATATCACGGGGCCTTAGATCATGTGATTAATTAAAACTATAGAATACTACTAAATGGACTTTAGTTGTAGTGCGGAGTTTGCATGTTCACGCCTTGTCAGCGTGGGTTTTCTCCAGGTTCTCCAGCTTCCTCCCACCATCCAAAGACATGCAAGTCAGGTTAATTGTGGATGTGAACATGAATGGTTGTCTGTCTCTATATGTCAGCCCTGCAATAATCTGGGTGTCCAGGATGTACCCCGCCTCTCGCCCAATGTCAGCCTGGATAGTCTCCAGCCCCCCTAACTTTGTTTGCCAGGAGCAGACTTACTTACAACCTTGACTTTATGACAGGACTGTGTTGTTGTGTTGTTTTATAGGGATAAAGTAATAGACTAATATCCACATATTAGAAATGCAACAAACGTACACACACACACACACACACACACACACACACACACACACACACACACACACACACACACATTACAAAATGAAGGTAATTTACCTGAACAAGGACCTGAGCTTTTGCCCAGTATAGAAGAGATGCAGTACTTAACAAATGTACAGAGAAATGTAACATTTTACCACCAATAGTTTGCTGCAGAGTCATTGTGAATCATTTCTCTTTGCAGTATACCCACATTTTACTCTGTTACTGGTCTTAATATAACAGCCCTGTCAGCAAATGTGAAACAATCTGTACCATTTTACCTTTACATTGAATCTTTATGTTGCCATTATTATTGAGCCACTTTTTTTCCTCATGTAGCAGCTGTTTAAGCACTAACAGTGGGAACTGGAAGTTAAACAGGGAGTTTAGTGCGGCTCACATTCCTGTAACATAAGTGGCTGAGTGTTTATCAAGCGATTCAGGGAAACAACCTTGGAATAAGGTTTTAAAAAGAAGCCAGGGATAAAGTGTGGTGCATTCATGTGTGTGTGTGTAAAGACCACAGAAATTCCTCCCCAGCTGTGGTTTAGGTAGAGTTTTTATTTATTGTTTATTTAGTTGCTTAGAGGTTTTCTATGAGGCATCTCACACTCACTGGGTCTTATGAGTCGAACAGTACTTGGAGGCAGCATAACAGCCACTGGGTAAACACAGCAGATGCCTCTGGATTTAAGGATACAGCTGAAACTTTTGCTGTTTTTCCTCAGTCTCTTGCCACCACTTGTCTCTTACCATACAGGAATAGTGGATTTCTTATGAATAAAATAATTACTAAGCTATAGGTCATCTTGCAAGTAAGGATTTATTATAACTGTAGTTTTATCATGATTAAGATTCTAGTCAGTTCGGTCGGTCCACCACTTTGACACATACTGAAACATCTCAACAACTGTCTCAATAAAAAATTGTGATTCTTGCACACACTTCTTTACTTTTGCATGTGTGTTTTTTTTTTTAATAAATCGTTTGGTCTCAAAGACCTCTCTCAAGACTTAATTTTTGATTTTCTGGGGGACCTGATTCCCTGCACCACTAAATAATCAGGGTGTGTGTGTGCTGTCTTTGACATAGTTTTTAAGTTCTCCCATATCCAGTGAAATATCTCAATATCCATTGGATATTGCTAAGAACATTGTGCAGACATTCATAGTCCCCAGAGCATGATTCTTATTTAGAGATGACTAAATTCTGATCTGTTTCTCCTAAACCCCATCCTTAGGAGAAATAAGGAGCAATAGGATAAATCAGTAGGAGTTTTCTTGCTGTGCTCATAGGCTTCTTCTCAGAGGCTTCTCAACTCAGAGAACAGATAAAATACAAGACTTGAGACTTTGATAACAGAACAGAATTTGATAACAGAGACAAATTTCTGAAATCGTGCAGCCTCATTTATAGCCAATCAAGTTTTCTTTTGGATCTTACTGTTATTTCGTGCTGATTATTTCAGGCAAATAAATATTACTGCAGTTAGAGAGAGGAAAAAGAGCATTTTAAGATCTTAAGTTAGGATCAGTCTATGACAAGAGAAGGCTGTTTACCAGGAGCTGAATTTAAGAAGTGAGAGAAAATGGTCAAAATCTAATATTGATGTTATACTGAGCTCAGTCATGTCGAGGAGAAATAGGCTGGACAAAGAAGAGATCTTATTTTGAATTGTCCTTTCCTCTGGGGTGGCAGCTCAGCTTCAGCACAGTGAAACTGCCTTATTGAGTGTTTTTTACAGGTTTAAATCACAGGGTCCATTTGTTTTGAAGAACAGGAGACCTCTGCAGATAATTTGGCTCCCAGTAAGTCGGACGAAGTCCCCCAGCTCTATACTCAACTGTAGCCTATTTGTCATTTTTTCAGCTTGTCTATGCTTCGATCTGATCAGAGATACTGTCACTACTATGAAAGTTTCTATCATGTGCACTTATCTACACCAAATAGATATACATAGTCTGTTCCAGTGAAGCAGCTGACGGCATCTGTGTTCAAGTAATGTGATAACAAACACAACAACCCCACAGCTACCAAACCGTCCCTAGAAAACCTCTATCACAATGGCTGTGTGTGTATAAGTGTGTGTCAGATGTTCTGAGGTTAGCTTGGTAGCCTTCCTACCATGTGTTTCCTGTTTTTTTGCACCTTTTTTGGTCGGACTAACCCCAGATCTCCCAGGCGGACTTCTCTCACGCGCGCGCGCGCACACACACACACACACACACACACACACACACACACACACACACACACACACACACACACACACACACACCACACAGTGGAGTCACAGCCGTACTCACCATTTCAAACTGACCATTTTAGGCACACTTTCCTGCTTGGAGCGGTCACTAGGTGAAATATGTCACTTTGTGATGTTGTTTTCCAGAAGCTGCTATTTCCGTCCTTTATGTTGTTTTTGGATTCACTGCGTCCCCTCCATCTATCTTTAGAGGCAGTCAGGTGTGTGTGTTTTAATGTGTGCTGTTTTATTTGTTATGCTTTCTTTTTCTCCTTGCTTTTTTCTGGAACAACACAGAGAATGAATGAAATTAGGTGTTTTTTTTTTTTTTTTACAACTATTATTCCTGTTTGGTGGGCTCTGGATGGGATGAGAGCAGGGGAGTGACAAGGGAAGGGAGCCTTTCATAGGGTTTGATATAATAAATCTTGGTGGGTAAATTTTTTCGTGGCTTTTTTGGGGGGTGGGGGGTGGGATTTTAATTAATCTGTTTTTATTTGTTGGTGTTGTCTGCCACTAGGGGTCTGTCATTTAGAACAACGACAAAAGACAAAGCAATGTCGTCATTGTATTCAGTTTATCCTGGTTAGATTCCTTCAGTGTTCATTGTTCAGGAGGTTTTTTCTAGGAGCCTAATTATCCACAGAGGTCTCCCGCTCTCCAAAACAAATGGACCAGGCAATTTAAACAGGTAAAAACACTGAATAAAGCTGTTTCACTTTCACATTAAAAATCAGTGTTTTTCCACTGCTGTTTAGCACAGTAGGGACTGAAGCCAAGCTGCTAACATTTACTCAGCTTGCTTCTCTTAAGATCCAGACGTCCAATGACTATAATCTGTCATCTGGTTAAAACATATAGTTAAAACGACCAAGATCTGTAAAGTGTATTCTAACAATGTGGCTTAAAAATGGATGAAAGGCAACAATATGATGCCACTGCCAGGTGATGGCGACCAAATGACACGGACTGCATCCTATCACTGATTTCTCTGGGTTTAAACATTGTTGGAAATGTCTGGGATAATATAAGTACTCAACTTAACAAAACATAACGTTAGTCTAGTTGTTTTTAGACATTTTAATGTGGAAAAGTTGTTACATTGCCACCCTAAAATGGTCAGTAAAAACAGAAATTCAACAGCTATTGCAAAAGCATCCAGAGCAATAAGGAGGGATGTGACAGACAGGAAAATATTCATTGCCAATTCCAATTTCTGTATGCAGTTTGTGTCACTGCCAAGCCATTTCTTGTCCAGGAAACATCAGTTGCCTCCCACACAGTGAGGAGCTTCACCTTGGGAGTTTCATGCTGTCTCCTGCAGATTGCCCCATCCCTGCTGAACAGGCGTCCTGATCAACCTGTAGGAGTTATGCAGAGACCAGGGCATGATTGGCAGTGTTGTGAGCACTTGTGCCAACTCTGTTTGTTACATGGGCTGAGCGAGACGCTCTGCTGCCAGGAACTGAATCTGGGTGAAAGCAAGTGATAATTTTAGTACTATTTCCTCACAGCACGAAGGACCAGCTTGCAAATCCCAAAATTGGTCCAGCTGTTGGATGACTGTAGTTTGTTTTGCAGGTGTTATTCCAGTCCGACAGTATGGCCATTGATTCCGATGGTAAAAATATCTGTTTTAACATTTTTATCTGCACTCATTTGTCATAGTTGGTGTTGATTTTTTCCTGCTATAAGTGTACATATATTGTAACAATACACAAAATATCATGTTTCTACATTGTCATGACCCAGCTCATAAGCCATGACAAAAAATGGAGAGACACGGTATTAAACTGAAAGGTGTACGAATTTATAATTCAACAAAGGATCATTTCAAAAACGTAGTAAAGTCATGAGGTGTGTAAGTCTGCGTTTTAGTGTGTTGGCTGATGCATGAGTGAGTGGGTGATGTATGTAAGGTGTTGTATGGTGTGGAACTTAAACTAGAAACCAGACTGAAGCCAACTAAACAAGAACACGGTGCCAGATGAAGGGAGAAAACAAATCAGAGAGGGCCGTCACACCCCCCCTCATATAAAAGTGGTTCCACCATGATCTTTGCAAGCTGAGAATAAACAGTTAAAATTGGCATTCCACACTGAATTACCTAGTCCTTAGTCTCTTTAATTCAAGGTAATACACAAAGTGCACCCCCACCAATCCCAGACAAAACCCCACCAATATCCGAGCCGCTTTTTCACAGGTTGCCCTCCCTCTGACATCACCAACCTTGGTACCCGAGGAGGCATCTTTAAGACTGTAGAGGGATACAAACAAGATCATTGTGAAAGGGTTACAGGCAGAGCAAAACAGACATGAGGAGTAATGCACAAGAGAGCGGGAGTGTGTCAAGAGCTGAATCCAAGTGTCCAGACTTCACCGCACTTGCAGATTCATTTGAGGGCGCGTTCCTGGGAAGTCTGGGAGTGCTGAGGGCTGTCCAAATCCACAATTCATCCAGTCAACAAGAGACCTCAAGCACACTTTCTGCAGGCTTCCAGAGAGTCCGTTTGAGGTGCAGACTTGATTTAATAACCCACAATTCAATGAAATACGGACATGACAACATTTTTTTTTTTTTTTTTTTTTTTTTTCAGTTGCTGGAAAAAAAACGTATGAATGTGTAAAATAGTTATTCATAGTTAGGCCTATTAAAATGCTACTTAAATTGTGTAGGCCAGATATAATATTCAACTACATCAAAAAATTGGCCAAAAAAACAAAAAAGAAGGTTTCTAATGTAAGTAATGCCCTAATTATTGAGTTATAGTGGTGTTTTTGTTTACAAACATTTTTGTTTTTGAACGTGTGTAGCCTATTATATAGAAATGTATTAATACATCTTTGCTTAGGCATAAAAAAGGCTATACATGGAATTTATATCTTTATATGACATTTAACGAGTAAAACAGTCTCGAGGGCTGTCTATCAGCAGCTTGCAGTCTTTACCCTTGCAGACTTTACGTGATGACAGTAAATACGTCACACTACGTAAAACTGAAGGCCACGAGGGGTCAGTCTGCAAGTGCAGAGGGTCGACATTTGTATTCAGCCAAGGCCCAATCCCTGACTACATGACACTAACAAACAGAAAGATAACTAACCTTTCCCATTTTGATCCCAAGCATATAGCAACACCCATTGTCACTGCCACTTTAAGAGATCAAACTGCAACAAACTCAATGTTAAGAAATTGTTACCAAACCTAATGGGAGAAAACTCCATTAACCAAATATATACATTAAACCAAAATTCACAACTGGACAAGGCCCCAGTTTGTCATGACCCAGCTCACAACCCATGACAAAAAATGGAGAGACACAGTATTAAAGTGAAATGTGCACAAATGTATTATTTAACACAGGATAATTTCAAAAATATAGTAAAATCAGGAGGTGTGTACGTCTGTGTTTCAGCGTGTCAGTGGATGCATGATTGAGTGGGTGATGTATGTAAGGTGTTGTATGGTGTGGAACTTAAACTAGAAACCATGCCGAAGCCAACTAAACAAGAACATGGTGTGGAATGGAGGGAGAGAACAAACCAGAGAGGGTCGTCACAACATTCATCAGAAAAAATACATGACCTGATACAAATGTTAGCCTGCTAAAGGTTTAGTGGATGGTTGCAGCTAGGTGGACTCATGGTGTTCACGCCTGTTTTGGATGTATTTGAAAAAGATTCTGTAAATGGAGGCAGCATTTAAGACTGACATTAAGACGTCT
This sequence comes from Cephalopholis sonnerati, assembly GCA_019142605.1. NCBI lineage: Eukaryota > Metazoa > Chordata > Actinopteri > Perciformes > Serranidae > Cephalopholis > Cephalopholis sonnerati. Next base: position 34,749,583 of record JAGQAX010000013.1, on the reverse strand, counting down.
ACATTAATGACGTGAAAAGGTGAAGGGTGGTTCAGGGAAAGACAAGTGGGGTTAGTCTAATGAACAATTTAAATTTGATGTTGATATTTACATTCTCACTCATCGCTGTGACTCAACATCCACTAAACCGCCATCCAGTGATGTGTGTGCGTATGTGTGTGCATGCCAGTAAAGATCCAGTAGTTTCACGAAGAGAAAAAGACTTAAATACATCGCTTGGGAGGTAAAGCTCTTAATCCCATTTAAATGCGACTCAAATCTGTGTTTTCCTCTGTCTTGTCGATGTTTGCAGTTTTCCTTTTGCTCGGTTTGATGTGTTGTAAGTGTGCATGTCTGTACGGCCCTATGCAGGTTTGTGTGTTTACTTATACATGTTTGTTTGTCAAAGGAGTGTGTGTGTGCGTGTGTGTGTGTGTGTGTGTGTGTGTGTGTGTAAGCTCTTTAAGCTTGTGCACCAGGTAATTCAAATAATTGAATAGTCTGTAAGAATAAAGTGTGCCATGAGGTTCCTGTGCTGCCAGAACAAACTCTTTTATAGCTAATACCCACACACACACACACACACACACACACACACACACACACACACACACACACACACACACACAAGCACACACGCAGATAAATGCACACCACGCAGACACAGCAGTGAATCACTTCCATCAAATTAAAGTGACTCCGGCGCCTCAGGGCTTGTGTTATTTGTTTCTTCCTGTACCCGTCTCCCTCTTCCTTTCTCTCTCTGATCCCTTTGCCCTGTTCTCTTCCAATATGACACTGCTGTAAATGTAATTTCCCAAACCTGACTTTTCCGGAACATAGAAAAAAAATTCAAGTATTTGTTTGTGCTTGTCTCCATCCTTTTAGAAGTCACATGTAAAACTTTTTAAAACCCTTAGATGGTGTTTTCATGCATCCATGGGCTATAAAATATAGAAAGACAAAGCACAATAAAACATCCTGTTCAAGAAAAAAGTTATTGTCTTTAATACTTCAAAAGCTGTTGTAATATACTGTCAGGTGGAATAAATAGTAGCCTGTCTCAGCCGTATTTCTTGAAGATTTGAAGCCGCTCCTGAATCTTACCACGGAGACGCTCGCAGTTTCCCAACCTCAGTGGCGACCCACAGAGAGACGAACACCTCACTTCTTGACTTGCACTTTAAGTTAATCATTTATTTAATGGAACAGTTTGGATCTGAGAATGTCATTTTTATTGGACTATTTTAAATGTGCAAGTGAAGACCCACAAGCACGACTGTCCGTTTTCTCCTTATGTCTGCAGAATCCTCACATACAGTCTTTCTCCATTATTCAAAAGAAATATCTAATATTCATACCTAAATGAAAGCTGTTCTATAATGTAGTGTGAAAGAGAGGGGGAGATGGGAGCAAGGGACAAGGAGGAAAGAGGTTGGGAAGGACAGAGAAATGATGGTGCGTGTGTTGTGTATGCTGATGTCTGTATTCAAGTGAATTTTCAGAAAAGAGAGAAGTTGAAAAAACAGAAAATCCAGAGAAGAATCAGCCGAAGGGGAGAAAAAAGTGAGAGAAGTGAGGTTGAAGTGTTGAAGTCAAACCTTCACCCACACATTTCTAAACAAACTCCACACACCTCTTATCCTTGGAGATGAGGCGAACAGTGGTGTTTTGAGCACCACAGTCAAAAAAAAGCCTGAATGGTTGAATTGGATGCTGTCATGGTTTAACATGTGTTTGACACTGGCCAGAGAAAAAAGAAAGGACAGATGGACAGATTTCTGATTTTTATTTCTGCTACATGTCAGCTGTGTGTGTGTGTGTGTGTGTGTGTGTGTGTGTTTGGGACATAGGGCAGTGCTGTCTCACAACATCGTGTCTCAGTTATGGGTCATACTTTCACCATTCTTTCCTACACGCCTCAATGACTTCATCAGCTCCCCTCTAAGTCCTCATCATTTGTCTGTGTGTCGCTTTTTCTACATCTGTCTGTCTCTCTAAAAGCCTCTTTCTGTCTCTTAAGTCTTCTTTTCTGTTTGTGTCTACTCCTTTCCATCAGTTCCCTTTGGTCTTCTTCCTCGACTCTTCTTGTCCAGAACCGTCTTTCCCTGTCAAGTATAAACTCCTTCTCATTGTTCCTCTTTGTCTTTAGTCAATTCATCCAACTCTTTCCTTCCTAAACACTGTCCAGGCTGATTAACTGTGATGAGCCTCCACCCAAAATTAGCTCATGCTTTGCGCTTTACTTTTTCTCTTGCCTGTTTCTCACTACAAAAATAACCCAGCTCTCTTTTTCGTTGGATGTCAACATGCTGACTGCAGCCAAATCCAAACCACAGCTGATATAGGTACATTTCAACAGTTAGTTAATATTACATGATAAAGAAAAATCTTATTACAGCAGCTGTCGTGACTGTGGACATCCTGAAAAGCAGAAGAACAAAAACAGATTTCTCTTGAAGGTTTTCTTATTCCTGAATTGTATCTAAATTAAACTATTGGTGAGCTAAGCTGTGATTAAACAGTGAGGTCACCAAAACTACAAAAAGCATTTTTCCATTTACTTCAATTCCTTCGCTTCCCTCACTGTTTTCATACTAGAGGTGGGGAATAGGTGTTGTCTACCATCCATGCTACAACTACACAGTAAATGGAAGGTACAGTTTATTTGACAAAACTGTAGCTATGAATTAATTGAATATTAATCATATTAAAATATGTAATGATAATTAATAATGAATTCATGAAACTGGTGCAAGTGAGCAAAGTAAGCAAATTTGATATTAATACAGTCAAAATCCAAAAAGTAGATAGGCCTATCACATTACTGTATGGATGGATAGATGGATTAATATATTGGATAGATCCATGAATTAATGAAGGATTTTTTAACTACAGTCAGAGTGCCTCAGATGCATTTTTGGATTGCCTGCCTGTCCCATGGACTTTTACACTGAGAGAGCTGGCCATCTAAGATATTTAGCACATTGAGCTGCTTATGCGTTCCAAGTTTTAGGTCAGTCGGACTCACCACCGTCCGAAGAGTGTGACCTTTCCAAAATTGAGATTTAGGGGGACATGAAGACAAAGGCTTGTTGCATAAATGATGTATACTCTAAATCAAAAACTATAAAATCAAGTCTCCTTGGAAAACGATCCAAGGCACACTGTAGGGTTTGTGCAAAAATTAAAATGCTTTTATTTTACATGGCAATATAGATTAAAAAGACCATTGCATTGCGAGTCACAGGTCTTCATCAGGGTCATTGTCTGAGATTTAGGGGGATTTAGTGGCATCTGCTCGTGAGGATTTCAGATTGCAACCAGCTGAAACTTCTCCCAGTTTGAATTCCTCCAGTGTTCATTGTTCGTGAGGTTTTTACTGGGAGCTGAATTGGTGCCTTTACCTCTCCAAAAGCACAGACCAGGTGATAAAACTGGTAAAAATACTGAGTAAAGCAGTTTCATGTAAAAAAAAATCAGTGTTCTTGTGACACGCCGACATGAAAATGGTAATAGCCCTATCTAGAGCCAGTGTTTAGTTTGTCCATTCTGGGCTACTGTAGAGACATGGAGGTACAACATGGCGATCTTGGTGGAGGAGCAGCTGCTTCCTGCATATATATATGAAAAGCTCATTCTAAGGTAACATAATTACAATGATCCTTAATTTCAGGTGATTATACACTAAATAAAACACTTATTATATTGTGTTCCATTTCTGCCATTATATAGCCCCCTAAATTCGACACACTGAACCTTTAATAACAGTGACACCATGTGACCAGTTGGAATTCTTGGGAAACATTTGCACATAATTTCCAGTTATTGGCCAATGTTTCATGTTTCTAGTCATTCCAGCTCACAGCAAACCGAGTCTCTGCACAAGAAAACCGATCATAAATTAGCACAAACCCAATGTGGTTTTGCCCCTTTGGGGCCTGAACCCTAAATATTGATCACTGAAGCTTCAGACTTTCAAGATGGCAATCAGGTGGTAGCCTAACAAGTTGGTCTACAACATGTTAGTCTTCAAAAGAATTCCTCAAAAATAACCTTCGCTGCAGCACACACTCCTCTGATGTGCAGCCCTGGTGTCCCCAGAGTAAATTGTCAAGCTGTCAACCACCGACCAAAGAAAGAAATATGAAAATGGTTTAAGAAGCGCAGAGAGCGCTGGAAGGTATTATGTATGTAAGAGGCCAGTTCCATGACTAATATATGACCATAAGATTGAGAATCTACAGTTCCTTTAACACTGCTTCCAGATATGCACTTAAAGTAATACCATCAGAGAAAGAGGAAAAATGGGAAATGACAAATGGGATATATATAAAAAAGACGATAGAGAGAAACATTAGAGAGATATTGTGACAGAGGTTTGAATAAAGGCCCTCAGATGTTTCCCTCCATCTTTTATGGTTTCATTTCCTGGTTTCCCGGGTAACAGCTGTGTGGTGATTTGTCCTGATAAGGAAGACAAAGGAAGCATCATGGGACAGAGAGGATAAGAAGGAGAAGAAAAAAAAACGGAAATGAGAAATATATGTGAAACATGCCTGGATAAAAAGGAAAGTGAGATGCTAACATGACGAAGCACTGCAGAGACTGAGTGGATAGTTTATCTATGGTTGGACAACATGGACCCCCTTTAACCTTGCACTAAAATGTGTTTTTGGGTGATCAAACTACAATCGGATAGTGCTTTACCACATCAAAATACAGGTATAAATACACCCAAAATGCATTGAGGATGGATTGTGATGGGATCGGCCCAACCACCTCCAGAGGTGGTCAGGGACACGTTTTGTACACAAGTATAAATGCATGTGTGTTTTCAATCCACTTAAAGTAACTACATGGGTTGAAATAGGCCTATGTAATAGCTAGGCAGCAGCGACTCTCCTCACCTGAGGTTGAAGCTGCGGGCTCATGGTGGCCTCTCTCTCAAGTAATGCTAACATTACTGGAGTGTCTGCCTCATCTTTAAGGGGCTGCATCTTTAACTACCTGAAAAGTGCGAGGCGCTACCTTTATTGCCTTTTTTGAGCCAGCTTTCAAGAGTGCAGCGGCGGGTTGCATCTGAGGTTGCTAAGTAACCTTGACAAACACAGTATCATAACCTATTTACCTGAAATCCTGAGTGCAGAGCTGATCTTCTTCCAGGCGCTGTTCATAAGTGTGTGGGCATATCATCTGTGGGACAGATGTAAAGCTCTGGCAGCCCTGCACCAATATGATCAACTTTTCTGTATTTACTACAGACTGATATTTACGGAAGAAGAGAAAGATGTCTATCAGCTGTTATTGGTTGTTTCTCATCACATGACGTGTGGTGCTTGCTGCTGCATTCCAATAGTTGAACTCAGTTTATCTCTGGGCGAAGCTGTTGCACCCAGAGAGATAGACGCTTGGGAGCAGATGTGCACCGCAACGGCGTCGCTCTGGTGTTTGAGCGCGCCTGCTGCGTGTCTACATTGAAAACCATAAATTTGAGAATGCAAAAAATGTGCCATGTGTACAGCTCCTACTATATGTTTTACTCTTGATCACTGTCTTAACAATTAAGTAGACCTTTTTCATCCTTGTCTACCTCGCTGTTGCAACAGAACAGAACAGTGAAGTTTTTTTTAAATATTTGTTTTACACCAATATTGGCCCTGAAAATGCAGTGACATATTATGATGTGGGCTCTGTGTTGTTTTTTTTTTGTTTTGTTCTTTTCATGAAGCTGTAGCAAAAGTTCAGTCAGGAACAAGGAACAATATCAAATACAGGATTGATTTTAAGGTTCTTTTATTTGTTTTTAAAGCAATACATGGGCTGGCACCCCAATATATTGCTGATCTCCTCTGCCCCTACTCTAGTTCCTGACCTCTCAGATCCTCTGAACATTGTCTTTTAACTGTTCCACGTTCGAGGCTGGTTGGTAAGGGAGATCGTGCCTTTTATTTACAATCGCTGTTCCAAAGCTCTGGAATAGCCTTCCACTCAGAATCAAATGCTCTTTTAAGACCAATCTTAAAATGTACTTGTTTTCAAAGGCCTTTGGTTGTTTGTAGTGGTTTTAGTATTTTAGTATTTTATCATATTTTCATGTTTTTAATTGTTTTCACAGGTTTTTAATTTTGTTTTATATTTGTGTACATTTTATATTGCTATATATTTGTGTGTCTCTCTTTTACTCTGTACAGCACTTTGGTCAACTGCAGCTGTTTTTAAATGTGCTATATAAATAAACTTGATTTGATTTGATTTGATATAGTTACTCCTCCCATGCATTATCACTCATAACTGTTGTCATTGTTGGAGGCTGTCAGTTGAAACAAAACAGGTGTTCTGTCAGCTGGTCTCAGCTAATTAATAGCACAGAAACACAGACTCTGTGTTAGTTTGTGTTTACTGCTTCAAGTTTTAAATATGGTTGGCTTTCTGTCTGTAGTTCTTCTGTGCTGCAGTTGTGTGCACGCTCCACCTCCCCATCCCTGCCTAGTCTTGTAGATTCATCTGTCTCATCAACCTCATCAGCCATCAGCCTCACAGTTATCAGCCACCACCACCATCACCAGTTTCTGGACTTATCTTGCTGCTGCTCAGATGCCCCTCAATTTCAAGTCCAAGTACCAAAGACTTTCTTTGCAATTTTAATCGGCATATCATCTGATAATCTGTACAGCTGTAGCCTGTATTAAACAGTTACCTTTACTTCATCCATCTGTCTCTCCTTGTTGAAATAACAGTTGTTGACAGGCGGAGGCAGGGCCTGTTTTGACTGCAGAGGCTGTGGGGTATGCTTTATGCTCCAGAGTCAAGATTTTAATGCAAAGTGTAAAGGGGGTCCTAGGTAAAGAATGATAATGATGGTACTATCTTATAGTTTCATTTAAATGTATGCATGTTTTAAGAAAAAAAGGCAACACAACATGAGGACAGCCTAATCTCTAAAACAAAGCAAGTTGACATTTTGTGTGCGTGTGTGTGCGTGTGTGTTTGCCCACAAGGAAAAGATAAGCTGCTGCTGACAGACGGACACCAAAACAGCCTTGTAGGAATGATGAGTTCAAACAAATAGCATGCCCTCTCTCTCTCTGACCTTCTCTCTTTTATGATTGATCTGCCTTCCCTTATATCTCTCTCACTCTTCATATTTACCTCGGTTTATAACCTTAATCTTAATTCTGCTCACTCTTGTTTATCTCGCAGTATGTTTCTTATTCAATCTTTCTCATCTCCATGGGGACTGGGAGAAGGTTATGTTGTTTTGTTGAATCTCTTTCTTTTGGAATAACTCAAACTTGTCAGTGACGGATTGATGGACAGGAAGACGGACAGACGGACAAATGACTGGCTGGTTGGTGGCATGTGGGATGTGACTGGCTGGCTGTTTGAGGGAGACTGCTTTGTAATGATAACAGCACAGGAAGGGTTGCCACAGCAACCACTGGGACAGGAAACAGCCTTGAGAGATATAGAAAAGGACTTGAATGAAAAGGCATGGGTAGAAGTATATTCGTTTGAAACCGTAACCTCCATTTTTTAAAAATAATTTTTTTACATTATCTTTGTCTTTTTAACCATGTGGGTAATACTGCATCCATGTCATATTCGAGTTAGAGTAACGACCTGTTTCTGACTCGCAAGTGAGAGTTTACGTCAACATCCATGTACTTACTATAAAAGGAGAACTTAAATTGTTCTGAATGTCTTGATATATCAACCATAACAATACAGAAACATATATGGATGCCTCATATTGGCCAGAGTTCATTGTTTAACACAGTCAAACCCAAATTTAATGAATGTTGTCCGATATTGTCAGTTCACAGTGTTTCCAGCCATGTCACATCACAGGTCCAACACTTTGGTCCAGGCTGTGATCTTTACTCTCGTATGGATAGCAATGAAATGCACAGAGATCATCCCTGGAGGATGAAGCTTCCTGACTTTGTGATCTCCTGACTTCTCCTCTAGCGACAATGATCTTGTGTATTTATTGTTATTATTATCATTTATTTGTTGTGAAATTTCTGGACGACTACTAGGTAAATTGCGATGGACTTTGTCATGGTCCAGTGTGTAGGATTTAGGAGGATGTATTGGCAGAATCGGAATATAATACAAATGAGTAAGTTTTCTTTTGTGCAAAATCACCTGAAAATAAGAATCGTGTTTTCATTACCTTAGAATGAGCCGTTTATATCTACTGAGGGAGCAGGTCCTCGTCTATATAGTCCACCATGTTGTACTGCCATGTTTCTACAGTAGCCCAAAACAGACAAACCAAACACTTGGCTCTAGATGGTGCCATTTGCGTTTTCTGCTCAGCTACCATAGTCAACAGCTCTTCCACATTGAGCAAGGTTGGAAAAACACTATTTTTTTTTTAACATGAAAGTGCCTTATTCAGTCTTATTACCTCATGATTTGATTGGACTATGTGGTCCGGTTGTTCCCCCTGAGGTTAATGCAGCTCCAAGTAAAAACCTGAATGTCTGGATCTCATGTTATCAGAGAAAACAAAATGAGCAAACATTTGAAGGTGCTGGGCGAGCAGCCCATGTGTGATGGGCAGAACAGTGTTGGAGAAACACTGAGTTGTAATGTGAAACTGCTTTGTTAAGTGTTTTTTATCAGTTTTAATCACCTGATCCATTTGTTTTGGAGAGGAAAAGAGCTCTGCGGACAATTCAGCTCTGAAAAACTTTCTGAACAATTAGGCTGAAGGAATCCTGACCTAGAGTTCATGCTTGGAACATGGGGGAAGTTTCAGTGGGTTGCGATAAACAATCCTCACTGAGAGATGCCACTGAATCCTACACACTGCTCCTTTAACCATCATCAGATCAGAATTTCTACTTGTCCAATTCTTGGGTTTTTAACCAAATTCCTGCTAATGACATCCAATCAGCCTCAGCTGTACTTTGTGTTTATTGCTTCCTAATAAACATCAGCATGCTAACGTGCTAAACTAAGATCCTGAACATGGTAAACACTATACTGACTTATCCTCAGCATGTTAACAATGTCATTTTGAGCGTGTTAGCATGCTGATGTTAGCATTTAACTTGAAGCACCACTGAGCAGAAGCAAAGCCTCCCCAGGCTGCTAGCATGACTCAACAGTAGACTTTTAGTCTTCCTAACTCTCATACAACACGTTCTGCAATCACACACCAGTCTTCAGCTGTCTGCTGATGTGAATGCTCGCAAGTCGACAAAATGGGGATGTGTCCAACCTCCATTATCCATCCCTTATGATTTAAATACTTCATAAAACAGCTGAATTGCTGCCCACATCTCTGATTTTTGAGTGATAAAAAACAAAGTGACAATTCAGACTGATTGTGAGGCTACCTAAATGTGTCCCGTGTGGCTGGACAGATGTGACTCGCAGGATCAAAACATTGGAAATGTGCTGCTGCAAAGTAGAGGAGGAAAGAAGTGTTTCTGGAAGGCTATAATTGGAAGACATTTGACTGGCACAATTATATGACCTCTCCTTAACTTGCCACTGATACGTTGGTCTTAAAAGCACATCTGCGGTTTCCATGGTGACCTGTATGCTCTCGTGTGTGAAGATGTATCTGAGAGCAGCAAAGCAGCACAACAACCTCATTGTTCTGCATCCAAGCTCTTTCTTCCTCTCGCTCTCGTACGTAGTTGTGTCCCACTTTCTCCCATCATCTCTCTTTCCAGTGCGAGGTATCCACCGACACATAACACATTTCCTATTACGCTCTCTACAGGTGATCAAACAAGCAGTTGTCCAATATCATATACAGCATTGTACAGTCAAATGTCTGATGAAAGTATTTTTTGGCGGGGAAAAAAAATCAAAGCAGTGGAGTCAGTATTGCTAGAAACACTTTATTTATCAAGACCAACCAGCTGATATGTTTAATAAAACAACAGAGAAAGACACAATAAATTATTTAAGTGAAGCATACAGTTTTGTCATGAATATTTTTCTGAATACAGCAAAGCAGGTTCTTGCTAAAACTAACAACTTTTCTCTGAGTTGAAAATATGACAGTACAATCAATCACCCAGAATACTCAGAAGTGAAGCCGAAACTCTGGACTAAATCTTATTCAAAGCATGATGATCTGAAATGTGTCCAATGTGTGGTTGTGATGCTCTTAAGGCCTCTTTGCATGGGACTAGTATTACCTGGGGACCTCACGTGATTTAGAAATACCCCCCCACATCTGGGTTCATTTGAATTTACTGACATTATACACTAGATATATCATTCCTTACACCAGACAGAAACACTACACAGCACCACTAGAGGTGATGTACAGTATTAACCTCCCTTTTTCTTTTAAATGTGGGTTAAACAAACAGAACAGATTCTGCCACACATTGTCGCATCATCCGTCTTTCCAGATTTAGCTCTTGTGATTGATTTGAGCGTAGTTTTTCTGCAAACAGGTCCCCATGATGTGTAGCGAGATGAGCCTTGCACTTACAACGCTGTCAAAGGTGTCATTGTAATTGACAATGAAGCCTCCATAGTTCTTGACTGGGATGCCAATTCTCATGAGACTAATTCAGTGTAATGGGACTAATACTATCACACAACCTCTGTGTGTGGCAAAATGTGGTAGGTAATTTGCGGAGGAGTTTTTACTTGACAAATAATGGACATGGCAGATTCGCATGGGATTAAGATCACAGACAACCTCTGAAAAGGGCTCTAGTTGATGTAAGCAAAAAAAAAATTAGGACTGCCCCCGATTAAGAATTTAAGATTAAGAATGTGCTAAGTGGCTAATGGGCATGTAGCTGCTTACATGTTTCAGATGATACGTCATGTTTGTAGTCGACCAATGAAGATGAGTTTACATATCACCTTGGTTTCATCCTTCACCTTCTCAAAATGATCCCACACTTTGGATTTCCTGCCCGACATGTTATTAACTAGCCTGTGGAATAACCGCAGGTACCAGCCCTGGAAATTAGGGGCCACACACATGCTGCGTCTTTAACTGCCTGGAAAACACGAGGTCGGGCACTGGGCATTACCCTTATGCCTTTTCTGTGTCAGCTTTTAAGAGTGCAGCAGCAAGCTGCGTCTGAGGTTGCTAAGCAATGTTAACAAGGCATCGTGTAGCCTATTTACCTGAAATCCTGAGTGCAGAGCTGATTATCTTCCAGACGCTGTTTATAAGTGTGTAGATCTATCTTCCATGGGACAGATGTAAAACTCTTGGTAGCCCTGCACCACTAAACTTTTCCATATCTATCACAGATTGATAATTACGGAAGAAGAGAAAGATATGTTGGCCGTGATTGGTTTGTAACGTGACTCCTGTCTGACTGCTGAGCGTGGCCTCTTCCTGTGTCTGTCTTTTCAAATTAAATTCCCACGTGGTCCAGTCATATAGGTTTTGATTTACTTTGACAAGGTGCAGCTCCCAATGGAGTTTCACGTTTGTTTGTTTTTCGTTTTTTTTCTGCGACTAAGTGACCAATGAAATCTTGCTGACTAATGACCTTCCTGGTTGACTAACATTTGGTCGACTATTGGCGAGCAGCCCTCACAAAAAATAAAACTCAAACAATTACAGAAGCAGTTTGAAACATCTGATGTTGAAACACGTGATTCTAATGTGAAGAACTGGAGGAGAAAATGAAACAGTTTTCAGGAAAAAGCTGAATGTCTCTTTGTAGCACGAAACAATGGAATGTGCTGATAACACCAGCAAACTGGCAGACACAGGAAGTGCATACACACACACACACACACACACACACACACACACCCCTCACATACATTTAAACTTATGAATTTGCAGCAGAGTTCATAAAACCTCTCGCTAGAGTTACTATACATTTTGCAACAGAGCATCCTGGAAAACCTCATCACCATCTGGCTCGTTAGATACTGAAAATATAAAGTGGAGATTTACCTGCCAAGCATCCTCCGAAATTTGAAAAAAAATCACCCACTCTGTGTGAGCTTTGTGTTTATCTTTGTGTTTCAAAATGAAACCCACAGGAATGAAAGCAAATTTCACAAGAGAACAGAAGACAAAAGCTTTACAGCAAAGTGAAGCTGCTTTGTGTGTGGAGTAAATTACTTGGAATGTGACTACCACACAACCTGACACACTTTTGGAACATTTAAGAGTGTTTTGTATCTCACACCTGCCAAATAAAACCCGTGACTTACAGTGCACACATGCACATGAAAGGGCTGCCGGCACACAGCTGATCGGGTTTCACTGTGACCGCGGGATCGTCTCAGTGTCCAGTTATTCTCTTTTTTTGTCTGTCTTTAGAACAAAAGTAGTGTGTAAAATCCCATTTTCTGTGTAAATCCGGCCTGTAAGCGGGCCTGAGCGTGTGACACATGGGAGGTGATGATGGAGAGATGACTGATGATTTATTCCTCACAGCTGGGTCATGTGTTTGGCAATGATAAGCTGTTACTTTGAATTCTTGCTCTATTGCTTTGATACTCTAGCTACCTACACACACACACACACACACACACGCACTTGCGTGCACAGTCACATGCCGACCATTCCCATGCTTGTATCGGCTGCCAGCTCTCACAGACTGTTGGTAACCCTCCACCCTTTAAACAAAAGGACCTCTTCCTGAGCTGTTACAGGCAGACTGGCACTCACACGCACACACACTCACTCTCAAATATCAGTGGTATTTTCAGCAGAGACTAACAACATGACTCTAATTCCCACAGATCTCTTTTCACTGTGGTGCTGCAGCAGACTTGCAAAGCAGCGGGTCAGATTGTGATGCATGTGAGCATCTTTACGAGGAATAAAAGCAGCTTGACAAAAAAATCAGGCGAGCGCCAAACATGAACATGCTGATTGAACCTGCTGGAGTAGCTGCAATCTTTTATGTGTTGTGTCTCCAAAGTGGCTCCTCTCTCATCTCTCATCCAGGAGTGCCGGTAATCTACGAATAGGCGGCTTGATTGTCCCTCTTCTGTCAGCCGCCTCTCCTAAACAACTCTCTTTCCTCTTATGTGTTCAGGGTCTGAGGTTCACGGTTTTAACTGTTAGCAGAACTCCAGTTAGCAGTTGGAATGCCAGGAACGCTTGGAAAACCCGGCAGCAGCCTGAGCTGACATCTCCTTTGATGTGGTAGAGAGTGTGTGATGAAGGGAGAGAGTGTGTGTGTGTGTGAGATGCAGTGAGAAAGAAAGAAAAGAAGCGTATGGATGGAAGGACAGACAAAGGGAAGCGTGAATATACGCAGACAGGAATGTGTGCAAAACAAAGGAGGGCTTCACTGAAAAATAGAGCAGTGAAGAATTCAGTATAAATAACTTCACTTTTTGTCTTTAGGTGGGAGCGGAAGCCTAGAGCGAATGTGTGTGAGTGCGTTAGTGTGCAATTCAGATCTGGAGGGTTGTGGTTAGCCTAATTTCACATCAAGATAAAGTGTTATTTTGGTTTACACTTCCAACCCCTCTCCCTCCCTCCTTCTGTCTCACGCTCACTCATCTCAGCATGCTCCTGGCAGAAGAAGTGCCTGAAGTTTCTACAAACGCTCTTTATATAACACGACGAAACGCAAAAACATACACATGAAATGGGGATAAAAAACTGTTTACACAGTGGTTGAAGTCAATTAAATTTCAATGCAATCAAGTTGGCAACCATTAAACTCCTTAAATCATGATGTAAGCTTGATACAACAATGGTGTTATTTTTTAATAGCGTGGTGTGGTAATTTTTTGTACTCCAAAGAATCTTCCCTATGTAGTTTTCAGAGGAAAAGACTGATTGAAACAGGGAAAATTTAGACTCCAAGCTGCAGGAATGTTAAATAACAAACTTGCTGGGTTAGAAACATTTATACATTTACAAGTTTGGCCTGTGTACAGAGGAGGGGAGGTGGTTGATTTGCAAGAACAAATGTCACTGAATAATGCTCGCTGCAGTTTGTCAGTCAAATCGTTGCCTCCTTCTTTGCGGCATGTGTGTCTGCGTTGCTGTAATTATATGAAGTTCGTAGCAAAAAAGATAAAAAGAAGAACTTGTCCAACAGTTCCACATGCATGTGCCAGTCAGGGTGTCTCAGCGAGGGGGCTGGGAGGGGCACGCACACTCACACTTTTCATGGTGTGTGAGGAAGATCTCATCTATGACCCAGCGCACCCGCGGCTTCCGATGGCGCTGATACAGAGTGACCTCTGGGGCGTACTTCAGCACCTAAAGGGGTCAGAGAATGAGACAGCAAAGATAAGAAGAAGGGTGAGAAACTGGATTCACTTTTGCCTCAAATGTTGGTAGATGTTAGATACAATGGGATTGTTGATGAAGAAAGATGAGAATGAGAAGCCGATGTGAAGTTTGTTTTAAAGAACAAAAAAACCTGAACATTGAAGCAAGAGTGAACGGCAAAAGTTGCATGGAATCTGATTTTGTCAATTCTGATCTGGGTCACTTTTATATGTGGTCCTACATCAGATAAAGGTCTGATCTTTTGCAACACGACCTGAGTCTCAGTCATATCTGAATTCATGCGACTTTTACATCGCAATCTATTTCAGTGAAGCCATTCATGTCACGGCACCACCACTCCTGCAAATCATATTCCAGATATAAGGGAACATACTTGTTTGGTACAAACCCCAGCAAAAATCACATCATCATCATCATCATCATCATTTTCATACTGTTTTCAGTAAAAATTAAATGCCAAAATTACCATTCCCACCACTATTGCAATCTCATGATTTGTCTAAATAATGGCAACGTATTATTCTTTTTTTTTTTTCACTTATTCTGCAGCCTTAGTAAACAGCCAAACGAAAACACCTTATCTTTGGCTTGCAGTCTGATCGTATAGTCTAAGAATGCAGCGGTGCACTGTAAACCATTGGGGGCCATGAGACAACAATTACATATGTACCCTTCCCCTTGTCATCATCATTGACCACACTGGAATTCCTACATTATGTTAACATTCATTCATTCATCTGAGACATGTTGCCAAGGGACTTACAGTATTGCTGATTGTACAAAGAGAAAGCAGTATATAGTATCTTAGAAAGCATACCAAACATCAGTACAGTGTACACACAGATATAAGATATGCAGATACTGATATAATGTGCTGTTTTACCACAGTGTGTCAAAGTTTGCATATTGTGGTTTTAAGCAAGAGTTAGACTGATATTTACAAATGTTGGGTCAAAAGAGAGGTTTCAATGCTCTGTTTACACTGTGAGTCTCTAAAAGTACAATGGGATTGATTTTATAGTTAGAATTAGTCAATGTTTCACTCTAACTGGCTTTGTTGCAGATGGCCACATTGTTCGCAGGTGCCACTACTAATGTGAAAATGGACTGAAAGTACAAATTGTTCTACAACTGATGCAGTCAATTTGTTCCCCAACGCTCAGTGAAAGCAAGGCTGCCCATGATTTATGTCAGGACTTCCCAGCACTGAAACAATAGTGTGAGTAATAATGTGTTTCTTTAGAAGTTAAGTCAGTGAAGGAAGCAGTTATAGGTCTACAACTGGAGGAGAGGAGAGGAGAGGAGAGGAGAGGAGAGGAGAGGAGAGGAGAGGAGAGGAGAGGAGAAATCTCTCACAAAAGCACCCCCAAAAACACCCAATGTAACACAACCACACACTCATGACACATGCAAGCAGTTTTCTGTATGTACAGTATAGACAGACACAAACACCTTTTTCATGCTCACATACGCAGTGACTTACACACACACACACACACACACACACATACACATAGCACAATTACAACCCAAATCCCACTTTTGTCTAAATTTCCATTGTATGATTTTTGAACAGAGTGAGAGAGAGAGAGAGGGAGCCCTGCGGACCATGTTTCAATAATGAAGCTATATGAGAACAAAGACACAAAGAGATGGAGGGAAGAGCGAGAAAAGAATGAATGACAGGCTTAAAGAACAAGAATGGTGCATTGCAAAGGGATAAATTGAAAATGGGAATTGGGAAGAATGAAAGGATGATGGAAGCCCAGAGAGACAGCGAGAGTGATAGAATGCTAACAATGCATCGGGAGAGATATGGAAAGATTGGGGAGAGAAAGACGGAGACCGACACAGAAGCGAGTGGAGGAGAGGAGCAGGGAGAAAGTGTGAAGCTGTTGGTGCATTGCTGCTTCATTGTTGATGCGGCGCCTGCCTCTACACGCCCAGTATCTCTCTCCTTCTTACTCAGTCACTTGCTCACACCTTTCAGGCATACACCTAAAATATGCTGGAAATTTATTTGACATGTTCGTCAAATAAGCCCCCACATCACTCTTCCATAACACTTCCAGCACAGCTCGAGTCTGAACTGAATGTCGTCGTATTAATGGAGAGGTAACAGCATGCACAGGCATCTGCTAGAAATTAGGTTTATTCACAGCTAATATGAAACAACAATTAGGTTTGAGGGAAACGTGATGCTGAGCGGATTACATTCAGTTATATAAGGAGGACATATTGCAAATTAATGAACCTGGCAAGTGGCAGAAAATGTTGATACTGAATACATCAGTAAAATGTTCACTTACAGCCTTGCAATACACTGTGCACTGCTTTTTCATTAACATTTAACCTAAATCATGATCTTTACACTTTGCAGATTTTCAACCATCTTTGTACCGTAACAATGTCTGTAATATGTGTAAATGAACTGTGGTAAACCTCCCTCCATCTTACCAGCACCCAGATCTCCCTGCTCGTCTCACAGCTCAAGGCCGCAAAACACATCAGATTATACTTCTGCAATTTTTGTCAAGTTGGTTAAAAAGAGAAGTCACAGCGTCAAATCAAGTCATATTTTTGGGGTGCAACACATGCACTAAAACCTGGTCTGCGCCTGCCAAATAGCTCAATAACTGGTGCACTATTGTAGAACATGTGGATGATTGATTCATTTAACTGAAGCATCTGCAGTCAGCCTTGGGTTAGAGTATGTTTTACACAAAGAATAATAAAGATTTGGGTGAAAATTACAATTCTGCAATTACTGAAAAGGTTGTTAATAAATTACCATAAACAGATGCTGTCTTTTCTTCTCTCTCAAACCAAACTGTAAAAATAGGCAGTGCTGATCAAATATAAACCAAAATTCTGTGACTGTATCACCTAAAACAGTGGTTCCCAACTGGTCCAGCCGCGAGGACTAGATTCCTTCTTAGTTATTCAAAGTCCACACAATAAATACATTTAGCGTTGTACTTGCATTTGGCGATGTCGTCACTATCATGTAGCACCAACTATATTTGTATCAGTAACAGTATTTGCATCTTTCTACTGCATAGACAGCGCAGTTTTATGAACAGATCGTCTTTCCAGCAGTGAAATATGTCTTTAATCAAAGTGCTTTTGTTGCCTTAACGTTAAGCCCAGTTCAGACCAAAGATTTTTTACGAGACAAAACTGTTTAAGAACGTTGCAGAGAAAAGTTGCAGTGGTGTGAACTTGGCCATCTGAGCTCGACTCATTGCGGCTGATGGTGTCACCTGCAACTCCGCTGGTCAAATTGCTGGAGGCTGGTTGTAGAACGTAAAGCTTGTCACTTCTTTCTAAAGCCAATGAGCTTGTAGTGAAGTCCGCTAGTCAAGTCAAAATGACTGCAGAAGGTGTTTTCGCTTGCTGTGGCAGGTGCTCCATCCCCGCCGAACCCTGTTTCTGTCCTGACGTGTGCCAGTGTCGGATGGTGGGTTGCTGCTGCTGCTCGCTGTATATGCTTATGCCCTCTCACACACAAACATTCTCATTGATCGATTTTTGGCATTGGTTATTTATATTATTGTGGTTTATTTATTATGAATACAGTCCATCTGATGCTTGTTTTACAGGGCTTCAAACTGTGACCAAATGGTCACATTTGGCGCCAATTTTTGGAGTCAGAGCGAGTATTTTTTACAACTACTGGCTCATGTGCAACCTGCATATGCGGGTGTTTTTTTAAACAAAATACTATTAAACAAGGCAGTGAGTGCGCTAATGTAGGCTAATGTGTGTGTGAGATGGAAAGTCCAGAGTGAGGATCGTGTCATCTACACTCATCAGTAGGCTAGCTTAAGATGATCTGCGCCTTGCCTGGAAAGTGGATGAGAGCAGGTGGCTGCAGCAGGAGGTGGTCACAATAAGCTGCGGTCAAGTCAGAGGCTGGATCCAAATGTCCACCCTCTGGACTTGCAGACTGAGCCCTCGCGGACGTCAGTTGTACCTAGCGTGCCATGTTTACTGTCATCGCGTAAAGTCTGCGAGGGCAAAGACTGAAAGCTGCTGATTTACAGTCCTCAAGACTGTTTTAGTTGTTGCCGTGGAAACGTTGAATTATTGCTGCTGTCATATATATCTAAAGATATAGATATAAACCCCATGTATAGCATTTTTTGTGACGGAATAAAAATGTAGCCTATTAATACATCTCTATATAACAGGCTACATGTGTATATATAATATTTTCAGAGGAAAAAAAAAACAAGACAACAGCTTTCATTAAAGATCAGTCAGATATAGTCAGGGCTTCACATCTGTACAGATGGTATTTTAAGAATCCTCACATCCTACTGACCACACGTCTTTGTGATGCTAAATACTTCAATAATTAACACAGTCCGATGTTAACATACAGTAGACTACATATATTTTATGATACAGTTAAATGGCCAAAAATGTGAATAACTGCATTGCAGGATGATCTAAGGTGTGCCCCTAAATTTTCTGCTTGTGCTCCTAAAGTTGATCGATTAGGGGCTACAGTAGTAAAAAAAGTTAGTCTGGAGCCCTGTGTCATGTTTTTCACCATTTCATCATTTCTACAAATGCAACTATAGCCAGTATCTCACTATCACTATCCTCATTCATATTTTAAGAAGCTACAAATTATATTCAGACACAAATAAGCCGGAAATCAGAACAGAAGTACAGGGAGTTGTTGCATAGAGATGATACACCATCTCATCTAGTTGCATTGGTGTGAACCGGCAGGTTTTTAGAACGTTGTAGAACAGTGTGTTGTAGTTTTGGTCTGAACTGGGATTAAGACAGGAGTCTCAATGAGAACCCAGGATTCTGGTGCCTCAGTCCTGCACTCTATATATACGCCATCCACCCCGACCACCTCCCTGTGGATCTGCAGCGTGGTACATAAATGTGGTGTTTCATTAACTCAAAGAAACGTGGTCTCTAAGCATCATCCAGGCAGTGATAACGTTGTCACCACATCGTAATCATAAAAGCAATTTAATAATATACAGACGTAATTTCTAGGAGACTGGGTTGAATATGCATAAAGATATTAAATGCACGTTTCAGCCTTCTTAAAAGCACTAAATGTATTTAACGTTTGTCATTTTAATTATCTGCCTTATGCAAAAGGAAATAAAGTCAGTTTAATAAGCATAATAGAGAATATAAGAGATTCTTGTCATGTCAGATCAGATAAATAGGTTCATTTTTCCCTGCTTGTGGTGCAAAATGAAACAGAGGAAAAAAGCCTGGAAAAAAAACCCACATTAATCACAATAATCATCAGGCACCCTAAACATGCCAGTGCGTACAGAATGAATATCAAACAAATGCTTTACATGCTGCATGTTGGCAAATGAAAGAAGCTAGTCTATAGTCTTTTATATTTACCTGTGCTTTGTCACTGTCAGAGGTTCACTACTA
Organism: Cephalopholis sonnerati; assembly: GCA_019142605.1. Lineage (NCBI taxonomy): Eukaryota > Metazoa > Chordata > Actinopteri > Perciformes > Serranidae > Cephalopholis > Cephalopholis sonnerati. The sequence continues at coordinate 34,729,950 of JAGQAX010000013.1, read as the reverse complement.
TGCTCCTTCTACTACACTCAAAATGATTTTTAATTAAGACATTGCCTACAAAATCAACGGTAATGGTCTTCGTGTCATTACTTCAGACTCACTGCTGTTCTCCCTCAGTGTTGCTGCTCCCTTTTGCACACCAGGTCCCAACCATCACACAAGCCATCTCAACAAAGGACATTTTTAAGATACATTTTTAAGATACGTGCATTTGTGTCGTCATGTGTATGTGTGTCTGCTCGTGTGTCTACCTCGTGTAGCTTGAGTGTCGTCTTGGAGGCCTGACAGGTGCAGCCGTTGTTCCAGTTCTCAGTTCCGCAGCCACAGTTGCCTCCACAGCGTTTGACCAGCAGGCATCGAGGGAAGAAGACGGCGTTGGTGACCCTCAGCTCCTCGCGCAGATTCACAGAGTAGTTGCGAGGCGTACAGCTGTACCGTTTGACATCGTCATAGAGACGGTTCAGATCAACTATATAGTGAGTGAGAAAGAAGGTAGATGTTAGTTAAGTTTTTGTTGTATTTGTGTTTCCTTTCTGCTCTGGTGATTTTGGACTGCGCTGATGGAAGGGTGAGAGGGACAAAAAGACATTTTGATTTATTGCTGCTTTGTACTGTTATTACAGATGAGTGACATGCTGGAGACAGAGACGGAAGAATGAAATTGGAGAGGGAGGCAAAGTCGCTGTAATTCACACTAAAAATATGCTCTGCATTGATTGAATGAAAAGGGTTGAAAAGCAGAGAGGGACTATTAGATATGAGTACAATTGCAACAACAATTGACTGCAGAGGAACAGATGGAGAGACAAGAGGAAGAAAGAGAAACACAAAGATGCAGAAAGAGGGAACACAGGCCAGAAAAGGAAGCAGGAGCTATTAACTGATTGTAGATTGAATGTATTGACCGCAGTCTTTCTTCATGTCATCACTTTGGAGAAAATCACCTTGTTTGTGCACATTGGATCTTTTGTTCATTGGCCTTCTGCAATGGTTCAAAACTAATTTCAAGAGAACCAAAGGGATTATGGGACACGCTGATGAGAAATAAGGGACTGAAGCGCTGGTCCAGAGGGGAAAACCAGGAGCTCCAGAACAAGGAGCTTGATTAAAAACTGTCTGTATTACTATATGTTTCACTAGGATTGGCATTAGAGTCCACTGACTGAATGAAGTGCACATTGTTGCTCAGCACATAGAGAGCCAAGGGCCAAACTGTAGCAGGTGAGCATTAATTTGAAGTGGTTGAATTTTTGTAAGCCAAAGATATTTATTGTGCTTAAAGAGTACCATAACAATCATCTCAAGCATTTGTATGGATTTTTTTTAGCATGAAGGACAAATGTAAGAGTGAAGAAGACCAAGGATGAGTCTTTTGTGGAGTACAGTAGAGGTACTTTATATTGCTTATATTCTGCAGTCCACAGGGCCCTTAGCTGGTTTGAGGGACACACGAGACAGAAGATTTAAGAAAGAAGAAACGACATGAGAGGAAGAACAGAAAAGAAAGAAGAGCAACAATCAGCTGCAGATTGACTGCTCTCTTCACTGAGGTCCTCAGCAGGGTAGTCATCGCCACACTGTCCATACAATGGGTGGAAATTACACAAGGCCATTGAACCACTGATTGTGCCTTACTTTTAAAGAGTGCTATGCAACATTCAGAGCATGTATGTAATTCACAGTCTGGGGCAGGATAGTCTGCACACCGTCCTCAACCACAAATGTATAAGCGAACTTCATACAGCGTAGGAGGTGGGCCTCGATCATTGTTGTGAAAGTTGCTCAGTCGTGCATGAGGCTAAAAGAGTTCAATTTCAGCTGTATGAAATTACTGGGATCTTCTGCATTGTTGAATCCATACAGTAAGTGCACTAGAGACTTACACTTGCCAAGTGGTGGGGTCACCTCTAGCTCACCTGGTATAGTGTGCCCCCCCATATAGGCTGAGTCCTTTGTAGGGTTGCAGCGGTATACTGGTTTTAAGGTATACAGTGATATTAAAATAGACGGTTATCATACTGTGTACATTTGCTTATCTATGATACTGAAAAAAAAAGCAACTGGACGGAGACTGTCAACTCTTAGTTATTTTCAAAAGGGAGATTATTTACAGACATGTCAATTTAAGAAAAATGGTTTGAAGTAGGGTTACAGTGGGCAATCTCAGATTAATTTTACTTTTTACACAGACTTTCATTTAAAAAATGGTCTCAAGTTTCAGCTATAGCAATAAAAAGTTTGTTCAACCAAAAATAACATTGGTTTCATTCCTTTAAGGGTTATTTTGACTTAATAATAATAACAAATCTGTAATACCGTGAAACTGTGATATTTTCTGAAACGCTTATCGTACTGTGAAAATCTCACACCATTGCAACCCTAGCCCTTTGCAGTGGCTTGGGTTTGATTCTGATTCCCCCTCTCTGTCTCACATTGTGTGTCAATCTATAGCTCTCCTGTCAATAAACACAAAAACACCCCAAAAAAGTCTTGTATAATTCAATTTTGTGGTTCTTCTTTGATTGAATGGGTCAAATCCTAATGGTGGAATGAGTCATTTCATGGGGTTTGTGATGCTCAAGTGTAATTCTAAAGGGAAAAATGTCTTTTTGGGCCCCATGGCAGCACGTGATGGACACAGCCATTATAGCTCCACATTTGGCCACTATGTAAAACTGGCTTCAAAGCCTGGCACTGTCCCTGGGGGCTTGTTTTTAACATGGAGGTGGCTGAGCCTGTGGCCAACAGCTAACAGTGCTAACTCAATAAACAGTGCTAAACAATGGCAACAGTGCTGACAGAGCTAACATTGTTAACCTGGGGGAAATCGGAGTGCTAGTGCTTCACTTCAGCAATGGCCGCATCCTCATACCTATGGTAACCACTGTTTGAGGGCAGTGCAGAGCGATTGTGATTAGCTAGCCAGTTGGATACACACAAAGGAAGTCACATGCACACGTGGCCGAACCATTGACTACAACAAAAACAGAAGCTCTGATTTCTCTGCCCAAGTGTCATTACTACACTGTATCTTTACATGGCAAATAACTGTTGGCTGCTTTGTTAAAGCTCTGAATGTTGTAAACAGCTTCTTTTATACTAGATTCTCACAACTGAGTCAGTCTACACTGGTTAAAAAAAGAAGTTTTAAATCCTACAGTCTCAGTGGAGTGAGTTGATTTCACTTGTGCGGTACAGTTTAGTTTCATCTGTTGGTAGAAAAAGAAAAACTTGCATGCATGTTTACAAATGGAGCCCTATCAAGCTCTATATACAGTATGTATGCCCTTGTCTTTTCCCCATAATAGCTGTCTGTAACTACCAGTAGCCACTTTGATAATAAAAGGCCTCTCTGTCTCTGAAGTGGAAAACCTGGAAAAACATGATGTTACTATCCAGTCGTGACTTGTGTGTGAATTCTAATAATGAGGCTCCATTTATGTGAAAACACACACCATTGTTTAGCACACTGCAGTTGTTCTTTTACAGCATGGAGGAAAAATAGGTTTTCAGAAGCCTATTCATTCTGTAAATAGGCTGTGTAGATTTGCCCTGAGAGGAGCCCTCTAGGACCCCTCTGCACTGGGGGAAGGGAAGGCAAGGCTCTCTGAAAACACCTTGATTCACCTTGATTGACATTAGAACACTACACACCAAAGCAGGTGTATGACACATGTATGTCACAGTAAACTGGATTAGTTTGGATATTTAAGAAAACATAACATTAAATTAGAGGATTGTGAGACGAAATCCATCAGTCAGTGTGAGCTGTTGCATATTTGGCTCTTAATTACACTTTTTTTTCCCAAGTCTGCTAATCATAGACGGCGTAATAAGCAGAACTGATTCAAGCTATTTGTGCTTTCTTGTTTTATTTATTTACTTAACTAATAAAAAGTGTATGAAGTGTTGAGGATATACTAGTCTATAGACTCGTACAGAAGTAGTTCCTCAATCATCACTTGTGGCCCACAAGAAGTGTGTGGCAGTGACTCAGCGCTCTGCCTGTATTTTCATATTTTATTTTTATTTTTATTATTTTAATTTTTATTATTATTTTTAAATTTTATTTTAAGGACATTCCCTTAAAGCTACAGTAGATAACTTTTATTTTTATTTTTATTTTTTTTTAGCAAATATGACTTTTTAAATTAATGTCACTATATCCTGACAGTAGTATATGAGGCAGATAATCTCTGAAAAAAGCATATTCCTTTGCCTTATTGAGGTGCTCCCAAAGGCATTTGCAAGAATAATGAAGACAACCAGGGAGCAAGGCGGTGCAGTGGTTAGCATTGTCGCCTCACCGTAAGAGGGTTTGTGGTTCCTGGGGTGGGGAGCCCCCTCTGTGCAGAGTTTGCATGTTCCCCCTGTGTCAGTGTGGGTTTTCTCAGGGTACTCCAGCTTCCTCCCACAGTCCAAAGACATGCAGGTTAACTGGTGACTCTAAATTGCCTGTAGGTGTGAATGTGAGCATGAATGGTTGTCTGTCTCTATGTGTCAGCCCTGTGATAGTCTGGTGACCTGTAAAGTCAGCTGGGATAGGCTCCGGCCCCCCCGCGACCCCCAACAGGATAAGTGGTCACGGAAAATGAATGAAGGCTTTCAAGAAGGCTTGTTTTGTTTCAGCTCAACTGTTTTCAACACGGCAGCCACAAAGTTTGATTTCATAACCAAATAGTGCACTAAAATATGTTTCTGGAAACACTTGAGACAACAAACAGTCAATGCAGTAACAGAATCCTGACTCATATTTGGTCAGCGCTGTCTAATTTGACAGTTCACAAGCCGTGATTGATAGCTATTCTTTCTGACAATGACCTGTGATCGGCCAAACCTTTCCGTCATGAGGTAGATTTTATAAAGCCCGAAAACAGCCCAGTGGAGATGCAGAAGTCTAGTGTTCTCTCAGACCACTTGAATTATAATATGCTCATTATTTTGCCCAATGATGGCAAAGTAAAATTGCCTACACAAGCCTTAATGGTCTCCTAAGGTTCAGCAGAGAGCCTCGAGCACCATGGGAGGACTACAGTCTGGCACTTTACTACCTGCAGAAACCACTCAAGGAGAGGGTGACTGAACAACCTCTAAGCAAAAGCAACATGACAAGAAGACGTTGCTGATGCATTCACCTTTATGGTAGAACGTGACTGTCCTCTGTCAAACAGAAAGAGGCACAGAGTAATGGGTAGAGCTTGTCCTTTAGGCGGTGATGGTGAACGTAGCATATTCACACAGGTTACTATTTGCCAGTCTGATGTCATTCAGTGCTATTGAGTAGCTTCCCAAGTACTGGCGTCCTCATAAAACTGGGGTTAAAATCACAGCATCACCAATTACTTTTTCTTTTCAGTATCCTGGATCTGTTCTCCATTGAGGAGCTATTAAAATGAGTGTATGACTACCCAAATCCTGTACATCCTCTGAAGCTTTCTCTGCTCCCAGACGAAAAAGATGAAAGAGCAAATGGCGTGGGGAGCTTCCGCCATTATGAGCTGAAAGAAAGTAGAAGCATTGTTTGGATATACGGGCTGTTTCTACAGCCAACACAAAGTGGAGTTGTTGTTTTTTTTTTTTATTCTTTGAATCTATAAACCCCATAGAGCCAATTAGAGTGTGAAATGGGATAAATTTTCTTGAAACAAGTGAAATATTCAAGTTCATTTGCAATGAAGATGAATTAAATTTTCTCTGATTACTAGATTTTTCACTTTGTTGAAGTGCAATGGCTTTTACTATCAAAAACAAGAATAAAGGACTTGTCAAGATCGATATTTGCAGTGAACTAAAGCGACTACTTGGTGAGACTGGTTTGAATTGGGTTGTTTTTGAGCTTCACTGCAACAATAAAAATCAGTCATGCAACAGAAACTGCCCAGAGATCACATGTCCTCCGTATTAGTATAACAATGACAAATTTGCTTGATGTGCAATACGTGAGAGGGAAAGGAAAGCGCACTGGGGTCAAGGGAAGCCTAATGGCATTGATAATCAATAAGCAATTGTTTACAAAAAGAAATCTTTGCTGTGGGGGTTTCCATTCATAACACAAAGCATGTGGGATGCCCAAACAACAATGCAGGGAGAAGAGCAGGAGATATCATCATTTGCTTTGGGAATATATACAGAGATATAAAGGTAGAAGGTGCACTCTTTATATTGACGGCATTGATTGTGGTTCCATTTAAGTGGTAAAATTGCCCATGTTTATAGTATGTGTTTACTTTAGCTCTAAGATTTCATATACCAGGTGTATAGAAAAGAAATGTAGCAAATGGAAGCTACTGTATGAGCATGCCTCGGTGTGTGAGGTACTGTATCTGTGTTTGCCTCCTCCTCTAAGATCCCTGCACTCTGAGACAGTTGCTGTGTGCACATCCTAATACAGTTGGCTAAATGAAAAGTGGATTATATGGATTATGTCTGCATTTGTGTGAGTATAAACAGGTTAAACGAGGACAACTGATCCGAACAGCGTCTGTGTCATGTTTAAACAAACAACAGCCACATAGATTTTTTCTGTGAATAAAAAATACTGAATTGAATGCTATGTATGTTTTTTTCCTCAGAATATAGTCTTATTTTAAATTATCCAAGTCATTTATAGCATGAGGAAATTAAAGATTTCTTTTCCTTTAGCACATTTGACATTTAAGACTTATGTTTGCAATGATAAACAGGACAAAAGATAGATTAGATAGAAAGATAGATTTTTTTCCCTGCACCTCCATCTGATGTGAACAGTACAGGTGACAGAATCCATCATTTATTTCTGTTTTTTATTCAAGAGCTAAGCAGCCAGTTTTCAACAAGTGACAGTTTTATATTTGATGACAGAATTGCGAGGATGTCAAGAGTCATGACAAGTGTCTCTAACATCTATAATGTGTGTTTATGCCTCCAAAGGTAGTTCAAGGCTTGATGTAAAGGAGCTGGCACAGAATCATGGCATCATGTGATATTTATGCTGAATTTAAAGGGGACCTATTATACTCATTTTTGGGCCTTTGTATTGATTGTTGGACTCCTATAGAGCAGCTACACACGATTACCCGCACCGAAAGCTTTATAGATCTTTGGGACACTGTGTCTCTCGCTGCATCTCTTCCTTATATTTCCCGCATCCCACGAAAACGGTCTGTTTCATTTACTCCACCCCCCCCCGGCTCCGAGCCCACTCCGCTGTGATTGGTCACACTCCCGAGGACTTCCGAAGGGCTGCCAAGCGCTGCCGAGCCCCACCTCCTTATTTTGCCGGTGCGGAAGTTGAGAGAATTTCACTTTTGAAAATGTCAAATACAGCCGTATGTGTTGGATCCCAAATCCGATCCGGAGGTAGAGACAGGACAGCCTGAAGTTTCTCAAGTACAGAGGTTACTTCAAGACGTCTCTGAATGGTAAGTAACGCTAGCCGTTAGCCATTAGTTGTTAGCCGTAGCTTGTTGTTGTCATTACCTGCTTACCTGTGCGGTGTATTCCTGGGTATGCCCAGTTAAGTCCGGCACGCATTGACGTCAATGTGGCTACTCTTTAAAAAAAAGACAGTAAAACACAGCGTGCAGAGCCATCCAAAACAGCTTGCGGGGCTCACGTCCAAATGCATAAACCTCATTAAGTGACGCTTTGGCATCGTTTAACACGAGTATCTGACATTGTATCAACATTTATAGGTCAGAAAAGTGGAAAAGCATAATAGGTCCCCTTTAAACAAGAGCTTCAACTGGAAAAGTATCCATTGCATGAAAACCACAAACAACAGACAGGCTATTTGTAATTGTAAAAAGTGTAAAAACACCAAAATTCCTAAAGTCATTGGAAGATATGAAGGGCTGGATAGAAACCAGAGGACCTCTGTAATTACAATCGTCTGAGAGATGAGTATCATGTTTTGTTTGGGTGTCAGGATGGGAGCTTAATTAATTAAAGCCAGAGGTATTTGCTTGAGTGTTATTTAAACCACCCATCTATTTTTAAATGAATTTTGTTAGTATAATCAGATAAGCCAAAAATTATTTGTAGACGAGATGCTTTTTTAAAGAACGTCCTTAGTTTGAGTAACATTTGTTGGACTTTAGTCATGCTGCTAATATTCTTGTGCTCCATACCATGTGATCATTGTCTTGAGTCAAAGGCACAGGTCATATGTGAGTGGGTATGCTTGTACACTGTGTGTGTTTGTATCTGCGCTTGCAGGTCCGAGCTTGCGTCTCTTTAAAGGGAATAAGTGTAATCTTGGAAAAGCAGTGGCGTGGAACCCTGTCAAGGAGTGTGGAGGAGAAAAAGACAGAGACAGAAAGACTGCGAGACGTTTGTACCTGTGCACATGCGCGAAAATCACCAAATATATTCGTCCCTAAAGTTCTAGACAGGTTTGTGTTATTATGTTTTATGTTAGTTATGCGTTAAAGCTTAAAGCTCAAATGAATATTATGATCAGACTTACTGCCCTTCATGGGAACAAAGGTGGGTGCGAGCTACTGAGAGTGTGTGTCTTAATGAAAATAAAACTAAGCTGCTGACTGTGGCAGATTTCTGCTCCGCTGCACAGGTTGAATTTCCAATTAGAGGGAGCTACGCCTGTACAGTGTATCAAAGACCTGCAGCACTTATATACACCTTTCTACAGAGCTGCAACACCCGCAAACTCCCCATATATGGAGCCTCTTAATGCCAGCCGAGCACACATGCACTGATAAATAGAGATAGATTTGCTGTCACACACAAACGTTTACTAAAGAACAGGAGAGCCCTGGGGTAAAAAGACGGAGAGAGTGCAGGAGAGAGATACAGAGGCACAAGTGAGAGAGAGGGGGACAAAAACACTCGGGTCGGTTGTGAGCATGAATGCTTTGATACTGTAGACACACATGCTCCCATGTTTTTGTAACGTGTGTGTGTAATAAGCGTCATCATGCCAAGACATGTGCTATCTCTGCATTTTAAGGAAAAAAATCTATTGCCTCAGTGACTCCAGGTCGTTGGCACTGACTTCACAGTAAAGAATTGCCTTGAACTGCTGGTCCTGTGTCACCTTAAATCTGTCACTGACTCACTTTTAGACCTACTAGAGGGCAAACTGCTCATTTGATGATGCAACAACTTCGTGAGGCTACAGTATGCCATTGCATCATAACATGAGCAAGGGCTATTTTTTTTAACTAATGATCTTTTATATTTTCAGAAAACTAGAAATAGGAAGAATGCATTTTTATTCATATATATATTTACATCTCTTTCAAGTTCAAAAAGTACTTTCACACCCAATTTCATCAGAGTGGTCTTTTAATCCTTTTTTTGTCATTTCTGTGTTCACCACAGGGGAGTAAAGTGCACAGATATTTCCTCTACCTTGATATATTCCTTCCTACATGCCAAATTAAGTGTGTCAAGAGATACTCTCAACCATTGGCTGTCACCTGTGCTATATCTGATCATAAGGCAAGAATCTGGCTCCATCAGTCAGTACAGCGCTGACTGATAATGTGCTTCAAATTACGGCACTGTAGACTTTGTCCACAGCAGTGTTGTACCGCTGAGTTTTATGTATGGCGCAGTACTCTATGTGAGAATGGGCCTCCTGCTGTGTGGGTCTTTCTTGGTCAGCACAAGGCGGCACGCTCTCCCCTCCCCTCTATGACACCAGCTACCAACGACTGCACCAGTCTGCAGCGAAATACTGTGAACGCAGCAGAGTTGTTGAGGATCACCATCTGCAGCACAATAAAACGGGATGAGAACATCACGGCGTTCATCTTCCTGCATCAACTGCACTAATTCAACACGTCACTAAGAGGCCTCTGGCCTCTTTATAAAGTCTTCTCGTCTTATACTGGAATATAATTTCAGGATCTTTTCCCACGTCCTGCTTATATTTAAATACATATAAATACTTAATATTAATGTTAAATGTCTCTTTATGCATTTCAACCTAACACACACAGCATAACAACACTGTATAAAAACTAAGTGCTCTAACTATATGATCCTCATATGGTTGCAGAATATTAAAAACAAGGATGTTATTTTTATGGCTGCACAATTTTCTCCCTGTAATTAAGCCTGATGATATAAATGATTTTGTATCTCTGGCAACATTTGCATCTTCGCTAGAATTTCAAAACCCATTTAGCATTATTTTCTACATGCACAGACTCAGGAAATCCATTCACAAAGAGACAGAAGTACTGTTGAACAAACACTTGATCAACCACCAACTCAGCCTTTTGACACTTGTAAATCACAGTTTGAGTTCTTGCACAATTTTTCTTATGCAGTGTTTACCGATCCACAGGAGCCTGGTTTTTAATTAAGTTAATTTGCATTTCTTGCTAGTCTGAAACCAAATTGTAGAGCTACTTTGTACATTTGTGACTATTTAAATGCTGCAAAACTGGTACTTTCTTCAACTTGTGACTCTTTATTTGTCCACAGTTTGATAGCATCTGATGAACAGCAAATACTGTCTCTTCATCATATCTGCTTGTAGTCATAAGTTCCAGTCCTGTGTTGTAAAACTGCCTTGTAATGTGTCAGCACATTCCACTTGCAGCAGTTATATCAGAACTAAATGGAAGTTATTATCGTCATACTAAAAGCACAGTCATGCAAGGACATATGTTTAGGTTTAGTGTCCTGCAATCCTGAGAGATTGTGAGACAATCATATGTGTGTTTATGATGATGTTTGTTGGACAGTTTTATGTTTGGCCTGTAAAACTTTAAAATATAATGTATATCTTACCTTTACTATGTCTGCTTGCCAGATGATAGGCCCTGGATCTATAATGTATGTGTGTTTGAGTGTAGATGCTGTCCAGGTCCTGTCTCCAGGTGTCTGGGCTCAGGGATCTGAGGAGCTGTTCTACAGTGTCAAAGGCAGCGATGGTCCGGTCCAAATCCTCCAATGAGAAGGGAACCTCTGTGACCGTCGCTGGCATCTGTCCCCCAACACTGTCCTGCAGAGAGCAAACGTGAAAGTGAAAAAAATAGGGATTATATTATTCATTTGATCCTATTCATACTTCAGTAAATGTTCATTTGTAACACAGCTCATTAGGGAGGTGTATGGAAATTCTGGTGATCCATTTCTAAGTCTGACCTAGTGTAAAATGTTGTCTCCTGTCTTTATGGCTTTAGAACAGCTGAAAAAAGGTTTTACGAGGATAATCTTTCTAAGTTCCTTACATGTTTTATTCTTCTGTGAAACAGCAAGTGACTTTTTTTTTTTTTGGATGGATCATCAAGTGTTTGTTGTTGTAATAATGATTTTGGCCACAAGAGGCTGAAGCTCATCACTACCCCATGTTCTGTATACATTGCGAGCCAAAAGAAAGGCATGACAATCTTGCCGACTGTCCCTTTTAAACAGACCTTGTTTCGCTGCTGTTACTACCTCTAATGCCCCCTTAAAGGTGAGACAATTCTGCTCCCCCAATCCATGATTGTACTGTTTGTTCACAAAGGCAAGGCATGAAATTCTCGCCTTGAAGAGGCTGTGTAAAAGGGGCTAAGATATGTACCTTGTGTTTGGAGTGCATGGGAAATTAGAGTCATCTGGAGGAAAACATGAGTGCTTTTAGTTCTACAAAGACATGGGGTAATGGTGCACTTCAGCCCCTTGTGGGTGAAATTTCACCTGCCAAAACTTTTTTTCCCTCCTGTCTTAACAGATGAAATAGGGGTAGAAAAATGGTCTTGGCAAAAGCTTTTTTTTCACCTGGCAAAATGTTTTCCCGTTCGTTTTACAGATGAAACTTAGACAGATTATCCTGGCAAAACCTTTCTTTTCACTCAGTCTTAAGTCATAAACACAGAAGAGAAATTAATTTAGATTAGTCTGTCTTGCCTCTCAGGGCGTCTGTAGAAATCACAGGTAGCCATATGCCAAAAACCTTCTTGGAAGTTTGTGGGTCACCTTTTAAATTATTCCTCCACTGTTGTGCTGCACAGAATTATAATACAACCCCATTGAGTCAGGAAACAAGTCACAATGATGTTTTGCAGTGTCTGGTAGGGAACCAGGTGGCTTTGCTGTTTGCGCAGATATAGTAGGGGTCCTTCTGCAGCTGATGAAACATCGGTTTTCTTTGTAAGCATTGAAAAGGTTTCCAGGAATTCATGGGAAGATTTGGAGATACCAACAGATAACCTCCATGGTGCCACTGTCACTGTTAGTCATACTGACTCCTCTAACACTCGTGGTCATTAATCAGATCCCCACTAAACATTTCAGACAGAGCTTTTAGTAAAATTGAAAACACATTTTCAAGGAGACGTCTTGACCTGATGCCCATCAGTGTCTCCCTCTACAGTGCTGCTCTTTCTCTCAAATCTGTAATACATATCATTTGCAGTAATATACTGTTGTTGTATCTTTCTGTAACGTGGAGTGTGATCAAAACACCATAAATGTCTCATTTGCTGTGGGTATAAATACAGTTCATGCACTCACGCAACATGTAATTATGAGAATTGTCTGACATTATGAACCAGCCTATAGCCTGCAGTATAGCACACTGTAATGGAAATATTTACTCAGTGTTTTGCCACGTATGTATGCGTGACAGCAGTCAATATGCAAACTGTGTGCGAGACTGAGCTTGACTCAAACTCAAAAATGCTAGAAATCATTACATGCTTAAAAACATTTGGATTTCTTTCCAAACCTAGTATCATTAGTGTGCTAATTCAGCAACATAATAAGGCCTCCTAAATCTGTAATAATGTCCCACCTATTATATTGTCAGTGCCATATTTTTTGCAACAATACTTTGAATACCACTTATTGAACACAGTCATCTTTTGTGTAAATGTTAACGTCTGGGATAGTCAGATAATAAAATAAAATAAAGACAAGTAAGAAAACAGAATCTCCTACTTTTTAAATGAATTAATCTTATGACACATTACTTTAGATTTTCCTTTATATGTTGTTTGTTCTACAAAAGCAGTATATTGCACAGATGATTCCTACACAGCTCCTGCTCCCTTCTGCAGGCTATTTATCTAGCTAGGAGGCATTTGTGATCAGGACTAATACGCCTGTGACTTCAGTTACTATAATCAGCTCAGACTTCCATACAGGTCAAGGGACACACGGATGAGGTGATGACAAGATGTCAGGAGACTTAGATTAATCAAAAACTGAGAAGTGAAGTACACCTCTGAGACTTAACATTTGTTAACATTTATTGTAAGAGCTTCAATACTGCGACTTAATAGGTATGAATTAAAAATTTCAGTATCACAGTGAGCCATAAAAATGTGACTCTGGCTCATGTATTAAAAAAGTCACTGCATAAGTCAAAGGCTCCATTAGACTTCTTTTCAAATAACTATGTCATCTGATACAATTTGCTTTTGTTTTCAATATAAATCTAAATGTAGTTAGGATTTTAAAACCAATGAGAGGATGAGAGTTAAAGCATCATCATCATTATAATAAGTGTCTCACTTTGTGCTTGCACTGTAATGTGAACAGCAGGAGCTTGATGTAAAACGACCACAAATCACTGAGAAGATCCACAAAACAGCTTCTGTATCAGAGCCCCATTTGAATATAAAGTGGAGGAGGCCAACAAGCTGCACATCTGCATCCCATCTGCAGTGGCAGTGACATATCCGTACATACACGGGATAAAAAAACATACACCCACATACATTTAACCATTATCAATCCATGCAGAAAAACTGCCATGCAGCTCAATGCACACTAATTATGATGGCCACATATGTTACTGAACCCCGGACATGGACTCACACAAATTATAGCGATGTACTTATAAAAACATTAGTCTATGGAAGCACGTCATTTTTCATCTCAGGCTTTATGCATAATAAATGCAGTACATACATGCATGAATGTATTCTGTGTGTGGGTGTATGTTAGGCTATATGCAAATGGACCATATGTCTTATTTATTAGTGCAGCCATTGTTCTCTGTTGTGGTCATGATGACACATATGTGGGGTGACGGGGTTGGAAGGCAGGTAATATTGTTTGTGCTGTAAATAGTATCTGCAAAAAAGTTATTTAAACATAGTTTGGAAAAATGGTATTTTCCAAAACATTGGTATTAGTTTGAAAAAGAAAGTATAATCCCAGTGATGGTGACATTTTCTTCGCTGTACTTTTATTCCACCCAGTGGTTAATGTGAGAGCTCTGTTACTGCCAAAGAAAGATCTCTTATTATAGGTCAAGAATGCCTGTTTAATTTAAATTTTAGGATTTTAACAATTCATAAAGTGTGTAAGTGCGTGCATGACTCACCGACATGGGCATAGTGACAGCCTCCCAGTTGGTGTTGGATGCAGGCAGAGGAGAGTCATACTGCAGGGATGGACAGCAGAAATAACCAATTGTCAGTTGATCAATTCAGCAGACAATGGATAAAAAAGTCATACTAAACAGAAGAAAAGGAAACTGAATGAGTGAAATAAGTGTGTTTCATATGAATTTGGTTTAGTGCCCTAAAAAGGCACAGTCAAGACGCTTTTCAGTTTGTGTTAAAAGCAGTTTGATTGTGATTGATTGAGGCCATCAGGTAAAATAAAACTGACACAAATAGTTCCCAAAGCAACTACATGTATAAAACTTTCGCCCTTTATAAAATATATCTAGGGAGAACATTATATATGATTTAGGTAAGACTAAAGGAGCCTTAGGGTGGCACAGGGTGGTGTGTTGGTTAGCACTGTCGCCTCACAGCAAGAAGGTTCCTGGTTTGATCCTGGTGGGGGAGCCCTTCTGTGCAGATTTGCATGTTCTCCCCGTGTCAGCGTGGGTTTTCTCCGACTACTACCGCTTCCTCCCACAGTCCAAACACATGCAGGTTAACTGGTGACTCTAAATTGTCCGTAGGTGTGAATGTGAGTGTGAATGGTTGTCTGTCTCTATGTGTCAGCCCTGTGATAGTCTGGCAACCTGTCCAGGGTGTACCCTGCCTCTCACCCAGTGTCAGCTGGGATAGGCTCCAGCCCCCCCCGCGACCCTCAAGAGGATAAGCAGTTAGAAAATGGATGGATGGATTGAAAGGAGCCTTGTGTCCTTTACATGTCACAATAACTGCACATAAGGCACCTTACACAGAAAAAGACACTATTTCTATTAAGCTGTTTAAATGGCGAATGAAAATGAGTATTCCTCCAATACTCCTGTTTACAAGCAGCTGTGCACACTCTGATTAATGTGCACTAACAAGTCGTTTATCATGTCAAAATATGGAAAAAAAGAACGTCTGGAGCAGCTTGTGCCATTTTCCTTTTTTGCGTTGAGTAGGTCAGCAAGTTTTCCACCATGGTCGACACGTTGGACCATGCAAACATGTCATGCCTCCCCCTTTCAGTCCTTCAGCTACCTTCTTGAAAAGGTTGGCGTTGCAATATTTTTGCATATCTAAAAACCTGTTGATAGCCAAGTCTTTCAAAAGTATGTGTTTCTCCTTCTGACCAGCAATGTGGGCTTTTCCATTGGGTGTGCATTTTTACCACAGCCTTACAAACTACTCGCTAGTTTGTGTAAAGGGTTGCAGCAATATGCCAGTTTCAAGGAATATTATCATATATCTCGACTTAATTTTTGCTTCTATAACTTGTCAGACATGAGAATAATACTGTACATATTTCTTAATTTATATCATCACAACTTGTACTGTAGGAGACGGGGTGGAGCCTCACATGTTATGTAAGGTTATTCAAGATATTCAGGTGTCTGCCTGTCGAACTGATCGGCTGTCAGGATGTCAGTAAATCCCTAAAAGAATTTCCAGTGAAGCTGGTCACAGCATGCCTTTCTTTGTGTGTGTGCATATGTGTGTGTGTGTGTGTGTGTGTGTGTGTGTTTGTTTGTGTGTGTGCATGTGCGTGTGCATGAGAAAGAAATCAGACTTTGGTTAAAGCATGTTTAGATGTTAAATGTCATTCCAATAAAGCCTGTTGAATTGAACTGAATTGGGAAACACTCAGCAGACTGACATACTGTATTTGGCACACATTCTTTGCGCTTACACACTCACACAGACACACGCATACACACACACACACACACACATAAAATCTCACTGGCTATCAAATCCCTCTCCTTGAAGAGTCTTAAATACCATCTCCGGTCAATATGGAACAGTAAATCTGCCTCAACCACACTTCAAAGACACTTTGCCCTCACTTTGCCTGTGTGTGTGTGTGGGTGTGTGTGTGGGTGGGTGTGTGGGTGGGTGTGTGTCTGCTAATGTAATAGAGTTGACATCAAAGCCTGTCAGTGTGCAACAGTTTTTGTTTAACAGATCCTCGCATGTGGCCTTAGGATAAATGTACTCATACACCCAAAGCAGCTGTGACTGAGGTCAGAGGGTTTCCTGTAAGTGTGTGTGCGGGTAAATCCATGTTTACAGATCCCTAGTCTCATTTCCTTTTAAGGTTAAATGCCTCATCAAGCACATCTGGGCCACTTAATAGGGTTGGAAGGAAGCCTTAAGAGAAGGAGCATTTAGAGGGAGGACTGAAAACCTCTCAGCGTACAGGCTGAAGGCACCTGGCAGCTAGAATACCAAACTTTTACCCTCTTACATACTTCTGAATTATTACTTTTCATAAAATGTGTTACTCTCAAATTGGAATTTGATGTGCAAATGTACATAATTGCTGAAAATGTAGCTCAGATGAAAGTAAATTATGATGTCTAGGGTCCCTTTTCTCATTCTTAATGATTCTGGAGCCCAAAAAAAAACACGATAACTTGTTGCCTTGTAGTTCTGGTGTGTTTTATGTTCACACTGACTTATAACAATCATATCAACAGGAGTAACTCATGGACTGACAGGTAACTCATTCATTTATCAGTGTTCATCAGTCACTCTGCTTCTGTGTGGAGAAATCAAATTCTGGTAAAGAAATGCAAGTCATGCTGGACTTTGTTTTTTATTTCCTCTGGTGTCAAAAACATATGAACTGGTAGAAGCAGGACAAAAAAGACGTCCTGTACGGGCTTATTGCTGAGGATTAGGGTGTGATGATCCATCGATCTGGGTCGATACATCGATTCAATGATCCAATATCATCGATGCTATGTGAAAACATTAATCCATATTGTCATCTTTAGGATACGCTTTTATTTTGAAAGTGTTTGTCACCGTCAAAGAGGGGCAGGCAGATACTAATAAATCAGCAGTATGGAAATAATTTGGATTTGGGAGAAAATACAGGTCAACAGACAAAGCACATGCTGTATGTAAAGAAAAGAATCCTCTCCACCTCTTGTATGCGTGCTTAAATCACACCTTCTATCACACAAGCCTGTAGTTGGTCTGCTTTGCTTTAACACCAACCTCACTAGGAACGGGTCCCTGTTGTAAACGTCATGTATCAATGTTCAAGACATACTGTGCAGGATTTTCCTAAAAGCAATGTTTAGACTCAAACAGAAGTAATGCCTTTAAATCATGGCCTTTGACCCACTAGATGTGTGGTGGTGTATTAACCTGCAGAGACTCTGCCCTCTCCCTTTGTTTTCCCATTTTCTTATTTTCTGTCCTCGGGACACACCCACAGTGTGCAGGTGAGGTGGGGACCATGTGCCAGACTATAAGCAGCAGACATTCGAGAGAAATAACGCAAAATAAATGCACCTATAGCGAGGAGTAAATCAGTGGTTGGCTTTCACTTTCACTTTTGCCGGCAATTATTTTATATAACTAACAACACTGCTTAGTATACCTGCAAGAAATAGCTTTTAAAGGGTGTCAGTGGCTTAGTGGATAGAGCAGGTGCCCCATATATGAGGGCTGTTGCCACAGCGGCCCGGGCTCGACTCCAGCTCGCAGCCCCCTACTGCATGTCACCCCCCCCCCACACACACACTTAGCTGTCCCATCAATTAAAGGCAAAATGCCCAAAAAATAATCTTTGAAAAAAAAAAAGAAATAGCTTCTAAAATATGGAGCAGGGTTTTTTTTGCAGAGGCTGTTTGTCAAGTTGCTAAAAGAAGCTCATGTTGTAGGTGAATTGTTTTTGAATATACCTGAGTATGATTTATGAGGCAATATTTGTTATCGAAGCTGAAAGTAATATTTCAGGCAGCATTGCCATATTCGCCAGTGGTGAGGGAACAAATCCTTATTTACAGTTGCAGTCTAGTGGAGGGGACACCAGGGAGCTACCCTTTTCAACCTCCATTTTGTACAGTTGGACAGTGGAGCGTCTGAGGATTAAGTGGTGGATGGTGAGGAAGGCAAGAGCTTTTCCCTGTCGTCTTTTACTCCGCATGACCAGTTGTCTGGCTCCCAGCTAGAGGACGTTTGACTTACTAGATAAATCACACCGGACACACCTATGCTGTCTCATCTGTGTCTGAGTCTGAGGTCATTTTCAGGTTGAAGCCAGAAAAAATGCTCCTTCTCGTGTAGTTTACTGTGAAACATCTGGTCTTAATCTGCAGCACATATACGTAGGGTCACTTCATTTGTGGATATTTACATCTTCACTGTAATTCCAGCAGTAGCAGCAGAGGTTTGCTCGGTGTTCACACACCCACACCTGAGTACTGAGGAGGACTTTGAGACTGTGACAGTAAAATTAGTGCCAACGAGAATATCTAAAAGAAATTTCAACAACATCAAACACACTATATAATAAAGAGAAATAACTGAGCAAATAATGATAGAACATGACACTTGAAAGCATTTGATCGGTGTTGTTTATCTCATATACACACATAAACATGAAGGAGCTGTTGGTTTCATTTTCCGTCACATTCTATGGAACATCCACTCTGTATGAGAAGCACACATGTTGGATGACTCAGAATGGGATTCGGGGAACTAACTTGTCTCATATTTCCCGATCAGTAGTCTTTTCCCACTGCGCCTGGCATAGCAGCTCTTAGGAATACCCACCCAAAATACATTACTGTAAGTTGTATGATCTCAGACTGTAAAATCAATATTGGCAACAAAGAAACACAAGTAAAAAATCTATAAGGCTCTGGAGTCTTACAAAGATAAACTCAGAGCTACTTCTGTTCACAATATATATATATATATACATATAATGATTTGTGCACTTATAGATTGTTCCTTTCAGCCTTTCTAACCAAATAGCTCCGACTATGTTTATCTTATGCAATCAAAGCACTCATTACTTCATGCAAGTCTGCACTGCAGATGATGAAGAACACCAGCTGAAGACAAGATTTGAAAAGGATCAAGGAATAGTGATTTGGGAGGGAATAACTGATGTGAATTATAAGCAAGGCCTCTGTTTGACTGTGTTGTTTGTAGGTGGTGGGCTTTTTTTTGGAGGGGGGAGCGCTTGTATTCTTATATCAGAGATAAAGGTCACAAATCTGATTGCAATCTGTCCTGGTTTTGCAGGCTACATGTAGACACATAGGCCCCCTTTATACCTTGCATCAACATGCGATTTTTGCGATCGGATAGCAATCTGATTGCTCATGACCACATGAAAGTACAGGTGTAAATACACTCAAAACGCATTGAGGATGTATTGTTATCCGATCAGCCAAACAACTTCTGAAGGTGGTCAGGGACGCATCGTGACCACATCTAACACAAGTGTAAATGCAAATGCGTCTCCAATCCACATGCAACAACTAAAAACAAGTAAGCGAGGTGTGCCAGCTGGACACAGGAAGAAGGAGGAAGAAGATAACAACACTCTCCGGGTAGCGACTGCAGAGAAAAAGAAAGCACCGTGGTGAAGACAGTTTGACTTTGAATATTCACAGATATTCACATTTTCATTTTGGGTTCAACACTGATTTCCACCTCCATGTCATAGGCAGAAAACAATGAGCAACACAGGGTAGGGCTGGGAACATGTTGGGAACATGTCTGGCCATGTTTGTGGCAACAAAACTGGATATTTTAAACCCAAACACAATGTTTTTCTTATACTAATCAAGTGGTTTTTGTGCTTCAACCTAACCACATGGGTTCCATGCCATTGTTCTAACAGTGCAAATTTCCCGGCAGCGTTTGAGTCACTGATCCTGGGTGTTTTTCAGCGACTCAACCCTGCTTTTCCAGGGACTCTTGTTGTGCCACTGAATGTTAGTGTTTTTAAGCTAAATGTGATCTTTTCCTGACCATAACCACTAACCAGGTGTTTTTATTTTTTGCTTAAACCAAACCACGCATTCACCACAGTGCTGTTGAGATGTATAACGTGTTTGTGGTTTACAGAAACATACAATGTGAACATTTTTTCTCCCAGCTGGGTTATCTAAAGCCCCATTTCCACTGAGCAGTATGGTACGGTTCAGTTCAGTACACTTTTTTCCGTTTCCACTGTGAAAAGTTGTGGATGGTACCAATGGAACTATTCTGTACCGTCCCCATTTTTGGTCACCCTTCTGTTGGGGTACCTAGCACACAGATCTGGTACTAAAAGGGGGGGGGGGGTGTGAACTTCATATATCTCAATCCTCATTAGGAGAATAAAAAAAGCGTTGCGGACCATTGTTCCTGCTCTGGCAACATTAAAGCCCTGAGTTTGCCTAAATGTGACTAAATGCACAAAACTGCTATTTTTAAACATCCCATCCAGAGAGACTCTCACTGCAGCCTGTTCTATATGTCATGAAAATGTCAGCATGTTGATGATAAACCAGATGCAGACTAATAAAGGAGCAAATACAGTAAAGTCCTGGACGGAGCAGTAAGTGACAACAACCTCGCCCACACAAGAGTAAAGTTTGCAGTGGAAGCGCTAAGCAGATCAGGGGTCTAGTTCCATGTCTGACGGGTTACTTTTGGTTCCAAATGTGGCAAACCGAAAGTGTTAGGTGGAAATGGGGCTTAACTGCAGAGAGCGTGCATTTTCAGAGAAATGAAACTTTGGAGCAATGTGTGTTCGATTACTGGGATAACAGGCTGCCAAAAAAAAGGCTTTCATTCCAATGGGACATTTTCGGACCAACAGGACTTTGGAATTTTGGGCTGTCGGAACAATGGTCAGTCCCCACCACATGTTTACCACAGTGTTGTCAAAACATAAAATTGAATTGTAAAGAAATGTAAATTTGTACATATCTGCTACATATGACAAATGTCACATATCTGTGGTTTGCAGAAACAAACAATGCTAACATCTGTTCTGGCAATAGGGCTGGTAAACCTCACTCCAGCAAAGCAAATGTTGCCAAGCTGATTGGTTTTAGTTAAAAATAATGAAAATGACAGTGACAGGTCAGCAGCTACCTCCTGTAACAACTGTACAGAACACAAACATGGATAACGTGCACTGATGGACCACAGATGAGACAAATGTTCATCTTCACTGCTCTCACTGACACCACTCCCTTGCTTAGTCATTCATACATCATCCAGTGGCTGAACTGATCAGGCCTCAGAAATAGCTACCACAGCTTATTATTCCTTCTGTATCACTGTATATACTGAGATTGCTTGAGATGATTTTTTTTTAAGTTTAATGAGACAGAGAGATCAGATAGCTATCCAATCCCTCCAAGATGCTTGAAGTGGTTGAGCCTAAAGAGAGAGAAAGCCAACACGACAGTGGGACGATGCTCCTCTAATTAACGAGCAGCCACAAAAGGTCAAACAGTGGCGATACACGTCATTTTTCCTACATGTCACAGTTCACACTCTCCATTTCACCTCAAAGGACGAGTACTTCTCTGGTGATCATTGTGACACACATGATAGGGAGTCAATAATGTGTCTGCTTGGGTATTAAACAAACAAGTCATACAGATTTGAAACATGGCAAGGGTTTAGCTGTCAAACTGTGCTTTGTTTCTGTCTTTAGTCACTCTCTTTTCCCTGTGTGCTTCCATCTGACTCCACTCTGCCTTTTCTCTCTCACACACTGACGCTGTTTTGCTTTCCCTCATGGTTTTTACCTTATCTAGTCAACCTCAGTCCACTCCATAGCTCACTACCTCACAAATGCCTCTCTCTCTCAGTCTGCCTCTCTCCGTTCAGGTTGTTTTAGTCATTAGCTGACATGCTGATACCATCTCAGACACCTGTTCTCTCCTTCCAATGCTGCTTCTCCTCATTCTCTCTCTGCCTCTCTCGTCCTCCTTTCCTCTCGCTGCCTCCTCTCCTCCTCCCTCTTATCTGTTCGACAGGTCTGGAGAGAACAAATTAGACCTGCTAAATTAAGCCACACACACAGCTCCAGTCTAGCTAAAGGGAAGCTGTGTGTGTGTGTGTGTGTGTGTGTGTCTGTGTGTGTGTGTGTGTGTGTGTCTGTGTGTCTGTGTGAGAGAGTGTGTGTGAAAGATGGAAAGATATAAACGCACACTCAAACACAGGAGCTCTTTGAAAAATGGGTAAAACGGATCAAATGAGATAAACCTCAGGAGTTGGATTCTGTTTTTAAAGTACAGAGGTGTGATTATTTGACCAGAGGAGGAATAACAAAGGGTGAGCAGGGAGGGAAGACACAGAGAGAAGCAGTGAGAATCTGAGAGAGCAAGAGAGATAAGGGAGTTATATTTTGGGGTACTTTTACTTTGTTGTCATTGTGTTGGGATGAACTTGGTGGAGTTTCTCTGTTGTATTTTCAGTTGAGGTCGTTTAGGGCTCTTCTGGCTCACACATGTAGTTCATGGCTGTGTGCATTGATCCACGGCTAAAAATAGTCCCCAACAAATTAGGGCTGTTCAACTTGCGGTTAAATGCTGCCGTTGCTAGTCACTGCCCATTTTTGTACCCAACTGTCCTATCACAGTGGAGGAGGGACGGGATGAATAGCCCACCACCTAACCCAGTCTCACTCCAAACTCATCAAATACCCATGCTTGGGGCGACCTCTTGCTCACCTGGTAAAGTGTGTGCCCCATTTAGGCTGAGTCCTCTGCAGGAGCTCGCATTCAATTCCAACCTGCGGCCCTTTGCTGCCTGTCATCCCCCCATCCCTCCTGCATTTCCTGTAGCTGTCCTATCAATAAAGGCAAACATGGCCCTGGGCGTCAGATAGTGATGCACTGAGACCCCCTTTAGTGGCGGTATGAGACGCATCGGGCAGCGTCATTTTTTTAAACTCTGAGCAACTAGTATAAAGAGTGAAAAAGTCTGCATAAGGCGAACACGAAGTCTGAACTTTCACCTGAGAGACTACTTTTCACATCCCATGTGAAACCAAAAGTCAGTCAAGTTATTTTAACAACAATGTAGTGTGCTAATATGTGTAGCATACTATGCTAGTGTCATGTGACATTATATCACGTTAGTAACAAATGTTTTTTTTCCTAAACCCAGCCATGTACTTTTGTTGCCTGAATCAAAGGAAGTAAATGTAACCCTTGAAAAGAGACTGTGTGCATTTGTCAACCAGAAACTGTACATTTCCAATGTTTATTTTGAAAAGACACAATACACCTGGGACTTTATTTTTGTCTTAGTTGAGGACAATGGGACTGAAATATAATTGACAATGTTTAGTTTTTTACACTTATTGGGTCCTATTGATCCCAAATATCTAGGAGAAATTAAAAATGCATACCAAACAAAAGTTTAGGTCCCAGGAGGATATCATAGCGACCAGATGTAACCGAAGTGTCAGCTGAAAAACACGTTAAAGGGCTCATTGTAGTACTGAATTTATTTATTTATTTGTAAAGCAACTTGCCTAATTAAAGCCAATGGACAATGGAGCTTATTTAGTCTTTATAGCACTAATATTTGAGTACATGAAGTAATTTTCAAAAACCGCACAACACACTGTTGAGCCACCCTTAATCACTGCAGGGGAAGTTCCTTTACCTTGACAGCCCTACAACAAATGCACTATTAATTCCACTTTCAATGACATTTATTAAAAAGTACAGTGTCATGGAGTTAGATTTTTGGTTCCTGAAAAGAGTTTTTGCTGGCAATATGTAGAGATTTCAGTACAAATTGTAATGAGAGCCAAGGTAACTGTTATCACAGGGACTGTAATGTCACAGTGACTGTATAAAAGTGAAGCATAGTCTGCAAATACAGTATCTTCCTCTCTCCCTGTCTTGCCCTTTGCTCCATCTGTGCTTATACCACTTTTTTCCCCCTTTTTTTCCCTCAGATAATAAGTGATGCCACTAGTTCAGCCCTGCCTGTGATGCTGTGTCTCTTCCCCTCTCTCTCATAAAAGAGGAAGCCAGGGAACATCTTTAAATGCTTCTCTGTTTCTCCACTGCTCTTTCTCTCCCCCTTTTCCTGCTGATTATAGGGCGGGAGAACATCTTCAAATCAAAGTCCCTCTCTTTCTTCTTTCCTCTCCCTGACAGAATGACAAAGCTAATCTCCTTATCCGTTCATTTGACAGCCTTTAAGAGAACACTTTCTCATCCTCACCCTCCTGCCCTCCTTCCCCTATCCCTCCATCTCTCCTCTATTGTCGAGTGGACGTGTGAGAAAAGAACAGCTGGCTAATACATGTTGGCATTTTCCCGACAGCGTTACCCTCTCTCACTTCCTCCTTCCTCTCCCATCTACATATCTCCCCCTATCATCCCATCTCTCTTTTTTATTGTGAAAGTAAAAGAGTGAAAGAAGCATTTTACCTGGAGCATGGCAGTGGTACTCGGGCTGAACCCGTTGTGACAAAAAAAAACCAACAAAAAAAACAACAACTTAAAGCTGTGTCCCAAATAGCAGCTCATGATTCATCGTCGGCTGTGTGTGTGTTTGTCTGGGATGAAAATGTATGTCTCACCAGCAGTGAGTAGTAGACTTTGAATCCTGGCTTTGCAACAAAGTAATCGTCAGACTTGAAGGTGACTCTGAGCAGGTTGGTTTTGGAGTTGAGACTAGGCGGTGCCTTCTGCCCACAAAAGCGACCCCAAATTATAGTGCTGGTCTCGGATTGGTCCTCCACTTCAACAAAGTCATACCTGGAGCGAGAGAGAGAAATGGAGATGGAGAGGTACATGTGTGGGAGGGAGGAGGGAAAGATGGAGGATGAAAACTGCATGTCAAGAAAATAGAGAAGATGAGACTTTGGAAAAAAAACATGGATGTGTCCTCACAAATGGAAGAGAGGACATTCAGGACTAAGTAGCAGTGAGTTAAAAGCAATTGTAAAATAGTCACAAACAACTTTGACCTTCCACACTTACCATACTACACAGTTTCTTGTGCAATTCATTATTGTTACCCTCATTTTAGGTGTACTTTCTTTCAGTTTTATATCTAAATTCGGGGAACTATGCTAATGCACTTCCTTGCTGAAGTTTGAATGAGAGAAGATCCATACCACTCTCATGCCCTTCTGCTAAATGAAGGCAAAGCCAGTAGCACGTTAGCTTAGCATAAAGACTAACATCACATCAACATCAAAAGCCAGCCTTCACAGTTTTGTTTCAGTACTGATTAAACAAATGAGACAGAACATGTTGAAGCCCAGACACATCAAACTGATATTAAATGACTAGCGGCAACAAATGCCTACTGTTGCATTGCTCTACTGTACGTTGCCTGTGTCTCAGGCAAAAAGTTGCACTGAACACACCGCAAAGGCTACAGCAGATGGTCAACTAGACTGTATGTGCTGTACCTACACAAGAGGAAATAACTCTTCATACCAGCAGGTGGCAGTAGTCATTCAAAAAAGGGAACCGAAAGACTGACAGCACGGATTCATGATGCTAGTTAGCACATTAACAACACAACCCGATATTTACAAAGGATATTCACTGCGCCCCAAGGAACAGTACCACAAACAGTGCTGAACCATCTTTGCTCAGTACTCTGGCTTAAAAAATAATCTTATGAAAAAAAGTTTGTTTCGATCTCATTCCCCCTGGACTTTAGTTGTTTACTTTCCTCACTTCTGTTTCTCTTCTCTTGCACTGAGCCAAACTGCCAATCAGAGTGATTTCATTCAAAAAAGCCAATGAGATCTGACTATTGCCAAAGGTGTGGGACACACCAACAAAACTAGGGCTGCAGACGCTCAGCATTGGCTTAACATTGACCAATGGCTGACCATTGGCTTGGTCTGTCGGGGCCTTGAATCAGTGAGCTTTTGAGGTGCTGGTAGGAGGATTTTGTTACCTGTGGAAGGCGCCAGGCTAGCTGTTTCCAATTTTATTGCTAAGCTAAGCTAAGCTAAGCTAACAGGCTGCTGGTTCAAGCTTCACAGATATCAGAGCGGTACCGATCTTCTCATCAAATTCTCTGCAAGAAAACAAATAAGCCTATATTTAAAAATGTTTCAGATCTCAGCAACTATTTGATGAGTACAGTGTTATCATAACCAATAGAAAGTATGGCCTGTACTTCAAATTTAAGACCCAATTTGTAATTAACTACCTATCCTCTTTCCTTTTGTGTACATTTAGCTCCTTCTGACACTTTTTAGTTGGACAGTTTGGGTTGATATAGGGGTCTTTGATGTAGTGGTTAGCACTGTTGTCTCACAGCAAGAGGTTTCCTGGTTCGAACCCAGGTTTTCTCTGGGTACGCCAGCTTCCTCCCACAATCCAAAGACATGCAGGTTAACTGGTGACTCTAAATTGAGTGTGAATCGTTGTCTGTCTCTATGTGTCAGCCCTGTGATAGTCTGGCGACCTGTCCAGGGTGTATCCCGCCTCTTGCCCAACGTCAGCTGGGATGGGCTCCAGCCCCCGTGACCCCCAACAGGATAAGCGGTTACAGAAAATGAATGAATGAAGAATATTCAGCACTAATGATGAAAACAGCAATGAAACAAATGTATGATGTATTCTGAAATCACAAGGCTACCCTGCCGAACAACAGGAAAAAGTTTTGGATAACTTTCCAGCAGTCAATGCTCCTGTCAATTAGTGAGTCCATCTATCAAACACACACACAGTCAATGTGACAAACAAGATTTACAAAACCGGGCGCAGCTACTTCCTCCCTCCTCCCACCTTTCCAAATCTCTCCTCCCTCCTCTCCTCCCCCTCCTGCTCCCCATTGTCTTTTCAGCAAAGTGCTTACAAAGACGGCTGAGTTGCATATGGGGATTAAAAAGTCTATTTTCTCCCCTCAACCCTCAAGGACAAACTTCTTATACTTCTTGCCAAGAAAGCAAACTTCAACTATCCATCTCGTTTGCAGTGATTCCACCCCCTACACTTTTTTACATTCTTTTCTATCACATCCTTTCAATCACAGCTTATTGTTGGTGTGCTAATGTGCACGCATTAACAAATCACAGTCACACATTTTACTGTTGCTGTTGTACGTCCTTTCAACTCAAGACCTCTGCTCCATAAACTTTTCCTCTCCTCTTTGTCACTTCAAATGGTCCTCTCCATCATTGCTTCACTCACACTCTGGTTCTTTAATCACTGTTACTTTCATCTGACTTTTCTCCTTTACAGCTGTATGTAATTTATCAATACCTCCTCTCCTTTGTGCTCTGCACCTCTACTCTTCTTTTGTCCATTCAGCTATTGTCCCGCTCTCCTTTTGTCTGTCCTTCTACTGCGCTCTAATCCTCTCTTCTAAATTCCATCACTCCACTCTCCATCTGTTTATTTTTCCATCTTTTTGAGTCTCTTGTTTTACCTGCACACTCCGTTCTCAGCCTCCTCCAGACCGAAGTGTCCGTCAAACTCCAGGTGAATGCGGCTCCCTGGTGGCGACAGCAGTTTCCATGACAACAGCAGATTGCGGGGGTAAGCGTTGGGGTAGCGTGGGCTGTGGACGGCTCCACCCACTGGCGTCACTGTGATGTTTTCCTCTTTGCGGTACAAGTCTGTGGTGAGGCGATTGCTGTCTGTTAGTGGTTACAACTAATCAGTTAGTTAGTCCAGTTGTAAATAAACACACAAGCAAAGCAGCTTGTTCACAGACACATACACACAAAATGCAAATCTACATGCAAACACACCAAATAGACTTTAATGGAAGAGACATAAGGAAGCACGAGAAAATACAAAGACGAACAATACAAATTCAAATGTGACATTTCAGTCTTGTGATAACATGACCTCAGCAAATGTACTTTCGTGCCAGCTCTCATAAAGCTTTCAGCCTCATGTATACAGACATACCTTAACAAAATTGTTCAACAGTATTGGAAATGTGCTCATTCCCTCTCTTGCCAAGTATTAAATTAGAGGATGATAAAACTCATTTCTATTGCTTCAATGTGGACTTAAGGCCTCTGCACAATGAGTCTGTTTTTTTCTTCCAAAATTATCGCACGTCTAAAATAAATACGACCTCATGTTGTGTCAATCATGTTTGCACACTAAGTCCGAAACTTTTGTCCGACATTGAAATTTTCGAAACAAGCCTTTAGAGACATTTCACCAAGAATCAGTTAAGAAAATGTGGTGGCGGGACACATCCGCGACAAGACAGAGGAACGGGGTGCATTCAGATAGCTCACTTACAACAGGTCGGTAATATTGGCAGCATGGTGGTGCAGTGGTTAGCATTGTCACTTTACAGCAAGATGGTTCCTGGTTGGAATCTAGGGGGGGGGTTCAAACCCCAAGGTGGGGGAGCCCTTCCCTGCAGAGTTTGCCTGTTCTACCTGTGTCAGTGTGGGTTTTCTCCAGGTGCTCCGGCTTCCTCCCACAGTCCAAAGACATGCGGGTTAGGTTAATTAACTCTAAATGGCCCGTAGGTGTGACTGTGTGTGTGAATGGTTGTCTGTCTCTGTGTCAGCCCTGTGATAGTCTGGTGACCTGTCCAGGATGTACCCTGCCCTTCATCCAATGTCAGCGGGAATAGGCTTTTTTGTATAGATTAGACAAACAAGATATAATGTATTGTATTGTATTAATTGATAGTGAGCTTTAGAGGTACTCTAGACAGATTTTTTAACCTTCAGACACACATGGGATCAGGCAGACGTTAGATGGCAGATGGATAAGTAGCAGGAAGGTAAAATGAAACATGCATGATGATATGTTGCAATGGTGATGCCATATTGTTTTCACAGAATGGAAGAAAATATATTAAACAAGATAACAAGATTATTATTATTTTCTTCTTGTGTGAGGGAGCCACGTAACATCCGGTTGTAAATTCCGTTGTGGAGGATGGTACAAAGTTAAATTACAATTATTATATATAAGTCTGAATGACAATGCTGTCTGCCTTTACCTTGCTGGTATTCTCTGCTGGCCTCACCTAATTTTTCCATCCTGCATCATCCACTTAAATGATATCCAGTTTGCTGTCTCCCTGATTTCATGTAAATGCTGCATAATTGTATCCCCCTGATTCCCGTCTTTATGCTAAGCTAACCTGGCCTCTGGTGGTAGCTTCATATTTACAGAAAGATACAAGAGTGTCACCAATCTTTTCATCTAACTATTGGAAATAAAGTGTATATCCCAAAGTGATGACCTGTTCCTTTAAACATGTTCTTTTGTGGTTTGTAGAGTTTGTTTTATTGGATAACTGAGAAAGAATAATAGGGCTCACCTCTGATGATTTCATGGGGTGAGAGTCCAATTTTAAACAATGCTTGATTGTGGATCTGCTGAACATTGTGTTTTTCTGGTGTTTAGGGATACTATTAAGTATCTGCCCTTCTTTAAAAGTGTAACTCTGACCTTTTCACACCCATTAGATTTTGGTATTTTTTATGTGTGCAAGTGGAAAATTTGGCCTGACGGTTGTTCTAGAGAAAATGTCAAGGGGTCAACAAAAACATTTAGATTCCCTCTTTGACGTTTATAAATATCGACAGCAAATTCAAGAGGAAAGCTGGTCATGGTCCAAAATGCCGGTTAAATGGAAATCAGGGATTCACCAAAACTATTAAGAGCAACTCTCTCGTGACCAAGAACAATCGCATCCTGTTTTATAGCAGCTATTGAGGCCAAGGGATGGGCAAACTGACATCACTAATGTCGGTCTGGCTAAAAAACTATTGCAGTAAATTATATACTTGTCAACACAGGGAATAAATTGTGTGTGGCATGTACTGTGCATAGAACTGAGCATGTAAACATTTTTATGCTGAGAAGTGTTTTTAAATAACAGTGTCTGTCTTCACTGTGACGTTCATCGCACTGCTGTGCCAAAACAGCAAAAACACTGTTTCTGTGCTCTGACTACTTTACAAGCTTACTACAAACTCATGCACACACACACACACACTCTTATAAAAAAAGATAATTCTTACCTACCTACCTACCTACCTAACATATATCCAAAAAGAAAACAAAAAAAAATATATATAGTAACTATTACCATGGGCTGTGCTTATAAGCGTCATTGCTTTACTGACTATAAATTATAAACAATGTTTTTAGTACAATAATTGCTCATCAGTACTAATGAACATCATAATTATACCCACTGGATGTCTAATCAGCTCAATAACAAGTCAAATTTTGAAAATGCACAACAAAACTTATTAATTTTCCTCATCATTCTACTGCTGACTTTTTAAAAATTAGGAAAAAAATCCTTGCACACACACACACACAGTCGAAGGTCAGGCTGTGTGCTGAAGTAGGCTGACAGGGCTGTATTTTCTGAGCGGTGTGTGGTTTTTGCAAGAGAGCTGAATGCATAATCAAGCCACCGCAGCCTGCACCCCTGGGAGATGATGATGAAGCTTTGGCCCTTTCCTCCACCTCTTCACTGCAAACTTGCCTTAATTCCTCCTCCTGTACTATCCTGTCTTTCCCTCCCTCTCTCCTTCTTTGCTTCAGTCAGTGATTCTGTCTCATCAGTCT
The DNA here is from genome assembly GCA_019142605.1 of Cephalopholis sonnerati. Lineage (NCBI taxonomy): Eukaryota > Metazoa > Chordata > Actinopteri > Perciformes > Serranidae > Cephalopholis > Cephalopholis sonnerati. Next base: position 34,699,316 of record JAGQAX010000013.1, on the reverse strand, counting down.
TTCTTCAGAAGTCACACCTTCTGCTAATTCTGGCTCCAGCAATTAACACTGTTCCTCAGTATGTGTGTGTGCACGCATTTGCATGTGAGAGAGTGTGTGCTTTCAGTCATGAGCTTGTGTGAATGTGTCAATGTGCGTGCGTTTGTGTGTGTGTGTGTGTGTGTGTGTGTGTGTGTGTGTGTGTGTGTGTGTGTTTGAGCACAGTTTGTTTTTAAAGGAATTCTTCCACTCTGCTGATCAGAGGCCTGGCTGTGAGGATCCATTCAGTCATAAAAGTGCTTATGTGTCAGGAACTTTCACCCAGTAAGGACACTAAGAAGGAGAGCTCTAGGGCTGCCCCCTAATAGTCGACCAAACATTAGTCGACCAGAAAGGTCATTAGTCAGCAAGATTTCATTGGTTGCTTAGTCGCAGAGCTGCACCTTGTCAAGCTAAATCAAACCCTATATGATTGGACTATATGAGAATTTAATTTGAAAGGACAGACACAGGAAGAGGCCGCGCTCAGCAGTCAGACAGGAGTCACGTTACCAACCAATCACAGCTGACAGATATCTTTCCCTTCTTCTGTAAACATTCAGTCTGATAAATACAGAAAAGTTGATCATGTTAGTGCAGGGCTACCCAGAGCTTTACATCTGTCCCACAGATGATAGGCCTACACACTTATAAACACCTGGTAGAGGATCAGCTCTGCATGTTCAGGTAAATTGGCTATACGATGCTTGTTAAGGTTGCTTAGCAACCTCAGACGCAATCTACCGCCGCAGTCTTGAAAGCTGGCACAGAAAAGGCACAAGAGTAGCACCCAGAGCCCAACCTCGTGTTTTCCATTGGGTTAAAGATGTGGCATGTGTACGGCCCCTAATTTACAGGGCCGGTACCTGCAGTTATTCCACAGGCTAGTTAATAACATGTCGGGCAGGAAATCCAAAGTGTGGGATCATTTTGAGAAGGTGAAGGACCAACCCAAGGTGATATGTAAACTCATCTTCATTGGTCGACTACAAACATGACGTATCATCTGAAACATGGAAGTAGCTACATGCCCATTAGCCAACAGCGTCATTAACAGGCGGCTCGCTCAGTGTGTGACGTGCACTTGTAGATAAAATATAGGCCTATATTAATGAAGGTTCATTAGTACAGTTTTGTATTTCTCTGTAATGTAGCACAGTGTTAACAATGTTACTGATACTATTCTTTCTCACACCTTCAACTCAAACCATTGTGTTGCCTCGCCTCATAATTAAATTAATATTGTAAACATTCGGGTGACAAGTCGACTAATGGCCATGAATGATGACTATTGGTTGACTAGGTAAATTCTTAGTTGGGGGCAGCCCCAGAGAGCTCTGCATGGTAGCATGAGTGTCTTTCAGTTTTTGCAAATGTTCATTAGGAAATTTGTTTTATATGTGTATGTCACCATTATCTCTCTGTATAAGGAATGGTCATTCTTACAGTGTAGGTCATTTGTGTAAAGGCAACAATGCATGTGTATGTTTTTGTGCACAGCAAATTTTTGAAAGCATTTATGAAGTGTTTGTATTCATCCGTCTCATCGATCAGATGCACTTTTGTTCTAAGATGGACAAACATTTCTTAGATCTTAGGTGAACTGTGTCACTTTATACTCAGACATTCTTTTACAGTCTTTCTTTATCTTTGTCATACACACCTTGTGAAAAATAACGCCCACAGGCAGCCACTAAATCCACATCACATCTTATATATATACAATGTGAGTTTGTGAACTATAGACCAGCTATGACAACAGTTCAAGCCATCAAGTTTCACTGTGGACATATTGTGTGCTTTGACAGGTAGAAGCTTTGTACCCAGCACAGACCTATAGGTGGAGATACTACAAACAGTAGTCGCTGGCAGTGTTGTCCCCAAGGAAACACCATGAGCCTCTGCCTTGTTTTCCTCAGCAAGGTAAAGATCCTTACAGTCAGGTAAACAGAAGTATCTAGTGCAACATCAGTCAAAACATGACTGTTTTCAACTTTCTCCAGGCCAGGGTGGCAGGGTCCCTGTGCCAAATGAGTAAGCTTACTTAAAGTTGTAAGAAAAAAACCTACTCGTGTTCATCTTATGCCTCACTTGTGTGAATTTGGCTCAGCATAATAATCATTAATCTGGCTTTGTTTCTTATGAACTCTTTCACCCTCCTCTCCACAATATTGCATCCTGTTTTTAACTGTCCGGACAGGGTTAGTTTGTGAGCTAATGAGTTTCTTTCTTTTCACTAAAAGGTCATATGATATCATCTTGCTTGCAAAGTTTGCACGATATTTAGAGTGGTACTGCTATTGTTGTAGAGGAAGAATATTATCAGAGGGCAGCAGAGGGCCTACAGGGTTAGACATTGTTTCGATATACTACTTGGATTAAAACTCAAGTGTTTCAGCATTCAGTCTGCTGAAGAGCATTTGACGAAGATAAAGAGCTCTTCATGGCTTCTTACATGACTGCTGCTGTATAGCTGATCCTGACCTCTGACCTACCTGAGCTGGGGGCAGGCTGAAAGAGAATATTAACTCTCTGTAGCTAGCTTTCTAATATTCATGAGTTTCACAGTTTCCTGTCACTGCTCTTGTATTATTAAGCTCTACAATGATAAGTGCAGCAAAGCCACAAAAGCCAAATGATTGTTTTTCTTGTTCGTGTATTTGTCACATGTATTGTGTTTACCAGAAGCTGGGCTACTACTCCACAAGTTCCATCCTCCAGTGAACTTGTGGAAGGCAGCACCGGCTTAGCAGCCAAACTCCAATCATCCTGCTCGTCAGATTTAATTTGGTTTGATCTCTGTTTTTCCATGTTTTGCCTATTTTATTGTTTTGTCCTGGACAATGAAAATGTTTTCTGTCCAGCTGGGAAAGAGACACATCCAACATCTTTTACATTTGTTTGTCCTGGGGAAGTTTTCTGGCTGTGTAGGTTGAATATTTCTAAAATGCTCTGGCTTTGGTTGCTGATAGTTAAACATACAGTAGGCAGGCTTATCATTTTCTCCACATTTTCTTAAGATTGTAAAAATTAACATGTGTCTGTCCATGAACACAGGTGTCAGTGTGTGTCTGTGAGAGAGAGTGGAGAGTGTGATAGAGACCGAACGCATTAAGTAGAATTAAGACGCTAAAATTAGAAAATATGTAAATTTCCTCAAGGAGCAACCAGCTCTTTTTGATGGAGTTTCTCAGTCACACCATTGACCTTACTATAAATCATGCAGCACTCGTGTCGATGACACCATTGCAAATTCATGCAAATGACATGATGATGAGAGAAGAGGTTTCTATTACAGATCCAGTCCAAAGAATTGACAGTGCTGGAAAGTGGCAGTTACATTTCGTCTGCCCGCTTTGCAAATGAGGATACAATTTCAGGTTAGAGGCTGAGATGGGATCGGGGCCGAGCAAAATCCTGAAACCAACAGATATGTTGGGGGCAGAGTGGTATATGCTGTGTTGCTGTGTGGTCCGTAAATACTAGAACAGTGACAAGTTTCTGTTTTTTGTTTAACTCTTTACTACACTGCATTGGACTTGAATTAAAACAGTGACTATACTGACTAATAGTGTCTGAGGGTGCAGAAATCATAGACTGCCTTTACATAGTCCAACTTTTTTAGCACAATACAGCAGAAGAGTTGTCCTTAAAGGGGTAGTATGTAGGATTTCAGATCATCTATTGAAAGAAATGGTATGTAAAATTGGTAACTATGTTTTCATTAGTTCATAATCACTTGAAAATAAGAACTGTAGTGTTTTGTATTACCTTACAATGAGCCGTTTACATAGAAATCCTCTTCCATGGAGTGTGCCATGTTGTTCAACAGACAAATCAAATGCTGGCTCTAGTTAGGGCCATAATCGTTTTCACACTGGCCACCTTAGTTCTGCTACGGACTTGGCACACGGGAGAAGAACACTTCAATTAATAACTGGGCTATTATTTGCTTAAAGCACTGAAATCAACAGGCTTATATTTGGGACAGGCCTTTAATTCCTCTCACACAAAACTGTTGCTCAACAAAGATGGAAAATGCCACCCAATTGTTTATTAAAACCACTGTGAATATTAGTTGTATAAAAATTGGGCTTCAGATCAATTATGAATCATTCTTTTGATATCGTTCTGAGAGAGAGCGCAACAGAGAGAGTATCATGGCACTTGAGGACTAAAGCACTCGGCATACCAACATCACTTTATCCTGTTGAAACAATATTCACAACTTGGATTAAATTTTATGCAAACCTCTTTTGATTCTCTTGATCTAAGGACCCTTACAGACTAAAGGAATATGATTAACTTAAAGGGTAATCAAGGAATGGACACATAATTTGAGGTAACCAACACCCCACTTTTATACATCCAAAGAACTTCTATTAAAGAAAAACGAACTCCTTGGCAACCAGACCAGGTATCTTTATTTGTCAAAATGTATAGACACGCCAGGCTAATTAAAGGGACTGGGTGTTTAATTGGGACTAGGCTTTTAGTAAAAGTTTTACGGCAGAAGTGTCAAACATACGGCCCATGTGCCAAAACTGGCCCGCCAAAGGGTCCAATCCGGCCCACTAGATGACTAGACTAAGAGGTGCAATGTTTTAGAAGTAAGTTAAACAGCGAGTAGCTGCTTCATGTAAAATGCTGCCTCAGAGGTTTTTCTACCCTGACCAGAGTATAGTTCTCTGAAAAAACACTTAATACTTATAGATATTGAACATTGTGCAAAGTATTGTCAATAGCAGCTTCATTCCTAAAACAATATTGGTGGAACCCTGTTGCTAAAAAAACGGAAGTGTATGGATAAATGCACATATAATGACTAAGAAGGTGACTGGCTGAATGTGGGAAAACAGACTTATTATTGAAATTGCACTTATTTTTTCTAAAACAATTCGGGTTGTTCATCTGTTTTAAAAACCAATGAACATTTAAAGAACGTTCTTGTACCTCTTTACATGAAAAGAAAGGGAAAATGTATCTGTTGTTATGTTAGAGGTTAATATACAATGGTTTTATTGGTCTGGCCCTTTGAGATCAAGTTGGGCTGTATGTGGCCCATCACCCTGTTTTACGGTATTTACATTGATTTTAATGTGTCCAATGTATTTTATTTTATTAAAATTTGGGGACTCTGTATAAAAAGGGCTATGAATGCTACAGTTGTTTATTTGATGTGGGCGTGAACACCATCAAATCAGCAAAGTCAGCATTTCAACCTCACAGCCAGTCTCATAGTCAGATCCAATTTACTGCAGTACAGGGCCAGTACAAAAAAAAAGAATGTGTCACTGTCCAAACTATATCATTGCAGGGTAGGCACGGGATGAATGAAATACATGAAATTATGAGACGCTGTCATTACTGGGCTTACCCAGGCATGTAAAGACATGTTCTTCCAGTAAATTGCCTCCAAATATGGAACCAAATAAAGTTTAATTTGTCTTCGTTATGTGCCCACTCTCTCCTCTCTCTTCTTCTTCCTTCAGGACTGCTCGCGTTGTCAGTTAAACACACAATATAAACATTGAATTAATTAGTATTTCCTAATATAGGAGATGCACAACAACACATATGTCTCATGTCATCAAACTGAAGATTACTTCAAGCATTTTTCAAGGCTAATTGGTCTTTTGTTGTGTATTTCATGTTGTTGCAACTATGGTAACATTTGTTCAGATAAAAAACCCTGGTGCATGTAAATTTTTACAGGAGTGTGATGGCGCATCTGCTCGAGCGAGTTATAGTCAGAAATCCTGGGCAGAAGGAGTGAAGCTTTGAATTAACAGCCCCATGTATGTCTTATCTTGGCTAAATACCAGTGTTTCTAAATGTTCTGCAATTAATTTTAGTCTTCATTTTTTAATCATTTTTTTCTATGGTTGTATTCATGGTTTTCATCTACGAGCCTTTGCAACATAACATCACAGCACATATCTAATGCTTCATAAAGAAAGCCATAAAAGTCGAGAATCATTTAATAACATTTATCTCTTCTGAAGTTGACAGAAAGTTTAAGTTCAGCAATCTCAGGAAATAAGATGATGTCAAAAGCGTTGATTATATCACTGACAGTCTGACTCACACCCCTACATTTAAACACACACACGCAATGTCTGACACTGGCAATTAAGCTTTCAGACCCCTGATCTTACACTTAAGTAACTGTAACAATGATGCTGTGTGACTGTGTCTATTTAAATGTGTTTGTGGGTGTAAAAGTTCTCAGAAAAAGACAAAAAAAAGTTCTTGATTGTATGTGTATGTGTATTTGCATGGATGCACGACTGCCAGGATGTATGTGGGTAAATTCTCACAAATGAAACTTGGCTCTCCCACCTCCTGTGCCAGGGTGTGATGTTCTTCATGGCTCTGAGATCTATTTCTGATCCAAGTGCCAATCACACTCTAATCACCCAGCAACCAGTGTGCATCAGAGACCAAGAAGATGTCTCAGTACAGAAATTACTGAAGTCACAAGAAAAGAACTGATGATGCAGCCGAGATATTAAACTTCATATTTTTCTCCTAATTAAAAGTGCCAAAGGTGAGCAAACACTTGCCTAATATTAAACTTCACCTCTTTTCAATCCAAGTCTCTATTCTGTGCAAACCAAACTATATTTCTTGAGTGACAGTTCGCAATGATACATTTTCACTCAGAGACACACTCCCACAGGACATTACCTATAACAAGGCAACCCCATTTCCTACATCTGCCATCCCGTCTAACATATCCTGTCTGACTTTCATCTGCTCAAAATGAATTCTCATAAGCCCCGACACTAGCTAACAGGACACACATAATAAATTCACTCTCAGCTGTGAAGAACTCCCCAGAGACATGCGATGTTGCTGTTCTCGTTCTTGGTGGCATTCCCAGTTTCTGTCTAAAAAATAGGTGTTTAACTATCATGAGTTGGAATTTGATGTTCTTTGAGATTATGCAATTATTTTAAAAGTAATGCCTTCAGATTTATACAGTCCAAACTATTTCAACTTGCATCACTGTTAAAGAATAAGTTTGACATTTCGGGAAATATGTTGATTTGCTTTCTGGTGTAGAGATAGACAAGATCATTGATACCACCCTCTCATATCTGCCCTTTCAATCTTATGGCTGAAATGCATGGGGCACAGATACGACACTTCATGTGGGTGGGGTTTTAACTGCCAGCTTCAGGGACTGCAGATGAAAATTAGCCTGTATGACTAAATCTGGCAAATTTACTTGACGTTAGTGATCATGTTCCTTAATTTGCACTGTCCCTTTCTAAATAAAATAAACATAAATTGCGTATATTAAGTTTCACCAAGTGATACTGACTGGAACTTAAATCAATAAACGTGATCACTTCAGTGACATGATGTGAAATTCTGCCACACGTTGTGAGGGGGAAAAAAATAAAGAAAAGACCAGCCATATCCTCCCGAGACCCCAACGTTTGTTTGGCATGCATTTTTAATTTCTCCCAGCTATTTGAAATCAATAGGATCTGATAAGTATAAATAAACAAACATTGTCAATGATAAAGTCCCAATATCCTCAAATGAGCACTTCCTAATTAAAAGCATCTTAGCTTCTTACTGTTGCCAAAATTGGTCAAATTTGTTGCCACATCAAACTACAAAGTTTATTAATCATAAATAAACAAGTTTCAACCATAAAATGTGATCAGGTATCGGACCTCGTCCACTTTTGTCAAGGGATCACTGCAGACTAACTTCACAGAGATGGCTGCCATCTTGATTTTACATGGGTAAGTGTATTGTGATGTTACTGACACTAGATGGCACAAAAAAGTGTCCATGGACAAGGACAACAGTTCTAAGTTAAGCAGAAGGAAGTGTAAGGTGCAGGAAACCAAAAGGAGGATGTAAAAATAGTTGAGCAGTGCAATGCTATGTTCATGGTCAGCGTAGCACTTTAAGCTGATTGTAATGTATTCGCTATGCTGCAACAGACGTGTCATGCGGCTGGTTAGCTTAGCTTAGCTTAGCACAATGACTGGAAATGGGGAAGAGCTAGCCTGACTCAGTCCATAGATAACACAATCTACTAATCTACCAACCACTAATTAATATGTTGTATCTTTTGCTTGTTTGTGTCTGCACAAAAAAAAAACAAAGGGTAAAAATGACAGTTTGTCTTTTTTTTTTCAAACAGAGGCTAGAAATGGGGGCATACAAGAGGAAAAATAGGCACATGGGCGATTATTTCTTGGCTGGCAGCAGTAACTGCTTGGAGTCCCCACTGGTTGCCTGGCAACTAACGGCAAATAAGAGTATTTTCCCAACTGTTGAACTATTGCTTTAATAATAAGGGGATAAAATAACTTTAAAGTCCATGCATGGACATTTCATTGACAGGATCAGGAAGCAGGATCTGTCTGAATGTAGACAAGCCTCTGAAAAAGTCTGACATGTCAAAGGAAAGATAATTTAATAAAGCAGTCATCATGCTGAACAATGGTTTTTATGGAGCATTTATTTATTTCAACTTCATATTGTGAGACAGTAACCAGCTCAACCATTGGAATTTAAGTGAGGGTGATAAAAGTCAGTTTGGCTGTGGCATGTATGAACACTGAGAAGCAGCTCCGCCAATACTCTTTGGAAAAATTTGACTTAAGAAAAAGAGAAAGTAGCTTGAAAAACAATTCTCTACTCTGTTGTTATTATTATTGCTATTTTTTATTATTATTGCCATCATTATTATTACAGACCCATTTGCCTTCATGCCTAGTTATCTGCTGAATTGTTTATTCATCTGTGTTTGGCAACAGAGTGTAAAACATTGGCCATTAGCAACAAAACGGCTGCTAAGCACCGTGAGCATGTGTGTCCCTGTGTGTGTGTTTGTGTATGAATATGTGTGTGTATGTCATTTCATGTGTGGACAGTGGAGTTGTAATGCAAATCTATTATTCGCTCTTGTTTATGTACGTGTTTGTGTTTGTGTGCATGTATGAATCTATTAGCTGTTACTGGCACCCTCAGAGTATTTCCACCCATGAGAAATAGCCAAAGCCTTTTCCATTTTGCTAAATGTTAGTTCGAGGCCTGTGTGTGTGTGTGTGTGTGTGTGTGTGTGTGTGTGTGTGTGTGTGTGTGTGTGTGTGTATGTGCGTACATCACTATACTGCTTATCAAAGCCTGTGCTGGCTCCACTGTTTTGCCACTCTCTCATGACAAATCAGCTTTAAATATTCTCCCTTGTTTCTCAGTCACGCCCACACAAGCATAGAGGCATGAAAAAGACAAACACACACACACACACACACACACACCCTGGAGGTGAACACTGCATGCCGAGGGGTGTCAGCTTTGGTCAGCATCCGCTCTCGCCCCACATTTCTCCTGCTCTCTCTTCTTCACTTCCTCTGTTCCCTCCATCCTGCACCATCTTCTCTACCTCTGCTTCCCTCTCTTTTTGACCATGACAGAAACACTGAAGATCTAATTTTTTCTCTCTCTGAGGTTTACACCAAATGGACACCTGATTTACATTCTCACATTTTTAAATATTTCACACCTCAGGGACTAAGTCAAACCCTAGGCCTTGAGGCTTGACCAAGATTTAACTCGGTCCCCGAGGCCATAAATATTAATACATCAAAAATGGTCAAAAAAACATAGTGCGTCACTCCTGTATCTCTCTTCCTTTTTCTCTGACTGATATCTTACTCTTTCCTGTCAGATTATAATTTTGGTGCAGCCCCACCTTTGCTGCTAAAACCAATTAACTTCCATCACTTTCTTTTATGCAAAGCGACTGTATGTTTTTTGCAGTCAGTGTGAAAGTGTGGGGAATTGGGATTCTGAAGTGAAGTGATGGCATGAAGAGGAAGGCAGAATATAGAAGGGTCGGACAGGAGGGACCTTTCAGTTCCAGTCCAACTAAGTGGCATGACGATCAAGAAGGAGAATACACGCTTTAAGAAAGGGTGTGTGGGAGTGTCCAGTGCATTAAGCCGGTCATACAGGCATTCATCTGAGCGTTACATACATGCCGAGGCGGCTGGAGTGTACATAGCCATGAATTATAGAGGACAGCAGGCCTATACATAATTATAGACAAGAACACACTATATGCATCATGTGTGCCTTCATTTGGACACAACAGAGCTACTGCATTAGGTTAATGGCTACAGAGCTGTGGTCAGAAAACTGTGATGGGATAACATGAACATGATTTCCATCAGAACTACTTTGGAAATGTGTTATGAAAGCAGATAAAAAACAAATATTCATTGAATTTAAGTCATTTCTCAGAGTAATGGATGAGTGTTAAACAAAGATTTAGAAGTTGTTTTAAAGTTTTGTTAAAACAAAAAACAACAGTAGAATATATCTTTGATGTTTGTTTTGACTTGTGCACAGACACACACTTTACGGTAAATGTGAGATGAATATTATAAAGAGACAGAGGGCTCAGATCACTACATAACCAACACTATGTGTGATCGTTGAGAAAAAGGGGAACATGTCTTGTAATCGTATTCATAGGCTAAAGACCGAATTACAATGTTTGTTTACAATAACTTTCTGGTAGAAAAACCCCACATCACATATTTAAAATGAATCTGCGCTAAGCAAATACTGCTTTTATTGGTTAGTTTTACCAACCTAAAAAGGCCCATCTAGAAAAATCAATATCGGTGTAAGTGTACGCTATATTTGGAATGTTGTCACTGCTTTACCTTGCCATCAGACAGCACCTTCCGACCTAAAACTAAAGTAATTATATCAAGTCACCAGATTCCATTGAGAAAAAAGTCATTTTACTTTGCAGAAAACGGGAGTTGCTGCACATTGCTTCTGTACCACTAGATCTGGTTTATCGGAGACGCTAGCTAAGCAACACAATACATAAAATAGGCACAGCAGAAATATCAGATAGATTGGACCACCATGTTAAACACTATAGTTACAGCTGAAAGAAAAAGTTTGCTGCTGTTAGAATATCTCCACAGTTTAAATCAATTACCAGTTGTCTAACTTGAAGTAATTGTTTTAATAAGCCTGACGTCACGGTGATCAGGTCTAGGGTGCAACGTGATTCAGTCAATTGCACACCAAAGAAGCTGATGACACTTCTCCTGGCAATGTTAGCCTTCCACTGTCAGAAAACAGCTGCCACTGGAAACACCCACCCAGTGGCCTGAATCTCATTCTTGAGGTGTTTCCACCAATTTGTCCAAAAACAGCTTTATTCTCTTACAAAAATGGGGAAAAATATGTACAGCATTATAGCCTCAGTATCATCATAAAATAGAATTGCAATTTTAATTTTATTTTAATGTTGTTTTTTTTATTATTCTATTTTTTATGTATTTATTTTATACTTTCCCTATCTACTTCCAGTTATGTAATTGGGTTATATTCTAATATTTAGTTGCCTCATCTACTTGGAAATATCTTGGGAGACTGGCAAAATTATTATGTAGGACTTTCTATTTTGAAGCTTTTGGAAAATATTGATTCCTCTGATGAGTTTGTATTGATATGACTCACACTCACGACTGAAATCCTCCACACACACTTTTGACTTTCCAAATATTAACAACTCAAAAGCACATAAAACCAAGTGTGCAGTATATACATGCAATGTGCCGAGTTGTTCTCATGCACCGTTTATATCTACAAAAGGTAATGCACCATAATTCATATATACAAACTAGGGAAGGCTGTAATCACATGACCAAGTACGCTGATGGGGTAAAGTTGGTGAAGAATGAAGGAGTATAGAGAGCTAAAGTCCGCGTAAGTAGGCAGGTTGTGTTGGTGGATGGGTCAAACAAACACAGGACTTTCCCCAAGGAGACCAGTTTTCGGGACTGTGTGAAACCAAGTAATTATTTTAAGATATGCTGCCAACGTGTATCTTTAAACCTAATCTACATAACCTACGTTAAGTACTTAACTTTACGTTTACGTTACACCATTAGTGTTGCGCTAAATCGCTAGATGTCATATGAACTGTTGTATGAGCATTTTCTTAAAATAGACTAACTGTTGTACAAGGATATGTTGAATATACACACACTCTCTCTAGTCCATCTGTTGCGTTTTCTCTGAGTAAACCTGCGTTACATATACACAGCCACCTGTTTCTCCCTTTCTCTGTCTTCCTCTGCTTTTGGATCCATTTCCTTCACTCCTCATTTTCATTGTGAGAGCGTCAGCATGTGACAGCATGCATGAGTAAGTGTGTGTGTTATGTGGGCATTTGGGTGAACATACACCTCTGTTGAAGGATTTAGAAGATTTTGTGTGAGGGCATTTGTGTGCGAGAGAGTGTGTATGTTCCTTTGAAGCCGACACAAAGGCATGTCCTGTGACACGGACAGAGAAGGTTAGACAAACAGCCACAGACGCGACCAAAACACTGTTTACTGAGCTTACCTTACTTGGTCTCTTGGTCTGACTGCACACAACCAAAGTGAACAAGTACTAAAAGGGGGAGCAGGAAGACAGATGGACAAAAAGCACAGAAAGAAGGACAAAATGAAGGTGAAGAAAGGTTAAGTATCAAGAATGAGACAAAGCAGAGATGAAGGACAATCGGATGGATGGCAGAGAAACAGGGAGACAGTGATTGAGTGAGGCAGAGAAGAACAGAGAGGTAAGAATAAGGGATTGAAAGGCAAACGGAGAGAAAATAAATGTAAAGACAGAGCAGATAAAGAAAGAGGGAGTAGTGGCAGTGGAAAGACAGAGAGGGAAACGCTGCCGCAGCTACTGTACTGTGAAAAGAACAAGGAAAGTCCACAAAGCCCCAAGATACCTCAGCACATCAAACACTGCATAGGCTACACCAAAGAGCATGTCTGAGTTACACTCATAAATAAGCAACGATTATAACTGCTTTGTGTGCATCTGTGAAGTTATGTGCATATTTGCGTCTGAGTGTCACTTGCTTTGTTGTGAGGTGTGGAGATTTGTGCAAATTCATCATTATTTTGCTTTTGTCGCTTCTTTCAAAGAAGAAAAACAAAGAGAGGAGACATCACTGGGAAGCTGTGACTCACAATGCATTTCAATTTTTCTTTGGTGCTGGAACTTTTTAGTCGGGACTTACATCTTCACCAGCAAGTCTCAATGGTCCTTTTGGGCCTTTGATTAGCATTAGCATCCACTTAGCTTTTGCAAGTGCCTTTCAGGCATCTATGACTCAACACCTGTTGATGAGGACAAATTAGCCTAATGGGTACAAAGAAGAGGGATGAGCTGCACTCTGCCAACTAGGGTGGAAAATCTGTATCTGAAAAGTTGAAAAGATAACGTCCATTATGTCATTTTTAAACCTTTTTAGCACATTAATATGTAACTGTGAATATTACTCAAGCAAAACTAAAGGATGTTATGTGTTGTAAACAACTTGACAGTAGGTGACATTTCTTTAACTGTGTTATTAGCCTCTGTGGTGGAAACCAACAGCACAAAATGTCATTTTTACTGGTCCTTAGAAATTACACACCATTTCTCCACGCACACATTTACACTTAACTGCAACTAAAGGACCATACCAGGATTTGCATGATTAAGCCACAAATTAATTCAACCTCACATGACCGGTACATTATATTCCATGATGTACCTGGAGCATCTTTAATTCATGTTTTTTTTAACTGGGACGATGGTATTTACCAAAACATCCAACACTCAGAAATAAAGCAAATTTAGTATGCTTACGAACATCTCCGTCACTGTGAACACACCACATCCCCAAATCCAAATCGAGATTCATGTGAATGGAAATGGGACACAGCTTTAGTCTTGTTTCTACAAGCTAATCTCTGTTATCGCACTAAGCTTACATCTCTACATTCTCCCTGTCTTATGCCAGTCCACTTAGCATGCTCCTGTCCTCTGCTGTGATGTGCTCCTGTTTAACACCTTGGCTAAGCTCGCTGAATAATGCAGAGGGGACCAACACTTGCTGAGTCAGCACTAAGGACAGGTCAGTGGAGACGCTGTGGCTGAACAGCTCGAGCAGCTGTAACACACAAATATGGAGGCGGTGCACACACAAGCAGATGCATGGGTGCTTGGGTGCCAAAGTATACATATTCATGGACACATGCACACATGGAATTGCTTTAAGGGAGGAGCGCTAACACATGCACATACAGAGACATAGGAGGAGAGAGAGAGAGAATGAGCCTGGGGGGGTAATAAGAAGCCGATCTGTGCAAAAATGGCATTGAGCTCTTAAGGCAAGAGATGGAGATGACATGCATTATCAATGCAGAATAAAGCATGTTTCAGATAGGGGTGGGAATCCCCAGGCACCTCACGATTCGATTACAATTCAGTGGACCCTTTTCCTTTCAACCTTATGGGCAAAATACTTCTATACTCTAGCTATCAAACCAGTCAGATTGTATCCATCTGCAGCTGCACACACTGATCTTTTGTGTGATATTTATTCCAACGTAGTGTCCAGTGATTGCATACTGTAATATGTTATTGTTAATAGTATGAAATTACTGAGTGCTCTTGAATAGTAGGGGTGAAAATCACCAGTTTCATCATGATACAATATTATATCGATTCTTTGGACAAGGATACGATATTTTCCAATATTACAAAGTCTGCCACAATACAATTTCGAGGGGCCTGTGATCAATATGAGACAATATTATATGCTCATATAACACAATCTGTTACAGAAGAAGCTGCCACCCCTTTCTTTTCTGCTGTTGGCCATAAAAGCTATAAACACATAAATAATGTAAGTAATTGTAACCACTTAAGTGCAGTAAAGTTGATTTTAGATTGACTCCACTTATGCATAAAACAGCACATGGGATAAGTTAACCTTCAGGGTTTTATGTCAGAAAGACCTTTATGGAAGAAATGTTTTCATTTGAACCCAAACCATGATCTTTTTCCTAAAAAATTAAGGGCTAACTGGCGTGAAACCCTGAAGGCAAACTTCTCCCAAAAGTCATAAAACATGGACTAACAACAACAACATTCAACAAAAGTATAAAATTCAGCTCAGTAATAACTGTCAGGTTTCATGGACGAAATAATTGTTTGTCACTACTGACCCAGTATTAGCTTAAGCATGTTTACACTGCATAAATTAGCCTAGTGGCTAGCAGACTTTTTTCTCTACTCATAGTAACAAATTACATGTAACGTTATTGTTTTTCTTATTCACCGTTGGTCTAAGTCATTGCATCTCGTGACAGAACAGCTCGGTTAAAATTTAGCCTGCAGGCAGCGTTACGTTATGCTTTATCTCGTAACAGCATTGCATACATACGGCATGTGCTCAGCCTGTTAACCCGTATTTTCCCCGAAATCCAAAATATTTCCACACTGCTTATTTGATCCTGAGTAATTAAAGTCATCGTCATTCTCTTTCTCTTGGCTGCTTGCCATCTGCCTGCTGCTGTTTGATGGTGACACAGACTTTCAAACTAAAAAGGTATACTAAAACTGACGATATAATCGATGTCTTCACTACACATGGATGACATTAGGTTGG
Organism: Cephalopholis sonnerati; assembly: GCA_019142605.1. Lineage (NCBI taxonomy): Eukaryota > Metazoa > Chordata > Actinopteri > Perciformes > Serranidae > Cephalopholis > Cephalopholis sonnerati. The sequence goes on along the minus strand of JAGQAX010000013.1, from coordinate 34,683,790 downwards.
TGATCATTAAATCGATACATTCATCCAGATTGATAGATTGTTACACCTGTATTGAATAGTAAATGGCAGTTACAGGTTTTGTACTTCAAAAAGTTAACTGCATTAATTGATTAATTTGAAAACACCTTACAGTCTCCTGCCTGTATGAGCATAGCACAATAAGGGGGAAGCGGGGTGCACTGCTGTTTTGTTTATGCTAAGTCCCCAGCAGTAGCGAGCAGCTGCTGCCGCACATTAGCTCCGGGAAAAGCCAGGTGCTGAGCAGGCTGGGCGCAGGGTTTTTGAAGTGAAGCAAACTGAGCAGAGAGTTATTTTCTTCACCACAGAGTTGGTTTAAGTTGTTTAATGCTGCAGTGTGTTGGTCAGCCGGTCTTGTTTCTTTACACTACTGCTGATCCGTGCTCCACTCCGTTACATTAGTCTCTGGGTGATGGCAGAAGAAAATATTCACAATAAACTTCATGTTCGTCTCGCAAATGCAGTTAATTAGGCGTTAAATTAAAACAAGCTTGCAACTACTGACTTTGTGAAGATGAATTACAAGTTGAGACCTGTGTGTTCACGTTGTAGACTGTCTGGGTGCTGCACTGGCCTCACAGTTGAGTTCTGCGTCTCATTTTTTCAGCATCACATTATAACAAACATTTAGATAATCGATTATTAACATATATGAATCGATGACGAATCATACATGTTGGCATTGCAGTGCATCTAAGAATCGTTTATTTCCCCCACCCTTAGTTTCACAGTCGACACATTTGCCTTTATAACACTGCATTATGGCTCACCAATAGACCCTAAGTCATATCAGTCCATTCACATTCATTTGTTTGTTAGAACTGTGTCAAGTGCAAGTTTCTGTTTTTGTTTGTTTCATTCAAATTTTTTTTAATTAGGGTGGCTTTAGCCAGACCTTTCTCCAGCACTGGCACTGTATGAGAAAGCCAAGTATTTGGCCATGCAAGACTACACAGACATACACACATTGATTTATTACTCACACAGTCTTGCACATGCCTACATGCACACATGCTCTTGTGTCATACAGGCACACAGCTACAGTGTTGCACAAGCAGAAGGGTGAAGAAGGCGTCAAAGGGCAACGTCTGGCAGAAAGCTCCATTTAGCTAAATGAGGAGGATGAAAAACAAGTTGAGAAAAAAGAGGACAACGGAGGGAAGGAGACAGAGAGAATTGGGAAAAGAAGTGATACATGAGAGAAAAATCCATGAGTGCAAGACAGAGAGAGTGCGAGAGGAGAAAGCAGGTGGGTGTGGGAAGCTGGTCAAGTTGTAACGACAGATTGTGAGGAGGGTTTGAGGGAGGAGCAGGATAGAGAGAAGCAGAGGATGAGGGATGAGAGGGGCTTGTCCCTGTGTAACCTCCTACACTGTGATGGAGTGTATTTACCCACGCTTCATCAGCGATATCCTCCCTGTGTGTGTGTGTCTGTACAGTATGTGTGGCTTGATGCAGAGCGTTGCACGGCATGCGCATTACCTTCTGTATTATCTGTTCAATGCTGTATCTGTACTGTTTCGAATACGCACTGTTTCTGAATTCAATCACTGCTCCTGTTAATCAAACAGAGGATGAATTTCTGTTTTGTATAACTCTGGTTTAAGGTTGGATTAGGGCCTGGGCCTTTGTTATACTTGTCACGTACCACGAAATGCCAAGGGATTCGTCAGGTATTTGTAATGTCTGTCATTGAAACGTGCTTAATGTCAAGATCTTAGATGCAATCACGCCACATCTGTTTAACAGATTTATTAAGCTCGCCTCGACGTGTTTGTAAGTGTGTTTAAATGAGTGTATGCGTCTGTTACTACGTTAAGGACTAATGTGATAATGTGTGTGTGCTTGTGAGAGAGTATGAAAGTGTGTGTGTGTGTGTGTGTGTGTGTGTGTGTGTGTGTGTGTGTGTGTGTGTGTGTGTGTTTGTAAGGCTTGTTAGAGTAGCAGTTGGCTCCTGCTGACAGCTACTGCAGTCTGAACAGCAGGGCTGACGAGGACAATCAATTAGCCCTGCACACACACACACACTTACACACATTGATATTCACGTAATACGTTCGAAGATTAAAACACACATCAAAGGCCCTGTACATTATATACATCATGATATAATAGAAATCTAATGTCAAAACAAATTTACTTTGCTTTATATCTCCATGACTTTATATTTCAACACACAACTTTATGGAAAAACTGGGTGAAATTTGCTGTTGCTGGGCTGTGTGTGTGGGTATGTGTATGCCAATATGTGTGTGTCTGTGTTTGTGTGTGTGTGCTTTAGCTAAGCCCCAGCTGGGGTAGCACAAGTTTATCAAATATCAGCCTTTATCCCTCTAAGGGCTGCTTGGACGCTGTTTGCTAGATGTATGTTTGTTTGTGTTTGCTCTGAGCGTTGTGTGTGTGATGCTGAGCAGATGCTGATGTTTTGACAGCCATCCTGCTCTCAGTCTGTCTGCCTCACATCAGCTGATGTGTGTGTGTCTGTAAATGTGTATTAGTGTATGCATGCGTGTGTCAAAAAGCGCGTGCCTCTGTGTGAGTGTGAGTGTGTGTGGTCAGATCTCAGGGTTAAGCAGTGGTCTGGCTGTCAGTGTGTATCTGACCTTCTATCTACCACTGGGATCACTTATCCTGCTGCAGGCTCCACAGTAGCACACAGAGCACCATCCTCCTGCCATCTCTTTCCCCCGCTCTCTTTTCATATTCCTTCTCTCCTCTGCTTCTTTTTTCTGCCTGTTAACTTTTCTTTTAGCCTCTCTCGCACCCCACCCTCTCTGATATCCCTCTAACAATGCCTTCTCCCTTTTCGTCTGTGTTCCTATCCATGTCCCCTATCCCCATTTCTCCCTCTCTCCTTCATATTCGTATTCTCTGCTTCTCTCTCTGCGCTTCCTCGCTCTCTGCTGCTCAGATACTAAATTCAGAGAGAGAAATGATGAAATGAAAACAGGAGAGGGGAAGCTAATGAAGACAAGAAGAGACAGAAGGAGAGGGAGAGAGACAGCGGGAGAAATGCTGAGATACACAAATGGAGAATCAGAGAGAGTGAGGGAAATATGGGGAGAAACGCTGACAGTTGGAGAGGGAAAGATAAAAGTGTTTGACAGAGGAGGAAAAAAAAGAATCTTTTTCATTTGTGTCAGAGCACCATTGTCAGAGTAACAAAGACATAGCTCTCACAGTGCACTAGAGGATTTCTCTCTCTCTTTCTTTTTCTCTCTCTCTCTCTCTCTCCCTCTCTCTCTCTCTCTCTCTCTCTCTCTCTCACACACACACACACATATAAAACACACTACATAAATACACAGTGTTTATCTCTTTCCTTCAGCAGGGGCGAATCTCCTGGGGTGAGAGCAGCTCCTGCTCTGCAGTGTCACTTCTGACATTTGTCATGTTCTCACCCTCACTTAGCCCTGGTGGCAGAAAGGCACTGGCAACACACTTTTTTTCAGGACCTGTATCTTGTACTTAAAAAGTTTCAGTAGGCACTGAAAACATTTGAAACACCCGATTCCTTGGTGTCTTTTTCTTGAGAAAACATCCGTAACTCTACAATATACCTCCTGTGCTGTTTCACAGAGATTTCACTCTCACCTGGGACCCTCCAATAATCCTTCACACACAATAGATGACTTTAATGCTACAGTCTGTGCTGGCTGTTTCGTGCTTGACTCTCAAAATTCTGAGAAGTGGCCTTTTTTTAGTTACGGTGACTGACCTGTTGTTAACCATTCCTTTTCTTTGGTAGACTGGGTTGTGAATTAGAGATTAGGCTTTGCATGACTAGAAGTGTCCTACTACATTTAGGGTTGGGCTAGATCAGCAAATAAGGGCTGGATTCTCGTGTGATGTTGTGACTCTCACGTGATCTTGTGAGTGCAGCTGCCTTTCAAGGTTACAACATTTGGGCACATGTGGAGTAAAGTGAAGTTTTAAATACAGAAACCTGTAACACTTTTTTTTTTCCCCCTCAGGAACCTTAACGCTTTTATTTTGAAAGAATTTTAGTACACTGTTTTGAGTCTTGTGTATTTAACTCAAGTGTTGTCTCATGAATCAAATGTAAAGGAGTACAGTATGTTTACTTTAAACCATTTCTTTATTAAATATACAGAACAATAACTATATCGTGATATAAACTGTTACCACGACAGGGTGTCTACAGGTCCTTAAAGAGTCCTAAAATGTCTGAAATTCAATGTTACAATGATAAGGCCTTAAGAGTCATTGAATAGTCTTAAATTTGACTTTGTGAGATCTGAACTACAACAAACATTTATCTAGTGTCATTTATTTATTTTTTTAATTTCTTCTTGTGAAAATTAGTGAAGCCTTTCTATGTAAAAGTCCACATTTCTAACGTTACAAATCTTGAAAAAAAACTATAATGCTGTCATTTTATGTCATACTTGCACTTACCTGTGGGCAAAATGTAGATTGACGAAACTCACTCTAATAACCACATTCCTACATAACACTCACCTCTGCATAAGACAACATATACACTGCTTACCATAAGTAAAACATGCTTTGTCCAAAAATCTGTTCTAAATTTGATTAAAAGGTGTCTTAAACAGGTCTTTAAAAGCATTAAATTTAACTGTCTGACACATGCAGACACGCTGCAAGATATAAAATTACCTATACCATGATGGAAGTTTTTCGCCAAATCACTCTGGTAGGGTACATTTAAAGTTCCAGTGTGTACGATTTAGAGTGATACATTGACAGAAATTGAATATACTATAATGAGTATGTTTTCTTCAGTGTATAATCACCTGAAAATAAGAATCGTTGTGTTGTGTTACCTTAACATGAGCCTTTTATGTCTACATACAGAGTGTGTCCTCGGCCACAAAAAACTGCTTTAATCAGTTTTTTTGTTTTTTTTACCAGTTTGGATTACCAGATCTATTTGTTTTGGAGATGAAGAGTGAACATTTTGTTATCAGAAAAAATGGGTGAGCACTAATTAGCAGGTGCTGGGCTAGCAGCCTGTTTGCCACGTGTCGGAGAAACATCACTAATGTGAAACTGCTTTATTGGGTGTTTTTACTGGTTTTATCACCTGTTCCATTTGTTTTCAAGAGGAACAGACCTCTGCAGATAATTTGGCCCCAGGTAAAAACCTCTTGAACAATGAACACTAAAAAACATGTATCCTGGTGAAGTTTTAGCTGGTTACAATCTGTAATCCTCACCAATATACGCCACTAAATCTTACATACTGCTCCTTTAAGGGTACTGATTTTTTTCTGCGCGAATACCAATTCATGTTAAATCCATTGGTGCCAAATGCTGGTACCTGAGAGTGCACCCAGGTGAGAACATCATGTTTAGACAAGAGGCAGAAGTGCCAAGAATGACCTGAAGCCTGGAAGCCAGCCACTGAGCTCTGCGGCCACTCCATCGGCTTCCCAGTGGGCCAAAACTATCACTGCTGCATCGACCTGCTGCAGTTGTTTCGGCATCTTTCTACATTATTTTAGCCATAGCCTAGTGTCACTGCAGGATGATCTGGACACAACACACACACACACACACACACACACACACACACACACACACACACAAACACACACACACACAAGTAGACATGCAGACAGTGACAGAAGATTAGCTCTATGTGTTATTAGAAAAAAAATGCACTGTTGGGTACAGGTATCATTTCAACTCTGGTCCAGTCAGTCAGACATCCAACCTTTATGGATACACTCAACTTAGCACTGCAGAGATGTGGGAGCGACAGTAATAATTTCTCACCAGGTCAATAACCTAGACTCAGAGCACAACAGGTGGATGCATGGTTGGAGAAAGGGATTATAAAATGCTATAACAGCAGCAGCATCAACTGAATGCAGAAGAGTTTTCAGGGTGGCTGTGCAGCAGCAGGAATTTCAACTTAAACACACAGTCCAATTACAATTGGATTTATGTTGCAGTAAGTTGAGTGTGTTAGGTGTGAGTGTAGCAATGCACACGTGTTGTCTGCCTCAGCGGCCTTTCTGTCAACAGTGTTTTTGATTAATGTCATAAGAAAAGGGAAATAGTCTTTTCAAGTTTTCAGAACCCAGAGGGATGTTGTCACATATCTTGTCTGGAGTGCTTTTCTTTTTTTTTTAATAAGCAACAACTGCTGACACTTGAGAAGCTGAAATCAGCAAATGTCATTTTTGCTTAATTAATGACATAAATGGTTCGTCTGTTGATGTGAGCAATTTCAAAGCAGCAGCTCTTACAGAGTTGAGTACACAAAGCCACATTTGGGGAAAAAAACTTGGTGAGTCAAAGTAACCAGAAAAGCAAACAGATGAACATGTTTACTTCATACAGGTTGGAAAACGTATAGAGTACGACGTCCGTCGTACTGATGATGTTGAATTGTGTTTGCAAATCAGGGAAACTAACCTCCTGCCTTTTAATGGAGGATGGTACATTGTTCTTTTGCTTTTACATACATACTCTCCCTGCAGCGTGTTAAAAGATCAGCTGGATTTCTGGTATTATCCAATCCAAATCCATATAAGTACCAAATAGCTGCCCTAGAGATCCTTTTAATTTCCCTCCCAATCCCCTCAGAGAGCCTGTTTCCATGCAACACCTTGCCCGAGGGGATATCAATGTCATTAACACACCAGCTGCAACTCCAGTGGCATTGTTACACATCAGTTATTTGTGTAAATATGAAGTGTATGTGGTATTTTACTAGGAGCTGCTCTGGCAGCCTGTGGTGGCAAACACTTTAATTTGTCAAATGTATATTTCTGATTTGATTCAGGAGTCACTTTATTTGAGTCTATTTGCAGGAGGTCTGTGTTAATGTTGAAAGTCTCATACAGCTGAGTGGTTTTTAAATACGTTTTACATTTCATATTTTAAGTAAGTTTACAAAAGTATATGACTTTGCTCAGAATACTGTAACTGTTTAAATGAGGTTTCAGGTTCATTAACTCAAACCTCTGCTGTAGGTCGGAGGATATAACTGCACTTAGTTAAAGATATCTTTTGTAGGATTTTCCTAAATAGAGAACGTATAGACTCACACAGAGGTAATCTCTTAATAATCACTTATGACCCACTAGAAGTGTGTGGCAGTGTATTTTTCTGTCGTGATCTTCTTATTTTCCTCTTATTTTCTGTGTTTGGGACTTTTATGGGCGTGTACCGCCACAAGCAGCAGGCATCCTAGAGACGTAGCTCTGAAAAAACGCATCTATAGCGAGGTGAAACACTAAATGAGAGTGAATCTCAGGTTGGCTTTTACTTTCACTTCCGCTAGTAAGAGTGTTTACACACAGTAAGAAATTCAAGATTAAAAATTAACTTTTTTGTCCCTCAGGTTGGGAATTTTGTCTTGGGACCTACACCTATACTGCAGCCATAGAAATAAAACATACTGCATAGTACATAAACAAATCAACACTGTATCCAATGTAGCAACAGCAATAGGAAACACAAAAGGATAAATAACATCATATGCTAAAAATACCTTAATAAAAATGCAGATAAGCAAATCGTCATAATCCAATGCCAGATCTGGCTTTATCTTCCACTGTTTAAAAGCTTTATAGACAGAGGTATGAATTCATTTTTAAATCTGTTCAGTCTGCAATGAGGCACTCTGAATTTCCTACCAGAGGGCAGCAGCTCGTACTCAGTATGCAGAACATGAGAGGAGTCACTGATGATCTTATTGGCTTGACTCAGAGTAGCCTGTTCAAAAATACACTGCATGGAAATGTGCTCTCTGACACCTATTATTTTCCACACAGTGTGGATCAATCGAAACAGTTTGTTTTTTAACTGCACAGAGAGGTTTCCAAACCAAGCTGTCGCAGTAAGGACAATCCTGTATAGTACACCTTTAAGCAGACACAAATGCACACGTTTCTACCATAGACTGTATAAAATAATGGACACAGCTACAATGACATCACCCGTTGGTTTGTGGACTCCTTTTTTGAAGCCTTGAGTTTGGCATGTCGGCCGTTGTCGTCATCCTGGTTTTTGGAGCCATAATTGACCGTATTTGGATGAGAGGCTGGTACTGTGGATGAACGAGGGGTGGATCTGACTCAAAAGCCAAGGACCCTATTAGCAGACAGCCTGTCACCAAAAGCGGTCCACCCTTATTTAACTTTAAGCATATTAAATGTAAACAGTTGAGTTACATAAAAAGTCACCCCCTGTGCACTTAGCACAAAGGGGGAATTAGCTATTGAGACCAAAACCGTTTTTTTATACCAGGCAGTAAACATGTTTATTTCTGCTGTAAAATTTTGACTGGCTTCTGCGTTAGCTTTATTTTTCAGCCCTGGACGTTGTTGCTTGGTTTCTACACCAGCCAGTACTGATGACAGTAAAGGACTGAAACATTTGCTACTGTTTTTATTCACTTTTTATTATTATTTTTTGCGCTTTGAGCACCTTTTTGTGCACAAATGTCCTAAATAACTTGACTATTTTTGCATTGATCATAGCCTGTGGACCTTTTTGTGGCTGTCCAGCTCAGTTGCATTGGTGTGCGGGTATCTCCTCTGCCATCTTTTCTTGGTTTCTACAACACCATCCACCCCAGAGCTACACAATATATGTTTTTTTTCAATGTTCTTGCACAATATACATAGCATGAAAGACTGGGATCATAAACTATTTAAGTTAGTACAAGTATCAGAGAAAAACACACTTTAAAATGCAGCTAGCATTCTGTTTCTGTTGGTGCCTTTTGTGTTTAGTTCAATATTCAATTTGTTCAATAAAACAATGTTGTAAATCATTTCATTTTTTTTAATTCAACAACCAATTTGTTGTATTTTAGCAGTATATTAACAGCAGCAGAAAGGCAGAAATGTTTAATTTTTGCAATTAATATGGCTTTTCAAGCTGGCGTATTCAGCCTGATCTACTGGTGACACACACTGACATTTGCACTGATGATGACTTTATGATAACAATTTTATAATTAGTTTTTAAACTTGTGATTTCTGTCTAGTTTTTTAATTAACTTATGACTTTATGTTACTGATTTGTGTGACTTTATGATCTATAGACACATTGCAGCTTGTTTTTAACTGTCTTGTGAGGTGTCCTTGAGTGATTTAAAAGGCACCTATGAATAAAATGCATTATGATCACTATTATTATCACAGTACTTAAGGTTATTGCATGTTTTCTTCATATCCTGAAGCTCTAATCCATCCCCAAACACACAAACACCACCACCATCCTCTCTAATTACCTCAATATTAAATACAGTTTATTTTTTATGCACTCACACAAATGGATTAAAAGTTTTTTTCATGCCTTTACTGTTGAGTCACATTAGCTTTGTTTTTCAAGGACTCAGACAGAGCAAACACTGAGAGAGAAGCTTACTATCCAGCTAATCTACATCCTCTTAAAACTGCACACTCTATTTTCCTCCCCTTATTATCCTTCATTCTTATTCGTTAGTGTCTCTCTCACTTTTGGGGGTGCCTCCCTGTGTGTTCACAAACTTTCTCCCTCCTTCCAAACTTTTCTCTCCTTCTACGCTCTTTGGATTTTTTTTTTCACTTTCACTGCTTATTCAGCACACACCCTCCCACCCCCGTTTCTCTCTTGTGATGCCATGTACTCTCTCTATCACTCTTTTCACACCTCTACTCTGTCTCTTTTCATTGCCATCACTCTCTCACTCACGTTGCCTCATTTTATTCCTCTCTCCTCTCCCTCCCTGGCTCTTTCCTTCACCTGCTTGTCAGCTGTTTTTGTGAAACTCTCATATTGGCAGACTCCACCACCTCTCTCTCCTCCCCTCCTTCACTTCTTCCTCATCACTTTACCTTGCTCAACCTCTCGTCTCCCCTTCAATTTAACAGTCTGCTTCAATTAAAACTTTCCACTTGTTTATTCTCCCACTTTTTCCACTTCTCTTCATTAATTCCCCTCTCCCTCTCACTTCCTAGCTCTCTTTCTCTGCTATCCTCCCCCAAAAACTTTCATTTCCCTCTTTGCCATCTTTATTCTCTTCATCTTCTTCATTTCATCTTCTCCTCTCTTTCATCCACTGGTCTAATCAACTTTCTTCAATTGCTCCCTGCATCTCTCGTATCCTGTCTCTCTTTCCATGCCCCCTCCACCTCCTTCTTTCCTTCTGTCTAATTTTCCTGGTCCTCTGTTTTCTGCATCCACCGTGCCAGTCAGATGGCAGGGCTACAAGACTGACTACACTCTCCAATGACTAAACATCTGTCTCCCTCCCTCCCTTTCTCTCAGGCCTGCTCTCTAATTCTCCTCTACTGTGTCCCCGACTCGGCTTAATTTCAGAAGAGCTTTATTTGCTTGTAAATTAAGTTAGGATTGCCAAAAAAAAGACAGTACACATCAGTGTGGGTAAATAAGTCTGCAGAAACCTCAAACAATATGCATTAACAAATAACTGAAAGACTTGCCAGTTAAAGCAGATCTTTGTGATGTAAGTAGACACACATAATCACAAAGTAAGCAAACCCATCAGGTTACATTACGCAGCAATATCTATCTTAAAGCAAAAGTTTGGCATTTTAGAAAATGAGCTTATTTGCTTTTTAAATCCGTAAATCACTTCTCACCTCAAGTCTGTACACACTTTGTACACACTTTGGTTTTTGTAAAGTTCAAATAAATGAGATATTAAGTGTATTAAAGATGTATATCAGTGCTGCAAAGATGGTCTTTTCGTAAAACTGTACAAAGATGCAAGTACTTTTGAAATTGGTGCTACATGACCCGAGAAAACATAGGCAAGGGCTGTGTCATTCACTTTTCCTCAAGAGGTAAAAAACCTACAATAACCAGAATACGCTGTGACGCACCTGACCAAAAAACACTTGTAGATGGATACACTACGAGGACGTAATGCTTGTCCATTTCGACACAGGAAACAACATGGTGGTGGGCTGGTAACAACAATCTCAAATTACAATTAAACAGTAAGGTAAAATATCTGTTTAAAAACAAAATTAGGAGAGAAATAGTCAATGCAGAAACACAGTCTTGGTTTATATTTGATCAACACTGCTTAGGTCGATCTCAGTATTTTCAGCCTCTATTTTTACAAAACAGTTAGTATAGGGCCCACTTCCAGGTCACAAACTCATAATACAGACAAACAGTGCACTAAAAATGTCTCTGAAGACATTTTAGGTGAGAAGCAGGCAACTTAGTAACAGACAGTTTATATTTCATGCGCACTGTCTAGTTTTACAGTTTGATCAGAGTTTGGTCTACATTTAAAAGACAGAGAGAAAGGGGCGGGCCTCTCTCTAGATCTACTTCTACACTCTTTGTGTCTGTGGTGGCGAGCATATGAAGATGCGCAAGTACAAAATGTAGTTCAAGCAACAGCCCTAGAGCTGGTGAAAATCCACAAAATGACAAAAGATTTGTGAGAGATGAGCAGGGAGATCTGGGTACTGGTGAGACAGAGGGAAGTTCACTACAGTTTATTCTCACTTACAATCCACATTGTTTTGATACAAAGCTGGTTGAAAATCGACCAAGAATCCCTCCAAGTAGTAAACTTCAGAGATGCTGGCAGGCAGATTTGAAGGGTGGTATCAATTTTCTCATCTGCCTCTTTGCAAGAACACAAATAAGCGTAAATGTGAACTATTCTTTTAAGTTTGTAAACACCAGCTAACATTAGTCACTGAATACTGGAGTGGCTGACCAGAGGTGTGTAGTTCGGAGGAGTGAAGAGATGTTCGTTCTTGCCTGATAACATCATAGATTGGCAGAATACACTGCATGTACCAGAGTGAAGCCCAGTTCCTGGGAATGACTGACCTATCTGTTCCACACACAGTTTACACATATAGGTGCATAAAACAGCACCACATAACAGCAACCCACATTCAAGATAGACAGAAGGCACATGTCCAGACCAATCCTGTATGCCTTACTGATAAAAAGAACTACATTGGTGTTTGATTTCAGTTATTTCTTAATTTATCAGTCTTTTGAGACCCACTGACAGCCCAACATTGACTAACCATCGAATTGGTATGTTAAAGGCCCTTAGGGACGCAAAGCCCCCGGCTACTTCTTAATTCGAACACCGGATTTAACGACCGCAACGCCTTATGTCTTACTTCTGTAAAATGTTGTGGTCATGAAGTCTTCATGTGCAGCTAAAGCATTCCTTGTTCACGCTCCACATGTCAGGTCTTCACCTCTTTTATCTACAAACTCCCTGTTATAATTGGCTTAATCTTAATAGGAGATAACAAGAGATGTTGGCTGCTACTCACATCATCAGTGCAAAAGAATTAAATGTTTCTCAGTATCAAGATATTCTCTGTGTTTTGGATAATCTTTAGGAATTCATTGTTCTTTTAAACAATCACATTTGGGGCATGAGGTGAAGAAGCTTAATTATGTTTCCACTTCACTGCGTGTGCAGGGATGTAGCCTGACCTTCCAATCTGGGCAGCCAGATTTGTCTGTAGCCTTTAGCAATGGCTAAGGTACTGCATGTTGATAGAGCTGTGGTCATGCCTCCTGTTTTCTTTATGCTGTGGGTTTTGATCAGATACAGAGATCAGATAATCTGCTGATGTTTGGCACTATACTGCACTCCCTCTGCAGAAACACCTTATCTTTCCCCCTCTCCACTCCTCTATCAGTCCTGCTTTCCTCTTTTATACTCTGTCCATTTGGCTTGCCGTTGGTCTTACTATCTCTCTCTCGGAGCTGACGGGGCAGAAAAGTGGAGGGACAGGTCTTTCAACTTGGCGTATCTCTCTCAACACACCTTTTCCCTCTCCTCCTCCTCTGTGCCCTCTAAGCTCCCTTCTAAACTTTCACTCCTCTCCTGCTGCCCTCCTAAAATCTTAGCACAGCCACATACATGAGCCTACACCTAGCTCCACTCAATTTCCAAGGCATCATCTCACTCTTTGCTTCTCTGTCCAAGTGGTCACCACCCTATTTCCTCCGTGCAGGGGAGGAAAAGACTGCCTGCCAAATGTTTAGGGGTGGGGTAACTTTAGCTCATGCAATTTTTTTTGCATGAAAGTGTGTGTGCGTGTGTGTGTGGGGGTATGTGAGATGACAAGTGTTTATTGGGGGATTCCCTTGAAAGGGAGATCCTGTAATTGTGTTTATGTGACGGCCTGGGTGGGCGGGTGGGGAGAACTTCCATGCTGGGTGTCCTGAGAGTGACTCATGAATTCCAATAACCTTTAGTGACACTCCTCCCTGCTGTCACCCCTGTGCTTAATATGGTGACACAAAAACATTTGGAACCCATTTAGATCCTGTCTTAAATCAATCAAGATGTTGCAGGTTGGATGAAAGTCCTCCACTCATACCACAAGCAAATCCAGACCTGCTTTTATACAGCCTGTTCAAAGTGGACTGTTGCGCTATTATTCTGCCTCGCTGTTCTGTACAAAAGGTGTGGGCATGGAATGAAGGTAGGAGGAGGGCATTGTTGCTCCGCCACTAAGCCAGCAGTGTAGGTAGTAACTAGAGATTTGATCCTCTGCCCTGAGCCGACTGGGCCTGACCCGACTCGCCAGGTTTGGGCCAGGCCGTAATTTTTCAAAATGCTCCCAGGTTTAAATCTGCAGCCATTTCTATGTTTTTCTTTTTTTAAATGCAGACATTATAGTCTGTGTGATGCCATGAATAATGAATGGGCTGTGTTGGTTCCTAACTGGTCCAGCCACAGGGTCCAGATTTCTTCTTAGTCATTAGTTCGAGGTCCCACAGTTTAATACATTCAGCACCATACTTGCGTTAGGCCATGTCGTTGAGCTAGCTGTTGTCTCAAGTAGCTGTAGGTTAGTCACTCACTCTACAGCAGAAAACGGCACTTCAAAATAAATGTTCTGTGCTGGAAGTTTACTGTATCCAATAATAAAGTGTTGTTTTACAAAATTGACATTTGTGAGTCACTTGCAGTCCATTCAGAATGGACTCGCGGCCCACTTTTAGACCGCAACCCACCAGTGGGGTACCACTGGTTTAGAGGAAGAATATCTTAAGTGTTGTCGTACATGTACAATGAAATTTAATGCAACTCCTCAGTTGCAATAAAAACTATATAGTGGAAAGTAAAAGTAAAACAGAAATATTAAAGACATCTATTTTTAACTGCTAGAAATTTTGTTTTTTAACTGGGCTAGGGCCCAAAACTGCTGCCATGGTCTGGGCTTGGGTCAGGCTTGGACAGAAACCATGTGTGATCATGAAGGGCAAGGCCTGATTTTTTTTTGGCCCATTCAGAACTCTAGTATTAACAGAGCAGAAGTGATGTCTGTGTTAACGTTGTTTCATTCACTGGAGCAGTACTACTCCAACATTGTTTAATTCAGTGTAAAAAAAAAAAAAAGCAAAGCGAGCATAATAGAAGATCTCCTTTACGGCAGTATTGCGGAATCTCTGTTTTAAAAGGGCTTATGTATTCCTGCACCGCAAAGAAAGAATACATTCAGGACAATCTTTGAGCTGTTACATTTTCTTAAAATTTTACATATTACCTTTACTTTAGATTAGTTTACATTAAGAAAAATTGAGTGACATTATTAAAAGCTCCAGAACAGTTACCAAATGGACCTTAGATTGTTGAAATTGTTTTGTCAAATAAACTTCTCTGCTTTTAAAGCCACCTTAAAGCCTCGACTGCAGCGTGTAAATGGACATTTGTCTTTTTTCCTGCACGTTTTATGCTTAAGTACGCTTTACTAGGTGTCTGTGAGAAATTTACATTACTGAAAGACTGCATATTCTTTGAGTGTGTGTGTGTCTGTGCCTATGTTATCAGAGGCAAGGCCACCTTGAGTTCTCAGACACAGTCAAGGACCATGACATCACACTCACTGATATCACCAACGCCTAGCTCAAAAGAATGAGAACACACATGCTTTTATTACCAGAGCTACTCGTGTGTTAGTTTTCTGCATGTGCATGTGTGTATTACTGTGTAACTTGTTATGTCTGCGCCCGTTTTTATAGCGTGAAGGTCGGTCTTTTAGTGTGTATCCACAGTGGATGTTAAAATGTCTGGTGGTTTACATAGGTTGACTAAAAGCATTATCCTTGCACAGGTAGCTGTGTGTTGTGAGAGTGAGTTGGAGTGCGTGTCTGTGGCACTGTTTGCTGCATTATATTTGCTCATAGAGCCAACAGGGTGAAATAGCTTTTGATTAAAAAGAGCTGAAACAGATGGGGGGGGAGATGGTGAGATAAAGAGAGAAATGAGAAAGGGGGAGATTGAAAGAGGAGGATCTGGAGAGATGGAGTGATACGTAGCGCGGCATAGACTGATAAGAGAGCACTGAGAGAGGACGGCAGCAGATAAGAGAAGAACTATTGGAGGAAAGACGAGGAGGAATCAGACAGATGCCAGGAGCTTTTATAACATATAATGTGACTGTGTCCCTGAATAGAAGTTATATACCCTGTTTAGCACGGTGGCCATGATGACTGCATGACACAGACACTGCAGAGTCTGGTCGTCTGTTTCTTCAAACAGTTGAACACGCCACTGACTGTAAGCATGTCCAATCAGTACAAGCAACATCTCAGTTACTCAATACCTTTAAGTTCAACTTTGAGTGGTGCATGCATGTCTACATGTGAGCGTGTACTTTCACACAGGAGTAAAGCGTGTGCAAGTAATATTGTTGCATAACTTTAGTTCATCTCAAAGTCAACAGGGTTAAAAAAAAAGATAACAGCGCACTTAAATCTCCTGAGTATTTCACACATTCCCTTGTACTCACAAAGTTGTGCAACACCTTCTCTCAACACACCAGTGAGTGTTGGTAGTAGCCCAGGTGCACCGTGGAGTAAAGATTAAAAGGAAAAATGTTTGTATTCATTCTTGAGTAAGAAGGAGTTTGAATATAAAACTTCAGCTGTTCAAGAAGAACTGACAACAGCATTTTCTCTTTGGGATTTTGACTTTACAAAAATTGTATGGTAGACTAGGAATGTCATGAGAAGTTGATGCCAACATTCTGAAAGTGTGGCAGTGCTCATCCATCCATCCATCCATCCATCCATCCATCCATCCATCCATCCATTTTCTAACCGCTTATCCTCTTGAGGGTCACAGGGGGGCTGGAGCCTATCCCAGCTGACACTGGGCGAGAGGCAGGGTACACCCTGGACAGGTCCCCAGACTATCACAGGGCTGACACATAGAGACAGACAACCATTCACACTCACATTCACACCTACGGACAATTTAGAGTCACCAATTCACCTATCCCCAATCTGCATGTCTTTGGACTGTGGGAGGAAGCCGGAGTACCCAGGGAGAGCATGCAAACTCCGCACAGAAGGGCTCCTTCACCCAAGATCGAACCAGGAACCCTCTTGCTGTGAGGCAACAGTGCTAACCACCACACCACCATGCTGCCCGACGATACTCATTTTTCTCCAATATCATATTTACCAGGATGCAATTCTTCCACACCTGACGGAGCAGTATATACACCTACAAGTGTTCTAGTTAGCACTTTTAAGTGCATAGGAAGAAGAACGCCTACCAGCACGCAACAATACGTGAGAGATGGCAACAAATACAGCTGCAGCAATAGCTCTGCCTTGATTTCCCAAAAAGGAAACCTTTTTTCAGCCAGCATATTTTTTTTTATTCTTTGCAGTAGGAGCCCCGCATATTTACACAATGCTTCAAATGAGCAGTGCCCAAGAGATGAACTGGCACCTCTACAGCTACCACTCCACACTTGGTCCGGACGGGGACTTGAATAGGCGACCCTCCGGTCCCCAATCCAAGTTCCTGGGGAACTAGCTACTGCTGCCCCACCCTAATACAGGATCAGCAATAAAGATAGTTTAAGTAGACGGGATTTATTGTTTTGTTTTTCAGATCGGAAAACAGTAATAAAAATAAATAAATGAATAAATGTCTCTACTCACATTCAACACAGTTGTTGATACAAGCATATCTACCTGACTAAAAGAAATGAATTAATTAATCTATTCAATGAAAAACCCTGAAAGTTTGAAGTATTTCATGACGTCAAAAATTACAAAGACATGAGTCACCTTAGCATACTGTTGTTGACGCTTTTTCATAATATGTGACTTTCTATTGGATTCTTAACATCTGAGGACATAATTTCTCTGAATATGCATCAAAGATTCTCAATATCTGACTCCAGTCCAGTAACACTCTCCTAAAACTCCAGTGGAGGGCGATCACAAAATGCCAGCCAGGGCCAAACTATATCTACTATCACGAGAATCACAATTAAAGTAAAGCATGAGAAGAACTAAGAGTAGTTGACAGTTTATATGGCAGATAAATAACACTGTATGTGTGAGCCATGTGAACAAAGTTCAGTCTGTGATCATTTGTGCTGCTGTGAATGAGATGATAGTGCTTGTGTCAGTGTCTGACTACTGTATGGTTGTTTCTGACTGAGCCTCCACAGACATGTACATGTTTTTGTGCCCACAATCACTGCTTACACACACACACACACACACACACACACACACACACACACACACACACACACACACACACACACCCACACACACACGCACAAAGTATGTGTAATAGGTTTTATCCTATCTGGGTCATCTGGTCTCTTCAACAGAGATTTTAAGTTGCTCAGGCCAGAAAGGCCAAATAGTGTTTACTTCATTCTGTGTGTTTACATGTGTGTTTTCCTTTTCTACAAGTGCACTCTGTCCCCCCCCCCCCCCTTCAATGCACACACAGACACACTTCAATGGCAAAAATCGTTGAACAAACACAGGAGAAAAAAAAACCTTGGGGGGAATTCCTCGAAGTGAGCTAAGACGTTCTGTCAGAGCACTCACACACACACATGCATACACACATTCAAATACACAAAGGTGCACACGCGGGCACATTTACCATGGTAAATGAAAGAGTGAAAGCAGCGGAGCCCCTATCAGCTTGAGGTTTACTCCTGCACATGGAAACACAGCTAATCAGCAGCAGTCAATCAAACAAGGAAACTAAGCTCTCATATTCCGCATAAGCCGACTGTAAATGTATTTACACACACACACACACGTAAAGATAACTTCTGGGCACAGTGTATTTTTGTAAGACTGCATGCAGGGGATTAAAGAGCTGTTAAAAGACTGTGCAGCATCCAACAACCATCCTGTCTCAGTAGCAGCTATCACAGCGAGTCTTAGGCTTCGTGCAACAAAAGATCATCGAGAGATCAAATACTTCACTTTGATTAATCTGAGTTGTTATTACCAGAACTTAAAGAATGCTTGACAGTATGGTCAGGAGGATCCTCAGTGAGTGGCTGAGTGACAGTGTTCAAAAACATTTGCAGACTCATCTTTCAAACTCCTGTGATCGAATGATTAAACCCTCCGTGTTTTACCGACTGCTGCTAGAGTTGTGATTGAAAAGCTGACCCTCTGAAACTGCACCTGAAGTCTCCCATCTGAAGTTATTACTAAGGTGAAGCATGTTTCCCAGCCAGTGTCTGAGGGTAGAAACATGAGAACATCTCCTCTCCTTCACTAAGTGCACTGAACCAATCACTTCCTGACAATATCATCACAGGGAGTTCCCTAATTTTGGATCAGTTTGACAGATGGCAAGTGTAGGCAGCTCAGGGACGTGCAGCAGTGAGAGAGATTTTTCTTTTGATTTAAATTTTTACTAAATTAAAGTATGTGTGATAGACAATTAGCAGGAAGCTAAATCTTTTGCACTGTAAATGTTTCCCCACAGTAATTGTTGCTAAAGTGAACAAGCTGAAACAAAACAATAAGAGTGAATATGACTGAACAAGAATTTAGTGAACACTTCTGTAGCCTGAGTCTGACTTTTCTTTTGTTACATAAAATAATAACAACTACAGAGAAGATTTGCTGCAGAACTGAGAGGCAGATCTGATAAATCTTGTTGGAACAAGTAATAAAAACTCCCATTTCTAAAGTATGGTAAAAGCATGTTGGAGCTTTATCGCTGCCGTCTTTTGATCTTTTCTCCTAATACTTTTTTTCGGGAAGAGAACAGACTTTTATCCCGCTGGTATTGTGAACCTTGACCAAAATAGAGTTAGTGCAGCTGTCATCTCCTAACAGTATCAACTTTTATTTTGTAACAAGCTTTTTCTTTGTCATCACTCGCTGCTTTGCTCTCCTGTCTGTCTGCTCTGTCTCACGGTTCTGCTGCGGCACAGCTGTCACTCTGTGTGGCAGTTTCTATGATATCATTCATATGTATATACACACTTGTGACTGGAAAAGACCTGGCAACTGCTTTCTGACAGGTTGCAATCCATCAGTCAAACATCTGTGGATACTGACTTATCAAAGTGTGTTTCGTCTCTGTGCTCGGTACATGCATGGCAGGCTTTGCTCATAAAATGATTCATCATGAGCAGTTAGATGCAGTGAGAAATATATCTGAACTTTAGAAAGTTTCAGAGGTATTTGATGGGGGAGGTGTGGACGTGTAGACAGACTTGAAGTCATGACCTAACCCTCCATGTTATTCTTTTGTTAATAACGCACACAGGAGTGAGAGGTGAGACAGGCCTCAGGGGCAGTCGTCCAGGTTAGAACCTAATACAGTGGTATTTTTATGTTTCCCTGCCAAAAGCAACCCTGCAGCTGTGTGCATGCCTGTGTGTGTGAGTGTGTGTAATCAAGGGTACTGTAGCACCGTGACTTTAGCCTCAGGGCCGAGTAAAAAGTAAGCATGGTGCACCTGCAGGAAGTTAGATAGGCGAGAAGCTCAAGGAATCTTAAGATTCAATGATAGAAGTCTTACTCCTGACTGGCTACTAGCACACAGTCGATGACACATACACGCTCCTTATTTAGTTTCCTGAAAATGTGGAATAGCTTGTCATACAATGGACTTTTCTATTTTTGCCTTAGCCTTACCCAACGGTGTGTCAACAGATCGTTCCCTACAATAAGTGCCTCACTTAGGAAACAATTGATGTCTATTTTAAGTAACACTGTGGGCCACTTAGGGCTGCCCCTGACTAAGAACTTTCCTAGTCCACCAATAGTCGTCATTTAGGGCCATTAGTCGACTAGTCGCCTGCATGTTTACGATATTAATTTAATTATTAAATTATTTATTTTGGGCGGGGCAACACAATGGTTTGAGTTGAAGGTGTGAGAAAGAATAGTATCAGTAACATTGTTAACACTGTGCTACATTACAGAGAAATACAAAACCGTACTAATGAACCTTCATTAATATAGGCCTATATTTTATCTACAAGTGCACGTCACACACTGAGCGAGCCGCCTGTTAATGACGCTGTGGGCTAATGGGCATGTAGCTACTTCCATGTTTCAGATGATACGTCATGTCTGTAGTCGACGAATGATAGGCAAATGTTTGCCTGTAGAGTTTACATATCACCTTGGGTTCATCCTTCACCTTCTCAAAATGATCCCACACTTTGGATTTCCTGCCCGACATGTTATTAACTAGCCTATGGAATAACCGCAGGTACCAGCCCTGGAAATTAGGGGCCACACACATGCTGTGTCTTTATTGCCTGGAAAATGCGAGGTCGGGCGCTGGGTGCTACTCTTATGCCTTTTCTGTGCCAGCTTTCAAGAACACGGTGACAGGTTGCATCTGCGGTTGCTAAGCAACCTCTTAGCCTATTTACCTGAAATCCTGAGTGCAGAGCTGATCTTCTTCCAGGTTCTGTTTATAAGTCTGTAGGCCTATCATCCGTGGGACAGATGTAAAGCTCTGGGTAGCCCTGCACTAACATGATCAACTTTTCTGTATTTATCAGAATGTGACATGACTCCTGTCTGACTGCTGAGCATGGCCACTTCCTGTGTCTGTCCTTTCAAATTAAATTCCTACATGGTCCAGTCATATAGGTTTTGATTTATTTTGACAAGGTGCAGCTTATTCCTGCAACTAAGCGACCAATGAAATCTTGCCGACTAATGACCTTTCTGGTCATTAACATTTGGTGGACAACTAGGGGGCAGCCCTAAAGCCACCACAAGACAATCAGTCATTGCAAGAAAAGTACTTCCTGTTTGTTGTTTAAATTTCTCAATCATTGATCCTTTTATATTTGAATTACAGTTGAGGGAAAAAAAGCCATAATAAGGCTTTTAAAAGAACAGATGCACTGATGCATCTATGAAAAAAACAGTCTTATCTAAACTTTATAAAAGTTAGGCCTACAGCTTCAAGAAGTCAAGTTACACACAGAAGCTACAATAAAAATGCCACTTAAGATAAAAAAAATATTATAGTTAGAAACACTTTCCTACAAGAGGCCACTATAGTAATAATAATAACTTTATTTATATAGCACATTTCATGCAAAGATGCTGCCCAACCTTTTTAACAAGACAAGGTCAGATGAAAATAAATAATACCAATAAAAAAAGAATTTAAAAAATGGCAATGATAGCTATAGCAGTAACACTGGTGAGTGTTGCAGGGACAGTTTCAGCAGTGAACGCAAAGGCACAACACACGCAGAACAAAGTGCAGTAATAAAGACTCACCGTCTCTCCTCATGTTGCCCCTCATCACTTTGGCTGTAGAGACCTGAGCCCTCACGACCCCCGTTAGGGTCCCCAACAATAACACCGTCAACATCTGGAAAACCACCGGTCCACTCATGCTGATAACAAATGCGTAAACGCGTAAAAACCTGTCCTCGTCACCTTCCAGAGGCTCCAACAAAATATGACTTACTTAAAATACCGACCAAGAAAGTCAAAAGTAACTTTCCATTCAGCAGTTTCACTCTTTCATAATCTCCCTCCTCTTCCCGCAAATGAGAGCCACTTGTTGACTCCTCTGCCTGACGCCTGGCGCACACGGTGTCCCGTCCTGTGCCGGAGTGCCCAAAAATCCCAGTGTTTGTCCTCTCCTGGAAGTTACGCGCCCACAGACACCGAGAGCAAAACTCCGAAACAATTAAGTGCAGGTGGAGGGTGATATAGCTGCGTTCACGGCCACACAGGAGCTCACAGGCGCCGAACTTCTTATCGCTGCGGAGTGAATAAATTCTGTTCAGTCACTGAGACATATCCCGCATAGTTTACTGGTTTCTATCAGACGCGTCTGTGCTGTGAAAGCCGGCACGTCAAACTTTGCCAACTGAGTAGTGCGCGCTCACGATGTGTGTGTGTGTGTGTGTGTGGGTGTGTAACTGAGCGAGATGCTAGGGCGTGAGGTCAGAGAGGCAGAGAAAACAATATACTTTAAAACAGATTTTAAATTATTAGAGAAAAAGAAATTAAAATAATGACATCAATCCATCTCATGTTATTATTACAGTATTTTAATGTTGGCATACTTTCTTCTTCACAGTGGAGGAAATGTGCTGAAGAGAGAACATTTTTGAAGGAAGCCCTCAGAGAGGAGCACAGGGAGGGTTACCACAACTCAGTTCAAGAGAAGGGAAGTCTCTGGAGTTGGCTCTTCCCTGGTAGGCATTATACAGAGTGCTAAGGAAACAGCTGACATGACTGTGCTTGGGTTCTGATGATAGAGGGGAGGCCATTACATTCCATACCTTTTATTACTCCTATAGGCACAGGCTAAGTGTAATGAGAGCAATAAAGTGTATAAAAAATTCAAAGCTATATAGAGTAAATATAGGCTCTGTCATTGTCCTCTAATGGAAAAAAATGTTTTGGTAATTAAAGGAGCAGTGTGTAGATTTAGTGGCATCTATAGCGGAGAAGACTGCAGATTGCAACCAGCTGAAACTTTTCCCATGTGCCAAGCGTTAACTCCCAGTAAGGATTCCTTCAGTGTTCATTGTTCAGGAGTTTTTATCAGGAGTCAAATTATCCGCAGAGGTCTCTTCCTCTCCAAAACATATAGACTAGGTGATTAAGACCAGTAAAACCACTATATACAGCAGTTTCATGTTACAAATAAATGTTTGTTTAGGGATGCTTTCACACCTGCCCTGTTTGATTCGTTTCAATTGAACTCAAGGTCATTTGCCCCCTAAGTGCAGTTCGTTTGGGCAGGTGTGAACACAGCAATTGCACTCAGATGTGCACCAAAACAACCAGACCGAGACCTTCTTGAAGAGGTGGTTTTGGTCCGGTTACAAACGAACTCTGGTGCGGTTCGTTTGCAGTGAGAACGCTTTTAGACCTCAGTCTGAACCAACTGCAGTCACATGACACATTGTTTGGGTTAAACATGAGCATGATACAGTCCCAGAGGATTATTAATGTGCGCCTCCTCCTGTACTGCCTTAATATGCACATTCAGCACAATGCAATGCATCAAAACATTGTTTTCTAGTTGGAGCCGCGCCTCGTTTTCAAACTGTATGGTTTGACTCAAATGAACAATGACAGCAATATAGTCCACGATGAGCAGCGCTAAAATCAACCTGCGTAGTTGTCCCTCCATTGTGACATTAGAAAGTGTCACATTTATCTTGCAAGTGTACTCTTCTTCAACGTTTTGTTTACTTCCTGAATTTTTCCCACATGGAAATTCTGACCAGTCAAGAGCAGCTTTCTCACACAAGGCATTTTATCTGGTCCGCTTGTAAATGCTGCCGTGAGAACACGAACCAACTCTAGGCAATTATACAACTTTGTAACAAAATTAGTCCCTGATTCGGACCAAAGCAAGACAACTCTAGGTCTGAAAGCACCCTAAGATCCAGATGCTCAGGAGGTTTTCACTGGGAGCCGATTTATCCACAGAGGTCTCTACCTCTCCAAGACAAACAGAGCCAGTGATTAACACAGCTAAAAACACTGAACAAAGCAGTTTCACATTTACAAGAGTTTCTCTGACACTGTTCAGTCTGTCATGGAGGGACTGCTAATTACAGTGGCTGACACAAAAAAAAAGGAATGGCCCTATATAGAGCCAGTGTTTGATGTGTCCATCCTGGGCTACTGTAGAAACACTCTGTAGATGTGGGCCTGATCCCTGTGTATAAATAAACTGCTCATTCTAAGGTGACGGAAACATGATCGTCCTTATTTTCAGGTGATTATACGCTTGAGAAAACATACTTATATGTTAAAATCTGTCTGGAACCGCAAAATATATTTGAGCTTTGTGTAAAGGTAACACACTAAGTCTAAATCAGCCTATCAACATTATTAATAGGTCTAAATGAGCATTTATTGATATGTTTTACCACATGGTGGCTATTCTGCAGTGCACTCTTGACGATTATCCGGTACTTTAATTTTGCAATGTTGGCAGTAACAGTAAACCAACCTTTCCACACCTTATTAAAAACTTTATTTTGGTCTAAGCCTTTTCCTTTTTTCCGATTTGGAATCCATAGCTAGCACAGCTAGGGAGACTCAAGACCAGCTACTACTACTGAGGTTAGGCAAACTTAAAAGGAAAAGGTGCTAGGCCATAGATGTATGACCATGGTTGATGAAATGTTAAAATATTTTTCTTATTTGGAGTATAGGATACACATTTTTACAGTTGGAGAATATAATAACTTATAAGGTTTACAACAATGACAAATAAAAATCAACGTGTGAAAAAGTAAGTGTTGTTTATTAACATATTTTGTTGTCAAAGCCACAGGGAGCCACTGGAGAGGGGCGAAAGAGCGGCATGTGGCTCTGGAACTTTAAAATGATATTACTAAGGAATGACTGTAAACAACACCACTCCTCTGTGTGCTTCCTCACTTTGTGAAATTATCTTCACTCACAGTTTAAAAAAAGCTTCCTCAACTTGTCTAACACAACACAGATGACATGATTGCACTTGTTGAGGATTCTAAGAAGTAAATCCTGGAAATGGATTGCCAGGAATTGTTCAATAGGCAGCTTTGTTCCAGCCGAAGGCAGACCATTTCAGACAAGCATCACATTTGAGGTAATTTTAACAAGTACAATTTCAAGTCATTTATCCACTATTGTGAAATGTCAGTGTGATAGGCCTGAGTTTATAAATGTGTTTCTGACTGATTCCCACATAGCACACTCACAGTATAGGTTAGGTTAGGTCACTTCCTCGCTTTTACCGTAAGCATCTCCCCTTCACTCTCATTTCTTGTCACCCATGTCCAGGAGTATCGTCACGTCTCATTTTAAGGGTTATTTAGACTTTATGGGATGAGCTTGCCAACTTGAGGTTTCTGCTGACTCAGCACAAAGCCTTCCCATTACCCAGCAATTGGCTAATGAGTAATGCAGCACCTTTAAAACTTAGAACCACTTAGGGAATGATATAGGTTATTAATAGAGAGGGGAAATTAATTAAAATTAAAAGCTATTAGACCACCCTGCTGAGCTTCAAAGGCATAATGCACCCGGGGAGTGAATTTGTAAGTATGCATAAAGACCGCTGGCAGGCACAGATGTATCGTATGCCATGCATGCTCATGATGCACACGCTTGTGCGCTAACACCCACACACACGCACGCTAACACACACACACATGGAGACACACAGCAGACACACAGATACATTTGAATCTTCTTATTTCCATTGAAATTGCGACCTGCAAAGGCTGTAATATTATTGAAACATGGCAATATCTGGACATCAGCAGCACCAAATGGTAAAAAAACGACAGAGCAGAGACAAGCCAAGAGAAAATACAGTAAATACAACATCACTTGATACAACAGCAGGATGTTTCGTGCTAGAATATAGAGTTAGAGCATTGTAACTAAGTGGATTACATTGCAGTGTCAGTAGCAGATATAATCTTTAACTGTATTTTCCACTGTTCTCTTTCTATGTGTGTGTGTGTATGTGTGTGTGTATCCGCAGCATGTGTCTGCTTGAATGATCTGGCATTAGTCTTGTCTTCCCTGAAGAGACTTCACAGCAGACAGACACACTGTGGAGCCACCTTAAACAAATTGTAAAGGATCCAGAGACATCACGTTCTTTATGAATCGCGGTAAAGGCCACATTTAAGAACAGCGAGGCTATATTAGAATACCCATTTACAAACTCTTGCACAACTTGTTCAGTATAATCCAACTCTTCTGCTCAGTACTTCCCCACATGTCTACATAAACAGTCTCATGCAAGTACAAGTAGCGCACCTGGGTTTGAACTCTGCTCAGTGGAATGTACAAGCAGAGTTCAAACGCACATGCTTGCCCAGGTGTGCTACTTTGCAAACCAGTACTGTATACAAATAATGGACGAAGCCACCGTGATGTCACTCATTGGTTTGTAGACACACGTTTACCTTGAGCTCTTCATTTTGGCTGCTGACATCTTGGATTTTGAGTCAGAAATGACCATATTTGGATGAGAGAATGGAGCTGTGTAGGAGCAAGGGATGGATCTGACTCATAGGCTGTGGTGATGCCTTGCAGACAACCTGTCACTCAAAGCAGCCCTGCCTTTAATTATGTAACTTTAAGCCTTGATCATATTTAAACAGGTGAGTTGTATATAAATTCACCCCCCGTATGGTTGTTTTAAAGGGAGAAATTAGCTTTAGAGACCAAAACTGTTTTTGCACCAGGCTGTAAACATGTTTATTTCTGCTGTAAAGTTGGGCATTTTAACATGGGGGTCTATGAGGATTAACTGGCAACTAGAGCCATTAGGGGAAGAGCTGTTTTTGGCACTTCTGCGCTGGCTTTATTTTCTGAGCGTGGAGGTTGCCGCTTGCTGTAAACTGCTGTTTTGAAGAACTGAAGAAGCCCCTTGGTTGAGAGGGGAAACATCTTCAAGAAACTCAAGGAAGTCCAGTTGCCTATGATATAGCTCTTAAATTTACATTGACCTTGATGATTGAGAATCATCACTGACTTGTTTTGATATAGTTTTGCTGTTGTTAAACACAACCCCTTTCACTCCACTTCTGGTTTAATCCCATTCACTGATAGACCTGTGGAAATAGCTAAAGATCCCTGGAGCAGAGCTCTGCACAGCACTGTGTCAGGTGTAAGGACACTTCAGCACTGAAGCAAGTATCAGATGTGAGCTTTCCAAACAAGTGATATAAAGTCATCAATATTGTTCAATAAATACTTTTTTTTAAAAACCATTTTCCTCGACTGAAAAGTAGAAATTACATACCTGGTCATAACTCCAGTTTACTGAGAGTTAACTGTTGGTTTACCCTGATGAACTTGGCAGACGCAGAGCAATACTCAGTGCCTACTTTGGTTATAAGCATACCAAAATGGCAGGTGAGTGGGGCTGTGTTGAGTTGTACCAGTCAGAGCATCGACAAATGTTGCCGCCTGGTGTTTCTCCACCGCTAAAAGGTGCCTCTGTGCGTTGGTATCTGATGCAGATGGCCACTGGAATACTGGAAATGAGACCAGGTTGGTTGTGCATAATTCTCCTACATCAGTTGTGGCTCACTGGTTGTCTATTGTGGTATGACAGGTGATTCAGGCTTATTTTCAATCTTTTTTAACTTGAACTATGCACCTAAAATGTGGCTGATATACAACTGCACTGTACCTTCATGTATTTCTAAGTTACAACCTCATAAAATACATTTTGGGGGGAATTGTATCTGTCTCAGTAAAATATTCTGGCCTTGTGAAAAATGAATTTTCGGTAAAACTAATTAATACCGAAACAACAAATTATGCAAAATGTTAAGTGCAGAAGCCATTTCTCATCATGGTAGGTAGCATGGCCTATCAGTTGTTTTTTTATCTTTGTGCTCTAAATCTGGACCACCAATACAGATTAGAGTAGATGATTTCCTTATAGAATGTGGGATAAGGAATTTAGATTGTACACACAAGGGGAATGGGACAAACGTAATACACAGATAGGCGATAACATAAAGCAGTCATGATGATGTATGTGGTGATATGATAAGAGTCCGGGGCTAGAGATTAAATCGTCTCAGGTAGGGTATGTATTGGTAGTGTGTGTGTGTGTGTGTGTGTGTGTGTGTGTGGTTACAAACTCCAAAGAGGTTTGTGTGTGGGGTAAGGAGCAGGCTATGGGATGTGTGGCAGAGAGGGATGTATGTAGGATGATGTCATGATATTTCACCAATAAAATAAAGATAAATAAATTAAATTAAATTAAATTAAATTGAAGTCTTAAAAAACTCTTTAAAGAGTCTTAAAAGTAAGATTTCAGCTCACTGCTTACTCCACAGGATATATTGTTAACAGTCTTCATGAACTATTTTTCCAGGAGGAAGTGTGGTCTTAGGATCATTCAGAGGGACATGGACATTGCTGTTGATTTCTTGAAATTATGATTATTTTTCCAATTTAGCTTTTTACATATATCTCAAAATCTGGAACAATAAAGCCAACATTAATATTGCCACCAGGCAGTATACACATTTTTCTTTTTTATTTTGGCAAATAGTCCCTTTCATATTTTGTTCTCACATTAAGTAATGCACGAAGAAAATGTTAGTCCTTGCATATTGTGATAATCCATGAAGTCATGCCTTACTCACTGCTAAGTGTTACCAAAGGCTTTAGACAAACACGGCTAATTTCGGAAACATGGGTGCTATCCATCTCTCTCTCTCTTATAATAACATGTGTTGTTATAATAGAGTTTCTGATTTTGGTCCAACTGGGCTGTTTTCCCAGAATTGTTTTGGTCCTGAGAATTTATCTGTGTGTGTGTGTGTGTGTGTGTGTGTGGTCTTATAAAAGCCATATTTATTATATGAATAACAGACCTGTTACAGACTTCTTAGGTGGTGTTTTTGAGGCAAGCGTCTGATGCATCAGTGCTATGAATACTTTGATAGAAAGAAAGTAAGGGCTTGATTTAAAATGACAGATGACGCAGTCATGCCACATATGTAATCATTTTTAGTTTTTCTGTCCCATAGTTTTTTACCTTAGTATCATTTTAAAGGCAGCAATGAAACAACGAGACAAAAGAATATGTGTGTTTATTCAGTGTGTGTATCGGTCTCCATCGCTTGTCCTACTTGTATTCACGCACGCCTGTGTGGGCTTATGTGTGCATGTAAGTTTGCACAGATTCTTCAACCTTGGTTTTGTTTTGGTGAGAAATGACTCACACGCTCTGCGTAGGTGTAAAAAAATTGCTTTTATACGTGACTGAAAACTGGTAATTTCAAATGTTTTTTAAATGCAACTCTGTGGGTAAAAGTTCAAATGAAAAGCCATGTCTTGCTTTTAAAATGTAGCAACATCTTGACTCAAAATGCCAGCGCCTCTGCAGACACTCGACATCACATGCGCTCCACCACTGAAAGCCCAGACATGACATGTCAGAGGTGAACAGGGCAAAGAGCAGTGTTCTCTTTTCTTTTCTCTGCCTGTTCTTTTGTCCTCCTCATCTCATCCCCTGCTTACCTCTTCATCCTTCCATCCTTTGGCTTAACGTCAGATGAAGGGGGATTAGCTTTGGTAGAGGGAGACGTGACCAGTGTTTTACTCTGTGTGTGTGTGTGTGTGTTGGCATATATGTGTGCATTTTGAGCAGAATAGGACTATTCCACTGTTTTAACAAATACAAGTCTGGCTTGTGCCTAAGTCAGACAGAAGTAGTGTATGCATGTATCCCTACAGATGTACAGGAGACGTGGATTATGTTGCACCAGTGTTTGAGATGTTTCTGTGGTTGTTTCAATACTTATTTTCTGCAGTGAGCACTTGTGACTGTTGCAGAACTTTGTAAGCGACACAAATTCGAGCTGACCACAGCAGCTATTCTCTTTGAAGGGAGAAACTTACCAACTTCTAACAGCCACTTTAAAGTCTGCAGGAGGTTGCTCTTTGATACTAAAATCATACTTTTTGGGGCCAGCACCATGAAAAACTCCCAAATGTCTGCTTCTGTGGCAGATATAAGTAAATAAGAATATTTTTTCCAAGTACGTTTTTATTTTATGAGTGCTTTCATGTTAAATTAGACTCTTTGGTAAGGTAAGAATGTTCTCATAGACATTAGACTGTGGCGTTATCTTTAAATGATCTCTGTTAACCCATTGTTAATTTAGATTTAGGTTGTCAAAATAAAGGAACATATTACCTTCATCTATTGTTTAATTTCCTGTGCGTCTTCAATGTGTCTGTTCAGGTCAGAGTGGCAGATTCCTCCAGG
The DNA here is from genome assembly GCA_019142605.1 of Cephalopholis sonnerati. NCBI lineage: Eukaryota > Metazoa > Chordata > Actinopteri > Perciformes > Serranidae > Cephalopholis > Cephalopholis sonnerati. Next base: position 34,653,756 of record JAGQAX010000013.1, on the reverse strand, counting down.
TTCCCACAGTAGTCGGCCTTTCTTGGCTACCCTCTGGGAATCTCTTAATGAGCTCAACATCTGTGTGTGTATGAACACGCAAGTGTGTGCCCACCCATGTATGTGCGTGTCACAATATGAGCAATGGGGCATGCACTTCTTGCAAGGCTGGTTTCATGTGCTGTGCTTGCATTGTGTGACTGTGTAGGAGGGGAGCAGAGGTGAGTGCAGGTCTGCACAGCGTGTGTGTGTGTGTGTGTGTGTGTGATGGTGCACAAATGTGTATGTGTGTTCTGACTTGCTCCGCTCAGCTGTGTTCCACTCCCAGTTTTCAGTAATTAGAGATTCTGCAACTCCAGGTTGAGTTATGGCATCCTGTAAGTCAAGAGGGATGTGACCCCGTGACCATCTGTGTATGACGCATTTTGACCGTGAACACACAACCTTCACACATTACATTCACACACAAATCAGCTTTCAGTTTGGCAGCAAAAAGGATGACGCAATATTTAGTGATGACCTTTTTCCACCAGTAAAATACTGAAAATACTAAAGGCAAGTTATCCTTTGTAATAAAGTACTTCTGAAAAACAGCAAATTTAAAATGGTTCACTCTTTAAACTACTAAATATGTTCTGACAGTTTGATTTGTGGAGTGATAGTCCAGTTCCAATGAACTCTAATAGGGACCAACTTTTCAATTAATAAATAACTAGTGATGCAGTAAAATTTTAATTAGTAGCACAGGCTATTATTTGCTTAAATCACTGAACTCATATATTTACTTATATTTGAGACAGGCCTTTAATTCTTTTTACACAAAAACTGTTGCTCAGCAAAGATGGGAAATACGATCAAAGTGTTTATTTGAACCAGTCTTAATATTGCTTATATAAAAATTAGGCTTTGAATAACATATCAATTATGTGTTATATTATGACACTCGTTTCATGGCACTTAAGGATAACAGAACCCAGCATACCGACACAACACCACTTTATCCTTTTAAAACAATATTCATATCTTGGGTTAATTTTTATTAAAACCCCTTTTGATTCTCTTGATCGGTGGACCATTACGGACTAAGAGAATATTAATAACTTACCAGGTAATCAAGGAATGGACACTCGGACTGACTTCATGACAGCTTCACAGGTAGGGAGTCCCCAATTGTTTTTTCATCATGCTGGTAAATCTAAATGACTTACGGTCTTTGCTGGTGCTCATGGTTTCAGTAAAATGAAGTGAACCGAGCTAACAATTTGCAGCATCTCTGTATTGATAAAGTTTAAACATTTAGATTTGTATGTGCGATGTAAACAGCTAACTAACATTAACTCAAGTGCGTAGTCAACAACCTGGTTTTATACGTCCAAACTTCTACAAAAATGAACTCTTGGCAATCAGACTAGGCGTCTAATTGAGACACGGCTTAACTGTCAAAATGTGTAGCTACACCAGGCTAATAAAAGGGACTGGGTGTTAAATCAGACTAGTCTTTTGATTGAGGTTTTACAGTATTTTAGGACTGAGCAAAGTTGTGCATGTAGGCAAAACATGGTTTAATACATCCCTTCCATCTCAATCCAAATGCACATCCCTGTTGAGCTTGTTAGTACAAACAGAACATGTGTTGGTGTGTTAGATCACTTCCTTCCAGTCAAATACATACAATTAAAAATACCCTTTGTGTTTTCAGGGATGTCAAGGTGAGATGTTTTATCACTGAAAATATTTTGGCCTTTTGTTGTCAAGCAACTGAATCTCTTGCAGCAACCACAGGGTGTTTAGAACCCATCATTTAAAGAAGATGAAGGCTTTTGTGTTTGAAGGTCAACTATAACAACAATGGCTTGTTATATGCTCAGTTATATGTCTTTTTTTAAATCTGGGTCCTCATCAGCTGTTAGCATTAATTAGAACAGCTAAATGATATTACTTAATGCCAGAATCCACTTACTATGAAAGGTATCAGTCTTGTGTAATTGCATGTTTTGGTGACTGCAGTTAGAGTTCTGTTTCTATGTGTGTGTCTGTGTGTGTTTTGTGTATGCTTGTTTGTTGTCTGATGTGTTTGTGGCAGATTATCAGTAGGTAGGTGTATTAAGCTGGCTTGATACACAAGGCGAAGGGAGGATTATTATGACAAGCTTATCTTTCCTCTGATTCTTAACGCTCCACTGACACAGTTGCCTTGTCTACAATTTACTAACACACACATACATGTACTGTATATGAACTCAGCTAGGCATTAAAAGCAGACACACACACATGCATAAAAAAAAGAAAGTACGCACAAACAGACGTGGCAGTTATTCCTAAATCAGACAAGTGCACACACAGGACAAAACAGGCCCTTATTAACAGTCGACACCGACAACAGCAGCGGTTCATATAAGCACATAACAGACCCTGTAGACGGCATAATGAGCAAATACTAAAAATAAACACTCACTTCATGAAGACTCACACATCATAAACATACAAGCAGATACAGGAACATACATAGATGTCATACATGAATCAGACAGAAGCGCATTCAGCCTACAACACAACACAGCAGAGCATGCACATGTACTTACACACTGTGTGCGCACACACACACACACAGTAGTGTACAAACATGGTTTAATACACCACTCCCATGAACAAACAATATACTAAGCATACACAGTGCTCCCCGACAGGGCTGATAAGACTTAATTGCCTTAGCTCCTTATTATCAAGCACACAGCAGAGTCATAAAATGCAAAATTAAACCCTTTGCGGTCATTACAAGAAAATAAAGCACTTTATTTAGTGCCTAAGCATTGAGCACCACAATAAAACACAGACACAGTTTGCCCACCAGGATAACCCCATGCATGAGGACTCACACTCAATAAACATACCAGGATGTAAATACACTTCATTCTGCATTAAAATGGAATATTTTAAATTACTTCCTTAAACATAAATGCTGTCTAATTCCACAGTAGCCTGACTCACTTGATGTAGACTGTGGGTATAAGCCTGCCATTGGCTGGCTATTTTGGCCAGCGTTCTCCTCCCTTTCCGCTATCTGCTTAGCACCATTTTGTAAGGGCACTGTCACTGCATCCAGGGCTAAGTGCCGCCCAAGACGACTGTGATTGGTTTAGAGAAATACCAACAACCCACTGCCTTTTCCCCCCTATACTAGAATGATAATGGATGCTTCCAGAACTTTCTGTAGCGCCGACACAGTGCTGTGAAGATAGGTCTGGCTACACAAGACTAATTATACTGTTACCTCTGTCAGTGACAGCTTACCAGCTCTGAACCGTAGTTGAGAACATGCTGGCTTATTGACATTAATTTTAGCTTGGCTCGTTGTTAGCTGGTAACTAGCTTCTAGCGGTCCAGACCACTCTGCAAAAGGAGGGATGGCGAGGCGTTCGGATGCTGTCCACCAACAATGACTTTATTGCAGTCTTCACAACAAAACAACAAACATGGCCTTCTCATTAGGCTGAACGGTAGCCCTGAACTTATCTAGACACTTAATTCTGCTGACTATCATCACTCTTTGCCGCCTGCGTCTTTACCATGACACCCCCAGAGAGCTGCTTCCTTCCATATCAACACATTCTCACTCCGACCTTGTCATATATTGACGTGCTTGGTCACGAATTTTCCAAGTCCACATACAGTGTGCAAGGTACTCTGGGTGCGTTGGTTGTTGACATTCTGGGACACTGTGTCAAGTTATGCCTGTTACATGCATTGTCTTCTTTCAAAATACACTTTCTCTTTCCCTAACAACAAACACACATGGTTAGGTGTAGGAAAAAAGAACAGGATTTGGCAACAGAATCTTACAGGATGCAAACACTGCCCCACTCGGACTTTTGTCGCCGTAACTTTCACCCTTGTCCCGCCACATTTCCCCCTGATGACGCCGAGCACCGTTAAACTGTAACGACAACCGGCCGTGTATCATGCAGACGCTCAAGGATGCCTTTTTCGATCGTTTCTGACACCACAAGTCGTCACTGCCCAAACACCGGGTTTTGACGATTTTGGAGTGAGACTGTGCCCTCCAAACACACCATGTAGCATATGTCACACCCTCACCAGTCACCCATAAGGCCACCGCCCTTAAAGGGGGAAAAGGGTGAGCCAGTAACAATACTGGGATAAGAGATTGACTTGCACAAGAACAAAGAGGTGTTACTATACTTTAAAATCCAAATCTGAGATGAGAAAAGAAAGGAAGGACTTAAAAGAAAACACAGTCTCTTTTGGTCTTGGCATTATTCATGCAATTATTATTTGATATATGTTTGATTAATTAATTGCACTGAATTTTTATCAAAAACCTTTTTGCCTTTATGTTGGAGCACTCACTGTCAACACCTGTCGTAAGGGATCAATCATGACCTGAGAACATTACACTCAAATTTACAACCATATTCAAATGCCATGGCATGGAAATAAAAATCCATTAATATCAAGCCAAACAAACAGAAAATTTATTTCATTAAGAACATTGTTAATGAGCAGCAGACTTGTGTTGGGAATCAGAAGTTCCAATAACACATAAATGCACCACAACATAACAACACATGTTAGCCACCAAATCACAGCAGATGCTTTGACCCAAATGTTGTTCAGTTAGGGAGTTTGGTGCAGACTTTATCTGAGCGTACTGCCAGTTTATTGTGATGAGCCCCAAAAATGATTCAGGAACATACTCTTACAGCATAGTCATCAAAATCTGTGTGGATCAGGTGGTGGTGGTGGAGAAGGTGGGAGCTGGATGTTGGCATTAGCAGTGATCACAGGTGTAGGTAATTGGTTTAATTAAAAGCATACTGATTAATGAATGGTTTCAGTGTGAGGAAAGGCAGTTTTAGGCTGAAAACAGGAGGTAGAGGGAAGCAGAGAAATGTGTTTATACAAGATTATTGTACATTTTTATAGAGATTCACAAAGTGAATTCAAAAGTGAATTTAAAAGTCTACAGAAATCAGCCTGTTGGTGTTTGGAGAGTAGTGCTGCTGATTAAAAAATGATACAAACATAACAATACATAACAATATCTTAAATTATTACTGTCACAGCAGAGATGCTGGAAAACAAAAATGCTGTTTTAATAGCAGCATTATGGCTTATTTGGTAAAAGAAAATACCAACAGGTTTTGAAATGTGGAAATACACCTTTTCTTTTCATATTGAGTTTTTATTGCATATTTCCCCATTACGGATTCGCATATTGCCATTTTCCTTGATTCATGAGGCACCAGAGGCTATGGCACTGAAGATGTTCTTTTAGCACACTGAAAACTGAAGGTTGTAGCCAAAAATGTTGAAAATGCAATGCAACCTTTTCTAAAAACGTGGCTCCACTTCTCCACAATACTGTCCTAATGAAGTGGCTCCTCTTCCTCCTTTTGATAGATGCTCTAATGTTAAAACTACTTCAGTCACAGGGGGACACATTATTATTATTATAATTATATGTATTTTTGTGTTTAAAGGAGCTTCAGGTTGAATTCTAGTCTTATTAGAGAGTGATGGCAGAGATGAATGGCCAGCCATTTTGGATGCCAGGCAGAAGTAAGATAAAGGAGGTATGTGTGTGTACGACCCTGTAAGTTTTGTTCCATTACAAGTTTAACTTGTCTGATTTAACTTGGCCAGTGGATCATTATGATTTATAGAGTGCACACGCTGTGCATAATTTAGCTGACTATGAAAAGTGTCTGATATTGACATTATAACTGATAGTCCAGCCTACTCCTACAGTATATTAATAAATGGGACTGTACACGTGTGTGTGTCTGATAAATTGTTCACATAAGTGGCTTTGAAGTTTGACCAATTAGTTGATGGTTAAAGGAGCAGTGTGTTGGATTTAGTGGCATCTAGTGGTGAGGACTGCAGATTGCAATCAGCTGAAACATGTGCCAAGTGTGACGTCCCGGTTAGGATTCCTTCAGTGTTCATTGATAAGTAGATTTTTACCGGGAGCTGAATTGTTCGCAGAGGTCTCCTCCTTTCCAAAGCAAACAGATGTGGTGATTCAATATCATAAAAACGCTGAATGAAGTTTCACGTTAAAAAGTGTTTTTTCGTTGCTGCTTAGAATCTTACGGGACACGAACACCACTCTCTCTGGTACAAGTCGGTGTTTGTTGGACCCATTCACCACCCCTCCAGCCTGCCCTATTTGGACTTTCGCCGCCTTAACCTTCATTCTTGTCCCGCTGCGTTTCCCCCTGATGCCACAGAGCGATGTTAAACTGTAACGATGACCGGCTGCGTATTATGCTGACATTAAAGGAAGGCTTTTTGTGTCTGTGTCTGACACCGCAAGTCATTGCCCAAGCGTCGGATTTCAACGACTTCTGAATGAGACTAGGTTGACATGGCGGACTCTGTGGACCAGGACCAGCTCCTTATGTAGATAGAAACAGCTTACTCTGAGGTATCAAAAACACAACAGTTCCTATTTTCAAGTGATTATACACTAAAGAAAACATACTTCCTATATTATATTCCACTTCTGCCAGCATGTCCCCAGAAATCTTACACACTGGACCTTTAAATCCACCTGACAACTTTATTTGCACATGTTCTGTCTCTATGTACTTTTTTGTTTTTGTACAATATGTGTGTTTGTGTACGCTTGTGCATGTGTATTGAGTTTGTAAAAAAAGATATTTTCATGTTTACACACCTGCAGCATGTTTTGCAGGTGTGTGTTTGAGGATTCCTGCCTTGTCTGCCTGTATATGTCTGTGTGTGTGCGGTGGCATCCAGAATTGTATTTCTCTTTCCCTGCAAAAGAAGAAATAGGCATCAGAAATGTCAAGTGGCCTCCATTGGCCCATTAATCCCTGTGCTTCACTGGTGGTCTGCAGAGATATTTAGCATGTTACGTGACAGGATAGCCTGATGCCTGCGCACACACACTGAGGCAGCTCGGACAAGGACACACATGTAGACAAGGACTCAGTCTGTTTCTCTCTCTTTTATCTAGCTCTCTCATTCTCCATAAAGCTGTGTACAGTTTCTCATTACTGTAAATGCATCTGAGGAGTCAGGATTATATGGAGTGTGGGATTCCCTTATGTATAAATTTCCTAAATCCAGCCAAGCGTGAAGGGCATCCATTCAGCTCAACACAACCATGGAGCACTTGATGGATATGTGCTACGGGCTGTCAAAACTTTTTTTGTTTCTTCGTTTAATTCTCAAACTATTTAAGATATTCTCAGTGAAGAGAGTCTACTGCACTGCCGAACAGTCATCCCTATGTCATCTTCAAGAAATCGAATTTAAAAAATGTTGCAATGAGAAATGCACTGGCTTACATTTCCTTTATAGTGTGGAAAATCACATTTATGACAGAGAGTGAATGTGTAAGATGTTTATCACTTGCCACCAACAGCAGTGCTATATTCTCTCCACCTTTTAAATCAATTTTTTAAGGATTGCAGTCTCAGTCGACTGTTATATTTCTGCGACATCACCTCAGTGGGAGCATCTGAAATGTTTATGTGGCCACAACTCTTTATTTCCCATACTGACATACAAACTTTGGGTGAGCGATTGACCAACTGACTGACTAACGGTAGCTTATTCAATTGATTGTGAATCAGAGTTTTAAAAAAAGTTATACTATAAACATGATTATAACAGTACCTAATACAGACTATAAGTAATAAACCACAGCATATGTTATGTAATTAAGGGCACACACTACTCTAGTATAGCTGAATTGCTGAACTAAAAGCCAAAATATGCAAAGAGACTCCACTGCACCATCCCTTCATACTCTCTCATTATTCTGAAAAATAATTCCTAAATCCTGCATTCCTCTTTTGGGGCTCAGTGGAAACAGGTCAGTGACCTTATTTTGCATTTAGTTTAACATTTCTTTAAACTTTATTTATCGGGGGGAAAGTCTTCTCCTACAGTGCCCTACTTCACATTCATAAACTTACTTTTTGCATACTCACAACAGGGAGCTGCTGTTGACCACTGAGCTGCTTCACTGAAGCAGTTGGGGGTTTAAATGCCTTGTTTTTGACTGTGCAAAGTTTTTGCCAATTCAAGGGATCAAACCGATGATCCTCTTCTCAAAAGCCTCCCTCTCTCACATTCAGGTCACTGCTACCCGATTTGATTGGAAATCATTACTGAAAGTTCTGGGGGTCACCATCACACGAAAGTAATTCTGATTCGGCAATATCAAAAGTAAGATCCAGCCCAGTCGGCAAAAGACAATGTTGGCAGTGTGCATTTCTGAAAACCACGGATATGTTACATTTGTTCTTTTCATACGTATCATATCAACATTTTTAAAGTAACGTAGATTACATGTATGTGCAACCCGGGCTCATTCCCAACTTATCAAATACCAATGCAAGGTCAGTGATCCATCAGAAGCATGTGTTAGTGGCAATATGAAATGGACAGCATTTTTTGACGCTCCGAGCAACAGCCATGGGTTTTCTGCGGGTACTCCGGCTTCCTCCGCAGTTCAAAGACATGCAGGTTAATTGGTGACTCTAAACTGTCCGAAGGTGTGAATGTGAGTGTGAATGGTTGTCTGTCTCTATGTGTCAGCCCTGTGATAGTCTGGTGACCTGTCCAAGGTGTACCCTGCCTCTTGCCAAGTGTCAGCTGGGATAGGCTCCAGCCCCCCCGCAACCCTCAAGAGGATAAGCGGTTAGAAAATGGATGGATGGATGGATGGATAACCAAGTGGTTTTTGTGATTTAATATAACAACACATTTACCACAACACTGTTAGAATGTAAAGAAACAAAGTTTTAACAAATCTGCAACATGATACTGCACAAATGTTCGATATACATGGTTTGCAGAAACACAAGATTCAAACACTCAAAGATTCAAAATGTTTATTGTCATATGCACAGTGAGGAAACACGTGTCCCTGTACAATGAAATTCTTCCTTTGCTGACTGCAATGAATGCCAGAAAAAAAGATATCAACTAAATCCACACTCAATTATAAATAGATAAAAAAGTAAACAATATACATGAAAAATATAAAAAGGAATATATACACAAAAGGGTAAAATATATATATACAAAAGATAAATTAAGGCAGCAAGAAATTGTAGTGCAAACAAATTGTATGTGCAAACATTGTATGTGCAAAAAGTCATGTGCAGACTGAGGTAGTGATGGTAGTTATGACTCCTGTCAGCGCTTTAGGAGTCTGATGGCAGTGGGAAAGAAGGAGTTTCTCAGTCTAGTGGTCCTGCATTTCACACTTCTGTACCTCCGGCCTGAGGGTAGAAGTGTAAACACTCCATGCTGGGGGTGGGGTCCCTGAGTATGGAGGCAGCTCTCCTGTGGACTCTGCGATGGTAGATGCTGTGCAGAGAGGGCAGTGGAGTCCTGGTGATCTTCTCAGCAGTTTTCACCACTCTCTGCATGCGTCTGTGGTCCATAGCAGTACCACACAGTGATGCAGCTGGTCAGGATGCCCTCCACAATGCAGCTGTAGAAGTTGTGCCCTTCACAATGCAGTGTCGAAGTTTGACATATCTGTAGAAGACATGCCAAACGTCCTCAGCCTCCTCAGAAAGTACAGCCGATGTTGAGCTTTCTTGACCAGCTGTGTGGTGTTGAGTGTCCAGGTGAGGTCCTCACTGATGTGGACGCCCAGGTTTTTGAAGCTGCTCACCTTCTCCACTTCAAGCTCCCGGATGAACAGTGGCCGATGAGGTCTCCTCTCCCTCCTCATGTCCGCTATCATCTCCTTCATCTTGTCTGTGTTGAGGGTGAGGTTGTTGTCCTCACACCATGACACCAGACTGGCCACCTCCCTCCTGTAGGCCGCTTCGTCCCAGCCAGTGATGCGTCCTATCATTGCGGTGTCGTCTGCGAACTTCAGGATGATGTTGTCCTTGTGGGAGGCGACACAGTAAAATAACAATATTTTGGTGAGATCGTAGAAAATGGAGTGATTTATTATAGAGTCCTTCCTCCCATATGCCTTCAGTGCTTTGAACTGTTGCACCAGTATTGCACACAGTTCACAAATAGAGCACCAACACATCTGTCAATAGACATTTAGTGATGGTTTTCCTCACCTGCTGAGGGCACACAGGACTGTAAAAGGCAGGGAGATAAATTGGATAGATGAGTCCATCACAATGATAACATGACATATCTAACTCATACTGTATCTTTGGACAATTTAAAGTCTCCTATCCACCTGATATGTTGTACATGTCACTAGAAGGAGAAAATAAACATGGAAAGGCCTATGAATCAAACATGGGTCTGTCTTTCTGTCCAGCATCACTGCCAACTCTTAAGCCACTGTGCCACCCTGAAAATACCAAACTGAAGAATGATTTACATTTAATGTGGAGAAAAGTGTGAAAAGTAAGACCAACATACTGTCATGTTTTAAATTCAGCACAGAAGTTAGTGCTTTGGACAAGTTTATGTTCTTCAGTTTCATAATATGACTAATTTAATGTGCTTTCATGAGATTATTTATATTTATTCTTTTTATATCTATGCTAGTTAAATTCTCTTAGGGGATTTATTCTTTAAGATGCAGCCATACATGACAGTCAATTTAAGGAACAAAATGAAAAGGAAAGATATACTGTAAGGGGAATTATGTCATTTACTTAACATTTAGAGTAATATGAATGTGTTTTTCTTCCTTGGCCTGAGCCCAAACTGTTACTGCATAATAGGAAAGATTGATATTATTTTGTTGTGTCCACCCCTGAGACAAACAAACTGGGCAGCAACTGCTGGTGTTCATATTCCAATCATTTATCAGCTAGTTATTCATTCCCCTCCGGCTTGTAGAGCAACATGATTGGCACAGAATAATTACATACTGTAAATAAAGATGGTGAAATCCTTCTTGCAAGCAGTCACACTTAGCTAACAGAGATGTATTGCTTGCCAGTCCAAACACTGGTGTCAGGCTGTTACTGCCATTTCATTCACTGCACCTTCAGGCACTCTGAATAAAGGAACCACTTACATTCACTTAGTGTGTATTACATTTTACAGTATATTTTCTTATTCTCACAGTCAGCGCCGCGGGGTAAATAATTTTTTGGCAAATTTTCCCACTGAGGGGAATAAGTAATCATATCTGGGTGGTTTTCTTTGTGTGGAAAAGATGGGCATGTGTTAGTGCCGGGGAGAGAGAAAGACACTGTCGGGCATATAGACACAGAGTGAGGAGTGAAAAGAGACAAGCTATGTCTGAGCGGGAGAGCGAACGAAGGAGCGATGCATATAAATGAATTGCAAGCTCAAGAGTATGAGCATCGAGTATATCTACATTCAGCCAAAGTACACTGCTGATTCAGCTGGGATGATCAAACACTCTTGTCTTGTCTTGCATGCACAGATTCTCTGTCTTTATCTCTTCTGTTTTTTTCATGTCTTGCTCTCTCCAATCACTTCTTTCTCTTTCTTTCCCTCTCCCCCTTTCTTATCCCTACCTATCCCTGTTTTTTTTATTGATGCAGAGCTTAGTGTAGAAGGTAAGACAGCACACTTCCGAATTCAGATTTATATGCTGCAGGGTAAAAGTTCTCTGCAGCAACTCCAGAGGCCTTATGCACATATTCTGTGTCTTTGATCCAATCCATCAACTACCTCCATCATCTACTGTAGTAATATGGCTTCCTCTAACTGTTTTGGACATGATAGTATATTAAAATGGAAGATAAAATTAATTTCACACTCTTTTCTTTCCCTACAATAAAACATACGTTTACATAAAGGTAAAAAAACGACTGGCCAGCTCCATGGTACAGGCAGGCAGTCCAAAAATGCATCCGAGGCACTCTGACTGCAGTTAAAAATCCTTTGTTAGTACATAGACAAACCAACACATTTTGATTAGAGTCTTCATCAGGGTGTAAAATGCATTGGAAACAGGTGTGCAATTTAAGCACACCTGTGCCATCCTTGAAGAGCACCTGATTTTTTTTTACAACTAACTACACAAAGCCTTAACCCAGTGCAGAACTCCCTATTTTTTCCTCAAAACATTTGTTTATTTCCATATATCATCCATCTGATGGAGAATATGCATATTTTTAGCCAAACCAGATGGCAGGGTTTGTCTGTCCACCAAATTAGTCCACACTGAAATATGTCAACAATTGTTGAACGGATTGCCAAGACATTTTGTACAGACATTCAGTCTCCAGAGGTTGAACTCGAATGATTTTGGTGATCCTCTAACTATTTCTCTTGTGCCACCAGCAGGCTGACATTATTGGTTCAGAGTGAACAGCCCGTTCTTTAGAGGAAAATGTCAGCATAGTACATCTCTGCAAACCACAGACACATTTTATTTGTACATTTCTTGGTATTTTATCAGTGTTGCCAATTCTGATTTCATGTATATGAGCTGACTATGCATTCCAATTCACATACTTTTTCTATTTACTTTTAGTAGGTACTGCAGCTGCCCTTATAAAGAATGTACTGTTGCATGCAGCATGCACACAATTAGGACATACTACTGTCTCATAACATTACACCCTGAACTTTGACCCTCTTGCTTTTATATCTGTTACCTTGGAGATAAAAGAAAAACACCACTTACTGAGTTTGCCAGAGACGGGGATCAGCGCGGAGAGCTCTGCAGTTGTTACTTTGCTTAAAATTATAGATTGTAGATTCTAATATATATTTGCGATAGCAAAGTTACAACAGCAGTTCTCAGTTGAGTTCTATTCCTATTATTACTATTTGACTGGTCATCAGTTACTTGAATGCGTTGTCATCCATCTGTTTGCGGCTCAGTCTTTGTGACGTATCGTCTGCAGTGGAGAGGGTTGTGGGTCAGAATATGTAGAAAAGCATGCTGGCTTGCATGCGGCAAACTCAGACAGGATGTAGTAGACCATCCTGGTATTTTTAGCACACTCCATTTGACACACTATGTATTGGGACATACTTTATCTTTTTTTCTGGCATACTATATAGTGTGGTATTATGGGTATTGGGACACACAGCAAGTCGTTGGGATGTAGATGGTGGATGGTGTGAGACCTGGGCAAGACGCTGTCATGCTGTAGACCAACAAACAACACAGTGTTTGTTGGTCTGTTTTTTCAGCAAGCTGTCGCTCCGTTTGTTTTAAGCTAATACATAATCTTTTTTCAACCATAACCAAGGGGGTTTTGTACCTAAATCTAAATTCACATTAACCATAGCGTTGCCGAAATGTGACGAAACTTAAAGTTTTGACATATAAATATAAATGCCTCAACAACCGATGGATTGATTGCTGTGACATTTTTTACAAATACTGAAGTTCCCTTGAGAAACAATCCCACGTCAGAACTGTAAATTACCAGTCACTTTGCTGATTTGAATTCATTTATTCAGTTTAGTTTTAATGATTTGTCGCCACCAACAATGCAGTACTTTAACTTTTTTCCTACTCCAAGCAATCCCATCACCGTTACAACAGTAAGTCAAGTTTATACAGTCGTGACGTCCAGCACTGAATCAGGCTGTCTCTAGTTCAGTAGTAAAAAACATGGCACAGCAGGGTAAAGGCTGTAGTAGCATCAGGATTGCTTTGTTGTTGTTTTTTAGCTTTCATTGAGGAAGTGACATCCTGTGAATCACAGCTAAGCTGAGAGTGGCGCTCTCAGTCACCAGTGAGGGGAGTGTGACAGCTCAGAGAATTGTTCAGTAAAAATCATAATTCAGCATAGCTAGTTCACTTTGAAGATTCCAAGTTCCAAGTTTGACTGTAGTGCTATTTAGCAAATGATAGCATGCTAACACACTGAACGCACTTACTTTAAGTCGCCTTATATAAAAGCATTAGCAAAATACTTGTGATATAATGTAGTTTAACATGACAAACTACAATTGCAGATCTGATAAATGTTATAGGCTCAAGTTGTAATTGATTACAGCCTCATAGACTCTGGTCTTGGTATAACTTTTGTCCCATTATATATGTCTCTCTCTTTTTCTCGATCCAGCTCTTTCCTCACATGTATTTTTCATTTATTCTATTACCTAACCCCACAACTCTTCCAACATTCTCTTTTCATCTCTACCTCTTCCCTCCTCTATCCCTCTCTGTTTCCTCCACTTTACCTTTTGTCCCTTTATGCCTCCTCATATCTGCTTCCTGTCTCTCTCTCTTTCACCCTCTCTCTCAATCCTTTACATCCTTCTCCCTCCCTTCCCATTGTTACGCGCCATCCTCAATGCCTTTCATCCTCCGTCCCTCCATCCCCCTGTGCTCTGCCACCTCCCTCTTTCCTCTGTCCTCTAATCATCTCTCGTTTTTTAATTTCCCCGGCAGACAGCTCCAGTGCTGGTCCATTTAGTCACAGGCTTTTAATTAGGAGAAAGCAGATTAGGAAGGCCACTCTCTACCCTGCTAATGGCGTACACGCACACAAGAGCACCCCCCCCCCCAAAAAAAACACACACACACGCACACACACACACACACACACACACACAGCGACCTATGCGAAAGCACGTAAGGGCAATGTTATTTATTCTGAAATGCCGTCGCATGGTTTCATATTTGTCTTGTTTACGTGAACACATTGCTGAACATATGCTGCCACCTAACAAAAGTAAATCATTGCATTTGAAATGTGATTTTATCGTTTTGAAATTTTACTACACCCCCCCCGCCCCACACTCACACACTTTGTCAAACAGTAGCCAAAGGGATAACACTGTGACTATTCTTGTGGAAAACATGGCTACCTAGAGTAATGTCAAGTAATTAATATTTGGTGTTATATCGGGTGTTTGATTTAGGTGTAAATATATCTGTTCGTCTTATACATGTGATGTCAGATGAATCATTTATGAGGATACAGATATTTCCATCATTGCGAAAAACGGATTTTGATTTAGAGTCATAGCTGTTCCTATAATGGCTGGTCGAACCCATCAGAGCTCCCCTGATACAGCTGTTGAGTCATTTCAGGGGCTTTAGAGGATTTATAACAAAGTCTAAATGATCTAGTTTAAGCAGTGTGATGACTTATTGAGCAGCAATATGGCAGATTGACATGAGGAATAACAACAGCAGTGATTCCCATTATAGTACCATCTTCAAGTGGAGGCTTAAGTAATCCTACTTGATCAGGTAAAAAGACAGGAATGAAAAGAGTGAATTATGACTCATGAAAAGTGCTCTTTAATTAGCGTGTGGGAGGAACAAGACCAATCACAGCCATCATAACCTTCACATTTAAATGAAACAGATATTTAATGCATGACTTATGCGTGAACAGATGTGTCATGTGCTATAAATGTATAGCCTGTGTTGCTCAGATCAGTTTCTCACTTTGAAAAGGAGAAAGGAAAACTTTCTTGAAACCTACAGATGTTCAAAGTGCCGCAAGGAGAAATATGTATAGTTTCAATCAGTCCACACTCCCACTGTGCAGTTAGCGAAACTCAAAATACATTTAATCCAACTTGTACCAAAGAAGATTATCATAGCTGACAAGAAAGTTCACTCTCTATCCAATCTAATTCTGCATTCCTGCTGCAGCTCCTGCAGATTAGCGATAAAACCTTATTTAGATTAGATGAAATGTGTGCTGCTTCTTCCCAGCACCTGACAGAGTATAAACATAGCTCTCCAGGGAGAGGAAATGTTTGTGTATGACTGTGTGTGCGTGTGCGAGCCAGCCTTTTAACATCCCGAGGTGGTCATCAAACTTGTGTTATCTTCCAGTTTTCCAGCAGAGTGCATGTGTCTTAGTGTTTGCTTGGGCCAAATCAGAATGCCTTAAGCATATTAAGTGCCTTCTGTGTGTATATGTATTCAGTACACACGTACACACATAAAATTAACGTACGTTATTTGTGTGTCTTATTCCCCCTAATGGCGGTGTGAATAAACATGAATTTGTCCTTTCCTGCCCAGCAGGCAGCTACTGTGGTACGCAACATCAACAGCTGTTCTCTCTGCTATAGGACAACAAAGCCAGAGTTGATCGTGACATGCACTTTGAGGGGATGTTTTCTGTTAGAATACCATCATGTCATGACTTTCCACTATGTGAGACAATTCCAAGACTATTTTTAGAGGTAGGAATTGTTATATGGAGCTCTGCAGGGCAGTGTGCAAATAGAATGTATGAATGCTTTTGGTTTGACTTTATCATACGTTAACCTCCCCGCCTTATTTTGACTAACCAGTTTTTCGTTATGCTCACTTTTGCTCAAGTTTACTTGTGTTTCACTTTTCTCATTTCAATCAGTTTCTACTAACCTTTCCTTCTGTTCCCTGAGAACACCCACACACACCTCGAAATGCTAAAACAATGCTTCTGTTTATAATTCCAGAGACTGTGATTCATGCTGAGTGAGCGGCTGGCATTTTAACAATACAGAAGAAACATCAGTTTTCTGTTTTGCTCATTAAATGGTGACCCGATGATGCCAATATTGCCACACAATGTGGCTCATCTTTTAGCACTCAGCTTGCCGCATAGACGGATAATCAGCCAATAAGCCCCTGGGCAAAAACACGCAGAAGGCCCCATCACCTCTTCTACTTAGTAACAATACACAGGCTTTGTGGTGGTTTTGCCTCTTATGTGTTGTTTTGTGATTCATTCTAGTTGTGTCTTGTTTTGTGTCTCTTTAATGGCATTTTGTGTGTCTTTGTTGTCGTTTTGTATCTCTTTGATGGCATTTATGTCTCTTTGTGGTCATTTCATGCCTTTTTGATTGCATCTTATGTCTCTTTATGGTCGTTTTTGTGTCTCTTTGATGGTACTGTATGTGTCTTTGTGGTCATTTTGTGTCTCTGATGTCATTTTATGTGTCTTAATGGATGTTTTGTGTCTCTTTGATGGCATTTTATATCTCTTTGTAGTTGTTTAGTGTCTCTTTGGTGGCATTTCATGTCTCATGTCTCTTTGTGGTTGTTTTTTGTCCCTTTAAGGGCATAGTATGTCTCTTTGTGGTTGTTTTGTCTCTCTTTGATGGCATTTTATGTCTCTCTGTGGTCATTTTCTGTCTCTTTGATGGCATTTTATGTCTCCTTGTGGCCATTTTGTGTCTCTGTGATGGCATTTTATGTCTCTTTGCAGCTGTTTTGTGTTGCTTTGGTGGCATTTTGTGTCTCTCTGAAGTTGTTTTGTGTCTCTTTGATGACATTTTATGTCTCATTGTGGTCATTTTGTGTCTCTTTCATAGCATTTTATGTCCCTTTGTGGTTGTTTTTATGCCTATTTGTAGTTGTTTTTTGTGTCTCTTGTTGGTCTTTAAGTGTCATCTTGTAGTCATTTTAAACCTTCCTAGTCCGTAGGTGTTAATTTGAGTGACATATTATAGGTGAAGGCCGGGGGGGGGCCCTTACACTTTGGGCCCTTGGGCCTGTGCCTGATAGGCATGCTTATTATTCCATCCATGACTGGCTGTGATATTTTTCTCCCACTTCATTTATACTTAATATTCATTTTAATGAATAAACCAAATTGTGAAAATGATGTAACTTAGATGTCAAGGTAAGGTTGAAGTGATTGTAGTCTTTAATTTGTTACAGGAACATTGTCATTTTCTTGTTCATCATTGTTGACTGGGCATAATATCCGTCTTTGTCGGCAGTGACATATTAAATTCACCTGTCTCTTCTCCCTTTTCTCCTTTCTTTCTCTCTCTCTCTCTCTCTGGTCATCATCAGCTCATTAAATGTTCCCACAGAGTAAGTTAGTGATGTGTTCATTTGAGAAAAAATGTCTGTCTGGCTCCTGGCTTGTAGGTGTTAGTGCTCTCTGAGAGAGTATGCATGCGTTTCAGTCAGTGTGTATGTATGCACATCTATGTGCACTTGTGTGTTTATGTGTATGAATGTTGTGTCTGTGTATGTGCACGCCTGGCCCCCTCCAATAAAAGAGCAGTGATTACCAGAGCAGGGGTAGATCAACCCTGTTTTCACACACACATGCACACAGACCCAGATATTAATTCCAGCTGCACTGCTTCTGTTCAAACTAAAGTAATTCTCTTCAGGGCTGTTCTTTCCTTGCATCTTTCTTATAGCCTTGAAGCCAGGCACAGCGTATCATTGAGGAGCAGGCTACCCTGTGTATTTGTGTGTGTGTGTGTGTGTGTGTGTGTGTGCTTTGGTACTTATTCAAATTCACTGTTCCTTTGATGAGCGGTGTTAGGTAGTGTAATTATATAATTCTGCTGTCATATTCATCTTCCAGTGATTTAGTGAAGTCTGGTTTGAGCTCCTAATTCTAACATATAAAAAAAGTGCAATAAAATTAGCCCAAATGTACCTCCAAATGACTGTCCTTGCTTCCATGGGATGTAGTCCAATTTGCAAAAACAAGTCACGATGTCTTAAACACACACACACACACGCACGCAGACAAATAGACACATGATTTTACTTAATAATAATACAACAAAGCGGTCTTCCTCACAATCTCAGATATTCTCTCTTGCTTGAAGGTTTAGCCCCACAAAACTGAACTACATCCTTTAAGTTTAGTTCATGATATTTAAATATTTGGTCCAATTTATGTTCCTACCTGGAGACGATGGAGTAGAATGAAGTTTTGTTTGTGCTTTTGTTGGTAAAATCTATTGTGCAAATTCGGCTGTGGCTCAGGAGGTAGAGCGGGTCGTCTACTAATTGCAAGAATGGCAGTTCAATCCCTGCCTCCTCCAGTCTGCATGGTGGGTGCACATGTTAAACTGATGAGCATCTTGTAAGGTAGAATCGGCCACCAGTGTGGGCATGTGACATGTAGTGGTCAGAACACTAGAAAAGAGCGGTACAAATGCAAGTCCATTTACACTCTGTTAAAATTATACCACTGTCTGTTTATTCCATAGAAAGTAACTCAAGTGAAGTCTTATCCAAGGTAACAGGGACACTAGATGTGGAATTTTCCAGAAGAGCTGCCATGTTTTTCAAGTTCAAAAATCATGAGCAAGCTCAGTGACATCCCAGCTAGTGGTGCGTTCATTCAGGAAAGAGTGGAAAGGTTTCAATTTAATGTCTCAGTGTCTCAGTCTCAAGCATCTATTGTTCAGCCTGTAAATGACATATGTCCTAAATTCATCAATAACCTTGCTAGAACACATTTGGCTTCATCAGACTGCACACACACACACACACACACACACACATATTAACACATAGCTCTGCACCCTCTCCATGCATTGTGTTCTTTCAAAATACACTTCTATTTTCACAGGAAATTTACTGTTTACATACAGTCTCTTTCAAAATAAAGGCATTATGTCAGTACAACAACGCAAATTGACCTTATTTTTCCTCCAACAACTAACACACGTGGTTGGGTTTAAGAAAAAAAGAACAGGGTTTGGCTTTAGAATCTTATAGGACATGAACACCACCCCACCTGCCTGCCTCACTTGGACTTTCGTTGCCTTAACTTTCGTTCTTGTCCCGCTGCATTGCCCCCTGACGCTGCCGAGCGCCGTTAAACTATAACAGCGACTGGCCGCATATCATGCAGACGATAAAGGACAGCTTCTTTCATCAGTATCTGATGCTCTAAGTCAATGCCCAAGTGCCAGATTTTGACAACTTTGGAGACTTTGGAGTGAGACTGGGTTGCCGTGAGAGAGGCTTAGATGGATGATTTCCTTCATTTCCTCCACACCATTGATTGGCTAATCTCTGTGTTTTCTCTACAATACATATCTTATACTTGAATGTAAGTTGTATGTGAATGTACATGACATCCTTTGGTCCAAAAAGTATTTACACACTCTCCTATATGGAATAACTTCAGTATTAACTTCAGTATTCAGTATTCAGTCTCTTTCCTATTTTATATACTGTATGTTCAGTGTGTGTGTGTGTGTGTGTGTGTGTGTGTAAGTATGAGAGGTTAGTCGAACAGGCTCATTAATCTGCAGTTCACTCTTAAGATGAGACAAGCGCTCCCTGTCTCTTCATCTCTATCTCTAAACACTACGACGCTGCCATTATCAACCACTTGCCTTCAGCCTCAGTCAGACTGTCTGTCTCTCTGTCAACACACGCACACACACACACACACACACACACACACACACACACACACACACACACATTTAAATTCTATGCTTTCAACCTTGAATCTGTCATGCAGTTTTATGCTAAGTTTGTAAAGATGCACTTAAGAGTTCAATGATATTCAAATACAAATGTCGCTAATGATACTAAAAATACCCACAGACATGTACACACATATATGCCATCTCTTCTCTTTAAGTATCGTCTTATTAAGGGGGAGTAAGAATGTGAAGTTTCTAAAGTGCTATGCTGTCTGTGAATGTTTCAGCTCCACAGGAATGTCAGAGTTACCTTTGGAACGAGAAAACAGTCAAGGATTTCTTTTCAGCTTTATCAGACTGAGACATAAGTTATCAGGCGCATTCTCATATAGTTACACAAGTGTAAAGACCTATGGAGGAAATTCCCAGCTTTGGGCAGAGCCTGTGGACCAGGTCTCTCTTTGTTGAATCTTGTCATGTGAATCTCTGTGTGTCAGTGTGTGTGTGTGCGTCTTTGTGGAAAACAGAATGTTCTGGTGTTGCTTGTCTGTGGGCTCTGCTTTTGGCTGTGAGTGTCTCTACAGGCCTGTGTCTCGCACTCATGTGATCATCTACTGTATATTGCATGCTTGTGTGCACCAGTCATCATTAGGAGACACCGCGGTGGATCAATACTATATCTGCCAATCAAACTCCCCCCTCCACACACACACAGATTAACACAGTTGTGGCTTTGCTTTGCTTCCTCACCACCTGTATTGGATTGCAAGTGACAGAGCTCTACACTGCTGATATTGCTAATGATAATGAAGCTGCTGTTATTAATAAAATAGTATTAAAATACATCAATATTTTTTGTGAGGACCTTAGTAAAATATGTCTTTGTAAATGTAAAAACTGGACAGCCACTACATTTATCAACTGGATTGTTGAAACCATTAATACTGCAATAACTTGAGGTTCATGGTTTAATGAATATTTTATGTGTGCCTTGTGCAGTAAGTGTGTATTTTTTGAGTGAGCATTACATATCTGGTGTTTTATTGTGCTTTTTATTAATGAGAATGTCTGTGTGTTTGAGCAGATACAAGCTGACTTGGTAACAACACACTTGGTGTGTGTACAGTGAAAGAATAGCAGATTAGCTTCTCTCATGTGTATCTGTATGTGTGTGTGTCTGTGTGTTAATTAGTGTTTATAGTGTTGCTCCCTAGCCAGTAAAAGTAGAACAGCAGTAAAACAACCTAATTGCCCTCGCAGCCCCGTGAGATAGAGAGGGACAGAAGGTAACAGGGGATGGAGTGAGTGAGAGGGGGATGGAGGGAAGAATGGATAAAACTAGGGCAATTAGGTAATAGACGCCTGTTTCAGAGTGGATGGAGCCATTCTGAATAACATTACAACACTTCACTACACTACAGATATTCATTAAAGACAAACTATGCAGGGTTTTTCTAAAAATCAATGTATAGACTCAAACAGAAGTGATCCCTCTCAACCATCACTTATGGCCCACTAGAAGTGTGTGGTGGTGTGTTCTTTTGCCTCTGTGCCGATGATAGCCAAGGCTGGAGGCATTATGTATTTTTGTCTGTGCATCCATCTGTCTGTCTGATTGTCCATCCAAGGGTATTTCTTTAAATTCAGCACAAACGTCCACTTGGACTTGATGATGAACTCATTAAATTTTAGTAGTCAAAGGTTTAAGGTCACTTTGACCTTGTCTTATTAATTTTTATAAATGTGATTTCTTAAGAAGACCTTGACCGTATCTCTTCAAATGTGGCACAAATGTCCACATTGTGTCAAGGATGAACTGATTAGACTTTGGTGGTCAAAGGTCAAGGCCACTGTGACTTTGCGTCCATCTCATTCTTGTGAATGTATAATATCAAGAACACCTTGAGAGAATTTCTTTAACCTTGGCACAAACATCCACTTTGATTCAACAATAACCTGATTAGAATTTGGTGGTCGAAGGTCACTGTGACATTGTCTGTCTTACTCTTGTGAACGCAATATTTCTCATTTCTCATACCTTACAGGAATTTCTTAATATTGTACACAAATTTCCATCTAGACTCAAGAATGAACTGATTAGAATTTGGTGACTGAAGGTCAAAGGTCAAAGTCACTGTGATCTCTCAGGACATAATTTTGGTCGTAACTCAAGAATTCATAAGATAATTATGACTAATTTTTACACAAATGTCAAATAGTGTCTCGTGCATAATCTCAAGAACACGTTGACAGAATTTCTTTAACTTTGGCACAAGCATCAACTTTGACTCAGTGATAAACTGATTAGAGTTTGGTGGTCAAAGGTCACTGTGACATTGTCCGTCTTACTCTCGGGAATACGATATCTCAAGAAGACCTTACGGGAATTTCTTAATAGTTTTACATAAATGTCCACTTAGACTCAAGAATGAACTCATAAGAATTTGGTGGTAGAAGGTCAAAGGTCAAGGTCGCTGTGATCTTTCAGGACATATTTTTAGTTGTAACTCAAGAATTCATAAGCTAATTATGACTAATTTTCACACAAATGTCAAATAGTGTCTCATTCTCGAGAATGCATAATCTCAAGAACTTTGGCAGGTCTTCTTTAACTTTGGCACAAACATCGACTTTGACTTAATGATAAACTGATTAGAATTTTGTGGTCAAATATCAAGGTCACTGTGACGTCATCTGTCTTATTCTCGTGAACGTGATGTCTCAAGAACACCTAGAGGGAATTTCGTAATATTTTATACAAATTTCCACCTGGACTCAAGAATGAACTGATTAGAATTTGGTGGTAAAAGGTCAAAGGTCAAGGTCACTGTGACCTTACAAGACATATTTTTGGCTGGAAGTCAAGAATTCATATGTTAATTATGACAAAATTTCACACAAATGTCAAATAGGATAAAATGATGAAGCGATGGCAGTTTATATCCAAAAGGTCAAAGGTCAACTTTACACAATAATATTCTGCAAAAACTCTTCTCTGGCTATAATTCCAAGTCAAAACTCAGGAACAGAAGGGGCGACATTTGGTCAGATACTGAATTTGGTGACACCAATTTTGCGTGCCCACCTTAAAACTGTGCTGACTGTGTAGATCTTCTGTGCTGCCAGGGGGAAGGTGTGTGTGAAGCATCCATGTCTCCACAGACATGGATGTAAACTGTAACTGTAAGTGCAACTTGACTGGTTCGCAGCGGCATACAACTGTGAGGCTGCAGAGACTCTGCCCTCTGCTTGTATTTTCTTCTTATTTTTTGTGTTCAGGATGTTTGTGGGTGTGTATCCCCTCAGCGGTCAGGTGAGGTCTGGGCTTTATTAAAAGGAGGCGACCAGGTGCAAGACTGTAAGCAGCAGGCATCCAAAACACACAGCACCTCAAAAACACAAATATAGCGAGACAAACCATCCAGAGAGAGGGGATCTGGGCTTGGCTTTTATTTTCAGCATGTGTACAAACAACAACATCCTGAATAATACACCTTTAAGAACAACTACAAGAAAGAAAGGCGAGATGAAAAAAGACAAGTTTTTACTCAAGTTTTATCACAAGCATACTTTTTTTCCCTGAATTTCAATTTAACAAAACATAAACAACACACAGAATCAGAAAATGAATTGTTAATACAAATAAATAAATGATAAAATAGATAAATACAACATAAAATGAGAGGCCATATAAATAATCCTGGTTTAATCAGAGGACTAATTGTGTATCAATCCGGTATCCTTTTTATAAGAAATCTGATAGAGGGGTTGGTACAGTATCAGCATATGTCAAGTAGGGCTGCCAAATTTTCAGAAAGGCGTTGTATTCGTTTCTTAGAGTATACTTGATCTTTTTAAGTGGAATGCAGCTGCTCATTTCAAAAACCATCTGGCTATGGGAACATGGGAATCAGACTTCCATATCACTTCACTATCACTATATCACTATCCATGCACTCCCTGGTAATGCTCAAAGCTATTTCCAAAAACCTCTTTTGGAAGTTCTATAAAGAAGCACCAATGGTTGTAAAGTTCCCCAGTAGGCAAATTTGTGGATCCAATAGAAAAGCAAATCCTACAAGTTTTGTCATGACTTCACTGAAGTTGTGCCAAAATGTATTGAGCTTTGTACATGACCATATAAACCACATCCAAAACATCTGTCTGATAACTCTGGTTTAAATTTATGCAATCTCTGTGGCATAATATATCCTCCTGAGCCCCGATGTCCTCATATGAGGACATCATATTTTGGGTTAACTTGACCTTATACTTCATTCTACTTAACTCAGACCTGTTGTCCTCATTTGTAGACAATTTGTTTGTGCCATCTAGTGGTAGTAAGAGCACGATATAATAATCCATGTAAAAACAAGATGGCGGCCATCTTCGCTAAGTCAGTCTGCAGCTGATCCCGACACAAAAGTGGACAAGGTCCAAAACCTGATCACATTTTATGGTTGAAACTTGTTTATTTATGATTAATAATATTTGCAGTTTGATATGGCAACAAATTTGACCAAATTTAGCAACAGTAACAGGCTACGTCACTGTTAATTAGAAAGTACCCATTTGAAAACATTGGGATTTTAGTATCGTTGCAGTGTTTAGCTTTTCATACTTATTAGGTCCTACTGATCCCAAATAGCTGAAAGAAATTAAAAATGCATACCAAACAAAAGTTCGGGCTTCAGGAGGATAGAGTTGGTAAAGAAAGTTATAATGGATCAGTCTGTATCTAGCATTAACAGTGGCAGACAAGCATTTTTGACATAGTTCTGACCAAAGCTTGCATCTATTGTTATATCCAAGTCAGACTGTCATCTCTCTTTAGATTTATGCAACCCCACTTTTGAAGCTCGTTCTATCAACAGAACATACACTTTTGAAATAAACCCAGGTGCATTTCCCTCATGAAGCATCTCTTCTATATCACTGAGCACAGGTGAAATCATTTTAGGTCCCAGAGTTCTTCTTAGTAAGGATCTTAGTTGAATATAACAAAAAAAAAGTTGGACAAGTGATACTTCCTCCTCAGATCCTCAAACAAGCAAACGTATTTATAATTGATGCTTATATGAGTCTTACAGGTTTCACCTTAGTTGTTCTGCACACCCTCACATATGTTTTCACTTATTTTAAATAATGAGACTGATTAAATTTGATATATATAAGGTCAACATACGCCATGTACTTTGAGGACTGCAAGCTGTGTGAGTGAAACCGCCCTAACAGGTCCAATAAGCGTAAAAGATATCAATCATGGTACATAAACGCCCACAGTTCTGGGATGAGGTGTTGTTAGCTACTATAAGTGAAAACACCTGTGTGGGTGGAGCATTTAATAAACAAGACTGTGTTAGTTTGTACACTTCATGCATTAGAGATAAAAAGGCAAATAATATTAGCAAATAAAGCAAACCTTCATTACCATGAGGCTCCAGTTTAGCCTGGATTTGAAAAGAAAATGTCTCACCATGTACATTTTAGGTGACTGTATTAACTGACATGTAGCATTTAGTACTTCAATGTGGCCTTTTATCATCTTCTTCTTAGATAGTCACTTTTAAATCAAACAGCTTTCACTTTAATTATTGCACATTTCTCAAGGAGATTGCTATTCAAATGCTAAGATCTCCTTCCATATGTAATCTTTTGTGTGGCTGCAGTATCATTCAAAATGCCACTTTTGCCTATTTATATATCACTGAATGGCATAATTAATAGTCTGGGCACAGACACTTAAACTGGCTTCATCTGGCTCTGTTAGACAGCGGCAGCAGCCTTCACAGTCGAAACATTCAGACACACGTGTGAGGAAAAAGCATGTATATGTGTGTGTAGTGATACTGTATGTACACAGTGCATACCCAAAAGAGACAGACGCACATGTGTGCCCTTGCATGCGCACACATACATCATGCTACGAATCATCTCTCATCTTGAATGTGTGTGTGTCAGTGTATGTACCCAGGCCTTGGAGGTTCCCCTTGTCATGCATTCCGAAATTTGCCCTGCGGCTGTTCCACTGAGCAGCTGCTCTCTCCTCAAAGGCTCTCTCTCGTCTTCTGCTCCCATTCCTCTCAAGACCTATCTTTCTGTTTCTGTCTGTTTCTCTTTTCTCTCTTCATATCTCATTTGGTGTCCTTTGTAGGTTTGTGCTCATGCACTTCCATTTATAGCGTAAAAGACTATACATGGACATGCAACCTGGTTACACCTCTCAGATCGCAGTAAACCAAATGAACCTTTGTGCACTCTGTGTCTGCTGGATTCCTGTTATTTATAAATTACTGAAAAATCAGTCAGTTTGAGGGCATTTTCCTTTTCATTCTTTGGAAATCTTAAGGTCCAGTCTCCACATCTCAGAGGTGTGTGTTCAAGTCAGACTCAAGTCACAAATCTGATGCCTTTGGCCAGAGGCTAGTTTTACGCCCTGGGCGAACCCCCCCCCCCACGACAATATCTTATATTATTGAGAATTATTTTATTATATATTAAGGCTGTTGTTTTTCTCTGAATAGACTAACCAACTTCAGGGAATCTTTTCACCATTGACTAATGTCTTCTTGAAATACTGGTGATGGCAACTTCTTCCATCCACCTCATTCCTGAGGAAAACAAAGTCAGCCGGTACCTCACTTGGTCCTCTGCAAACCAGCTGTGTCCGAATTCTGTCAGTCAGAACTGAAGGCCAATTAGCAGGGTCAGACTCAGTAGGCAGAGGCTCATCCTCAGGCACAGGATTTTGTGGGGATTCTGGTCCAGGCATTTCTAATAAAGAGCATATGGCATATTGGCATGATGCCTCAAATTCTAATAGTAGTTCAGCAAAACTAAAAACCAACTACAGTCGTCTTTTGTGGCTAAGTAAGTGGTAACATATGTTGCTACTTACTTAGACACAGAAGACGAGCTACAGGCTATTTATTAGCAAGAGGCTAATAAATAGCCTATAGGCTACTGTTTCATTACATGCACAATTAACATCACTCATAGAGACCTGCATACCTTTATCTTTTGCCCGTTTCTCCTCTTCTTCTTTTTCTAAACTGGGCACCTGATGGTTTCTTTGGTCTTTTATCCATGATTAACTCCTTTTTTCCACCGTCCGTCAAACACCCAGAGTCAAGACTGACATGATGTAAACCAATTCACATAGATGCACGCACCGATTCGTGTTTTTTTTAATACTTTAAAAAAAATACCTTTTCACATAACACAATAAATTAGGCTACATGTAGCTATGTGGGTGTATATTAATTTTATGAATGAAATACAATTTATTTGGAGCAATTTGTGTTGTGTGGCCTGGGATCATCATGAAGGTATAATATAAATGGAGATCCATCATCCAGAGGTCAGTCTACCCCCCCCCCCTTGCTCTTCCTCACTCACACACAACCTCTGCAGTCGCGATCCCCCGCCGGCCCGCCCCTCCCTCTTGCCTTTTCTTCTGACAGAGACACACACACAACCTGTATACATGACTCTCAGCAGCTAGTTGACGTGATAGGGGCACCCCAACGCCCACTCCACTAACTTGACGTGGAAATGAGCGGTAGTCCAGAAAACTGGTGAGTTTTTTTTTTTTTTTGGAGGGAGCTCGTGCGCCCTCACATAGATTGCGCCCTGGGCGGTTGCCCACATTGCCCATAGCAAAAACCGCCCCTGCCTTTGGCACTGAATTTGACTTATAGTCAGTGACTTAAGCATTTGGACTTGAAATAACTTCATGAAGCTAACTTTTAAAACAGCTACTGTAGCTATAAGTGATTGATGAACAGCAGTAGCCCAACGTCACTGTCACTCCAAAACAATCAATTTTGCATACATGATTAATGGAGAGGTTGGAGCAAATTGATACATCTGTGTGCAGGAACATATTTTTGTTGAGTAGTGCTGCACAGTATAAATATATACACATGTTGATGTATGTGCATGTGCTTAAAGGGAAAACTGCTCCGATGCACTTACATATGTGGTTTTATTCGCTGTCAGAATGTGGGCTCCCTTGCCTCGAACTCAATTTCTCTCCAGAAAGCATTTGCCAAAATTTCTAGTATTTTATTTTGAATGGTATCAGACATCCTGTTGTCTCTTCACTGGAGCCACTCATGACCTGTAGACAAATCATGTTATATTCACTCGTCTTCCCCGAAGTCCCTCATGCCAAAGATTGTTTTCTTGATTTGAAAAAGTTATAAACAACTGTCCTGCTAAAGTTCTGTTTTGTCTCAGCTCAGTTTGTCCATGCTATTGATTAGCTCCCGCTACTGCAAATCTTTCCCGAACTGGAATGAGTTGCACCATTTTGGCATTCAGTATCTAGTTGCTAGTATACACCTATGGTTAAAACATAATTGACTTTTGGTTTCATGTGGGACATGAATTGTGGTCTCCTGGTCTGGTTTTGTTTGACCCATCCACCTCCCCTCCATGCTGCCCTATGCAGACTTTCTCGCTCTTTATAGCAAAGTGGGGTTAATTCTTGTGCGTCAGGTCTATGCAGAGCCTACGGCGTAGCCTACACACATGGCCTACAGCATTGTGTGCATTTATGTCTGCTGCAGTTACACCTCCAAAAAAACTAGTTGGCGGCAGGGTTTAGTTTAAACATGGCTTAATAGCAACAATTTCAAACACAAGTACACAAATTGGCTTCACTATAACTCGCAGCATTCACAGACAAAGCATTTGTCTTTTGCTGGACACATTTTCCCCACAAATACAACATGCTAATGTTTTTAGCACAAGCCTATGGTATTTTACATTGTTTAAATTAGCCTAGCCTCACACTGCCACCAGAGTGTGAATGTATGTGTGAATGGGTGAATGTGACTTGTAGTGTAAAAAGCATTTTTAATGGTCAGAAGACTGGAAAGGTGTTATATAAGTGCAGGTCCATTTACAATTTACCATGTTTCAACCCGAGTAAAAAATTCATGCTTATCAAGAGGCTGCATGAATGCCCTTCATAAGATTACAGAAATGAAAGAAGCAGGAGAAATACCTGAAAGAAAAACAGCAATAATAACTGGAGTTACTAGTGAGTTCTGAGAGCACCCACAGGCTAAGCTGCCCCACAAACACACACACAGGCATGCCCATGCAGCTGTTGCTAACTGGCTTACATCTAACGTCTGTATACACAGACCAACGGTCAAATGTGCACGAATGATGCAAAGCAAAAGCTTGCTTTGCTTTCTGTCGGAACATATTTTTAGTCTTTCAGGGGGCATGTTGCATTTTTTTTTTTTTTTTTTTCCATTTTGTGTAGCTTTCACTTTTTTGAATATAACATGTCAAAGATATTTGTATATGGTTGAACTCTGAATGTGCAGTTTTAAAATGATCCATCCTTTAATCAGATCTTCTTTTAGTTCTCTACCTCTGTGCATTGCTCTCTGTTTCTCCCTGACATTTTTACCCCCCACTCCAGTGCTCCTCCACCTCACTTTTCAATTAGAGAGGGAATGGAAGTGAAACATGACAATGAGGCATTTTTCTATTTCTTCTGGCCGAATAGGAGCCGGCTATTGAATACTGGATGAGAGCAGAGAATTAAGAGGAGAAGCAGGCAAGCTGGTAGCTGCTATGTGATGGAAGTGACATGCTTTTCTCTCCTGTACGGTACAAAACAGTATCGCCCTATTGCTCATTCTCTGTGCGTTCCTCTATTTTTCATTATATCTAACTCTGCTTTTGTCTCTCACCATCAGTACCCCCCTCTTAAATCTCTTATACCTGTCCATCTCTCCCTCTTATCTCACTCTTTCTGTGTTTCTGACAAACTCTTTTCCCATCTACACCCCTGCCCCTCCCCCTCAATGGGCTCTTTAGATTTTTAATGAGCCTATATTTAGCCTTGCTGGATAGGAGAAATGTTTCTGAAGCATTTTACCCTCAACAGCATTTCTCCTGTCACCTTGGACATTTTCCCCCATCTGCCACAGTCAGTTTTTACTCAAGTGTCTCATCCCTACCTTGTACCACTCCCACTGCCCGTCTATCTTTCCTTTCAAGAGATTCATTATGACATATTAGATGCATTAGTGGAGGAAATGCGGGCCAAATATACTTGTATCCAAATAACAACCCGTTTTTTCCATTAGGAACCTCTCTTCCTGCTCTTATATTTCGTGTGTGTGTGTGTGTGTGTGTGTGTGTGTGTGTGTGTGTGTATTATCTGTCTGCGTTAAGTGCCAACATCCATATTTTAAATGTCCAGCAGAGATTTCACCCTCCCTGAAAAATAAGGCAGCAAACTTCCAAGCTGAAGCATCCTGGAGCAAGACTTTTAGGTGGTGGTCCAACTCCTGAAATCATTTTTCATCAATCCTCTGCTGGAAACTATACAAAAAAATCCTAGGACCATGGGAAAATTTGTCAGTCCTTCTACGTTTTCTTAAAGTACCATATTGTATCATATATTGCATACTGAAACAAAAGACACACACAATTTAAATTATCCACAATTTGAAAACTGTGAAATAAAAAGAGAGAATGAAAAAAGGTATATGTTGTTTGATATTTGAGGTGCTCTTTCAACCATTTCAAAAGAGTGTCTTTTATAATGACGGTCTCTGGGCCAGCAGCCTGTTCTCATTCCCGGGTTGTCAAATACCTGTGTGATGTGATGCACAGCACACAACACAATGTAACACATGGGTAATGTAGTGAAACAGTCACTGTCAGGTTGGTTAGGTTTGAAAAAAAGATCTTGTTTTGGGTTAAAATAAGGACATTTTTTTTTGTCTTGTGATTGACATCACTGCGCAATGACTACACGGAAATTATGTAACCTTACGTTAACACAAGGTTCCCAGGAAAGCTGCTCAGCCTTGCCCCAAATTGTTTTTCAGTGGCCACTCTTGGTATTGCAGTAAATAATAGCAGCAAAAAATTGCATTAGCCCCTTTTACACTGCCAGATTTTCGGCAAATGTTGGGCCGTTTTGCAGGGAAGCTGCGAGTGTTTAGACACGCAGAGCTGGATTGGCGAGTTGATCCGAGGTGCCCAATTTTCCGCCACATAGGGGTAAACATATTGGCGAAACTTTTTGGTTTAAAAAGAACAAGGCGCCCTTCTGCCATGGGAGGAGCTGTTGATGATGGAGCATCTCTACTGTGATTGGCCTAATTTTTGTAACAACCAGCAAGGTTTCCAGTTTTGTTAACAGTCCTTCACTCCTCCTTTCTCCTAATGTTTCTAATCTCAGTCAGACATTACTACACCTCAATTTGCAATTTAAATCTTTTCATTGACGTTGTTTGCATCATACCATGTGGCAAAAAGTCATACTAGCTGGCAGCTAGCAGTGCTTTCTTTGGTATTGGCATGGAAAGGTCAAAATGTTTTAAAATGTCAGGCAAAAATGGTGGCAAGCTGTCCAAAACAATATCTGACAACTTATACAGAATAGTATCATTCAGTTCAGTGGCTTTCCACATCATCACCTTGTTAAAAAAGGACATAAAAGGAAACACACATCCACTGAACACAGCAGGGAGAGGCATACACATTTTACTTACTAATGAAATCCAATATAGCGCACATTTCCTAACATGATCCTATTGCTTGATTAACCGAGTCTTCTCACAGGACTAGTTTTCCCTCAGATCACTGTGCACTGTGAGGATGCTGTGATGGCAGTGAAAAGGCAAGATGAAAGTGGCAGGCAACTCTTAGATTTACTTCACAATCCAATCCAAGTTTGACCTGCAGTGCTGGCAAAGTTATAGTAAAACAGATATATTACACACTATCTAAAATAATGGAATGCAGTTGTTAGTGCAGCATGTCTTATTTGAATTGAGTTTTGAACATAACTGGAAACTTTACAGGCAGTAGAAGCTTTTGATTTTTCATTTCTTAAGATATTTATGGCACTATTTATGGCACTTTATGTTCTCTGCTTAACTTAGGCATGAAGGCCAAGCTTCATGGAGATGCCATTATTACATTGGAGGCACTGTAGTGGTATCCAGCCCTAGGTGTGTTTTTTTTCCCCACATAGGTTAGCACCTTGTGCATGTTCAGTACTGGAAAACATGTTCATGATTATTGTGCTCCTAAAATATAGAAATCAAAGGACAATGTGTGTTAAAAACAAGACCCCCTGGACATTTATAACACAGCCTGTGCCGACTCATGACAAAAGTCACGACCCCATCATGGAAACTGTTGGCACTTAAGGTAGACCGGTTCCTCTGGCACACACACACACACACACACACACACACACACACATACAGACAAATTAGTGCTGGGTGGAAGCTGAAGTGAAATACAATAGCAGGAAACACACACACACTAAAGAAACTGTGGAAACAGAATAGTAGATGCATAAATGCTCAGGAGAGAACGAACATGCTGAGGTAGGAAAAGACACAAACAACACAGACACACAGACACAGGGCTTTTCTCAGCTGTTGAAATTGTTATCCAGTGCTGGTTGACGGGGGATCAGTGTTGTGACATTAAACTTTAAAGACAGCTTGCTTCTTCTCTTATCACCTTGCTGTCAGGAAACAGTTCACCTTTAGACACAACATGAACACATCTAATTCACGTCTGACCATCTTTTCTTTCCTCCACACGTCTTCTTCTACAGCCTTCACTCCTCTCAGCTCTCTTACTTCTCCTTTCACCTCAGGTCCACCTCTCCCTTCTTCACCTCCTTTAGACAGAAGAGTTGATCTGTGAGATGTGCTTTATTATTCATGTATTATTTTATCTTCATTTTTTTCCTTTAGCCACCACTAGCGTCAAACTGAGTGAATGAACAAAACCAGAATAAAGACAAGAATTACACATAAACGATTGTTACGTAGGCAGGCTTACATACTTGAATTGTAAACCAATAAATTAACATTTCTATTAATTATGTGTGAGAGAAATTAGCCTACTAGTCTACTGACTTATAACAGTTTTGACACTATTCAGCTCACTGTGATAATCTGCATCTAATCTCCCATATAATTTAATTACAGTCAATAGAATTCGTTAAAATGCAGCCTAAGCCTACTTTTCTTTCCTTTGTTAGACTCATTTTTTCCGTGATGTCTCTTTTTTTTCCTGTCTGGGATCATCGAGGACAGACTCTGACCTCCTTGCTGTAGCATGAATACACACCTATACATGTGCACACACACTTTTAATCAGGAAAGGGATGGGTTCCTTTTATAATAGATCATCATGCTGCATGACTGTGTGTGTGTGTATGTGTGTGTCTGCACGATGTGGGCCTCACTCTGGGTATGCATGTGCTTCTGTATTCCTGTGTATAAGCATGTGATGGAGGACAATAACAGGTGATCAGGAAACAGGGAACTCCAGGAAATTCCTCGGGGCATGGGAGAGAGCAGTCGCAGGAATGTGCTAAACACAACAAATACATTCGAATGAATGAATGCACGCACACATACACATTCAAACCCAAATTGAGGTACTTATGCAGATTCACAGCTGGTTGGTTTTCAGTAGGAACTCATCATAACTTTGCTTTTTTATACGCTGCTGTGCAACATTTCTTTTTCTCCAGAATGTTTCAAATCCCAGTGCAAAGTTAATCATGAAAGCAAGAAGAACAACAAATGTAAGTCTTAAACCAGATGCAAGAACTCTTTGACAGTTTTAGAAGTTCTTTATTTAGATCTAATGATCATTATTTTATTTCAAATTCAATGTGACAGAATAGAGCAAAACAGTGTTTTCAGTTTCAACATATATTTTGTTTTGTACAATACTTTTCTCCCATATAAAAAGTACTATATTAGTACTTTATTTGGTGGCATGGCTCCGTTTTGGGGCCTGCCTGCCTTTCCATGTGCCTATGCAGAAAGCTTCTTCCACGCCCCTACGTGGAAAGCCTAAGGCGGAGAGAGCAAACCTCCCTGCCCTTCCATGTGCCTGCACAGAAAGCCTAAGGCAGACAGAGCAGCAGCAAAGATCCCCAAGGAACAGAACAGAGCAGCATCAATGACAAACAGAAATGACATTGATAAGTCAGACACAGCTTGAAAAGAAGGAGCTGGGGTGGAGGCGGGTTGCAAAGCGGCTTGCAGAGGAAGCAGCGACAGTAGGCAGGTCAGAGCAGTTTAAATAGGGCACCCTGAATGAAATTCACCAATTGGTTTCATAGAAAGGAATCATGTGATCTATCAGCTGACTCCCTTCCATCAATCAGCTGCTCCATCAGTTGATTTGCTGTTTGAGATCAGCTGATGTAGCTGGGAGGTGAGCCGAGCTTGACACGTGTCCTGCCTGAACTAACGCTATGCCCAATGTTTAAAAAAAATCTCAGTTAAATTGTCCTGATGAACATGAACGAACATACAGTATATGAAGTTGAATGGACATTAGTCTTCTCAATTTACAATGCAAGCTACATTCAGAGGCAGAAGCAGATTCAGTTCTAGCACCAGGATTGAAATCAAATTGAAAATGATACAGTGTGATATTGTATGGTTATTCCAATAGCACCACGCATAGACAGAAGGCATAAAGGTGTGTGGAAGCAAATAAAACTCTGGTTGCGTTTTCAAGTCAATCTGTCTGAGCACAATGTCGCTGCTTGTTTTCACAGCAGTATGAGAGCTTGTCCGTTAGCTGTTTGTGGGCAACAACACAAGCAGCAATCAACACACGCCAAGAATTCAATTCACTTTGTATCTAAATTCAGCTGGCTTGTTATTTTGGTGAAAGAAAGAAATCATGATACTCTGACTTTTAGAAAAAGCTATGCCAAGGCTCCTACTGCGCTGCCAACAGAGCCAAAAAGGATTGTGTTGGTACTGCAGTCATCTTCTGGCTTCACCATTAATATTGGTATTTTTGTATCACAAAATATTGTGCTGCAATATGTCATTACACCCCTACAATAGCGCTTAAAAAGAAGAAAATTCCCAACCTCAAATAGTTTAGTTTAACAAAGCCGGAGGCACGGCTGCTAAAACTAAAGTCTCTGCAGTAGTGGGTGAGTACTTTTTTACCCCTTCTCCTTAAGCCATTTCATCCATTTTAGAACATTAATCAGACCCAGGCTGTGCTTAGTTGCTCTTGAACCCAGCTGATTTATTGTCTCATAAGAGTTCTGTATCTAGCGGACAGCTTTAGATGCCAGCCAGCGCCACACATACCAACGCACCAACTAATGTGCCATTCGGCAACCTTAATTTGAATGATAATGCCTTCATGTTCGGCGGTCAAATGCTTTCTGGCAGTACTGTGATCATGAAGATCAAATGACCACGCTGACAGGTGTAACAGGAACCATGCAGCAGTAACGAACAGGAGGTAGAATGATGTATCGGGAGAGTGAAGTATGAAGGTGGGTTGGGGGTGCTGAACTTACCTGCTGTCTGCGAAGGAGGGAGAATACTAATGAGACTGAAACAGACAAATGGTGTGTTAGAAGGAGAGAGGGGAGGAGAGAGACGGGGAGCCAGGAGTGGATGACAGAAAGCAGGGGGAGGTAATGGGGGTGGTGAAAGGGAGATAAATGGTATGAGAAAGTTAATAACAAGCATTGTGGTTCCTCAGCTCTGAGTGGAAAGGAATAGTATGGTGAGAGAAGAAATGAGAAGAGAGAGAGGAGAAGAGAAAAAGAGCCAAAATGTGAATTCCCTCTGAGGTCCTCCTCTGTGATGGAAGAAAAAGAATGAGACAGCCAGAGAATAAGAACAAATAAGATGAGAGACACAGATACCTCACCTTCTTTGATATGAAATAATAAAAGCAAGCACAAAAGCCAAAATAATAACATTCATGAAAACTGTAATCGCACCCCAAAGATCACACTGGAAGAAAACTTATACGACCAGGTATACAAAGCAGAGAAGACAAGCAAAACCAACAGCTGTCAGGCTCTACAAAGAAGGGATATTGTAGTGGACAAACATACCTGCACTTTGTCTTACTCTGCTCATTTCAGCCCGAGTGTGTGTGGTGTTGTAAAGAGAGAGCAGCATATTAATCCTGCACATTTGATGTGAACATTGTTGCACAGAGGCAGACTCAAGAAAAGTAAGCTTTCGGTTTGTGACCTTACAGTGAATGAAACTTGTTTAATTTGATAGAGCAATACAGAGGAATACAACTCAATACAACACAATTAATTTTCTGCAGCAGAGGGACTGTTGAGCTTACCTTTTCTGGTATCCAGGGTATCTAAAGGGTAATAGTTCTTGTTGTTGAACACTGAAAGCTGTTTGATCTCACATAGTTTCATTACACGGTGTAAAGAAAAAAAAAAACAGCAAGCAAAGAGGAACACTAGTTTGATATGGAGGTTCAAGTAGCCTTAAAGGGATACATTACCAAGTTTTTCAACACATTCTCACTCTAAACTCGTCACATATCAACGTTTGGTCATGGACTTTCCACATCCAGATACGACTGGTGCTGTGGATGTTGACGTTCTGAGACGCCATGTCAACTTCTGCCTGTTACATGCATTGTCTTCTTTCAAAATGCACTTCATAATTCACAGGAAATTAAACGTTTACATACAGTCTCTTTCAAAATAAGTACACTACATCAATAAAGCACCGCAAATTGATGTTTTTTTGCCTTCAACAATTAATGCACATGGTTGGGTTTAGGAAAAAAGAACAGGGTTTGGCTTTATAATCTTACGGGACGCAAACACTACTCTCCCGGGTGAAAGTCTGTGTTTATTGGACCCATCCACCCTGCTCCTGCCTGTCCTATTTGGACTTTTGTTGCCTTAACTTTTGTTTGTTTACCACCACATTCCCCCTGATGCTGCAGAGCGCCATTAAACTATAACGGGGACTGGCTGTGTATCATGCCGACGTTAAACAACAGCTTTTTCATCAGTGTCTGACACTGCAATCATTGCCCAAGTACCAGATTTCGATGACTTAGGAGTGAGACCAGGTTGATCAGCTTTGTATCATAACAATGTGGGTGGTATGTGCAAATGAGGTTCGGTAAACTTCCCTCCAACCATCTACTAGATCTCCCTGTTCATCTCCCAGCTTAAATCTATATTCCTCAAAACCCATTCTGTGTCATCCAGCTGATTTTTCTTGGCTCTTGGGCTGTTGCTCCATCTACAAATTGTACGGTAATATTTTCGTATGCCACTAGGGACACAAAGAGTATAAAAATGGATCAAGAAAATGCTGGTTATCTCACACTCAGACCAAACTGAAATGGTTAAACTAAGCAGTGCTGATCAATTAAATACCAAGATTCTCTTAACGCATTGCCTATATTTCACCTTAAAATGTTTTCAAAAATATATTTTAGCTTACTGTGTAAATCTGATTCCAGATTGTAGCTGGCCAGCCACCATGTTTTTTCCTTAATCAAAAAGGACAAGCTCCTATTACGTCACCCACCAGCAGGAGTGTTTATTGGTCTGGTGTGGCGCAGTGCATGCTGGTAGTTGTAGGTTTTCTACCTCTTGAGCAAAAGCAGATGCCACAGCCCTTTTAATTAGTTTTCTCTGGTCATGTGGCACCAAATTTAAAAGTATTAACTTTCTTCCTATGGCATGGACAGCCCAGTTTTATGTATAGAAAAAAATGTTTGTTGTTACTCTGTATTAAGGCCTTTTGAAATCTGTGTTCTGCACCTGTGTTATCAGTCACACTTAGTACACATTTAGCCAAGTATGGTCCACATTCCCAGAAGTGTGCTTACTCCACTTATATTATTGAGGAAACTTTGGGAGCCAACTTGAGTTGGAGCTGGCAAATATCCCGCATACATTTGGCATCAACCAGCAATGAAGACAGTGAATCTGTGCTAGGGTGGATTTTGTTGAATCTTATTATGTCACTAAGAAAGTTTTCATGTATTTTCTTACCTTGGCAAAGCCCCATTTACAGTGGCTCTGACGTCTCTGTGGAATTTTCAACGTAGCTTTTGCTGCTGTTATTTATTGCTGCCAAAATTGTTTGAGTGTAAAGTGAATTCAATATTGCTGCCTCTGTGTATGTTCATCTTCTTATACGTACAGATCTTGGGAGCCTGGAGTCCCGAGGCCAACAAGTTCAAACTCCAAAGGAGTTCAGAGTGAGTTAAAAGATGAAGACGACAAAGTCATTGCCACAAGAGTGAGGAGTGTGTGAGAAAATGAGCAGATAGGCGCACAGCAGCAGGAGAAGATAGTTGCAGGCAAACAAAAACACAGGATATGACACGTACAACATGTGATGGCACACATATGTTTTGTCTCCGTCAAGCCCCTCTGAGTGAGGGAGGGGAGAGGAAGGTGGCTAAGTGGTGAGGGAGAGGCTGACGCAGAGGGAGGCAATTAGTGTGAGAGAGAAAAGAAGTATGAGAGAGTGAAAGATCGAAAGTGACACTGGGGAAGACGAGGCAGACTGTAAATGAGGGGGAAGATTTCTGAGGGAAAGAGGGGAGTAGGTAGGTCATGGAACAAACAGGAAACAAGTAAAAAAGTAAAATGCACATTTTAGTCAAAGGGACAAAATATTAGAAAATGCAACCCAGTTTAAAAACACCACTTACCAAGGGCTTCAAAAATGATGTTTCTTACATGGCACCAATAAAAAGCAACATCAAGTCCTTTAAATGAAGAGACAAAATACATTGTTAGAAGCTTATTTTTCTGATCAGACGCTCTATCGCCTGGATGATATCTTTGAAGTTTGGCTTCAAAAACATTTAGCAAATCACTGTTGAAATATTAATCTGTTTTACGGTGTGACAACATTATAGGGTTCCGTTAGATCTAAGCGCAAAAATTACTTACTTAGGTTTAGATAAACATTGTGATTTTGACCGTATCGACTGTCATTTGAAAACAGTAAATGAACAGCTGTCTCACGTTAAAGACCAACATGTCGGTGAAGATTCTCAGTCATCCAGGTCATGGTAATCTTAAGTGCGATATCGTAGGCAACTGGACTTGCTTGAGTTTCTTTACGACATTTTTCCTCTCATCCAACAGGCTTCTTCAGTTCTAACAGAGTGGTGCGGAGTCGCAGGCTTTAAACTCAAGTCATTGAGGTTACGTGAGCTCTGAGTTTCAGAGTCATTAAGGTCACATGTGAGTTGTTGACCCACCCGACCATCTTGTGTGTTGTCAAGGTTAGATAGGTCCGGGTGTGAATGGGTGTTGAGTCGCCTGGGAAGGGATCCCAAGACTGCAATGTAGGTGGGTGATAAGAACTAAATAAGAACTGAGGAAGCCTCTTGGATGAGAGGCGAAATGTCTTCAAGAAACTCAAGCAAGTCCAGTTGCGTGTCATATAGCACTTAAGGTTAAAGACCAACATCTTTTGACCTATCCATTGATTCCAATTATCTCCATATGTGGACTTTGTTGCTCTGTAATACAAACAAAAAAACCACTTGGTTAAAAATGTACCCAGCTTGGGTCAATATAGCACCAGTGCAATACTGGATTAAGTTTATCCAGTACAGATTAGTTGCTTTGGCTCAGTGTTAGAGTTATTTTTTTATTACTAGAAGGTTACTGGAGCAAAACACCCCTTTGTCTTTTGTCGTTCTCTGCCAGTCCCCACTGCTAGGTCAGTTTGTAACCCAATGAGTTAAAGTGTGTGCTGTCACCTTCCTTCTTTCCTCACATCATAATTACTACGGCTGCTAGGGAGCTTTGCCACTTGATCGCAAACAAACAACTGATGCCGTCCTTATTCTTGGGAGGACAGTCTCACATCATAAGCTGAGCTGAAATGGATCTGATCACATTAGATTTAACTATTGGTGTCCCCAGTGGTGGATCTTCCTATGAGCATATACTATATGTATGTATACAGAAAGATCTAATGCTTACAATCAGCCTCTAGTAAGGGTGCCACCTCTAGTCCTGGCGATGTAATTCATCTTAATATATTCATCGGTCAGTGTTCATCACAGTCAGAACACGCTAGAGCATTGATTGGTATGGTGAAATGGAGAGAACAGAAAGTGTAAGAGACACAGAAAATGAAAAGGCAAAACCAGTCTGGGGCACGGTACAAAAAAAAAGAAGAAAAAAATTGCAAATTTACACACACCG
Source organism: Cephalopholis sonnerati (assembly GCA_019142605.1). Lineage (NCBI taxonomy): Eukaryota > Metazoa > Chordata > Actinopteri > Perciformes > Serranidae > Cephalopholis > Cephalopholis sonnerati. The sequence goes on along the minus strand of JAGQAX010000013.1, from coordinate 34,613,714 downwards.
TATTCTTTTGTTTGTAATTTTTTTTATTGTTTATTAGCTAAGTATGTGTGTTGTTATCTCATCTGTTTTGGGAGGGTTGGCATCTAAGGGCAAGCTTGCCTAGGGCGCTGAATGTGCTTAGTCCAGCAGTGGGTGTCCCTAATAAACCAGGAACATGTATGAGTGTACGCTGTTATAAATTCTGCAGCTTTGTGATGATGAAAGTTTGTGCATTGTAGTTGCTTCTATTGCACTGCATGTGTCTATTTAATTCAGTCTAAGGCTACCCACTATTCTCTTGTGTGTGTCTCAGTGTGTGTGTGTGTGTGTATGTGTGTGTTTTCAAGATCTATTTATTCTGCTTTTATGTGTGTGTCCATGTGATATTTTGCATGTGTGCATATGCATGTGTTTGGGGAAATGAATGTGCATACACGACTGCATGCGTGTGTGTGTGTGAAAGTGTGCATACAGAATGTGTATCTTCCACACTGCTATATGGCCACCGCGCAGCAATCTTTGAGCCCCTCAGGGTTAACATCTTAGAGAGGGAGAGAATGATGGAGTAGCATAAAAGAAGGTTTTAAAAAGCAATGCTGCAATAAAGAAGAGCTAAAGAAGGGACAGGACAGATATTCTAAAGATGAGAGAGTGACTGACATTTAAGGAAGAGGAAAGATGCCTGTACACAAAAACATCATGATTTTTTTTCTGAATGTTTGCTTTTGTTGTTTTAACATGAAATCAGTTAAATTATAATTAATATAAAAGCAAGATGACTAAGAAACGCTTGGTCATAACTTAAAAAAAAGCAAATTTCTCCTATTTAGTCTTATGAAGACATTAGCAAAATGAATAAAAGGCAAACAGGGAATGGGGAAGATGTACTATGGAGACAACAACGCCAAAGGCAAAAATGGGAACAACTGAAAATTTCATTTTCGGGAAGAAGAGATGGAGTGAGACACTGAGAAAAGCAGGACAGAGAAAAAGTATGGGTGACAAAACCACTGAATGTGAAGCAAACAAGAGCAAAGCACAAGAAAGGAAATACTGAGAGGGACGAAGAGTCTCCTGCTGCTCGTGCTTCCTAATGTTGATGCCAACACACAGCACCTCACCCAAGTCGGACGTGTAAACGGCTGACAGTTGCACAGTAATGGTTATGCTTTGGGTTTCAAGTGAATTTGTAATGAAAGCTTCATTGTTGTAACAGCAGGTAAAGTCAAAAGATTGATGAATCCTGTGCTGTCAGTTTTGTTCATTCTTTTATTATCAATACATACTTGAGGAACAAGAATGTTTGGAGCAGGCTGTTTGTGCTCCTCGGCCTCACTTTTGACTGCCTTAATAACAAAATGCATTAATTTGTTTCACTCATAAAGGCACCAGCTTATATTCAACATGACAGGACAATAACACAGGCATGAGGATCAAAGCTAAATGACAGTTTGACACACAGGTTCAGCAGAAGCTCAGGTTACAAAGGCTAGGTTTATAGAGCTGAAGACATGATGAGATGAAAAGAAATTCAATCTATTTTGCAAATAAAGTCACTGATGCTTGTATGGTAATTTCCATTTCCACTGTCAGTTTAATTAAAGTCTGTGCTTACAAGGAAGACATGATCGCCCAGAACAGCCGCAGCAGAGGAGCTGTGACATCAAGCGATAACACACGACAATCCTCGCGCAATCACGAGTTGGAGATAAGACTAAAAAGTTAATGAAGATGCGCTGGTGTAACTAAAAAGGAGAGGAAATAACACTGCAAAGATCAAGGGCAAAGTTACAAACTAGTGGGAGGTGTGGAAGAGGTAATGCAGAGCTAAAGAAAAGGGAGAGATGAATGAAAGATGAGCTGTGGAACGTGGGGAGGAGGTTAATAGAGGATGCTGAAGTTCAAGGTGGTTGGAGAATAAAGTAAATGGTATCACACAGGAGAGGAATGTGGAACAAATCTAATCTTTTGAAAAAGTAAATCTTTAAAGGCTTCAGGAAAAAAGTACATATGTGATGATTCATAGTTACAAATAGAAAAATAGTTAAAATTAGTTAGTGATAGTGCAGTAACAGATCATTTTCTCTCCACTATTGTCTCTGTGCAAATTACCAACTAGCATGGATTGATCACTGAAAGGGCCTATCTGGCACACGCGTAATCCTCTTGGATAAAATAAATGGAAGAATGATATATTCTTATAATTAATGCTACCATTGTGGACCAACAGAAAAGGGACTTCTTAGTTCTTGTTGTGTTCACATTGTCAGTTCATTTGAAAGATGACTCGGTTCTCTTTCTGGTCCACTTCAGCTCTGATGGGGCCTCAGTCCTCTTTCTGTTCACACTATAGCCTATATATATTAACATGTGGCACTGCAGAGCGGTTTTGAAGCCCCTTGCTTTCAGATTAACTTAAAATAGGAGGAAAACCTCAGTGTGTCCATGTGCTGTCGACTGTTGCTGTTTGATGTATTCTTCATTCCATGTCAGGAGACATGCAGTATCTTCCGTGGACCAAACTACTCCTCGTCCTGGGTGCTTGCAAGCGTCACAGGCTGATGTGTTTTTGTTTTTTTTTTTCTGTATTTCAAGCGTCCCAGTGTGATAGCATGTGATCTAGAGGGCCAAATACAATGGCAATGAGCAAAGCGAACCTGGAGCGCTTTGTGTTCACATTGCACAAGTTAAGTGACCCGCACCATGTACTTGAAGTGAACCTAACTCAGACCACCTCCCGGGTGATCCGGTTCAGTTCACTTCAGAGGGGTGTGAGTTCTCTTGGTGTGTTCACGTATGTGAAAAATATGCTGCTCCAAGCCCATTTAGAGGGCTGAAAAGGACCAAGTGTGAAAACACTCTAAAGGTAAGTGAGTGCATATCTCTCTCCTTGCCATCCTAGAACTGATCTGACAGCCGTCACTTGGTCAACTCACTCTTCGTGGTCTGACACTTCTTGAGTCGTACTACACTGACAGTGTATTTGTAGACATTAAACACATGGACAATAACTTGAAACAAAACTTCATAGGGAAAAGGAGGAAAACTCCTCCTCGTCTTCCTTGTGGCACTCAGAAACATCTCTTCTCAACTGTGGTCGCACTCTTGCTCCAAATTGTCTCTCTTAATTACTTTGGCACGCCCCCTTTTAAACTAACACAGGCTCTATGTCTAGGTAAGCCCCACCCATCTAGCCTGACAGCCATGCAGGACAGCCAAAAGGGAGACCATGCCCATGTAGGATCGCCAATAGGACAGTGTGCTGTGACACTCTGCATGTATGTTCCACTACAGAAGAACTATGAAAAGGTATTTTTCAGCAGTTGCAGGGGGTTCTGGCACATGTCTGCATTTCCTGGCTGCAAGGTCATTAATAAGGTCATTATGTGACAGCTTCTGAGTGAGTTCTGCATTGATGCTGATGACAGCAAGGCCAGTTAAATGTCCCTGTCCCATTGTTGAACCCAGGTATGTTTCAATGAGGTTAAGTTTAGAAAAACTCAGCAACTGCAACTTACTGTATTAATAACTGTAATAATATAAAGGCTTTGTGTGCTCGCACTGCTGCTACGTTGTGTTCATTTACCCCTGCTGCAGCACAGCTCATACCAGGTTGTGTTTGAGAGGGCCTTAGCTGGGAGAGTTAATGCAATTTGTGTAATTATGTTTGATGATGATCATATTGGGCTGTTTTGATGTCCCCTCCGGCACTGCTGTCTTCTGCACAGTGTGTGATGTTTGTGCCTGTAGCGATGGCAATGCATACTGACCAGGAAGGAACTTAATATGAACTTCACTAGCAAGGACCACGCCACAACAATATGTTGTTTGAATGTTTAATTGTAATTCAGGAGGTGTTGTTGAGGACTGGAGAATGGATGTAGGTGGGGGGTGAAGGTGGAAGAGGGATGTCTTCTGTCAGATTGATCTGGGAGGATGTTCAGAGGACTCAGTCAGTACGTTTACATGCAGCTTGAGAAAATCGAATTATTGGCTTAGTCTGACTGAAACTGAACTTTTAAATGCATGTAAACAGCTTAGTCCGACTGAAATTGGACTATTCGTAGCTTGACTAACACACCTCGATGTATCCTGCATATATCCACTTAGTCCACTTAGTCTGGAATCAGACTCGGCGTTCTACATGCACCACTTTTTCTGTCACGGGCTTTCACCCGGAAGAAGAAGGAGATGACATAGCAGCAGTTCACTCCTGGAAAAACAAACAAACAAACACCATGGCGACTGAGGAGCAGAGGACGCACTTCTAGATGGACGAGGAAACTACATTCATGCTCCGACAGCTAAAGGAGTTAAACATTTGGAAGTTTATGTATGGTAGGAAAATGCAAAACGCAGTCTTATTTAATTCAATTTATTATTAGCACTGTCGCCTCACAGCAAGAGGGTTCCTGGTTCGATCCCAGGTGCGGGAGCCCATCTGTGCGGAGTTTGCATGTTCTCCCCGTGTCAGCGTGGGTTCTCTCCGGGTACTCCGGCTTCCTCCCACAGTCCAAAGACATGCAGGTTGGGGATAGGTTAATTGATTACTCTAAATTGCCCGTAGGTGTGAATGTGAGTGTGAATGGTTGTCTGTCTCTATGTGTCAGCCCTGTGATAGTCTGGCGACCTGTTCAGGGTGTACCCTGCCTCTCGCCCAATGTCAGCTGGGATAGGCTCCAGCCCCCCCGCAACCCTCAAGAGGATAAGTGGTTAGGAAATGGATGGATGGATTCCTCTTTGGGTCAACTGGAACTAGTTCATTACGCACTATATTAAAAAGGACACAGAACCGCCTATCGAGGCAGAATCAGATGTATTTGGTCAGAAATTCGATTTTCTGTTCTGTATGTATACTCAGACAAGACAAGAAGTCCGACTTGACTGATTAGCCAAGCTATGAGCTTAGCTCGACTACTGCGTGCATGTAAACCTACTGAGTGTGGGGGTTCTTTCTCAGGTGTTTTTCCACCCAAGCTGACTACAGGTCCCCCAGATGGTACCTAGAATGAGACAAAAGAGAGGTATGCACCAGAGTGAATAAGAGGAGATGTGGGGAGGAGGGAAGAGAGGATGAAGGACTGTTGGTAGGGAGGATGGTGGATGAAGGGAAGGGAACAGGAGGATGTGTTGAGAAATCTGAGACAAACAGAGCAGGATGGGTTGACCAGGTATAAGTAGGCTTTGCACCCGAACCTACGTAAACAAATTAACTAATATATAAAGAGATGCGAAGAAACTGCAGAGATACAAAATAACTACATAATGGGGCAAAACAACTACAAGGAGACACAAAATGACCTTAAAGAGACATAAAACCACAAAAAAGATGCATAATGACTATAAAGAGGCAAAGTCTGTGTGTTTTGCTCCAATGTAAGAGAGGAAGTTGGGCCTTTTGCATATTTGTTCCCAGGGGCCCATTCGCTCATAATCTGCCCGTGCCGAGTAGATGTAACAAATTTATTTACTGCTGCAGCCATTGTTCAAAATAAGATCATCAGCAGAAGTGTTGAGAAAATAAAAATAACAAAGGCACTTTGATGTAATCTACATTCTACAGTTGTAGCACATTAAAATGTCTGGGGTGTACGTACCTTGAGGCTGACAACACATTTGACTGCAGCACTTGTGGAGAAATCTGTAGTGTTGCATAGTAAACTACCTGATTCTCGTCCACAAAGACAAGGCAGGCTGAAGCCGCTGGGTACAACATCAGCGAGGTATTTTTCTGCCAGTTGCCACAGGACAGTGAAAATACAATTTCAGTTTCATTTCATGCCGGCAGTGTGACGGGCATGATTAATCTGGGCCTAACAGACCCATTATACTAAAAAAAAAAGTCCAAATACTTGATGAAAAGTCAGAGTCAGTAATGAGGATGTCGATCTTCTACACGTGGGTCCTCAGGAGTCTGCTCAAACATCTGCTGTACTAATGCATTTATTCATTTGTTCTTTTAATTCAGTTAAACATCTGCGAGGGAAAATATGCCCACTTGATCAGCCCAATCAGATACCCGCTCTCTCTCGCACTTTAATATCTGAGCTAGATTTCTCTAATCGCCCACTTTACATGAACTCACAAAAATCAGATTATCCTTCATTAGTCAACTGCGCTGTGCCAATCTGCAACTTCGGAGTTACTGGTGGTGGCCAGAATGATAAGGATAAAGTCCAAAAGAGGTCAGAAATAAAATCAATGATGGAAAAAACTGTCTCTGCATTAGGGTGTTGCGTACCAGCTTTTATATTTACATTACAGTTTCAATTATCAAAGAAAATCAGTTAAAAGTAGTCACGTTATACTGTAACCACCCATGAAAACCACAGCATCAGTGTGTGTGTGTGTGTGTGTGTGTGTGTGTGTGTGTGTGTGTGTGTGTGTGTGTGGTGCAAGGCTGCCTGGGAAAAATCTGTGCCCAGGGCTGTCTGTTCTGTTCAGTGAAGAGCTCTGAAAGCTCAATGACATTTCTGCCATGTTAACTGCTAACCACTATATAGATACAGAGCTTGGGGTGGCCAGTAGTATCTGACACTCACAGACTGAACACACACACACACACACGCTACAGGAAAACCTGCACACACAGAACCACACACAGCCAGACGCACAAATGTTTGAGCAGCAATGTCGACACTTGTGAAAGCACCCCAGAAAGACTCTGTGCTGCACCTGCAAACACCCGAACCTCTAAACACACATGCACACAAGCAACACATAAGAAAGACACAGACGCACAGGACTTACAAACACACACACAGTCGCTCTGCTGTTTTTCTTCACGCAATGATCTCCTCCAGAATGTCATGGTAATTGAAGTCTACCTCTTTTCAGTGCGTTGGACCTGGTCTCTGCACGCTGACTAGTTCTGCAGTCTGTTTGAAGCCGCGGCTGAAGTCAGCTTAACAGTTTTCCTCCTTCTGTTTTCATCTCCATCACTGACAGGCTGAACTGGTGGGTAGTACTGCCGCTGCACATTTCCAAATTGTTTTCGTTGGTTAGGGAACATGAACAGCACTCCCTACAAAGTGCTGGGTGCTACAGTGTGCAGTGCAGCAGTTTGAAGATTAACTTATTCTTACCTCCGTGTGCACAGTACAGTCATGTTTTGTGTGGCTTTTCCGCATAGCAAACATTTGTTGGTAGCAGAATTTCAAAGAAGGAAGCAAAATGTGCAAAATCATAAGACTTCCTGCTTAGTAAATCTTCATGTAGTCAACATCATACTGCTTTTCTTTTCCATCTTTCCTCTCCTCTTAGTCGACAAAATGCATCACTAACCGTACTTAAGATGCATGAATTTGCTCTTTTGTCTCTCCTTTACTCTCTCTGCACTCTCCTGTGTGTGCTTCCTACTCAGCATGACAATCCTTTCCTGTTTTTCTTTCCTTTCTCCTTTCACGTTTTACCTCTGGACTCATTTCTCCTTCTCTCCTCCACATTTCCCCCCCTGCATTGTTTCCTCACCTTTCTCCTCCTTTCTTCTTATTTCGCTCTTTTCTCCTTCTTCACTGTCCTCCGCTGACTCCTCTTTGTTCCACTCTTCCTCTACACTACCCCTCCCATGCCTCTTCTCCTCTGTCTCTCCCTCTGCGCTGGGAGGTGAAAATTGAATGAGAGTGAATGAGCCCAGTGGAAATCCCATCAGAGATTCAAAGGTCTTCGCAGTTATTAATTACCTGAGATATTTATATCGGCATAAGCTGCAGGGAGGGAAAACATGAACAATCCTGCATGTAGATAGAAATGTATACACAAACACACGCACGCAATGAACACAATAAGCACCGGGGAGACGGAGGAAACAATCTTATCTTGTACAATACAATATTCAACACCTACAGAATCAGAGAAAATTAAGTGGAGTGGGAAATAAGGCAGAGCAGGGAGGTAGGAAGGAAGAATTCGGGGCATATGTGGCTTGGGTTTGACGCCTTGTCTTGTAAAGGAATATTCCTCTAAACATCGGAGTTTTACCGCTCGCTATTAAAACTCATCCCCTGCAGCCTTGAGCAATGGCTTTGAAAAGTTTGTAGTTACAATGAATCCCTGTGGTGACCTTGATTCTTGACAAAAAAATAAATTAAACCATCCATTAAAACTCCTTGAACCAGTCCTGCAGCATCATCTGCTAGAAGACTGAAAAACAGCGAAGGATGTTTTAGTTTGCGTGTTATGTAAGGACCTCAGAAGCAGCTGGCTTTACAACCAAAACATTTAGGAACTAATTGAGAATTAGTAGTTACTGTGAATAAATGAGCCTAATCTGTGATCATAAAAGCTAGCGACTGGACCCTCAGAACAGCTGTGCAAACCTAATAGGTTGTACTGTAGGCTATATTTACCAGGTGTATACCCACCAACCATCGTCTTTTACAGGGTTGTAAAAGAAGATCATTTGCCAGGAGCGCTTAGGTGAACATATTTAGCACTGATCATAGAGCGATAAAATATTTAACACAAGAGATTTTGATGAAGTCAAATACAGGATCAAAGCTTCAAGCTGGAGTGAGAAGCAGCAGCGTACAGAGACTTTCATGGGCAGGGTGAAAAGAAAAAACAACTCAAATTGGAACAGAGAAGGCACTGACTTATGGCGGGGGTCCAGAGCAGGGCCTGAGATACATAGAGTGCAGAGAGCAGGGGAACTTTGGCCAAATCTTTTTGGGTTGGATGATAGATATAGACAATAAAGTTGGAAAATGAGATGGACTCTTAGCACTCAAAACAAAATGGATGATGAACCACTGTGCACTCCAATTAGAGTATGCAGTTTTGTTAAGTATCTAGTTACATGTCATTAAATTGCAAAATGAATGTGAGTGTAATCAGTTACTGAAAAAAAATTACAAAGAGGCTACATCTAAAAATATTCTTGTCTGTTACAAGTTTTTATGTAGAATTAGCATTAATCTATTGCTCTGCATCTTATTGCCGTGCAGGACTGCTTCTTTTGGCATACCCTGTTTTTGGACATTTTTCAGCTTTATTGCCCAGTTTAAAACATTTGTGAGAAAAATAATCAAAAAGTAATCTAATGTAATAAGTAAGATCATTTTGATGATGTAATTAAATTAGTTACAATGCTTATAACCTTTAAAGCAAGTGTTACTGGCTCACCCTTTTTTCTCCTTCAAGGGCGGTGGCCTCGTGGATGACCTGCGAAGGTGTGACATGTGCTTCACGGTTTATATGGAGGGAAGCAGCTTCTTGGTGTGTCATGGTGAAGACGCAGACGGCAAAGGGTGATGATAATCAGCAGAATTAAGTGTCTAGATAAGCTCAGGGCTACTGTTAAACCTCATGTGAAGGTCATTTTTTTATTGTTTTGTGGTGAAGACTGCAAGAAAGCCAGTTCAGTCAGGAACATTTTTGTCAAAGAAAACTTTATTTCTATTTGCAGTATTATATTTGCCGGTATGGCTCTGTTCTGGGGCCTCTTTGCCTTTCCTAGGCCTATGCAGAAAGACTTTTCCATGCGCCTACGTGGAAAGCATAAGGCAGAGAGAGCACACCTGTCTGCCCTTCCACATGCAAATGAGGAAAGCCTGAGGCAGAGAGGCAAACCTCCCTGCCCTTTCATGCGCCTACATGGAAAGCCTAAGGCAGGGAGAGCAGCAAAAGACCCCCTGGGAACAGAACAGAGCAGCATCAATGACAAACAGAGATGACATTGATAAGTCAGACACAGCATGAAAAGGAGGAGCTGGGGTGGAGGCTGGTTGCAAAGCGGCTTGCAGAGGAAGCAGCAACAGTAGGCAGGCCAGAGCAGTTTAAATAGGGCGCCCTGAGTGAGATTTGCCAGTTGGTTGCCTTGAAAGGAATCATGTGATCTATCAGCTGACTCCCTTCCATCAATCAGCTGCTCCATCAGTTGACTGGCTGTGTGAGATCAGCTGATGTAGCTGGGATGTGAGCCGAGCTTGACACAGTGTCCTGCCTGAACTAACGCTATTCTCAATTTTTGGTGAACGGCACCTGAATGCCTCGCCATCCTTCCTTCTGCAGAGTGATCCAGACCGCTAGAAGCTAGTTACCAGCTAATACTGAGCCAAGCAAATTTAATGTCAATAAGCCAGCATGTTCCCAACTACAGTTTGGAGCTGGTGAGCTGTCACTGAGAGAGGAAACACAAGGTAATTAGTAATCTGAAACCACCTCACCCTTACCGACAGAACTACAGGTCCCATAATGCTTTTCAGGTAACAAAGCTGCTGTAGAGTCATTAGTTTACACCATAGACTGTATATAAAGATGGACGACACAAAAACTCTGGCTCCAAATGACGTCACTGGAACAGGATGGCAGCAGCCATATTTGAGATATTTTAGCTTCACTTATACACAGTAGGGGTACGTGGAGATGCGTCATCCATCTCTATATACAGTCTATGGTTTATGGGCTACAACTTTTTTTTTTTTTTGGCCATATTTGCTCTAATTTTTGACAAATTGGCATAATCGACAGTATGCTGAATTAGCTATTAGCAGTTCCTGTTTCCACTGTTGGATGCGCAGACAAAAGTCAGTGGATTACTTTAATACTGAGGAAAACTTAAAAATGTGGTGATTATCAGGCAAGTTCTGGATTTACAAGAAGCACCTTTTCTCCTGTGATATCTAAGTGGATTTACAGACGTCTATTGGTGAAGGACGTCATTGGAGAGAGGGGTATTATGTGTGTTTTAAAATCTGACTGAGCTTCATTGTGAGAGGGAGCAGGGTTGTGATGCAAATTGTGGTTAATGGATGCTAACTGCCTCATGAGCCGTGTGCTGCTGCTGCTGCTGCCTCTGACTGGCAAACTACAATAACTAACTAAGCACCTGCATACACCTGTCATTTTCACCTCACATGGTATCTTTGCCTTACATCTCTCCCTTTATTGTTTGACAACCTCTGGTTTGAGGGCAGTATGTTATAGTCTACTACAGACATTATTCTTACAGCTAATGTGTCAGTGACAGACGGAGAGACAGAAAGAAAAAATGAGTTCTGTAGGGGTGAGTCCAGAGCCAATACTGACAGATTGGTGAGTTTGGATTACTGTTTAGTGAGAATGAATCCCTCATGGTTCAGTGGTTTAGCTCATATAATCCATGTTAGCCACCACAGTGGCACTCGGGTCATGATGCCATTTGTCTTCCAGATTTCCTTCTCTGTCTGTCTTCTTTCCCTTTTCCTTATCATCAGTTTTTTATTGATCCTTCCCTCATTTGCTACTCACTAATTTTTTAAGGTCGCAGTGTCCCCTCCTTTCATCTGTAAAATATACGAACTAGAATTTGAAATTTACCCATTCTTAGCCCTCTCCAGTCTTTTGACCTGCTGTCACATTCACACATCTCTGCACTGCTTACCTCTCACCTGTTTGACTTTGGTACATCTGCTCTCTCATTTGTACAGTGCATTGCTCGCTGTGATTGCTTTCCCCGCTTATTTAACTCACTTCCTTCTGCCACTCTGCTGCAGACATTCCCTCTACCAGTGTTCTCTGTGTGCAGCTAAATTTCTTAAATGCCACCCAGTGTTTATGATTATTATTATCTAAATTATTATCACAGTATGCCATACTTAAACTGAGAAGTCAGTCTGCAAAACCACTGGGTGAAACAAAGTTCTGTGTTGCATTGCTTTGGTAAAACTAGGAATTTGTTTACAACCTGAGCCTGAGCTAATGCAATGCTATTTTAATATACATACAGTATATCCAAGACACGTGATTATCATGTCATGCAGCTGCTGAGTTCAGGTACTGGCGCCTTCTCTGGTTCAATTCAGGCACTGTCTCCCAACATGAATGTGGCAGAACAACGCAAACCGATAATCATACAGTACCGATGCAGTACACTTTCCACTGAGCGGCCATTGTCAGCTTAAAAAGAAGAATGTGCATGTTGCGAGGTGTTGGAAAACACAATATGTACCCACATGCTTTTACAGTCTGCTACACACCCACACACATATCATGCTGGGTCGATTTGCGTTGTGGATGAATAGTCATTGGTGTGAAGCAGCTGTATCGACTGGCGGAACAGCCTTTATTGATAAGGCCATAAAAGACGAGGCATCTTAGTATTAATAACTCACTACAAAGCTCTCCTCCGTATATAACACAGATATCATTAACTGTGGCACCGCTGTCACACTGGTAATGGCTATAATCAAGCTCCCTGCAGCAGTAAAAAGTTTGTGTGTGTGTGTGTGTGTGTGTGTGTGTGTGCAGTCTAATGAAGGAGTATAGAGCAACCCTTTAAACCTTGTTTTGACAGAGAATGGATAAAGCGGGGCTGCATGCGTGAAAGGAAAGGCTAATTTCGTCTGATATGGCATTGGCTGACTTTAGTATAATTCTACATTATAGGCTGTAAGGTCACATTGCATTGGTTTTAACTACAGGGCCAAACAGACAGGGTTATTTGTAATGTTCTGTAAGTGTACATACATTACATGTTTATGCATGTGAGGATGTTAACCTTTTTTTAAAAAATGTTTTTTTTTATTTTAATTATATTAATTATTCTGGTTATGCCTTCAAGGTGAGAATTTAAATAAAACATTTGTATTAATACGTATTTAAATAAGTTTCTGTATCATCAGAATTGCTTAATCTTAGCTCACTCATTGGCTGCCTGATGGACTGCCCAATGGAGGAGCAGAGGGTATCTGCTCAAACCAATGCACACACCAGCTCATGCATTCAACCATGTTGAGCACACGAGCAGATATAAGCATACACTGCAGGTATGTGAATATCGGTTCAGAACACTGAGTATGGATAAAGAATGGACAGACAGACATTTGGATTGTGCTGCAGAATTGGTTTGAGATGTTTCTGTGGACATTTTGATACCTTTTTTTTAAACACACAAGTTGTCACTGCAGTCATTTGTAACTGACATGAATCTAAGCTTTCATGTTTTGCACTTTTATTTCACTTTATAATTCACTTTCACAAGTTTGGGGACACACATGAGACAGATTTTAAAATATTAGAAATTTGGAAACACTGGAACAGATGATTTCCATTCTGCAATGTGGTATTGCCTTTTGTTAGATCTCCCTCCCTCCTACAGGCTCATTTCTTTCAAACCCGACAACTCCTGTTTGTAATGCAGGCTTTTTGTTAACAAGGTTTCGAGACCAAGCCAATCTAACCTTTATCACAGGTTAGGTTGAGAAAAAAACACTGGGGTTATGGTTACAATATATTTACTTACGTAAGTTAATGACTCAGTCATGTGACACATGTCACTTTATGTTAACTGCATAATGTTGTTAAAAAACCTAATCGTTTCACACAGGACACAAACAGTGGTCTCCTGTGAAAGTCCTGTGTTTGTTTGACAAATCCACCCGCCCGTTTGTACTTAACCTTATGTGTAAAAGTGGAGGAGCACCTCTTTCAAATTAGCTTAGCAGTTTGAACTAGTTCCCATTAAAGGAATTTGCGAATGAAAATATACATGTTTGCACTCAGCTGACTTGCTCAGAAGAACATGTGAATGGTGTATTTCCCAGAGGCAGTGCTACACAAATCCCGAAACAAACAAAAAAAGAAATATTCAAAAAAATATAGGAAATTGCGAAAGTGATTATCACTCACTGCTCCCATCCCATCAGTGAGCAGTTCAGTTTCAAACACACACATTCACTCATTCTTTAACACTCACACACTTATTCTCTAACATACAAATGTGCTCAGGAGTTTCCCACAAAAGATGGATTTTCAGTGGAAACACTTTTACTTGACTGCTACTTTAGGATTAAATATGCAGGAATTACCTTCAAATACAAAGAACATGGTTTATGCATTAGTGTCAGCGTGTAAGGAACATATGGCAATCTCTATGTTTAGCAGTACAGGATAGGTCTATATTTTCAGACTCACTGTATTTCTGAGTCTACACAGGAAAACCAGGCTCTTAACGGCACTTTTAATAGGGTTTGCTGTCTGTTTTGTCCAAAGTTGAATGAATCTGTTTCATTATATGGTCTTCTGAATGATGATACAAACCTATTTGTAACAGGTTAAGTGGAAATTAGGCAATAACAAAGATAATAAAATAACTACTTAGAGAAGAATCTAAAGGGAAGGAAGGAGAGTTGGCAGTTGCAATTTGATTGCTTTTAATTACCAAGGCTGTGCAAGTCACATGAGAAGGATGTTGAAAACCATCTATTTGCTTAAATGGAGCTTAGAAAAAGGAAAATGAGGAACACTGCTATATTTTACACTCAACGAAGAAACCATTGTTCGAAATAGTATCAAGTGTTTTCAACAGAAAAGCTCTGCAATAAACACAGCATCTGTTGTTTCTGGATAGGATTACATTAAAAGATTTCTCTAATACTTTGTCCAACAGAAATTTATCTCAGACAGTAACGATGTTTATTACACACATCAGAAATGACCTTTTTGTAGTATCACAATTTGAGCCCTTAGTTACGTTATAAAATCAAAAGCCACAAAGAGCCATATCAACATATTACAGTCATGCCATTGCTGCATGTTGACAGTAGGGCTGCCCCCTAATAGTTGACCAAACGTTAGTCAGACAATAGGCCTACACACTTATAAACACCGCCTGGAAGAAGATCAGCTCTGCTCTCAGGATTTAAGGTAATAGGCTATACGATGCTTGTTAAGGTTGCTTATGAACCTCACACGCAGCCTGCCACCGCGTTCTTGAAAGCTGGCACAGAAAAGGCACAAGAGTAGTGCCCAACCTCTCGTTGTCCAGGCAGTAAAAGATACGGCCCCTAATTTCCAGGGCTGGTACCTGTGGTTATTACACAGGCTAGTTAATAAAATGTCGGGCAGGAAATCCAAAGTGTGGGATCATTTTGAGAAGGTGAAGGACCAACCCAAGGTGATATGTAAACTCATCTTCATTGGTCGACTACAAACATGACGTATCATCTGAAACATGGAAGTAGCTACATGCCCATTAGCCGACAGCGTCATTAACAGGCGGCTCGCTCAGTGTGTGACGTGCACTTGTAGATAAAATATAGGCCTATATTAATGAAGGTTCATTAGTACGGTTTTGTATTTCTCTGTAATGTAGCACAGTGTTAACAATGTTACTGATACTATTCTTTCTCACACCTTCAACTCAAACCATTGTGTTGCCCCGCCCAAAATATATCATTTAATAATTAAATTAGTATTGTAAACATGCGGGCGACTAGTCGACTAATGGCCCTAAATGTAGACTCTTAGCTGACTAGGAAAATTCTTAGTCCGGGGCAGACCTAGTTGATAGTCAATCAAATATACAACGTGCCCATATATAAGGTAACTTCATACCTTCTCCAAAATTTTGTCCACCCCATTTATATGAGTTACACTTAACATTGAAAGCACCTCTCAGTATAACACATACAACTCAACAGCACCATGAACTTCAGCCTCCAAAATGACCACAGAGTTGAATCTACACCTCTCTACAACAGTTTCAACAAAACATGAACAATAGAAGCTTAATGATAGGGGCATTTTTGCAAGCTTGTTATATTAGATTGCATTAGTTTTAGCAACATGTACCTTAGAAACTCGTAATGACCCAACCTGTTGTCATTCTTGGGTTGTCAGATACCGAATCTCAATTTTTCTTACTGCACACAAACAACTTTTAAGTTCCCTTTGATCTCCATTGCCAGTGTAGTAGTACAGCTAATCAACACGTACTATAGCTGCTGTAACCCAGACTGACAACAACTGGCTCCCACTAGGAGCTACATTCAACCCTCTATGGACTCTGGTTTTGTTTTTAACTTAACATAAAAGACAAGACATAAATGTGTGATTTTAAAGCATATTTTAGATATAGCTGTCCTGCACATTGCAACACAGAAAGTCATCCTTTAAGGCGTTTTGTCCTCTGAATGCTCTTTTAAGTCCAGTTAAGCAGCTGTGCTAAAAACAAAAACACAGTTCAACATAACAAACCATTTTCATCATAAATAATTAATGAGCCCATCCCTTAAAGCCGTAAACACAATGTGTTGCACTTAAAACTGTCATGTAGGTATGACCTATGCGTGAGTATATATGTCCATGCCTGCTAATGTATGTGAGGTCATGAACGCGCGCGCGTGTGTTGTGACATTATGAACTCACTGCTGTGTGTTGTTTTCCAAAGAATTAATAGGCAAAGGGAAATACATGTTAACCTGCATACCTCATGTACATACATAAAGCAGATGCAGACACACACAGCAACAAAGGAACACATGTATTGACATGTGAGACATGTAGATTCATGTAAATCTGCCTCAACAAAACAAACAATTAGTGTTCCTCTTTCTTTTATTCTGGTACGTTAAATTAATATATACAGTGCATGTTTTGCATTAAAAATCAAACACTCATCCAACCACTCTCTCCTCTAAGTTACATGTGTATACTATAAATTATGCAAATATTAGGACAGAGCATTATTGATAGAGTATGTTAACTGGCAACTTTTTTTCTCCAGTCAGTGAAGTCTCCCATAAGTCTGTGTTCAAAGTGCAGGACCAAAATTGATGTCCTGCACTTTTGGTTAGGTGGGGGAAAGATAGTGGTTTTGGATGAACATTGAAAAAGTTAAAAACCTGTCTCACGCTTTAAATCACGTATTTAAATCAAGTATCAAACATTCAACCACTGGATGCATCTTCCACTTGTCTTAAAAGTGCTTTGAGTTACCTAAACATAACCATCAGGTTTTGCAAATATGCCCAATCCAATCATCGCCCTTAAAGCAAGCACTGTTTAGGTGTCTGTGTCCGTCCAGTAAGGGCATCAGTTTAGAAAAATGCTCATTCAAGTCAGTTTGGTAATCATTTAGGTGTGAGAACTCGTTGGCATTACTTAATAACCTGTCATAAAAATGTGTCATAACATAGACATAAGGGCTATGTTATGACACAGGGGCTTTTCCTAGTCGACCAGTAGTCGTAATTATTTGTTGACTAGCCGCCCACATGTTTACAATATTAATTTAATTATTAAACTATATATTTGGGCGGGGCAACACAATGGTTTGAGTTGAAGGTGTGAGAAAGAATAGTATCAGTAACATTGTTAACACTGTGCTACATTACAGAGAAATACAAAACCGTACTAATGAACCTTCATTAATATAGGCCTATATTTTATCTACAAGTGCACGTCACACACTGAGTGAGCCGCCTGTTAATGACGCTGTCGGCAAAGCAGTAATGATTGTGCTAAGTGGCTAATGGGCATGTAGCTACTTCCATGTTTCAGATGATACGTCATGTTTGTGGTCAACCAATGAAGATGAGTTCACATATCTCCTTGGGTTCATCCTTCACCTTCTCAAAATAATCCCACACTTTGGATTTCCTGCCCGACATGTTATTAACTAGCCTGTGTAATAACCGCAGGTACCAGCCCTGGAAATTAGAGGCCGTACACATGCCGTGTCTTTAACCGCCTGGAAAACACATGGTCAGGCGCTGGGTTCTACTCTTGTGCCTTTTTTGTGCCAACTTTCAAGAGCACGGTGGCAGGTTGTGTCTGAGGTTGCTAAGCAACTTTAACAAGTATCGTGTAGCCTATTTACCTGAAATCTTGAGTGCAGAGCTGATTTCCTTCCAGGCACTGTTTATAAGTGTGTAGGCCTATTGTCCGTGGGACAGATGTAAAGCTCTGGGTAGTCCTGCACTAACATGATCAACTTTTCTGTATTTATCAGACTGAATATTTACAGAAGAAGGGAAAGATATTTGTCGGCTGTGATTGGTTTGTAACGTGACTCCTGTCTGACTGCTGAGCGTGGCCTCTTCGTGTGTCTGTCCTTTCAAATTAAATTCCCACATGGTCCAGTCATATAGGTTTTGATTTATTTTGACAAGGTGCAGCTCCCAATGGAGTTTCACATTTTTGTTTTGTTTTGTTTTGTTTTTTTCTGCGACTAAGCGACCAATGAAATCTTGCCGACTAATGACCTTTGGTCGACTAACGTTTGGCTGGCTATTAGGGAGCAGCCCTAATAGATAGATTAAATTATTAGATATCAAGAAACTTGTTATTGCTGTTTTTCCAATGATTACAAGTTTTAAATGAATGACTTTATCCATGAGCCAGTTAGAATCAGACACAGCAGCTGTTAAAGAAGAAGTCTTTAAAATGCTTCCAGTGACAGACTTTAAAGACTTCTTTACTTTCTTTTTATCCATCGCACTAATAAAGTGTGGACTTTGTGGAAGAGGGGAAAATAGATTATTAGCTTAGTCTGAAATATCAATATACACACTGCAACTAATCAGTTTATTCTTTCTACACACTTTAGGTTCTGGTGTTTGCTGTTTGGTCTTCTTTCGCTATTTCTTATCTAATCAACAGACAAAAATACACAGAGAGCAGAGAAATAAGAAATATGGTTTCCTCATCTTTTATTCTGATTCCAGTGTTCTGCTGCTTTCAGCTTGCGTTTTTCAAAATCCCATCAATAGCTAATGAAGAGGAGGAGGTTGGCTTTGTGTAGACAAACAAAACATATTAATTACAAAAATATATCTGATTATTCAAGGGTTTATGTATGGTACATATCTGTGATGTGTTCAAGACATTCTCAGCGTCTTTTTTTGTATCTCAGTCTCTCAAGTAATTGATCCAAAGACCAGGATAGCTATAGTGAAAGATTTCTCCGAGGTGTTACACTGATGATGACAGTAAAAGGAGCTTGATGAAAACATGTTGTGTGTTCATTTACTGTAGCCACATAAGCAAACCGTAACATTACATTACAGAACCACTTAGGCCTGCTGAACATTAGTCTTTGTTGAGCAATGTCACTTGAATGTCAATAGATCATGAGCTGCCAGCACAACTGTAGACATATTGATGTGTGGTTATATGGTCTGTGTGCGTATGACAGTTCAGATATAAATAGAGTGGAAGTCACGCAGGTTAAGGGGGAAGCAAACCTGGGGTTATATATTATGAATGACATGACCGGACCACCTATGGCGATGGGAGCCAGCACCACATAAGAGACAGAGGACAATGTAAAACAAGACAAGTGAGCACAGACAGAAATATAGAAGCTTGTTATGAAAAAAGGGGACAGACAAAAGCAAAAGAAAAAACCCAAAACATTTAAAGGATATGGTTGAGTATGCTTAGAAGCTGAATGTGATGATTTGTCTGTAAAATGATGGGCAAAGCCCCCCAGTCTGCGATCGCTGTAAAGAGCAGAGTTCTTGGAACGGCAGAAGGTCTTTTTGGCTCACGTTAGAATGTCAGGACACACAGTTACGTAATATTTTCATTGTAAAAACCAAATGAATTAATTTTTCATCTTAAAGGGACTTCCTGTGGAATCAACAGTTTTTGACAGCCAACACGAACTGGCATGCACAAGCTGTTTGGTTTGTTTTCAAGGTCTGGGCCTTGGAAACAATCACTCCTTACTGCGTGCCTTGGCTACTGTGAGAGCTGCACCTCACTGAATACAAAACAAAAACAAAGCCTGAGCATCAGTTTCAGACGATGGCGGCACAGTGCAGAAATTAGATTGAGGCTTTTTTGGTACAAATGTGGAGGGATGGGAAGTGACTAAGGACAAATACCCAATAACTTTAAGTAAGGCCGCCTCCTTTTTTTGTCAGTGAGTTTGCGGTGAACTTCTGGCGACTGTTTGGTCCAAAGATGTAGCTGAAGAGTGAGCGCTTCTCACTGTCACATTGCTCCCTGGTAGGGGCAGCTGCGGACCCAGACCGAGGGTAAGTCTGACTCAAGATGGCGGCAGCTGCTCATGAGAGTCTTTTCCTCTGATTAGACATGGTTAATTTACAGCTCACAGCAACTTCACACAATATTCTCCAGCCTTTGTTTAATATCCAGCATTGGCAAACAATGTTGTTGCACTGATCAGATCAGTCATTAGCATAGTTAACATGCGTTAGCTTGGAAGGCTAACTTGGGTTGATTAGTATATAATGTAAATGCTGCTGTCACACTGAATGTCCTGCTCAAACTCTCAAACTCTATATGAAAATAAAAAGAACAAATAGTCAACTATTTGTAACGAACAGCCAAATCAGATTAAACTGACATAATTCTGAGTTGGGTACAGCCCTATTTTTGAGGTAACTGCACTTTACTTTAGTATTTCCATTGTGTTCTATCTTATACTTATACAATCTCGAGGCAAATATTGTACTTTTTACTCCAGCACTGCTGTTTGATAACTAAAGTCACTAGTAACTTTGCAGTTTCAAACATTGCAAAATATAATCAACAAAGATAAAAATGTATTGATTCAAGGGTGAACATTGACAAGATACACACACCTACCCAAAGTATAGAAAACAGCTGAAATTGAGCCGCCCTTTAACCAGCTTTAACATTAAAGTGACACTCACATTAAAACATCAGATAAATTGTATGTATAATCTAATAATATGCATTATTCTTAAATTGCGATTCTGCATGACGACTACTTTTACTTGTGGTACTTAAAGTATATTTTGATGCCAATAGGTTTGTACCGTGACTTCGGTAAAAATACAAATACATCACTTTTACTTGTAAGAGAATACAGTCTATACTGTGATATTGCTACTTTTATTTACTGTAAGTGTAAGTATATGTGTGTGTGTGTGTGTGTGTGTGTGTGTGTGTGTATACACATATGAAAGTGTCACCACTCACCATAACTAATGGTTCATATTCAAGGTTCCTGCAGATCCTTAAAAAGTCTTACAAGGGACTGAATTCATCAATTTGAAAATAAAGCCTTATTGGTATTAAAATGCTTTATATAAATCTTCCAAAAACTTGAGAATAATAAGACATGGAAAGTAGAATTTTATGAATCTTTTTTTTTTCTTATGTTGCAATGTGAAAATGTCACGATACAGTAATTGGTGCCCTTTTTTTTGTTATATAATTTACTGATTGTCTCTCGCATTAACATCACACAGATCAGGATAGCGAAACCAACAACATATTTTTCATAGTAACACAGTACAGTGTCATCCAGGAAAGCTACATATTCGACTAAAACTAGCTATTTAGGCTGCATATAAGGCTCAGTGTATTTTGTGCAAAAAGTTTGTCAAACTCATAATGGGTATTAAGGAAGTTGAATCCCACAAGCAGAGTGAGAAAGACAAATTCGCATGGAAACTTGCCAACAAATGGCAAGTATTTCCAAGTCTGTTCTACACTTGTCTCTGCTACGCAACAAAAATGTCATGTTTTATGTTCTGATGAACATTTGTGTAAAATTGTACCTATTCCTACATAACTTATGTTGATTAGTTTTTTCTTCTTCCTTAATTCTTCTTTTTGTAAAATGCGTCTTAAATTTCATTCTGACTGGCATTCAAAAGTGAAAAAAAGCCACCGCTCATCCGTGAACAAGATTCTTCTTAGAGGTGCTGGAGCTGAGCTAAGACACTTGAAAAAACAAAAAACAGCAACCGCACACTCACAACGCTGTGCAATCATCTGACTGGCATAAAAAAAACAACTTAAAAAGTCTTTAACTTGCCTTACGATTCAGCAACCCTGATAATAAATCTTGTCAGCACTCAATGATACAGTACAGCATGTATTCCTGTAGATACTATTAGAAACCTAGACATATTCTTTTTTGTGTACTTTAGCCAAACTTTGCTCTGGCATTAAGGGGAGGGAACGTTTAAGCTTTCTTACTTGGACATCTTACTTGGATTATCTACCCACACCTTGTCACACTGCTATGTTACCATGACATACCCATGAATATGTCCCCATATGTGCCATGTATCCATTAGGTTACATTGTGCTCTGGGAGAGCCATTTTGCATTTGCATTCAGATGTTCAGATGTGTTTACACCAGCACAAACATGGACAATATGTGCAGCAGAGATAATACTTGCTTATACTGCGTACATGTCCTCAAGGTCACAGTAACCATTCCTTATGAAGAAGACAAACATATTCACAAGTGTTATTTCTATCTACAGTATCTCAGCTTTCCAGTAGACAGCAGGGGTACCACCCACTGTGTGATGATAATTTATTTATAGTGAAGAGAGGAGGAGAGGGCATAAGGGTAAATCCCAACTGATTACACTTAATGAATATACAGTCAGTAGAAATATCAGAGGACAAAACTATACGATTAGTGTTATAACAAAATTATTTTTCACATTGATTGAACAGAATAAGTTTTCTAAAAGACCCTGCAGCCATTTTATAGAGAGAAATGGTGTGGGAGGATCAATGTCACAAAATGATTGGAAGTGTATTCCCTTATTCTTTTTTTATTCAGTATTGTTAGAGAAATTGTTAAATTAGTCGTCATTTGCAGTATTACCAAGTGGGTATGCTGCAAGGATTTTACTCATATGTGATTTGAAACCCATTAAAAAAATTTAACAGAATCAAAGACACCAACATATGATATAAGTTGCTCAAGAAAATTTGCTTATTGATGGGGATTTATTGACACTGACTATATGCTGCATTAATACCTTAATACGATGATGTGGCAGACAGAAAAGGAATTTTATATTTGTACAATAACTTGCCCTGTCAGTATTTAAACATTTCTTTTTAACATAGCAATGTCAGGGAACCTCCAGTTGAACTTTGAATGCCATTGTATTTTCCCTACGCCTTACTGAGCTCTGTCGCAACATATGCTCAGAAAATCAAATCCCTCCCTTAGATTTAGCTAAACAACATGAAATTTCCATTTGACAGTTACTGAATTCAGCAAAAAAACAAGAGCATAAACCAAATGACCCAGGACGTCCATCACAGTAACTGTCATTTCCAAGTAAACCTCCCACTCTCACAAAGTAATGTTATCAGCTGGAATGTCGAGGCCACTACAGGGAAAGGTGTGTTTTTCTGTTCTGATATTATATTGCAGTCCTTAAAAGCATGCATCACACACCAAAATTAGCTGGCTGAGTGTTGTGACTGTGCCATTGTAACTGTAAAAGCTTTTTAAATATACAATGTCACAAAATAAAAAGGTCAAGCAGTTTTCTTCCTGTATAAAAATCATATGTTTTTTAGTTAGGAAGTGCAGCAAACATCACACTGTTGGAGGCATGAAGTCATTAGTTAACAGACTGAGAGGGAGCTATTCTAGTGCCAGACTGTTTTTGAATGAGCTTCATTTCCGTATCTAAAGGGCTCGCTGTTAATTACAGTTTAAGATGATACTGATTAATATTATTTGTGTGTAACCCCCTGGGTTATTTTTATTATTAGCCTTTCCCTGGGGTATTTTTCTATGTTTAAAATCATTTAAGATGTAATGCAGTGTTAAAGGGCTGTGACTGTTTGCAATGATACTTTAATTTAGCTTGACTACAAACAGAGCGTAATTAGTATATGTAAAAGGTACATGGGTTTGCATGTAAAGAAGTTGTCTAGCATCCTATAATGCTGTTTTGTTTGCATTATACTTCTGATTGGTCAGACAAGAAGCAACTTCAAGTTGTTAGCTTGCTCACTCTTCCTTGGTACTGTGATGCTGCGCTAACACCAGAAATTTCCTGGTAGTGAAGTGGCAGTTGATTTCAGTTGCAGAGAAAAGTAACATCAGTAAATTTGTTGTAAAAATTAATTTGTGTCAACCTCAATTAAGATCTTAGAAAATGTTGCTTGATGCAAGAGGGTCCCTGGTTTGATCTCGAGTGCGGGAGCCCTTCTGTGCAGAGTTTGCATGTCCTCCCCGTGTCAGTGTGGGTTTTCTCTGGGTACTCTGGCTTCCTCCCACAGTCCAAAGACACGCAGATTGGGGAAAAGTTAATTGGTGACTCTAAATTGTCCATAGGTGTGAATGTGAATGGTTGTCTGTCTCTATGTGTCAGTCCAGTGATAGACCATTGACCTGTCCAGGGTGTACCCTGCCTCTTGCCCAGTGTCAGCTGGGATAGGCTCCAGCCCCCCTGTGACCCTCAAGGGGATAAGTGGTTAGAAAATGGATGGATGGATGGATGGATGGATGGATGCTTTAGGGGTTGTGGTGTGCTTTGCCTAAGGTGCCCTGTTGTGTGCTGGTGTTATGTGCAATACATGAATGGCTGATGTGCAATACTGCTATGTGTAGAATGTCTTTTTGGTGTATGCTTTTCACTTAATTTCTTCTGGACTAATATTGTATGGCAGCAATACTTCTGCAGCTCCTGAGTCCAAGACAACTTTGCATAAGGGGAAAATAAATTATATTGTATCGTATTCTGTCTGTTGTTTTAAAGGCACAACTAAAGTACAGCCATGAACACTCTTAGACTCTTCATTTTTCCTGTAAGAAGTCATCAGTTCAATAACAACAGTACTCAGGAGTAAATACATTACTAATGAGTTGATAGAAAACAAACCTTGGATGCTGTTGACAGTGACTGGTGGAGCATAGCAGTGCTACTACATGTGTCAGTGACATGAAATCTAGACAATCCATAAAAGTGCTAAAAATAAATCTTGAAATTTGACATACTTGACATTATGAATCAGCACTGCTAACTGTTTCTCACTTCAGGTATCAAATCCAGTTAACAGCTATCAGCGCCAGTATAAACAAAATAATTCCTTTGCTTTGATTGTAATGCTGCTTGTTCAGTGGCACTTATCAAGGTGATTGCCTGAGAGGAGCGAAGGAGCTACAGACAAAATAAAAAAAACATTCAGTTCTCTTTGATAGATTAAGACTTCCAATAGAGAAGAAGCTCCAAATGTGGAATGAAATATTTGATGAAATTTTGACCCAAATATGTTCCGGTGGCAGAAGAAGCTGCAAAAAACATCACAACACCCAATGAGCATACTGAATGTTCTTCACATATGAAATCATACAAGTGATAAAAACTTAAAAACATGCTGAAACTAGGACAGTGGAAAAAAATGTCTGTTTCCAGCCAGGGTTGTAGTTTGGGGGGTTTTAGCAACCTGGAAGGAGTACGAAATTTATAAGTAAAACTCCTTGAGTATTTCACAGGCTATTTAAGTGCACCACAAAAATGTGGTGACCAAGACGTGCTTAATTTTCTTGAGAGGCCACTGTGTTTGAATTTTCGTTGTTTTATTGTGGATATTTGTATTGATGTATTGTATGTGATGTATTTGTTGCACTTTAATGTGTTTTGATTCGCTGCTACCTCGGCCAGGTCTCTCTTGTAAAAGAGATTTTCAATCTCAATTGCACTTCCTGGTTAAATAAAAAAAAAAAAAAATAAATAAATACAATTTCCAGCCTTTGTAGACTTAATATATTTTGATTTGACTGCCTTTAGGACAACTAAAAAACTTAAATTTTTGGCATGTTAGCATCAGAACTTGATTCCAGACAGACCTTGAATTTAGATCTCCGAGTAGGAAACAATACAGAAATTTTGACAGTATAACAATATAAAACATAAGAAATACCAAAATAAAAACTTTTTTTCCCTCTTTGGTGTGGGTTTTCTCTGGGTAGTCTGGCTTCCTCCCACAGTCCAAAGACATGCAGGTTAATTGGAGACTCTAAATTGCCCATAGGAGTGAATATGAGTGTGAATGGTTGTCTGTCTTTATGTGTCAGCCCTGTGATAGTCTGGTGACCTGTCCAGGGTGTACCCTGCCTCTCACCCAATGTCACCTGGGATAGCCCCCCCACCCCCCCAAAACCTTCAAGAGGATCAGTGGTTATGGAAATGGATGGATAATTTTGTTTATGTAAAGAAAACTACATAATTCAAGCAATAGGTGTCAAGTTGAAATATAATACTAGACTAAATTGGAATATATTGCAGTGAGGCTCTCAGACATTTTGTATTAGTTTCAAATATTTATTCTTCTGTAGATTAACTATCATTGAATGTCATCCCTGCTGAGTTTGCCTGATGAAGGTCTAGCTACTAAAACGTTGCAGCAATAAAGTCATTATTTTTGCAAGTTAGACAGAGTGCAGGAGGTTTTGTACAAGTTGGGTTCTGATTGTTCCTCTCCTACGCACCTGTTTGGAAATAGATGTGCAAAGTATTCCTTTGTTCCTTTATCCCTGCTGTGTCAACGCACATAGGCATAGATTACTTTTCTGTCTTTTGTTTGGTACCTAGAACTCTGTCTGGGTGCCTCTCTGGATGAGGCAGATTTGAAGTGGCAGTGCTGTGCTCTTTATCAGAGGAGGAAGACCAAAACTAACTGAAAAAACGTTTGATCGGACATAATATATAGTCCTCTTGCGTTGAAAACAAAATGCACCATCCCTTACTGAACTAATATGAGATGCGATTTGTCCCCTATTTACGTGCACAGAACTGTTAGAATGAGGATAATGTGAACAACTTCTCTCAGATATTGGGAGGGACAATATCAGTTCATGTGCAAACCTACGCTCTTGCCTCACAGAGCTGCGAGCATTGCTGTGGACTTTTAGCCCTGTTTTTAGAGTTACTTTCTGTTGGCAACTTGATACCAGTATCTCACTATTATTGTTGGCCTATTTTTGTAATGCTGTGTTTTGAAGTCAGTAACTTTTCATCTAAACATGATTGCCAGCACTAGGTCACCTGCCCTGGGACTGTAGTTTATAGTTCTCATTTAAAGTCACCTGCTATGAGCTGTTTATTGATGTTGAGAATGTCAATCTGTTGTTGTAGAAGCATTGTGAAAATTAATATTCTTTGAGAATTTCATCTGTAGCACCATATACCCCTCCCACCCCTCACCTCTCTCTCTCTCTCTCTCTCTCTCTCTCTCTCTCTCTCTCTCTCTCTCTATCTCTCTCTCTCTCTCTCTCTCTCTCTCTCTCTCTCTCTCTCTCTCTCTCTCTCACACACACACACACACACACACACACACACACACACACACACACACACACACACACACACACACACACACACACACAGGGACTAAGAGACAACCATCTCAGTCTTAATTGAAAGATGTAATCTTGCAAATGGAAGCCATGAAACATTCAGGGAGAGAGAGAGAGAGAGAGAGAGAGAGTGTGTGTGTGTGTGTGTTTATGTGTATATACAGTATGTGAGTAAGCCTCAAGAGACTCACTCAGAGACACTTCTGTCTGAATGGGGAAAAAAGCCCAGTGGTGACCTCCCTTCATCTTCTCCTCCAACTTTTTATGCTCTCCCTCAATTCTCCAGTATTTTTTCCTCCTTGCTCACTTTATCTCTCTCCTTCTCAGCATTCTCCCCTTCTATCCATCTACCCTTATCAGTCCCAAAATCTGAATCCCAATCCCTCGCATCCTATCATTCCCCTCCACTGTCCCTCCCCCTCCACCTCTCTCATCTCCTTCTCTCCTGCCCTCACACTTCTTCCCTTCCTCTTCATATCTCCCGCTCCCCAATATCTGTCCCCATCTCTCACTTCCATTGCGCACCTGTCATCCCACACACTTGTCCACTCAATCACTGTAATTTCTGCCCCTCCCATTCACACTTGCTCCTGATAGGCACCACATCTCTCAGGCCCTGCTCATGTTTTTTTATGCTCCTTCATATCTGCTCTTTTTTATGCCCATGTGCTCCCATAACATTTGTCACTCCAAACAATATTTTGCACGACAGTCATATCTCACTGTGTGTCTGTGCATTGTTGTTGGAAGGCCACAGGCTATAAGTGGAAAAATTCTGCTCTGCACTCATCACCCATATCACCCATTGAAAACAACTCATACTGCTTGTTTAAAGGGCTTTTCTGTGTTGTTGTATGTTCAAGAACAATCAGGTTCATGTGCTTACTTGCTGAGTGGTGATGATATACATGGATTCCCAGCAGAAAACAACAAACTGATACAGACCATATAACATGTTACACATACTGTAGTATAAAATGGCAAAATTTACCTCCAGTCATTAAACAGTTGCAGTACAACTTCAGGATTAAACTGAATATTCCAAGTTATCAAGTTATTCTGGTCCAATCAAAGGCAACTATCAAACCCAGCTACATTTTTGTGTTGGTAGAATCCATTTTAGACCACACTAAATGATGAAGAAAAAAGTATCTTCAGTGAGTTGGGGCACAGCCTACACTACAGAAGGTTTGGAAAGGTTGAAACAAGAGCTACAGTCCATCCATCCATCCATTTTCATCCACTTATCCGGGGCCGGGTCACAGGGGCAGCAGGCCAAGCAAAGCACACCAGATGTCCCTCTTCCTAGCGACGCTTTCCAGCTCCTCCTGGGGGACCCCAACGCGTTCCCAGGCCAGATGAGATATGTAATCCCTCCAGGGTGTTCTGGGTCTGCCCCGGGGCCTCCTATGAGTGGGATGTGCCTGGAACACCTCCAACAGGAGGCGTCCAGGAGGCATCCTGATCAGATGCGCGGACCACCTCAGCTGACCCCTTTTGACTCATTTTGGCCGCTTATATCTGCGATCTCATTCTTTTGGTCACTACCCAGAACTCATGATCATAGGTGAGGGTTGGGATGTAGATGGACCAGTAAATCAAAAGCGTCCTCCCCTCTTCAAGCTCCCTCTTCACCAAGATGGTCCAGCACAGCGCCTGCATCACTGCAGAAGCCGCAACAAACTGCCGATCCATTTCACGCTCCATTCTACCCTCACTCATGAAAAAGACCCTGAGATACTTGAACTCCCTCACTTGAGGCTGCAATTCTCTCCCAATCCACAATCCACTGTTTTCCAGCAGAGAACCATGGCCTCAGATTTGGAGGTGCTGACTCTCATCCCGACCAGTGACAAGGGACAACAAGAACCACAATTTTAATTATTCCAATGTGACTGCAGATATTCTGACACCTAGTTAAAACCATTTTTTATGCTCAGTGATTTTTTATCTTATTTTCTGTTATTTTTTTATATGCTTATATGGTGTCCATGCACTAAACCTAGCTTTTCATTTCAATATTTCTATAATCTACTTGTATATTCTACTTTTTGTTATTCCCTACATTTCCTGGAATGATTTTAACACCCCCTGGACTATCCGTCTAAAATAGCCATGCAGTCATTCCATGTGAACACTCAGATTTATTGATAAAATGCCTTGTAGCAAAATTGCATCATGGTCTAGTGAGGCTACTGTTGGTAGAGAAATTGGTGTCTCAACCTCTATTGCCATGGATTTCTACCTGAGTTGTGGTTAAACTGTAGGAACCGTATGATGAATGAGCAGCAGATGGGCAGATAGACACAGAGAAGACAGAACAATGATACACAGAGGCATTGATCTGAAAGCCTGCAGTTGTTGACCTGCAGTTTCAGTCTAATCTGTACCACCTATAGGTAAGGAAAGCTTTACTTGCCCCACTCATAAGCAATGAGTGTAACAACTACATTTTTCTTTCTTGTTTATAAAGGCTGCTTGGATCTGATTTATATTTTGTAGTTTGCATTTGAAATCTGCAAAATGTAAGAGTTTTGTTGAGTGGAGCATATTTTTTGCTGATTACTCAGAAGAGTGAATACTGTCACAGTGTATAATCTGTCATCCAGGTTTGTCTGGAGAAGAAGAGAAGAATTCCAGTCACAATTAAGGAATAATACATATTACATAAATTACAAAGCTACACATCTACTGGCAAAGCTTTCGATTTACTGGTCCATCTACATCCCAACCCACACCTATGGTCATGAACTCTGAGTAGTGACCGGAAGAATGAGGTCGCAGATACAAGTGGTTGAAAAGAGTTTCCTCAGAAGGGTGGCTGGGCTCAGCCTTGGAGATGGGGTAAGGAGCTCGGACATTAGGAGGAAGCGTGGAGTAGAGTCGCTGCTCCTTTGTGTCAAAAGGGGTCAAATGAGGAAGTTCAAGGATCTGATCAAAATGCCTCCTGGGCATCTCTCGTTGCATGTGTTCTGGGCATGTCCCACTGGTAGGAGACCCCAGGGCAGGCCCAGAACACACTGAAGGGTTTATACATCTCATTTGGCCTGAGAAACCCTTTGGGCCCCCAGGAAGAGCTAGAAAGCGTTGCTGGGGAGAGGGACGTCTGAAATGCTTCACCCGGCCTGCTGCCCCACAACCCGGCCTCAGATAAGTGGTTGAAAATGGATGGATGGATGGATGAACATCTGTTGACTTTTCTGCCAACATTATTATGGCTTTCTTATCTGATGATCAAATGCATAAAAAGAGTACTTTTTAAGTGTACAAAGTTTAGCAACACTTCCTTTCTTTGCTTGTCGGTGATTTAGATTGGCATGTGTAGAAATGATTTTACAGTGACTGAACAGCTTCTCCTTGTGGAGAATCTGTCTGCTTTCAGTAAGTTTGGAATATGTGAATGAGTTAGCAAATCCCTTGAGGTATTTCACATCCAAAAAAATCCTGGAATGTGTGAGACATACTGTCTAAAAGAAGCATGAGAGATAGTTTCAGAAGACATTTCTGGCATGTGTATTCAAGGTGGTGTATGGATTCCTAGAACTCACACATTTTGAGGAGAACTTATACATGGCTCTGGCACGTACACCCAATCACACTTTTAATCCCCCATACTCATAAATACAAACACACACACCCATACACACAAACACACACAAACCCCTTAGTTTATATATCCAGACAGAATCCCAGCTGTGGGTTCAGGAAGAGAGATTGCCTTTGATGGTCCCTGGGAGGGTTAAAAGCAAAATGAGTAGGATTTGTCGGCTGCTGTTTGTGAACACAACATTCAAAGTTGGCCCCTCCTTCTCGTCTCAACGGCTCCTCTTGGATGCATGCCTATGATCTGGCACCTGGTTGCTACCTTTTAAAAAGTCCTGCCCTCACATCCTGTGTGCTTATAGTGGCTGGGGGCTACACACCATTGCCCAAAGGTTGAAAACCAGAAACATCCTGAACACAACTAAATAAGAAAATACAGGCAGGGGAAATAGTGTCTGCAGATACAGACACCACCACACAACTCATGGGTCATAAGTGATAATTGAGAGGAAATGTATTTTTATATGAGTCTCTTCATCATTTTTTAGGAAACTCACTCTGCCTAAGGAGATGTAGGATGAGGTTGAGGCTGTAATGGTGTATTTGGCTGAGACTTTTTGTAGATGTAGATGTGGTTGGTTAAGTGTGCTCATGTTTGAAGTGTCTAGTTGAGGCAGTTGACTCTGAAATGGGTGTTAAGGGAGACAGTGCAAGGCAACAGATATCTAAAAAAAGACGAGGACAAATGAGGCTTATTTGAGTTATTAATTGATTTTATTATTTTTTCAAATAATTGTAAATGATCTAGTGCGTAGAGGGTCACAGATATTGACAAATATCCGTCATAAGCTCCACAAGCAAAAGGGATGTCTTAAAGCCCCTAAAAGTTATCTAAGTAATAATCATCATTGCATTTTAGAAGGGAAAAAAACATCCTTAATTATTAAGAAAAAACTCAGAAACTCAACACATCTTAAGTAAACAACCCCTAGTCCAGTCAGGACCACTTTAGTCAAAGAAAACTTAATTAACATTTGCAGTATTATATTTGGTGGAATGGCTCTGCCCCTCTGCCTTTTCTAGGCCCACGCAGAAAGCCTTAGTTGGAGAGAGCACACCACCTTTCCAAATGAGTAAAGCCCGAGGCAGAGGGAGCAAACCTCCCTGCCCTTCCATGTGCCTTCATGGAAAGCCTAAAGCAGGGAGAGCAGCAGCAAAGACCCCCCAGGAACAGAACAGAGCAGCATCAGTGACAAACAGAAATTACACTGTTAAGTCAGACACAGCCTGAGCTAAAGCTATTCTCAATTTGTTAACTTATCTGGATTTAAATACTGCTAAACTTGAATTGGAGCATGGTTAATACATGACCTCTTCAAACCAGCGAGCAAAGCAAGGACATAGGTATAAAAATCTCTTGTGAAATAATTAACAGAAAGTTGTTATATTATTATTAGGATCCCAAGCTGACTGATATCATATATTTTTAGGGCCTTTGAAACTGTTTTGTTTTTAGTTTGACCAACACCCAAATATTCTCGAGGTGTTCAGCTGACAATTATATAAAATGGAATAAAAAGCAAGCAAATCTTAACCTTTCAGAAGCTTTCAAAAAACTGTTGCTGTGCCTGTCTTCTTCATTTTCCATTTGACTGCTGGAGGAGAAAATTCACTGTCAAATTGATAACTCTACAGTTGGCCACTTTTCCAGTTGAAACAACAATCAGCAAAGAGATATGTCCAACCAGGTTTGAGCACAGTTGTTGCTACTGACATAAGCACTATCACTGATCACTGAAGCTAACTTTAGACACTTGCAAAGAAGATGACCTATCAGTGCTCCCTGCTCTCTGTTCCATATCACGTAAGGGGATGGATGACTCAGATTACGGCACACTCTTTAACTAACCAGAGGGATGGTTACAGAGAATCAATTGGTTTGAGAGCTAAAACACAGACACAGTAACAGACTAATTTGCTGCCTAATAGTATGCAAGGAGGAAAAGAGTAGATGAATGAGGTTTTTAGGAAATGGAAAACATCTTTTTTTGTAATATTAGGCCATTTAAAAGAAACCTTGGTACTCACAAATCTGCCTCCTTCAAACAGAAATCAAAACTGTTCAGTGAAAGCGACAATAGCCACAAATACGCTACATGGTCACACTCTGAGAATGGCAGAAAACTGCCGCCCCTGCCTCGGCAGGAAGCACCTTTATTCTGACTTGGCGCTGCATTTCTAACAGAGGGAGCTTATTTTGTGTTTTTATATTTTTTATATGTTACAGCATCCAGCCGTTTTGAGAGTGAAGTAAGAACAGTCAATCATAAGCGCCATCATTGCCACTGTCAAGCTGGGCCATCACAGCTGGAACCATTGACAGACAGAGAAAAGAGTTAAGGAACACTCAGCATTCACTGTTTGGCTTTTAGAGGGCAAACTCACTTTAAATCGACCGCTCTGTAAATGATCTAAATCTCCTGTTATGAACAACAAGGTGCAGGAGAAGACAGCATATCAGATTTGACTTAAGTACATTTGTATTGTCCAGTCCAAGGGGTTATTTTCGTGAAACCAATGTGGGAGTGCATTAAGCCTTTTTACTGGCCAGTAGGGGGCGACTTCACTGGATGTCTCATTGTACAGAAGTCTATGTGGAATGACCTTACCTTTCACTTGATTTAGTACCTTAAAAAACATTTTCTAATGAGTTTATAGTCTCCATTCCAGTTTCAAGTCTTCTTCAATACAGCATGATGTTCATTTTGTAAACTGTGGTCCCATATAGAGTCCAAACTGGTAGAAAATATTACTGCACACCTTATGTAGTGTTTCACACACACGTTGCACAGATGTAAGTGTGCAGAAATCTTTGCCACCAGTTTGGACTTACTGATTTTTCCAGCACCTTGCCAAGACTAAGCTTTGAGGAGTTGTGGTTGTCCTACATCATCGGTTGCATTAGAGTAAAATAGATGATGAAGCAGGGTATGCTTAGGGAGTGGCTACCTTTTCACTGACGCACAAGTTGCCATGATAGAGCCAGAAGTGGCCATATTTAGACGCAAAACTTAAAGTGTTCATAAAAGTTAAACAGGTAAATAATATGAAAATTCACCCACTGTACAGTTTTCATGAACTGTTTTTTTTGTACCAGGGCATTAACATGTTTATTTATGCTCTGAAGTTGGGCATTTTAACATGTGGGTCTGTGAGGACTGACTTTTGGAGCCAGCCTCAAGTGGCCATTTGAGGAACTGCAGTTTTTGACACTTCCACAATGGCTTCATTTTTAAGCCCCAGAGGTTGCTGCTCAGTCGTCACCATGGGGAGTCCTCGGGCCCTCAGTCAGATTGACCCCTGGTTCCTTCTCAATTTCATTGTCTCAATGAAATATGGTCACCTCTGGCTTCATAACAAAGGAGATGGCGACGGCAAAGTCTCGAGTCTCTGTGATCTCTACGCAGAGGAAGAAGGCACCAAGCAGGCTGAACACATTATATATGGATTATATTTGATTGATTATGAAAGAATAGGCTTTTAAATTTAAATTCAATTGTCCATATAGCCTCTGGTGTCTGTTAGATTAAAAAAAGGCTGTGCAAAGAAGAACAGGAACATTTAAATCAAGCAAAAATAGTAAATCAGCTATATTCACCATGGTAATTCAATTGTGTGAAGCTACATGGGTCGACACGGAAGGTAAAGGGCATTAGACAGATACGTATGGAAAGCTGGAGGAAATGATGACAGGCAGAAGAGGAGATAGAAGGGATGAGGGGACAAGATGACAAAGACAAAATGATGAAAAAGGAAATGAGAGGTATGGGATGATAAGAGAAGAGAGGGTATAAGGGCAGAAGGAAAAAAAAAGGACAAGATGCATAGAGGACAGGGGGAGGAGGACACAGACGCAGGGATGAGAGTCAGTGGGGAGGAGATTTAAAAGATAAAGGAATTGAAGGAAGAGAAGCAGCTAAAATGTCACTTGGGAAATATAATGATGGTCCACAGAAGAGTGACAGGGAATTTTACAGGGAGGATTCCTTAGAGGGACAAAAGTGAAAGAATCTGAGAGAATGTGTGGTATGTGATTGAGAGAGGAGAGAAGACTTAATGCTCAAACAGGGAGGAAGCAATTGAAAACGAGCAGAACAAGGTCTATTAAGTAATGGCCAGATAGTGAGGTAGGGTGAGTTTATTCAGAAAGAGAAATGTGGGCGGGAGAAAGTTGTGAAGACGGTCAAGACAGAGGGGGGAAAAAAATGAGAGTGTGATCCAGAAAGCGATGGGGAAGGGGGTGGGGGTGCAGGGGTAAAGCTCAGAAAGGGGGCTCGTCTTCCGCTCAGCTGTGTGTCTTGGCCGGCTGTGAAAAGCCACTCTCTTCCTGTCAGCACAGGAAGCCCACAGGGCGCCATTGTACCAGACTCAGAGGGAGAGACGGGGACAGAGAGAGTGGCGGACAGAGGTTTGAATAATTTAGTGGAATTATTGATGAATTTAAGTTTCTGAAGGTTAAGTGTTAGTTGGTATTCAAGTCACACTGGTTTGCCTTATACTTCCTTACTCTCGATTTTGCTGTTGCATGTCTGCATGGCCAGTACCAGGCAAGTTTCACCAAGACTAATAAGTGACTGATTAATGTTTGTTGGATTGATTCACAGTCCAAATCACCACAATGACAGAATAAGACCGCCTTCAAGCGTGATAACTGCTTACTTTCAAGCTAAGGCCTAAAAGCTACAGCCCCCTCCCCCTCCCATGTGCCTGTGTTTACCAATAAATTGAATTACGGTAATATTTCACTCCAGGTCTCTGCATCACAGACAGTCTATTGTCTGCTTTTTGGTCACAATTGGCCCTAATGCCAGTCACAGATTAGTTGCCAAGAGTCTGCAGCAGTGATTGGTTTTCCTCCAGGGAGATGACTCTTTCAAGCTCTTTCAGTGAATTGAGAAAATCTTTCATTTCACATGTTTTTGTAAGTAATTGAGCAAGTCACATACTCAGAAGAACTGGCTCAAATAGCAGCGCACAGCTGTGTGTGCACTGGTACAAAAATGTGAATCATTTCTCCTGACTCATTCAAACACTTGCAATAATTGCACATCACAAGATTATAACAGACTATCTTCTGCCGTTTTATTGTTTTGTTTCTTTTCGTTTTTTCCCCTTTGTATAATTTAGTATTTACCAGTGTCAGAAATAACTGTGGCTGTGACTGTTTGATTTTTTTTTTTAATTAATCATTTATAAATTTTTACTAGGGCAGTCAAAATAATGCGTTAATTTCAATTATTTAATCACAGAAAAAATAATAAAAATTTACTGTGATTAATTGCGTTCCGTGGTGCCCTTTGACCAGATGTGTCATTTGGGGCCACAGTGGCTTTGTCACATGATGGAGGCAGACACGATGATGCTGTTTGCTCCTGTGAATGGAACATTTACATTTAAAAAACGCCCAGATGGAACTGTTGATAGGAGCACCATACTCCGCAATTTCTGCAGTAAGGAATTTTCATGCCATTGGAGTACTTCAAGCCTGAAATATCATCTCAACGTAAAGCATTTAGCAGTGAAATCAGAGGTCTGAGCTAGCGCAGCCTCTGATGCTAGCACTTGCAGCCAGCCTTGTCAAGCCACATTCCACCAGGTGTTCAGACTCAAGCTGAATAAGTCTACCTCTGACCAACTGACTAACTCCAATGGTCTGCACACAAGTTTCGGTGGTAGAGGACAGGGAGTCAATCTGCCAAAAACACTTTTACAACAAAAGCTGATGTATGCGATCAATTTAGATTAATTAACCACAGAACACGTAATCAATTTGATTATTTTTTTAATCACTAGACAGCCCTAATTTATACATTTTGTTTTAGGATGGCACTTTTTCTTTTTCGGTATTCAATCCCTAGATGGACTACAGGGTTGATGCAATAGGTTTGGTTTAACCATTTAAAACAACAATGCCATTATTCCAGTGTGTTCACCTGCTACATATTGCTTCTGACATCAGTTTCACACAATCTGAAATTTCCAGTAGAGGATTTTCTCTTCAACCCTGTCACGACCTTATTCAACTAACTGTCACCGCACTGCGTCTACCATAGCACTGTGTTATCAGGCATCAGCTTTGTTTGTGTGGGAGGAAACAAGAGACAAACAGACATACATGAAGACCTGTGACCTTACAGCCGCGTAAAAAAGAGCTTTGCATCTGTTTATTTGTTGACGTGTTTATACATGTTTGTGGCGGCGTGTTTACATGACTGCACTCAGTAGCCTATTCGGCGATGCAATAGCACATCTATCCTGCTCCATTTACTGTATGTGGGGTACTTTGATATATGTCGCAGCAAAGACATGACTCCTGAAATTAGAGTAATTGGAAGCAATGTGTGTGAGGGTGAAGGGTGAAGAAAAGGAGAGGGAGCAAAGAGAGGAATGGAGATGCAGATATAAGAAACAAATGCTACAAAAATGTGAAAAAAAAAAAACAGTCCTTGATCTTTGGGGCAACCATGAAAAGAAAGGGAGAGAAATTAAGCAGTGAATGAATTAAATATGTTTCACACTCATCAGAAGGGAGCACAGAGATCTGGGGATATCCCTTCGCCTTTTTGGCCTCTCTTGCTCCTTTGCTTTGTCCTACTGTAATTTCCCTTTTTTTCCATGCCATGGTCTCCATTCATCTGTATGTCCTTGCAGTTTGTAAATGTTGTTGTCAAGCGATCAGGTTGCTTTTTGTTCATTTTCTTGCTTCTGCTGCCTCTTACCTCCTTCCCATCCTTCTTTCATCTTCTCATTACTTCTCCTTCCTCTGAAATACCATTTTCTACTTCCCAACTCCCTGCTCTACTTTTCTCCACATTATCCTTGCCCCTTCTTCTACCCTGTTTTGTTCTCCTCATTCAGTCCCATTCTTTCCTTTTGTCTTCAACTCTCTCGCTCCCCCTTTTAAGCCATCCTTTCCTTTCGTCTTATCTTTCCTTATTCCCATTCTCCCATCTCATATTTTGTCTTCTCTGACCCATACCAGTTTCTCCTCCTAATTCTCCTCTCATGTCTGCTTCTTCCTTTTCCATGGGCTGCACTCATCTCCCTCCCCATTCTTGACTCCTTCTTTCATCTTCTCTCCCCTCCTCCCCTGTCATGAACCATTGCTACGACTACTCCACCCCCAACAAATGTCAGCATGGATCAGTAGTAGAGTAGTCATACTCTGCCCATTCACTTCGGCGCCTTTATACTACAGGGATGCTAAGCCATATTAACCACAACTGTGTCTATTTTACACCCGGATGCTAATGTTAGAACAAAACACCTCGGGCAAACTTCTGAACGTTCTTAAACACTAATTCCAACTAGCTGCTAAGGCACGAGCCCCGCTGTGTATTAATATGTGGCACCATGGCAGTGTCAGCGCGGGGTTTCCTCTGCTCGTGTTTTTCCTTCACTTGATGTAGCGGCTCCCATCTGCAGCCATTTTCTGGTGTTCAGATGTATTCACAGCAGGAGAGTGCTGAACTGACCCACACAAAATGTGACAGTGTTGAAATCCCAATGACTGGCTCAATGTGTTATGATGTAGATATGTAGACATTTTGAAAGTTTAGATTTTGGTAGTGTTATAAACTATTGTGTAATTTATGGGTGTCAGTGTCAGTGGAGTTGTCAGATATCTATGCTTTGAGTTGGTAGTTGGACTGAACCACCAATCAAAATTGTCAGTATTTGACCTGGAATGAGACTCAACAATCAAGGAGGAAAGTATATGTTGATGAGCGTGCATGTGTTGCTATGGTCAGACAACGTGTTAAATAAAAACACATGCAGAAAATAATTTAACATGATAACCTTCCCCCTCCCTCCTGCCACTGGTTTGTCTTGCCTGTGCACTTAGCCACGTCCTCATTTTGTCATGCTGTCTTTCTTGTATGTTTGCATGTCATTGAAAATACAAATAAAGTCAAAACGGGGCAAAACATTTGAATAAGAAAGCCCCCTAGTGGTTGTAGTAATTTTGACGGGAGCAAAGGAGGAAGTCACGTGAGCAGAGGGTGGATGTCAGGGTGGAAGGACGGTTTAACAAAACATCAGAGTTTAACACAAGGGATTGCTTTTAAAGCATGGCCACAATCGTCCTCAAACTTTAACAAAAAAGTTAGTGTTGTAACTATGACTACAAAGGTCCCCTAACCTTAAAAGTATAATATGCAGGATCATCACTTTCTGTTCGTAAACACACTCGCAAGCAAAAGTGAAAGTAAAAGCCAACCCCAGACTCACTCTCGTTTGGTGTTTCACCTCGCTTTTGCATTTTATTCAGTACTGTTTCTTTTGGATGCCTGCTGTTTATTGTCTGCCATCTGGTCACTACCTTTTTATAAAGCCCTGACCTCACCTGAGAACTGTAGCAGTACGTGCCCATAAACATCCCGAACAAAGAAAATAAGAAAATACAGGCAGAGGGCAGAGTCTCTGCAGAAAATGATGATTAAGAGGGATTGCTTCTATATAAATCTATACATCGTTTTCTTCAGGAAAAACCTGCAATGATATAATCCTACCAATATAATCCTACCAAGTCGTTTTTGTGGCTTAGCTAAAATTAATCTTAACCACAGTGTTTTTACATCATAAAACAGCAATTTGTAACAGTTTTGGAAGGCAGAGAAAAATGATGTCATCCTGCTCATAGGGGCGTTAGGTCAGAAAGTGCTTCTTTGTGTCATTATGGAGGGCATGGACAAATTATATATCCAAGCCATTTTTCTATATACACTGGACAACTTTTACAATATTCAACATTGTTAATAGTTCTGATGTTCCTAAATGTGAAATGGTAATGACAGACATAAGGAAGATGTGAGGCTTTTCTTGAACCCTCAGTGACCTACAACTAAAACCAGGGAGCCTCAAGGGAACCAAACTGCTGGTATAAACACAGCCTGTTATGTTTCACAGTGGAATAGATTGCATGTAAACGCAAAAATGTATCCAATATTACTTTCAGTAAAGCCAGTTTAGGTGTAAAACCATTGCTTTCCATACAGTAACATCCCACTACTGAATATATCTGCTGAATATATACTGCTTTGGAAGTATTTGCAGGGTGGCACTAAGCAATGCCAGAAAATAATTTTCAAAAAATGTTGTTGATCCCATAAAAATGATTAGCAGTAGCTTTGCTCGTTATTGTAAAGTTCATCTTCTGCTTCTCTGTGTTGGTACGATTAATTCAGTGTGTCACATTCTGTGTTACTGTAGCGAGGCTGCTGTACAGTATGTGTTAGGGTGGTGCTGACAGCCACACATGCACACATGCATGTACACCCACATGCCACGCTTACACACACACACACACACCACTCCCTGTCACCCCCCATTATCATCATGATCATTTATTAAACGTGGCTTCCGCCAGAACGAGTGAGGCTAAGAGTGAGGGAGCTCAGGGGAAGGAGGGATTGCTTTCTTAATTAAACGAGAGGAAAAAAGAGAAGGAGTACGGCGCCACAGGCTGGGCTCCTTTGAATAAAAAACATTTATCTCATTCACTGCATTCCCCTGCTCCTCGTTTCTCCCTCTCTGAGTTGGCTTAGTTACTCTGTGGCAGAGAACAACCCAGACAAACACACACATACACACACACACACGCATGCACTGCAGTGTGCTGCGGCTCATTTTCTTTGTAGAAGTGTAACATGAGCATTGTTTCTTTCCGGGTCACGAGAAACCATGTTTAATTATATAACATTAAACATTCTTGTGCACCTGCCAATTTGTAGTCTCTCACTCACACACACACACACACACACACACACACACACACACACACACACACACACACACACCTTAGTGATTTTGCCTTGGAGGGCCAGCACACTGTCAACTGAGCACATGCTATTACATTTTTCAACTTTCCTTTTAAGTCATATGCAGCATTTATCAGCAGAATGAATGCATGCATGTAGTCAAAGTCAACCTTCAGATACACATACAGTAATGATGCTGGGTGAGCGTCACCTCAAATCACCTCACCTGTGCACTTTCTCTTTCCTTGATCCTGTGTCAAAACATCACAATGCTATAAAACACCCTGAAACGGAATAATACTAGCACATACATATGGCTATATGATAATTAATGTTTTCCTCATGAGCTGTAAGTCTAGTCCTGTGAGCACAGCAAGAGCCCTCTAATAGCTCTAGAAGTTTAGGAGTCTAGAAGTTATCTTCCTCTCTCTTACGCCTGCAAAAATCAAATGCAATTCCTTTGTTATCTTCCTAGTGTACGGTGGAGAGAGAAAAGACCTGATGCTAAACTGCTCTGAAGCTAAATGAATGCCTAATTAAGGTATAAAGGTCAGTGGCTGTGGCTCAGGAGGTCAGCGGTTCAATCCCTGGCTCCTCCAGTCCGCGTGTTGAAGTATCCTTGAGCAAGATACTGAACCCCAAATTGCTCCTGATGGCTGTTCCATCGGTGTGTGAGCGTGATAAAAACCGAGTAGCATACCAAACCTTGTATGGTATGTTGTATGGTGGCTGTATGAATGTGCGTGTGTAAATGAGTGAATGTGAAAAGCACTTTAAGTGGTCAGAAGACTAGAAAGGCGCTATACAAGTGCAGGTCCATTTTCCATTAGGGTGAGGACCCTATGGGTGTACTGTGTTGTGAGGAGACTGCTCCTATTCATTTTCAAAAGAATGATGAGACATAAAGTAAGCTGCTTCTCAGTGATTTTCCCAAACAGAGCCAGAAAGCTTTAAAAGATTTTTAACCTTATGGAACTTCACATAGAGGAAATGTAGTTATTCACCGAAAAGCTAATAAAGACACTGCGTTGCAGTTGTGGGTTTGACTTGTAAAGACTTGTCATCACCAACTTTGTAGATTGTTTTTGCAGTTACTGTAATTTCTCTTCTGTACAACCCTGTGTCTCCCTTTTGTTAGCCACAAAGACACATCAGTGGGATGCTCATAAATGCAATGCTTGCAAATTAGCATGTTTCATGATATGCTTTGCTTGCAAGCATGGACTCACTGTCAACATGAAGACAGTGCGTCTTAATAGTCAGACGTTATTAAAACGAGAAAGATTGTCTCCCTCAACTGACAAGTAACTTGGTTGGACTGATGGTGGACTGGTGTAAAAATGACTCACCCCTTTTGCTGAAGTCAGTCGAACAGCTGTCTTGACAGAAAAGACCTTAAATGAAATCTACTGAATTTGCTCAAAGAGGACTCCGGAGAGCTTTGAGCTCCACCGGAAGCTCCCGCTGAGGGGATTTAAACACACTCTGTGTCCTCTGCCTCACTCCCTGCAGGAAGCATATTAAGATAAAGTGACTGAACACAGCCTTCATGCCAAACCTAAATTGACAAGAGGAAATAGGTGACACGTACGCCTGATAGTATCATGCAGCAAGCCTCTGTCCAGTAGTGGTTGGTGTAAAACAATGTGGAACTAATTGAACAAGTCTGCGGGGAATTCTTTTTTTAACCACGACACTTTTAAAAGTTCATCCATTTGGATTTTAGGCAGAAATGGTAGACACTGCAAGTGTACTTTAGGTCATCCAACAGGGAAACGGCCCTAAATTCAGCAGACTGATCCACTCAGTGTCCAAACCATAAATGGCTGTCTCCAGCTCTCACCTGGCCCAGTGCTCCTTTATAGGGGGTGCACCGATTGTTAAATTCGGGGCCAATACAGTTGTTTACAATTACAGTTTGGCTGATTGCTGATAGTCAATAGCAAATACCTTTTACCAATGTTTTTTTTGTTGTTGTTTATTTTGTTTTTGGTGTATTGGAAAGTATCTTCATCATGAAAAAATAACTGAATTGTTTTTAAGTTATTCAGCACTTCATTACACTACCCTGATATGAGCATAAATTCAGTCATACAAATTTATTAAACAACCTTTAATAGAACCTTCTTTCACATCTTCAAAAAATAATGCTTCGCAGGCCTTTTTAGGTGGCAGGGTGGTACAGTGGTTAGCATTGTCGCCTTGCAGCAAGAGGGACCCTGGATCAAACCCAGGGTGGGGAGCCCTTTTGTGTAGAGTTTGCAGGTCCTCCCTGTGTCAGTGTGGGTTTTCTCCTTGTTCTGTGGCTTCCTCCCACAGTCCAAAGACATGCAGGTTAGGTTAACTGGTGACTCTTAATTGGCCGTAGGTGTGACTGGTAGTCTGACAACCTGTCCAACCTTTCGCCCAATGTCAGCTAGAATAGGCTCCAGCAACCCCCCACGACCCCCAACAGGATAAGCGGTTACGTAAAATGAATGAATGAAGCCTTTTTACTCTATATATCATAATTATCTTTCAAATTTATGTTATATTGCTGTGAAAGCATCAACAAATTTCTCTTCAAACAACTGTATTTCTTTAAGTTTCTCACCGAAAACTAAATATTTCACAAATAATTGAGCACATCATGATAACTTTCTAATTGACCCTCACCTACAATTAATTTTTACTGAATGTAGCTTGATCACATCATAATTTAACTCCA
Organism: Cephalopholis sonnerati; assembly: GCA_019142605.1. Lineage (NCBI taxonomy): Eukaryota > Metazoa > Chordata > Actinopteri > Perciformes > Serranidae > Cephalopholis > Cephalopholis sonnerati. The sequence goes on along the minus strand of JAGQAX010000013.1, from coordinate 34,570,833 downwards.
TGCAACCTCCGTTAGCTGTTAGTTCCAGCTAACGACTGGTAACAGCTAGCATTATCTAGCTCTCCTCCTGCGGATTTCAACATGGATTTGTTGTTCACAATGTAGCAGGGATAAAATAAGGTGCATCCCCTGATACACTGAGTTTACTGCATCCTTTCATCCCAACAGTGTCCCGAGAAGATTTCTATTCACCCCAGACAAGTTTTCTATTGTCCCCAGGATGATGTTAGTCTCAAGCTCTGATTTTTAGCCTGCACAAAATTGATGTGACTCAGTGGATAAACGTTGACCACTGCCATCCCTGAATGTCGTCTTTTTTGCCGATAGACTGATGGCAGTCATAAAGCAAATATCGGCCGATACCGATGTTTGGACAATAAATTGGTGCATCTCTGCTCCTTTAATCTGACAAAATGCTCCCCTGAACTTGGGGATAGGCCAAGGTGACAGCACCATTAGCTGAGTCACTCCTGTCATGCACTTTGGTTATGTGCTTTCTCCTCACCAGCTGCTCCTGCCTGATCCTCACCAACAGGGGAGATATCAGTTGTGGCAGGGATGACGCATCAAAAAGCTTCCTGCAAACACAACCACCCGCAAGAATGGATTGTCATGTTGATTCAAGGGAAACCACAGGGGACAACGGGTCTTCAGCCGTGATGCAAACAGGGACAGTTCCATCCACATGGGCAGAGTTTAATGGCGTGAGATGGCCCGCATCAGCGCTGATGATAGAAATCCCTGGATTATGGAGGGCTGTCAAGAAGCAAATAATCTCCATGAGCCATTTCCTTACCAACATGTCCCTGTAGTACAGAGGTGGCTTGATGATGAAGAGGTCACAGAGTATCCAATCCATCATATCCATCTGTAGTGGGCTGATGTGGCAAACCCTAACAGGTCACACACTACCAACTGATTTTCGCCATATTGGTCTCCTTTCCACCCACTCATAGATGGGTGCTTTTCTAACAAGTGTTTTCTCGCAGCAGAACCTGAAGGGTTTTTGCCTGATATCAGATAGAATTGTCAACACTCTGTTTCCCCCTTCAATCTGACATTGCGTCCTCTCTAAACAGTGGTGGAGGGGGATTCAATATTCCGACACATCCACCAGAATCTAACGTCACTTTAAGTCCAAACTGACACGTAGCCATGCTAACATATCTGTTTTCCCGGGGTTTTTAGAGAGGAGAGGAGTGAAGTAAAACAAACCACAATGCTGGGCGACATTGAGAAGACGGCCTTGATAACAGTGGCCATCTTGTCTACAGTGGTCACCATTGTTGTTATTGCTCCTCATTGGTTCCGGCGCACCTCTTGACAATGTTTGACAACAGCTTGACAATGGCATAAGTCCCACCCGTGGCGTGATTGGTTCATTGAGTCCCTGCATGGTAGTCATTGGTAGTTTTTTATTAATATCCGAGAAGCTATTTCATGTCACAATGCCAGATGATGAAGTCAACTTGAACTTTCTGGACTGGGTGGATTCCAAGGTCTGGACCTGGATGGAAACTTGACTAGTGTTTGTGGTGTTTCTAGTCTAGTCCAATCACATAAGGCCAATTCTAATCACAGCAGCTGATAAGATCGAGGCACAGAAGATGCCTACTGACATCGAGGGAAGCCCCAAAGCAAGGTAGGCCCAGACAAATTTATTTTAGACTTTAGTAGTTACAGCTTGGTGACAAAGTAAAAAGTAAAAGTCTACTAAAACTACTACTAAAAAGTCTTAGTATAGGGTTGGGGTGCTTCCAGCCGCCACAACAGTATCAGTGCCTCTTTGCATAGATTCTGTGAACTTCGAGCACCAGGTATTCTCTCATTTGCTTGTTTCAATGATAGTGTTGTAGAATGTTGTTTCAGTTATCAGCCCCAAATCTTCACAAATCTTCACTTGTGTTTTATTGGCTTAAGATCTGGTGATACTGAGGGCCATATCGTATGATTAACATCACTTTCATACTCATCAAACTAATCACTGAGCTCGCATCTGCTGTGCTTCTGCATGCATTTATTCAGGTATTTCACATGGAAATGGATGCATGGGGACACTTTCATACATATGTAACACATATGATCATACCGTGGGGACTTATTATCCTGATTGTGAGAGGTGGTACATGCACATTTTCAGTCCTCAAGCACAAAGTGGTTGATAAAGCCAATTTAGTCTTTAAAAAGGGCAAAGCCTACGTGAAATGCGAAAGACGCACGATGACTATCAGTCCAGCCATGCACTTAACCATATACTATTTCTTTGTTTTTTCCTTATTCTTCTTGTCACACACACTGTTTGGATTTTGCACCTGTGCTGGCCACTAAATAGGGTTTGGAATGGGGTAGGCTATTTCCTGTTCATACATAATAATTGTTATTGTTTATCTATCAGGGTAACTACCTGCACAGGGAGAGAGGAAGCCCACTGCACTGCAGATAAAGGTCACGAAAGGTTAGCGACTTCTGCCACTGCTCACAGTTAGTGCTCAGTCAGAGAGAGTGAGAGAGGAGATGTGAAGAAAGTGGGAGAGGAAGATGGGGGAGGAGTTGGATGGAGGGTTACTGTAACATAAAAACAGGGATGCTGGGGTTGAGAGAGAAGACTAGGTGAATAATGTGAGCATGAAAATGGAGAGGCAGGGCAGAGAAAATAAAGAGCATGCAGACATAAAGAAAGAGTGAATGAAAGTGAGAAGACATTAGAGATGGGAGGAGGTAAAGAAAAAGACAAAAAGAAAGAGAGAGAGGATTTCACACAGAAGACCACTGATGGATGGTTGGCATTTAGCTCCCCACTACCTCCGGAAATAACTAATTAAGCATGGTCTGGTGTGTGTGTTTGTGATGTGTTTGTGCATGAGGACAGAGCTGGAAACTGTGACGGGAGAATAGGGGATTTCATTTGAATCAGAAATGTGTTTGTAATTCTATTAAACACATTTCATTTATGGCCTGTTGAGCTATTCTCTGTGAATAATGCTCTCAGTTTAACATTTTACATCCTACTGTCTAAACTGAATACACAGGAGTTTAACAACTGATGTCGTAAAGAGCACAAGATGATCAAAAACTGCACAGATAACAGCAAGCCGTCTGAAGAGCCACCACTCCATTAGTATCCTTCTACAGCCTTAAATTAGTTTTACAGGCACAGGAGAGGGTTTAACTTTTGATAACACTACCAGGTCCTGACACATAAGCTTTTGTTTTGATTACCTCTTCTGTCCCGTCAACCTTTTATATTGTCAGACTGTCCCCCTCTGGAATAAATTTTTTTCTGCTTCTTTGCATGCACCCCACATAGTTTCTCTAATGCCACTGAGTCTGAGAGCTGTGGGATTGCTTTCGTGGAAGTACTCCAACACAGTTACGGAGAGCCAGGGGTATATGACCTGCTGGCAAGTCACAAGATGATTTTGGAAGGATATTTTCACATTTTCACCCCTTACCCTCTAAAATCCAGGCCAGAGTGTTACGTTTCTGCTTATCTGACATTAGCTTCAAGGATCAAGGCCTAGTTTTTCATACTGTTGGCATATAAATGTAACATGCAAATCTCCTTATCAGTGCTGCCCATTGTAATGGAAATATACATCAAGATCACTGTAAATTTCACCATACTGTGTTAAAGGTCCGTGTCACTATAGTCCATAATAGCCTTTGTATTGAAACATGAAACACCCTACCGGACAAATTGCATTATCTCAGCTGCATGCTGCAAATCTGTTATCATGATGAAGGAGCTTGTGCCTTAATTATCTTGGGAGGAAACATGCACAAACATAGAGCATTAACTGTTGGAAATCAGACCACCTCCCCCCATGAAATGGCCCTATGGGTTGTTTATCTGAGCAGCTTATTACAGCCCATATTTACATTCAGGCGTTAACCTCCAGTGGCCATAGCTTTAACAACACATTCTCACTTCGACCTCGTCACATATCAACATTTGGCAATGGATTTTTCACGGCCAGATATGAGCTGTATGGTACCCTGGGTACGTCGGTTGTTGATGTTCTAGCACACAGTGTCAAGGTCTGCCTGTTTCATGCATTGTCTTCTTTCACAATACACTTCCCTTTTCACAGGAGATTCACTGTTTACATAAAGAGTCTTTCAAAATAAATACACTATGTCAGAAAAACTGACTTTTTTTTTGCCTTCAGCAACTAACACACGTGGTTGGGTCTAGGCAACAAATGCACACGGTTAGGTTTAGGGAAAAAGAACAGGGTTTGGCTTTATAATCTTATGGGCTCCCCCCAGGTGAAGGCATTTGTTTCAAGCCTGCCCTACCCGCACTTTTGTCGCCTTAACTTTCAGTCATGTCCTAAAGTGTTTCCCCCGATGCCACAGAGCACCGTTAAACTATAACGGCAACTGGTTGCGAATCATGCCGAATCTAAAGTGTTTGTCAGTGTCTAACGCCGCAAGTCACTGCCCAAGTGCCAGATTTCAATGACTTTGGAGTGAGACTGGGTTGGTTATAATGATAGGAACAAAGTCATGTGGTATAACGACAAAACTTACTTAAACATGTAACCTTAGTTACATAACAGCCATACTTATTTTAAGCCAAAGCATGATCTTTTTTTCTAAACCCACCCATGTCGTTTTGGTGCCTAAATGCAACCATTTTACAAAATTAACCCTGTATTTAAAACTGCAACCCTTAGTTCATGCACTTGTCTCTGGATAGCTTTGCATGACATAATACATTTAGTAAGATCATGGTCTCTACTGCCTGCATAACAGAACTGTTTGAGAGTCGAACATGATTGTCTGATTTTTCTTGCTAGTCCAGACATATACTCAGCCTGTAGATAAACTGTATCTCTCCTTCTTCCATTTCTTGTTTTGTTTCACATCCATATTTCAGTCCTAAGATATAAAAGCAAAGATACTAATGAACACAGCAGATTGCATATTAAGAAAGAGCCAGTGTTTGCTTAGCAAATACAGCATATTGCTATGCAAATAGAGCTTTTATGTGACTCTCTTACAGAACGCATTAAGTGCTATTTCAAACAGAGGAACAGCCCATTGGCTAGATAATACAGAACAGCTTACTGTTGCCAATGTTTATGTTGTATATCATTTTTGTCAAGTTACTAGAGTTTAACCACAGGCTTTCTCATAAGATTTTTTTTTTCTATCGTCCATCTGGTATCTTTTTCTGTGGCTTGTTCATGCTGTTGATGATATGGAGGGTTGCCAGTGAGGCAACAAAGAGTGGTCCTCAAACAGATTTGGTTTTAATAATCAGAGGAGGTTCTGTGGCAGAGATTTGGTTTATTAAAAGAACATTATTCAGCTCATGTAGAATTAGTTGCAAGTTTTGTATTCGTATATGTATTTTTAGATAAAATTAAGTAATGTCAGGAAAATGCGTGACAAATTGAGCATAATAAGCTAAATGCTATTACAAAATACAGTACCACAAAGTACAAATATCAACTGATAAGCATAAAATAAATACAATGTCACTACAACATCATGACCTTAACCAAGGAATAAACACATAACCTCAACCTAAATCAAACTGAAATTTGGTGTGACCATCCTTTGCTTTCAAAACAACATCAATTCTTCTAGCCCATAATCAGGGATTTTGCAGGATCATAGACAGGTGTATGATTAACCAATTATACCAAACAGGTGCTAATGATCATCAATTTCATATGTTGGTTGAAACACAGTCATTAACTGAAACAGAGACAGCTGTGTAGGAGGCTTAAAAGTGGGTGAGGAGCAGCCACACTCTGCTACCGAGGAAAGGTTGTAGAAAACATTTTCATGTCACAGGTCATACACCATGACAAGACTGAGCACAGCAACAAGACACAAGGTAGTTCTACTGCATCAGCAAGGTCTCTCCCAGGCAAAGATTTCAAAGCAGACTGAGGTTTCAAGACATGCTGTTCAAGCTCTTTTGAAGAAGCACAAAGAAACGGGCAATGATGAGGACTGAAGACACAGTGGTCGGCCAAGGAAACTTAGTGCAGTGGATGAAAGACACATTATTCTTACAACCCTTCGAAATCGGAAGATTTCCAGCAGTGCCATCAGCTCAGAACTAGCAGAAACCAGTGGGGCCCAGGTACACCCATCTACTGTGCGGAGACGTCTGGGCAGAAGTGGTCTTCATAGAAGCCATACCTCCGACATGGAGACAAGGCCAAGCGACTCAACTATGCATGACAACATAGGAACTGGGATGCAGAAAGATGGCAGCAGGCGCTCTGGACTGATGAGTCAAAATTTGACATACAGTATATGGGTGTAGCAGCAGGCAGTTTGTTCGCCAAAGGGCTGGAGAGCGGTACAATAATGACTGTCTGCAGGCAACAGTGAAGCATGGTGGAAGTTCCTTGCAAGTTTGGGGCTGCATGTCTGCAAATGGAGTTGGGGATTTGGTCAGGATTAATAATAGTGTCCTCAATGCTGAGAAATACAGGCGGATACTTATTCATCATGCAATACCATCAGGAAGGCGTCCGATTGGCCCCAAATTTATTTTGCAGCATCACAATGACCCCTAACATATAGCCAATGTCATTAGGAACTATCTTTAGAGTAAAGAAGAACAAGGAGTCCTGGGAGTGATGGTATTGCCCCCACAGAGATCTGATCTCATCGTGTCTGTCTGGGATTACATGAGGAGACAGACGGATTTGAGGCAGCCTACATACACAGAAGATCTCTGGTTAGTTCTCCAACAACTTCCTGCTGAGGTCCTTCAACTGTGTGCAAGTGTACCTACAAAAATTGATGCTGTTTTGAAGGCACTCAGGATGAGTTGATTTTCCCATAAATGCAAATTAGCGTGTACGGAGTTGTGGAGCAGAGGAGCAAGTTTTATGGACCCCCATCAAGAGGCTCCACCTGTGCATTATTGTTACTTTGTATTTAGTACTGCAGAAGCTCTGCAGGTAAAATGTGAACAAACATTTTAGCACTACATCTGTGTAGTGCACAGCTTGAGCCCTTTTAAATGCTTCTAGGAGGATAAGCATTGTTGATCATTTTAAAGTAGCATAGTTTGGGTTATTAGGAATATCAAAGTATTTGGTTACTTCAAGGCAGTGTGAAGGCCATTACCAGCACATAATGGGTCCTTCTAGAAAACAGAGTGCTCAAAAGACAAGCGGAGTCAGAGGGAAGAGAGTAGAAGAGACACTAAGACCAATTGACAAAAAAAAGAAGAGATGAAAAGGAGCGCACGGACAGAAAGCTTTTATACCAAAGGTAAAGTGACAATGTGTGCTTGAGACAGAGGGAAAAAAAGTCAAACAGAGATGAAAAAAGACAGGTACAGCTTTCTACTAAACCCCACCCAGAGAGACAAAGTGCTCTTCAGTACTTTGAGCTACTGGAAAACACTTCTCACACTCAAGCACTGTTCACACACCATTGTGTGTAGGGAAATCTCAACACATAAACTGCATGCGTCTGAACAGCATAAGCACACACACACACACACCCATACACACACACACACATATATATCTGTGCTTGCGCCTTCATGGATCTCCTGGTTTTAGATCTACACACACAACCTTACAAGTGTTACTTTTTTAAAGCACTTACCATAATTCTTATTTTAAAAAATGGCTGCACATTGATGTAGCAAAAACTGTTGTTTTACTAATGTTTTATACATTTATACACTGTTTATACACAAACATGAAACACATAATAATCAGAAATTAAATAATGAATCATAATTTTATTCGTGCAATGGCTGTCACGCTCAAAGTATCGCCATGCAAGAGTTCGCGCAGACACTCACATACACACGTACAGTACATGTTGGGGCATGTGTGTAGCTCAGACGTGACTGTCTGCAGTTTACAGAGAAAACAAACAAGCTTCCATTATTCATGTTGATTAAGGAAACAGCTCTGTTTCTGTGTTGCACTAACAAGCTGAACAAGAGGACAGGAAGAGGGGGAAAAACAGCAATTGCCTTCGTTCCATCATCACGGTCATAGTCACAAACACACACATACTGTAGTGTGCGCATCACTCACACACACAGCCACATTCAGCCAACTGCTTTCCATGACAGATAGCTCAGGTTCTGCTGTGTGGAGGTTGTTCAGGTTTGTCCAAGATACTGAATCACCAAAAGTTTGGTCTTGCAGATAGAAGACGGGCACTGTTCATTAGTGTCATAAAGCCTCATTTAATATCTAGTGCGCAGGATTTAATGGACTCTATCTAGAGCCAGTGTCTGATTTGGCCATTCTGGGCTACCGCAGAACAACATAAGGGACTCCACGGAAGAGGACCCACTCCAAGTAAACAGCTCATTCTGAGGTAACAAAAACACAACGATTCTTATTTTCAGGTAATCGTAAACTAATGAAACATAGTTGTGAATATTATAAACCATTTCTGCCAATAGATGAATGAGTGAATGAAATCTATCTATATAGCACTTTTTATGCACAGAATTACAATTCAGCGACAGAGACAAAAACAACAACAAAACAATAAGTATATATAAAATCATACAATTATAGAACACTCGTTCAAGGAGAAATGAGAAGAATTAATCAATCAAATAATTAAAAAACACATATCAAAAATATTAAAACAGATAGCTGCTTGTTAAAGTCTTTATTAAAAAGATATGTTTAAAGTTGTTGTTTGAAATCTTCTACCAAGCCAGTAAGTCTAATGTTTAAAGACAGAGTGTTCCATATTTTGGGGGTGTAGTGGCTACAAGAAACATCCCCAAAGATGCCCCTAAATCACACTGGACCCTCAAATCAAATTTGATTCAATGACCTAAAACAGAGAGACACTAAAACTTTCAACAATGCTTTTTATTAGCACTTTATGTTTATACTGTCAAATAAGTATACATGCACATCAATACTCAAAACCACAAAAGTAGGATTTTATTTTATTTTATCTTATCTATTGTTTTATTTTTTAACTGTACCTGTATACTGCGGCATAACCAATAGGATAGTATCACATGAACTATTCTGAGATTGTGCTAGATTAATGTCCTAAAAATTGCATATTAATGTGTACTGTATGTGTAAAGGACAGAGGGAAGGTAAGATTTATGTTTTCTGTATCTTTAATGAATTTGTTTTAAGGGTTAGCTATTTTTAATGACCAGCAAGAAAAGAATCAAATCACAGCATGTAGATTACATCAAATGGGCATTAAGCAGAACAGACTGTCATTAAAGATCATGGGAATTCATACTTCACTGTCACAACATAATTAGCATTGTTTCTTGGAGGCGCTGCAGAGAAAAAATAACCTTGAGTTATGTGTATGACTGCAACGTTGCTGGCACAAAGAAAACTCTTACATTCTTGCAGAAAACTGTAAGATTCCTGTTAAGTTGCATTTTCCGCGGTGAACCCAAACCTGCATATTGATGAGGGACACAACGTTAGCAGTGAAGCATGTATTTGGTTCTGAACTGCTGTTAGAGTTCTTCCGATTTTCACAACCCTGTATGTACCCTAAATACCTCCACCCACTCACCCACACACACATGCACGCTGGTAATGTTTCTTAGGTTGAAAAGCAGACCACTTCCCTTCTTTTGAATATTCATGAGCACCTGCTTTCTACCCAACACTCATGAGATCACCAACACAACATTACCACAGGCATGTATATGTGCCTCTGTTGGCCTTTGTAGTATGTGTGCTTCTGTTTTTCTTGAAGTAGAGGAAACCATTTGAACCTGAAAAGACGGACCGCCTGCCCAAAGATAAATTGTATAGAATGCGGAGAGAGTTTTGCATATTTAGCCATTTGCCAGATAATTTAATTAGAAGCTGTATTGATATCTAACAGAAGTGGGAGTTGGACTAAGGCTAAAGCATACCTTAGTGGGCGAAAACTTTGCACATACACATTTTATTCAAAGCAAACTATGGTAACAGTGTATTATAATCTACAGAAATTATGCAGGTGGAGAAGAGATACGGCTATTCTTGTGCAATATGTATAATTGGATGTAGTGTAATATACCTCTGTATAATCTCTAACAAAAGCCAAGATAATTTAGTAAAATATGGGGCAGCTTTATTAGTTTCTGGGAAATTGCTTAATCTACTTAATGCCAGGAGCCAGAATTGTCAAATACCTAAATTGCTACGCTAATGGAGCATTGCCCTTTTGCTGTTATTTCCTCCGTCTGTATTTTCCTTGATTTTTATTATTTTTCAATGTGTTATTGTGAAATAAAAGCACCGTCTTTGCGGTTACGTGCATTGGAATAAAGACATCCTCATTCAGACAATGCGTAGTGTAAAGGTTAGGTTAATGTAGGAGGGAGTGTGAAGTCAAACTGGGGACTTCCTTTTTAATACTATACAGTGTCTGTGGCCCATAGTTTCATTGTTCTTTATAAAACATAAAAAAAAAACATGGTATGAAAAATTAAGGTTGTACAACCAGCTCTATTCAAATTGCTCAATATTTGGAGAACATACTCTGAGATGTGAACAGGCATCCCCCCACGCTGTTTTTTTAGGTGACATTATCACTTCAAATGTTTAGACTCCTGGTCATGTTCAAGTTGTGAATATTTTGCCCCAGCAGCCGTAAACACTTTCCCAGTGTGTTTTATCTGTGTGCTGCAGTATTAGAAGGAGGGCCTGCCTGTGTCAGTTATCGGGATCCAGCTGCCATTTGGCCCCTTTAAAGCGACGGTTTGCTTACAAGGCACGTTTTTTAGAAATCCCAAATTATTGGCAACATTGCTTGAAGGGGCCATTACACATTTTCATTTGTGCAATGAATGAACTCTCAGAGGGCTTTACCTATCAGCATTCTGATGAAATATTAGACCAGACTCCATGAGCTCCATATGAGTATTTCTGATGACATAATGATTATCATTAAAGCTGTCTTTGTTAGCAATTTTTTTAATCCTTTAGAGGGGCCTGCGTGTTGACCTTTGGGAACAATGAAGATTGATTGTACTGATGGACGGTTTCAAGAGATGAATTTTAACACGGTCCAGTGGTGTAGTCGACGTGATACGTAGGTATACACCATATACCCACTAACAAAGCTCCAGAACTTCCATATACACACTTAAATTGTGCAAGGATAACTAACAACATAGTTTTTTGACACAACTTTTGCTTCAGCTCTGTTTTTTTGCAAACGCAGTCAACAGATGTGACAGCACACTGAACAAACGCTGCAGAAAATGCAGAGAGCTTCTCATCGCTGCACTGAGAGCAGACAGCTGTTGGCGATCACAGCAGAGAGGAAATTAGTGGTAAAGTTGTCAAGTAGTACTAAATGTACAGTTTAGGTTTCAGTTTATCCATGAATAAACACTGCAGCTCCTCAAGAGCCAAGTAAAGTCCCTGTGTCTTGCTTCTCAACTGCTGAGAGTAAAGTGAAGCTGGTTAGCGTCAGCCTCAGCCCTGCAGGCAAAACAAGCAGTAGCCACTCCAGAGATTCTTCATGAGGTGGCCAAATGGGGCCGCTGAAAATTGTGAGGTGTCAAACCAAAACCAAAAACCACAACTTGATTTCATGAATTGCATAATACTGTTGAAGTAGTCTGTAAAGGCCAGATGAAAACTATGTCAATAAGAGAGTTAAGGAGTTGCATCCTGACATACTGTGGTTTTTATTTTCCACTTAATATCACTACATATCTGATGTGCATAGACTAATACCAGTACAGTTAAGATTCTGGGTTCCACAACAATCCTGTTTCAGTGTGTTATGTATCTGTATATACATGTGTTATAGACCCTTTTACTATTAGTAAATAGTACAACGCTTTGGTGGGCGGGGCTTAGCTGGAGGCAAAACAATTCTTCACAGACATTAGCCAGTGCTACCTAGCAAGTTCTGTTGGCTTGTTTTAGACAATGGAGGAAGATGATGTGAGTGGTGCATTCAGAAATATTTATTATATTTATAGCGCACTCTGGCACAAACTTGACCATTCGTAAATTCGTAGTGATGTCGGAATGTGCCGTTCAGTTATCCAGAGCTCCGCGTTCGAGTGGCAGAGCGCAATCTAGGTACTGTCTGGGGAAACGGAGCAGCAGAGCACCAAGCAGAGTAATTCTGTGTGATTAACTTAGCCATTTGTCAACTTATATATAAAAAAAAAGTTCTGTTTCTCCAACCAACAGGGCTCTTATTTTAGTGTAGAGCGTCAAACTGAATTTACGGACGCACCATATCAGGTCACTCACTTTCCTGGACTGTTAGTGATACTTGAAAAAATAAACACTGATCAACGGGACCAGACTGGCCGACCTGTGTGCTCTCACTCAGTGGATGGATGATGTCACAGGAAGCTTTGTGGTTGATTACTGTGCCAGTCTTACAAAGGAGGACGACACTTGAATGGTTTCCTCCAGACTGTTTTGCTATCGAGGCTAACATTAGCTAATACGCTCAAAAGTTAGCATTAGAGAGGAATCCAATATTTGTCTTAATACGTCCCCAGCCCTTAATACACATAACGTTATTTATCCCTACAGCAGTAAATAATTTTTTCTCTAACCTGATATGACATACGAGCATTACGAGCGGCTGGTATGCGATAAAATTTCAGTTCTGAGCCATGACTCCTTCTATTCTGGCTCCCAGTAACACAACAAGATGACATCTTAAGACTCCTACGTAGCCTACAGCCCTGTGGTACAAAGTCGTGTTTTGCCTCCAGCTAATACAACGTCATTGTGACGTCAGTTGTGACGTCTGTTTGATCTTTTGTTTTTCAAATAAGCTAGTTGTCCTTTTCCTTAAAAAGACAAATATACAACTTTACTTTGAAGGAGTACATTGATTATAAGGATCAAAATATTTACTAAGAACAAGCCATCATGAGTTTAAAAACATCACACAGAGGCCTCCAATCATTTTCAGTTATTTTAGCCTGGTGGGCAGAAATTGTGTCAGGGTGGCCGAGGCCTCGCCACCCCTTGGCGATCACAGTATACCAGCTACAGTAAACTACACCTGAGTTCAGATCAACATTGTCAGTGGCATGTGCGTGAGAGTCTGAATGTTGTATTTTTGTGGGCTGAATAAACATGCAAGCTTATGCAGTTTATGTTGTGAGCTTGTGATATCTTATAATCTCCCCACAACCAACAACCATGTGGTGAGGACATGTCATGTGATGTGCACACACACAGACCTCAAGTCATATTCAGCTGACATAAAAGCCTTGATGTAGACCCCCCCCACCTTCCTCTTCCAATCCAATAATTTCTCTGAGGCCAATTCTCTGCAGGCACAGTCACATCAGAGAGAAATCTCTCCTCTCTCACAAACACACACACACACACCCACACCCACAGCTGTATACCATGATTGGGGTTAAACCTGAGGTTATTATTGAGGGTGGTTGGGTGGGAGTGGAACATGGAGATGGTCATATATATTGTTTGTGTGTTTGTGTGTGTGTGAAGAGGGGATATTTTGATATAAAATCTGCTATTGGGCAAAAAACAGCTGCATGAGGATCCATTTAAATGGCTGCTGAGAAGGTCAGATCCAAGATATCAGTCAGCATCAATTAAGAAGCAAGAAAGAACAAAAGGAAAATTAAAAAGCACAAGTATTGTGCCTGGCATGCATGCCATTTTATTATGATCATAATAGTGATGGCCTTTGAAAACAAAAAGGGACATAAAACCCCTGAACCCATCAAACAGCCACACTATCCACTGTGTCTTCTGTTGTCCTATAAAAAGAGAATAAAAAAAAAAACGTATAGAAATGTAAACTGTGTATGGAACCTAAATAACACGGTCATACCAATGTTGAAAACGACAAACATCTTCAGAAACTGTCATAGTGAAAAGAAAAACAACGCCTTGCTGGGCCAAACACAGCATGGGATTCATTCCAGGTCTGAAATAAAATTCACACATAGTTTTTATTTTGACAATCAGAAACAGCATCTGGGAAAAATAATCTTTTTCTTTTACCACAGCCAGAAAATGGTGCCTTTATCAGTCCACATACAGAATCTGGCATAGACCTAAATTGGAACATCTATTATTTGCTGAAAATTATGCTGACAAGCTACATTCAAATCAATATCCTGTTAGAGAAAATTATTTTAAATGGGTAATATGTTTATGAGTCCTAGCTGATAGTTAATTTTGTACTCTTGAATGACATATTAGTAAAGAGACATCCAGTGTCAAATTAATTTCTTCAACTTTGTCTGAAATACACGTGATGTTTAGGCCTTGGGCTTGTTGCTGTCCAGATTTGACACATTAATAACACCAATGCTCAATAGCTTCTATTTGCATATCAGATAAACTAGTTGATTAAACTTCTTCCAAGTCTTGAAAGGAAACATCTTCAATCCAGGTCATCATAAGCCCCAGTTTCACCAAGCAGTACAGTGCTGTACAGTTGAGTTCAGTTCAGTATGCTTTTATTCTGTTTCCACTGTGAAAAGTTGTGGATGGTACCAATGGAACCATTTCATACCGTCCCCATTTTTGGTCCCCCCTCTGTTGGGGTACCAAGCACACAGATCTGGTACTAAAAGGTGGCGCTGTGAACACTCCAGTCCGTTGATTGGTCAATAGAGGACGGTCACTCTGCTCAGGGCTGAGTTGTGACTGGTTTTGCAGCTCATGTAACCACTGTTCATACTGTGGAGAGTTTTATAAGTAAACTGTAACCATAAAATGTAAGGATGTTTTGCTGCCTCTCACAGCTAGCTGTGGTCTGAGAAAAAAAACTTAATTCACTGGGCCGACAGCCGGCGACTTTTAAGGTGGAACGTTTACTTGTAAAGTTACTCAATGTCTGAGTTGATGACGAGAATCCATCAGCACACCTTAAATTTCAATGTGGCAACTTTGACCATGACTTTTGTTTTTATCGTCTCTCTTGGATGGCACACACTGTTAGTACTGAGTGGATCTTCAAGTGGTTATGAATATTAATTTCGACCAGTGTGTGTAAACTGTGTATTTTCTAATTTTCATTCTGTGGAAAAAAAAGTGTCGTGGAGCGTTGTTCCTGTGGACTCCGGCAACATTAAACCCCTGAGCTTGCCTCTGAGGGACTAAATCCGCAAACCTGCTATTTTTAAACATACCATGGAGAGAGACTTTCACTGCAGCCTGTTTTATTTTGTTCAGAAAATGTCTGTGTGCAGCTTCATTCTGTGGACGATAAACGAGGTGCAGACTTCCCTCTGTGTCACCGGTGATAAGGAAATACAGCGGGTGCTTGACGGAGCAGTGAGTGACAACAACTCTGCCCATATTCAAGGGTACTGTTTTTAGTGGAAAAATTAAGGTCTAGGTACCATGTCTGAAGGGTTACTTTTGGTTCCAAAGGTACCATACTAAAAATGTTTGATGGAAACGGGGTTATAGACAACAAGGCACTCTTTTGTAGCTTCTTCCGAATTTTAGCTTTTCAGGTTATTTCATAACAGTCCAAACATATCAGCATAGGTCACAGGTAAGTCTCCATGATAATATCCTGCTGTCTTATTAAATTCATCTTTGCATTGTTTGATACAATAAGCTAAACTGATAATAGCATCCCATAAGAATCATAAATTATACTGTATTTGAGATAGGTTAAGTGTTGCTGTAAAGGTGAAACGCATTCTGTAGAAACTAATTAGCCACACAGGCACTAATTATTACCTACAGAAGAGTGAGAGCTACTCAGAGCTGGAGTCTGTAACTTTCCACACGTTGTCGGTGCCAACAGCGGGGAGGTAATTGAAGTGATGTTCAACTACAACAAAGAGGCAGAGTAACCATAGTGACTATCTCTCATCTGATTGTTGTGTGTGCACAGCTAAATGTAAATGTACTTGACGAAACAAGGCTTCGATAATGTGTTCTCTCTATAACTGCTGAAGTGACTCATACACAATAAAGGGCGAATTTAATGGCATGTATTCATGAAAATAAGTTTTCAGTAAATTTACATTGATTGGATGGTTTATAGGCATGTTATTCCCCCCCAAAAATCCTGTATTTTCCTATTTTCTGTGTTTGGGATGTTAACAGGCGTGTACCCCCACAGCGCTCAGGTAAGGTTTGGGCTTTATAAAAAGGTAGCATCAGGCTGCCAGACCTTGAGCAGCAGGCTTCCAAGAGACATGGCACAGAAAAAAACTTAAACACAGCGTGGCAAAATCGTGACAATCCCGCACGGCATAGCTTTGAGAAAATTAAAATTATATTTCAATTAACATTTTTCAGTTTTTAAATGAAAAATAAACATGTCAAATGAAATGATGGTAGAGTCAGATAAAGACAGAGAGAAAAGCGGGATCATCAGACGAGTAGGGAGGAAGAGAGATGGAGAGATGGAGGCAGAGGTTTGTGACCGCTACATTAGCCTCTGTGCTTGTCTCCCTCCAGCACCATTAGCATATCATTAGAAAACATCTGAACTCACAGATGTTGGACTCTTAGCCTGGCAGGCTTGCTGAGAAGGCAACACACAGTAATGCAAGCACAAACAGACTCACTGCAAATCTAGTGCACTCTCAGTTTGAGCACACACACAGTGTGAACTCCCAGATGTTTTACGTTGGCCCATGGCAGGATCAGAGAAGAGGAGAGAGGAGCTGGCACAGATCTGACTAAGAGATTCACAGAGATATCCTGTGTGCATCCATTCAGTAAAAGCATATTAAAATACAGAATAATGAAAGATGGGCCTGCAGACCCAACAACACATGCCCAAGTCTGTTCCTTTTTTTATTTTTTTATGTTCGCACAAATGCATATGCATGTGTTTAGATCTGTATTTAAATGTATAGGTAAGCATGCATCAGCATCAGTGCACATTTGTGTGTTAGTGTGTGTATGTTCATACGCCCATATTATCAAGGCTGTTTATAGCCATCTGCCAGCCTGTGGGGACAGTGCTGTCTATGATCTGTCAAACAGTCTGCATTTAGTCTGCCTTGCCAGAACCTGGGCAGAGCATTTAGACAAGGTGTGTGAAGATCCAGGACCATCGCACAAGAGGGTAATCATTATCTGACAGGCACCCAGGGATGGCGTTTAATGGTTTGGCAACTAGCCCAGCTAAGTCATTTGCCCGCCGGCTCCATACCATCCCTACAAGGACTCATCAAAAAAAAGGTGATGAGGACAACCTGAGGCTTGTGCAGACTCAAGTATAGCAAGTGCAGATTCTGTAGAATCCTGTGCATGGGGTGATTTATGAGCTAAACTATTTTAAATCTTAATTAAAACACAATAGTGATGATGACAAAAACTGCCAGTAAGGCAGGTTACTTCTGAGATCTTGGAAAGTTGTTTTAGACTCAAAAATCTTGGTTATGATTCCTTAACATTAAAATTCCCTTTCTCTACAGTGACTTTGTTAGAAACAAAGAAAGGCAGTAACTGAACTGGCTGTTCAAAGTGATATCATTTCACAAGGCTGAACAGAGCAGTCCAAAGGACTGCACAGTTCATTTCCTGATGTAGTTTTATTTAGAGATATTTTATCTTATGAATTTTTATGTATACTAACCCAAAGTGACATTATTCAAATGGATCAGACGGTGTTGGCACATAAATGTAAATTCTCAGCATTAGACAGCACATACACAACAACAGTCAGTCTATTGAACTGTCAGGTGTTTGGCAGCATTAGGACCTGAGTGCAACTTGCTGACTCTCTTTTCTAGAGTAATATTTATTATTGCTGGGGACAGAACTCTTTGTTAAATTATCAGAAATAATAAGCATATTCATTGCAATAGATCAGTGATAGACTTTGGGAGCATTCACTTTTTTATTTTGACTGTGTATTTCTTTTTTGGTATCATCATAGCATTTATTTATTTATTTTATCTTTTTTTTTTTTGGTTAGTATTGTAGCCTTACAGCAAAAGCGTTGCTGGTTCAAACCTGCTATCCTGCTTGGACCCCTCTGTGTGGAGTTTATGTCTTCTCCCTGTGTCAGAAAGGTTTTCTCCAGATTTTCTGATTTCCTCACAGTCCAAACACATGCAGGTTAATTAACTCTAAATTGCCCGTAGGTGTGAATGTGAGTGTGACTGGTTGTCTGTCTCCATATGTCACCCCTGTGACAGTCTGACATCCTGTCCAGGGTGTACCCCATCTCTTGCCAGTGTCAGCTGGGATAGGCTCCAGCTCTTGAAGAGGATAAGAGGTTACAGATAATGGACAGATAACAAATATAATATTTATTATTATTAAGATTCATGTCCAAGTACTGATCATTTTGTTTAAGAATATTTTTGTACTGTTTTATAGGTAATATAATCCTACAAAAAAAAACTCCAATCATGTTCATGTTATTTTTGTGTCTACAAATAGTACATTTTTTTTTTTTTTTTAAATCTGTGACAATAAAGCAGCTGCCTTTACTACACACCCCCATATGCAGTGCAGTAATGTTGATCAAGTCCAGACAAACACTATCCATCAGGAGAATGCACTCTGCATGTAAGAACATGTGTGCTGTCTATGCACAAGTACTGTACGTGTACGTGTTAATTATAGTGTATGTTCTTCACACATTAGACAATGTCAGTCCATAAAAACAACAATTCATTGTGTCTTGTCGAGACAACGATGAGCACAACTGTGCTGGCTTAATCGCTGAATAACTAGCTACCTCGCAGTTCCAGCTGCCTGTAATTTAGCCTGACGTTAATTCTTGCCGGTAGTCATATTGATGCGGCACGCTGCCACTCTGTCACTGAATCAAACCATAAAACCATTTATTTACAAGTCACGGTTTATCGGCACTGAGGTCTCTAATTTGACAGGTCCAGGAGAGACTGAGTGGAGTCTGTGAACCGTAATGAGCATGCTAGTTCAGTCAATCATCAGTGTGTTCTGCAAAGATCTTCAAAGCTCTTCAAAGGTTTGTGAAAACTGCAGGATGCGTGGGCTTTTTGCCTCAGCCCTGCACTGCTATAGAACAAGCTGCAGTGATTTGTTGTGACACTTTGTTACCCTTTCATTTGCCCTGAAATGTTTAATAGACTTTCAAAAACATAAGGGCCATCAACGCCCACTTTTAATAGAGATGCTAGGTGCCTGAAAATATTGTATTTTACCCAATTTGAGGAGAGTTGTGCATATAAAATGGTTCTGAACTAGGAGGAGCATAGATTGCCATAACTGAAAGAAACACCACCCATGACCGAACACCGCCCTCTCAATAAAGAAATCAGCTTAAAGTCACAGGGGCTGAACAATGGCTGCTGCATGTTATAAATGCACTGTTCATCTGCCGCCATTGACTTGCATTGATCCTCACCTTACTTAGAGTAATGCGACGAGTCCCCAGCTGCAACCTCACAATGTAACACCATCAATTGATTTGTATCCTCTGATGTTCCTTTTGTGTGTTTCCAATAAGATACAAGATAGCTGCTGGGAGGGGGGAGTATAGTAAAAAAGAAAGAAGGGAAGAAAGGAAGATATGAGTGAGAAAGAGTGTGACTAAAAGAGATGTTCTTCAGCCGAAATAAGCAGAAAAGAAGTGATTTGGCACAGTAGGTTGAGTTTGAAGAAAGAAAGGCTTCAGGGCGAAAAAAGGAGATGAAAGATAGAGGTGAAGGAAGGATACAGAGAGGGCTGGTGGATACTGATATTACTCTAATGATGCTCTAAAGGAAATGCAGGAGGGTTAAAGGAGGGATGGAAAGTTGGAGGAATACAGTTAAAGGGATGAGTCATGGGGCACATGGCTGGCTAAGGTGGAGTATAAGGCAGAGGAGATGTAGGAGGAGGAGTATGAGGAGGGTGGGGAAGGAGGAGGTGCTGGGATGTGGGGGGGGCATTTAGATTGATGAGTCATCACACGCAGGGGATGGAGGGAGAGAAGTAGAAGGACGGATGGATGAATAACCAGAGATGAAAGTGGTGGGGAGGAGGGTTATTCTTGTAACCTTTCAAGCAGGAGTGGTGACAAGTTGGCTGGGTGACTGCTGGCTCTGACACCACATAACACCCGTGACACAATCTGTAGTGATTGGATGGATGGATGGATGGATGGATGGATGGTTAGACAGACAGATAGATAGATAGATAGATAGATAGATAGATAGATAGATATTGCCACCATATGCCACTATGTCGGGGCAATGATATTGAAGGTGGCTACTAGCATGGAGTCCATTAGTGTGTAAACTACAAACTATGGGAGGTCTATCCGTAATGACCGCTTGCTCTGCATGAGGACAGCAAAAATAGATGGAGGTAGTTAGGTCACAAGAAAATGGGGGAGGAGGCACGCACACACACACACACACACACACACACACACACACACACACACACACACATACACACACACACACACACACTGACACATGCATTTTACTGCTTATACTTTGTTTCTCACACGCAAATGAAAAAATATGATACATCCATAAACAAACACTGTACTAATTCATAAGAGGTTGATGTCCTTTTTAAACATCTTCACACACAGTGACTCTTCATCTTGACACCAAGGTCTCAGGCTATTGTCTACGGGTGTCAAGAGGTCAACTGCAAGGGTTAGATGGCCATGACAGATACAGATAGTCAGCATTAGTAATGCTAGTGATGTTGTGTATTGACATACACAGAGTGAAGTCTAAGTCTAAGCACAGTGGCACAATCAGCATTTACAATGCCTTGGAGAGAAGCAAAGAAGCGCAAAATATATGATCTCAAATTCTTGAAATCCTCCTATGTCTCTTTTCAGGGAATCACTAAGAGAGAAAAACATCAGTTCAAATACTTACCAAGCTCATTTTGGGTCCACTGGCATATCGCATTTTGTCCCCCGAAAAGCCAACAGAAAATAGAAAAACAGGGAAAGGGTGACAGAATCAGTTCACTTGGATTCAATTCACTTTAATGACCACAAAGCTGGGCTAGTGGAATTTGATTCTGGTACACTGAGTAACAGCAGAGTTTCATCAATAGCATTGCAAAGACAAGACTCACATAGCCACAATCGCATCAGATACCACAATGCACATAACACAACCATTACATCCCGATTGACAAGGCAGCAACAGATAGTTCGACGGATACTTTGCTGATATTCAACCAGGCTCAATAACAATGAACCTTTCCAGATTTATTTTTGAATTGGTGGTGAAATGTGGTTATCCCAGCCATGATCCAGTCAGGTCTGGCAGAGTCTTAGAGGCAGCTGAGATGCTGGCGTTTGGCCAGATAGATCATGTTGTGTTTGAACTATGGCAATAGAGACTTGGCGTTTTAGTTTGTTCTCTGGACATGTACTGCTGAACCTCCATATCGACTGTAACCTTAATCTGATTAACACATTTTTGCACCAGAAACTGAAGGAAGGGTGAACAAAATTGGATTTTCCTCTGGTTTGTGGAGAAATATCCAAATGAGAGGTAAAGATTTTCACTCAGTGTGGTTTGAGTCAGAGTGTCAATTACCACATGCCTATAGGACTCTCGTCTGATGGGTCTTTATTACCAAGGTGGCATATTGACTGTGAACTAAGTAATTGACTCTGGTCAATTCAGCAGATGGAGAGTAAGCCTGGGAGGCAATGGTTGTATGGATGAATTGATTTGGATATATTGGTACTGATATATAGGTTAGACACACTGTGAGATATAGGAGTACAAGCAATATTTTTCCATCCATATTGACTCGCTATGAGTAGAACAGAAAAGTGCTCAAAACTATGTGTGTGTTGTAACCACCAGTTCCATGTGTTCAGCTAAACTGTGTAACCAGATGATGTTTTGAAGGTCAAGCATTAGCAGTAGCATTATTCGGTTTTGGCAGCACTAAGTAGTGCCTTGAATTCATGCCCTCACTGAATCCTACAAAAGACTTGTTTTCACCAAAATGTCTGCCAGGTTGAATAAAACTAGGTTATTCTTAACATTTTAGAATACAATACAATAATAATAATGTGTCCCAGGGTCATGATGCATTGTCTGTATTTTTGGAAAATGTCAGCTAGAGATACAGGGTTTAAACAGGAGGCAGATAAAATGCAACTGTTTTGTTCCCCCATGTCCATCAGCAGTGCTGGCAGAGGTAGTGTGTTTGTTGGCGTGTAAAATGAATATTGTTTGGTTGTTGCTTGCTTGATTGAATCTTTCATTTAATTCGTGACAAGGCAAGTCTTTAAAAAAATCCTCTCAGGACTAATAAGAATTCAAAACATAATTTCATGTCAAATAGAATCAGAATCAGACCTCCTGTATTTAGATACTGATACTGTTTTTCTTTTAATTAATCTTCGATCCTCTGCACCTGTTGATCAGCTATACATCATAAACAAATGATCTGGTAATACAACTGTTTGTGTAGGTGATTGATCAGCCTATGGCCAGTGCTGGGAGGGTTACTTTTAAAATGCATTCCGCTACTACTTCTTCTAAAATCTGTACATAGGAAGTGCTTGGTTCACATGAATTTTATGGCGTATCCTGTAGCAAAAAGCAAGTGTCGCTTTCTGTCCACGCTGACTCTGCTAAATATGCACTTGTGCTACCTCATGTAAACAAACCACGCAGGCTACCTATTCGTCACCTTGTCATTTTTAAATAGAAAACACAAGTTTAATATTTTGATATCTACTGGAAATGACAGACAATATATGATTATATTAAATAATATATGCAACAGCAATTAGCCTACATTGTTGTTTGTGAAATCATTTAAAAGAAAATTTCAGCTCTTTGGCGATCTCCCTTCAGCCAGCTGCCACCTTATTTAGGTTTTTGTCGTTATAAGAGGAGGTGTTGTTTAGATAATTCATCATTTCCACTTCACAAATCAACAATTCTTTGTCCATTGCGGAGCTTTCAAAACAAGCAACATGAAGAAATAGACACAGTACGTCTGACAAAAGTGCAGCTCAAAACGGTGAGGCTGTTAGGATACTGTGTTAGAGCAAATTAAACAAACACAAATTAAGTCATCTTGTTAAGTAGTTTATTTTAAAGACACTAAAGGTATTCAGAATACCACAAATTTAAACTGTAACTGTAACAGAATACAGTTACTAATATTTACTATTTTCAATACGTAACACAGTTACTTGTCTTGTGCACTCTTCAACCCTGTCTTTGGCTAAGCTTATACTCAAACCTATGAGCCATTTTGACTCTTCCTTTTCGCCTGAGCTGTATGTCTTTGCACTGGAGCCCCATGAAACCAGATGGAGGAAAACAGAGACAAATTTCACAATCATGACCTTCCTTTAACACTGTGGGTCCCAACTGGTCCAACCACAGGGTCTAGATTTCTCCTTACTCATCAGTTCAAGGTCCACATAGTTAAAAACATTTAGTATCATAATTGTGTTAGGCTGTGTTGTTGAGCTAGTTTGCTGTCTCTGTCAAGTAGCTGTCCTTTTTTTCCACTCACTCTACAGCAGGAAATGGCACTTCAAAATAAACTTTTTGCCAGACATTCAATGTGCTTAAAAATAAAGTGTGTTTTTGTACAAACTTGACATGTTTGTGAGTCACTTGTGGTTCATTCAGAATGGATCTGTGATCCACCAGTTGGTAACCGCTGCGTTAATGGACACAGAGTACTGAACTGAACTGAAACAACACAACTCCCTGTATATTTTTATGAAAATGTAAATCAATCGCAGTTCCATTCTCTTCAAAGTTATCTAAAGAAATAATATCCTGAATGTTTACCCATTAAACTGAAGGACTAGGAAAATCAATGACGTATTAATCTGGGTGGCATCCCAATGTGTTCTACTTGCTTTCGGGTGCCCTTTTTTATATAAGAAAGCATCCCATTCAAGATATTTATTTTTGTATGATTACTGATACTGACTACTGATTAAGGAAAAAGCTGCCAATGTTTTCCAAGAGGTAGTTATGTCAGAGGTTGACCATTAATGGTGTCATGTGGAGTTCAGTGAGACATATCCCTTTAAAGGTACCTTTAAATGCCCAACAATTCACCCTACTGTAAAATGACTATATTCCCGTGGGGATATCTCACAAAAGGTGCTTTGTGTAAGTGTCTTTATGTGCCTGTTTGTAAGAGTGCCATCATGTACACAGAATTGAGAGCAAAAGTATAGTTATATTTTGCTCCTATCATTAGGCATATTCAGTAGGTGAAAATGAAAATGTGTCACACCTGTTCACATGTGCTGTATATAGTTCACTCACAGTAAAACCTGAGATCCCAAGTTGGACTGTACAAGTATGCAAACACACTGCTAGGAGACGGCAGTAGAAGTCATTATCACATTTGGTGAGCATTCATAAATAAGTAAGAGAACTGAGTCAATGATCTCCCTTTGAGACATTTTGCTCAGAACTTTACATCTGCAGCTACTGCGAGCTAAAAATAACCCGCAGTGAATCACCATTACCATCAAACAAACAATCAAAGAAATTATTGTACAGATGGCTTCACCCTGTTCCACCAAGAAAAGTTTGGGACTTTGGATGAGTTTGCCTGCACTGCATCCTGCACACTCTGATAAGCTGGCTGCTGGAAAAAGCCAACACAAAGTACAGTGGATCTATTACTGCCACAGACTTCCTTATATTTATTTATTTATTTTGTTATTCACTTGTTATGTAATAAGTTGCAGCCACATGAACCTGTCCCTACAGTATACGTTCATTCGTCTACCTGGAACTATGGTGCACGAAGACTCAAAGCATAGTTTTGCATCAGCGCTAATGTGGTCTGATACTTCCATTTACAGCACAATTAGAAAAGGAATCATAGAGGTAGCCCACAATTTTCAAGATACCTTAGCGAGTAAGCAGTGGCTCTCCCTATGTGTAATTGCAGCATAGCAATATACGAGCTGTAATTCTGTATTTCTGAGGTAGTCAGAAGGTTTCCCACTTTCTATTACACCCACACAGTAGTTTAAGTTTGGTGTAACTGTCTGCATCTATGGTTCAGAGTCCATGAAGCATTAGTGGTACACAAAATAATCAGAATCAGAATCCACTTTACTGCCGAGTAGATTTTCACTGCAGAAACAGAGATTAGAATGGACATTGAATTGTTTGCTGTGCCGTTTAACTAGTACAAAGGAAATGGTGATTGTTGTTAGTTGTTGTGGTGACAACACACATCAGTGGCGCAGTAAAGTGTCACACTCACTACTTTGAGGACTCTGTTTATGCCTATTCTCACACCTGTTTTCCTTACTGAACAGAAATATACACCATTCTGAATCCAAGTTTCTCTCTTTCACTGAACTAAGACTGATGTTTGTTTCATTAAAACTCAACAAAATCGAAAAACTCAAAAACCATCTTAGTCATCTAGTTAGTTAGTCCACTGTTCCAACAATTACCAATTCTGGTTTGGTTGAAAAAAAAAACAAAAAACCCTTAAACCATTGAGATAGATGTGAATAATATGCTGGTCTGAATGTTGTTTATCTCCATGGTCTCTCTCATCATGTCAGCTGTCAGCTGAGCAGTGGCTTTCACTTGTTCTTCTGAAGGCAGCTACAGTAAAGTTACATCGTTTTTGAACAAACGTGCAATTAATGGAAAGAAAACAAACAGGAAAATAAAAGTTACAGTAATGTTTTAAAAGAAAAACCAGACTACTCCACTACTTGTTGGTCATTACTGGAAAACCTCACAAGTAGGTTTAGCTGTAGCTGGAGCAGCTACGTGATTCCTTCATGATCAACCCTCCTCACCCCTTGATGAAATAAAATCCCTGAAGAAAATGCAATGTTTGGCCTCATATTTCTTCAATACAATGCCATCTAGTAGCAGGGTTCACATAACTGTCGCAGTGGTGGGTTTGTCTTGTACTGGTGGTGGGCACGGTTTGTTGAGGTGTGTCAAGTAGGCTTCCAACAGAATGTGTCTGCAG
Organism: Cephalopholis sonnerati; assembly: GCA_019142605.1. Classification (NCBI taxonomy): domain Eukaryota; kingdom Metazoa; phylum Chordata; class Actinopteri; order Perciformes; family Serranidae; genus Cephalopholis; species Cephalopholis sonnerati. The sequence goes on along the minus strand of JAGQAX010000013.1, from coordinate 34,544,980 downwards.
CTGTACGTGTCTCGAACCTCACCTCAGGGAGCTAGCGACTTGCCGCAACTCAGTTTGTTTATATGGAAGTTAATACAGAAGTTAGCTGCTACAACAGGTGCGGTGGCAGCAGTACATTTAAAAATAACCATCACGCTCACCATCCTGCAGATAATTTGAATGAGAATGTCTGTTCTACTCTTATTCTATTTCTGTGGTTTTCACATACAAGTTATGTGCTCTGGTGTATTGGTGTATAACATAGACATAGTGAAAGAAAATGAAATTTGGAAATTTGGTTTTAATTGAGTTCAGTTTTATTCATAAATCCCATTAATCACAAATCACAATACATGATACCACTAATTTCAGTAATATTGTTATTATTATAATATAAGTAGTATTTTGGTGGCACATATATTATAAGTATATATTAATATATGATAATATATGTATAATAATAGTAGTAGTTGGACTAATATTAATAACAGGAGTAATAGGCATCAGGCAGGACCATGACAGCAATGTAACGTCAACCTGCGATCCAGGCGTAGCCGCAATTCAGGGAACCTGTAAGACAGTGGAGCACAAAGACTCTGGAGAAGAAGCCGAGTAAGTAACATTCAGTAAAGCCGAGTTAAGAGGACGTGAATATTAGCAAATGAAGAAGAACCAACTTTTAAGAATCTGAGAGCGAGAGAGTGAAGGAGAGAGGGAGCTCAGTGTATCATAGGAGGTCCCCCAGCAGACTAGGCTTATGTCAGCCTAACTAGGGGCTGGTCCAAGACGAGCCTGAGCCAGCCCTAACTATAAGCTTTATCAAAAAGTCTAATTTTAAATGTGGAGATGGTGTCTGCTTCCTGGACTGAAACAGGAAGATGGTTCCACAGAAGAGGAGCCTGAAAGCTGAGGGCTCTGGCGCCTGGTCTACTTTTGGAGACTTAAGGAACCACGAGTAACCCTGCATTCTCAGAGCGCAGTGTTCATGTGGGGTAATATGGCACTATGAGCTCTCTAAGATATAAATGAAGCCTGACCATTAAGAGCTTTGTAAGTTAAAAAAAAAAACAAGTATTGCAAAAACAAGAGACATTAATAAAAAATAAAACAAGGTTGTGATAAAAGTATTATTATCCATCCATTTTCTAGGCAGGGTCCACCCTGGACAGGTTGCCAGGCCATCGCAGGGCTGACATGTAGAGACAGATAACCATTCGCACCTATGGGCAATTTAGAGTAACCAATCAACCTATCCCCAATCTGCATGTCTTTGGACTGTGGGAGGAAGCCAGAGTACCCGGAGAAAACCCACGCTGACACAGGGAGAACATGGGTTAGGGTTAGGGTATCGAACCAGGAACCCTTTTGCTGTGAGGTGACAGTGCTAACCACCACACCGTTAGCACTGTCACTATTATTATTATTATTATTATTATTATTATTATTATTATTATTATTATTATTACTATATTAGTAGTAGTAGTAGTAGTAGTAGTAGTATATTTGAAATATATCTTAAATGAAAATGAAAGGGCTGTGCCATTCTTACAAGTGGTAGTTAGTTTAAAAATGTGTGAACATTGTCCAAAGAATCTGCAGAGGTTCACAGTACGCAGTAAATGCAATATACAGAGACATAGTCCCAAATATGTGCATTGATGTAACACACATAGGTTATAGTTATGGTTATGATTATTCTTATTATCATGCAGATTATAATGAACCTAACAAAGTACATATAAACGCTGTTTAGTTGGCTAAATTTCAGTTACAAGAATGAAATGCCAGAAAATGTCCCACATGCTATCACACATACCGTTGCCATGCGCCATGGAGGCCAGGTAGAAGAGTCACAGTGTGCAGCACGAGGTGATTTTACTAATTAGCGCACCTTTACCCAGAGAGAAGAAACTAATCAGTGTCATCTCCCGGTGTGGTGTTTGTTTTCCAGCACTGCTCGCAGACTCTGTGTTCTCAGTGGCTCATGGTGTGAGAGCGGAGGAGAGCCAGTCCTCTCTTTCATCTTGCTGCCTACATGTAGCGAGGTTTGATTTCAGCACCATGGACAGAGTCCGGCAGGCTGGGGAAAACTGGACTCCAGCAGCACGAGGGTGAAAACGGCTCGGTGCTCCATCCTGATGTGCATCATAGCAATGAATGATCAGCCACACTGATGACGCTGATCTCCAGTGTGGGCACATTCACACAAGTTTTATACGCATAGAGGCAGATTAGTTGGCTGCATTGCCTTTAGGTTAGTTTTAAAGAATCAACTTTCAAATTAAAGTCGTTGGGCATCCCTGTGTGTTATCTAGAGCTGGCGGGGTCCAAGTTTCGAGTAAATAAGTATCTTGTCTGTGTAGGAACGCGCACTGTAAAATGTAAGAGCTCGCATTTTTCCAGGCTATTTGATTTACTCGTATGCTCAGCAGCCGACCGGGAAAACCCCTCAGAGATGGACAGACCGCATCTTTCACTGGGACAAGCCGTGAAGCATCCCTTTCGTTTTGCCATCTGGAAAAATGAAACTGTGCTCTCCACCGTGTAACTACGCGATCCCAGACCGTCTGTCAGTTTTACCGACCTGCTACCGGCAGGCTAGATAAAACGACTGTGTGAGTGGGATACGGCTATAACATAATGCACTCTAACAGAATCCACTCCAGGCTATGCTTCTTTTCCAACCTTTTATTTTCTTATTTAAGGGTACACAAAACACCTCATTATTTCTGGCTTTTTATCAGACTCTGTCGCTGAGTAATCGCGCTTTCTTGTTGTGTGTTTTTTCCCTGCCCAGATGTTTTTGCTCATGAGGTCGTGACGTTAAAATAACGGTGGTTTCAGCAGGTCTCCGGGGAGCAATCAGCGTCCCGCAGCTGCAGGCGGCCTGAGGTTTCCCCCCCTACCTCTGTCAGCTGCCCTTGCTGGGACGCACCGAGTCTGGTTTGGCCGCGGTGTGGACCAATGCGTCAGGATGGATTGGGTTTGTAATGCAATTAGTTAGGCGCAGGCAGAACCCCCTCTGTCGCTTTCTCACTCTCACTTTAGTCGAAACAGTCAAAGCACAACAGATCAGCAATCTTCATTTGCCATTTTCAATTCAAACACCTGCTTCTTTATTTTGTTTTTGACGGCGCTCTGCGCAGCATTTATGTTAAATATGAGGCTAAATGCTCTCAAGCTTACAAGGAAAGGGGGGGCACGACCATGAAGTAGTGCGCAAACACGCAAGCACACACACTCTGGCGGATTTTTTCTTCTCTTTTCTTGCTTTTCCTTACATGAACCCGACCAAGCCTTATCAATAGGCTACAGCTATAAGATTCAGCGCTACAGCAAATTAAAGACGGCAGACAGGGGAAAGGAAAAGTGAGAGATGGAGGAGAAGAAGAAGAGAAACAAACCATCTCAGTGAGACAGAGAGAGAGAAAGAGGGTGTGTGTGTGTGTGTGTGTGTGTGTGTGTGTGTGTGTGTGTGTGTGTGTGTGTGGGAGAGAGAGGAGAGAGGGAGAGAGGCAGAGAGACGGGGCGCGCATGTCCAGTTCCTCCATGCAGACTGTTCTCCCAGCTCGCCAATCATTCTAGCGAGTTTCCCCACTCTTTCTCTCTCCCCGTCTTGTACATGTGCACCGGACGCACAGCTCTCTCCTCAGCGGACACTGCAGGGGGAAGAAACCAATGAGCCCCACCATGGAATAGGAATACTGCTGGACAAAACGGGGGAAAAAACCTCTTTCTCTTTCATCTTTCTTCTTTTTTCCCCCCTTTTTCTGACGCCTTTTTCCTCTCTCTGTCTCTCTGTCTCGCATCTCTCCCCCCCTCCATCTGTCTTTCTCGATGTCTCTCAACAGTTTCTGAAGGGATTGAAGGAAAGAAAAATGAGGATTATTATTTTGTCTTGGCACTTTCTCGGGGTGTTTTCCGCCCTTTGGGGGCTGGCGACGGGGGCTTTCCCCAGCTCAGTGCAGATAGGTGAGTTGGAATACTGCTGAATTTACGCACGGGCACTCACATCTGACACACTACACTGAATATTGGTGGGTTTTAGCGGACAGCAGGCGCCGAGGAAGGGGGTTCATCGGGACCCTCCAAAACGCAAAATTAATGTAAAACTAAAGCACTTTACGCAGGAGGGAACATACAAGTATAGAAACACATTTCCTTCTGGTGCATCTTTTTCTTCTTGTGTATTTTGGGGGTTAAAGGGAGACTGGTGTGTCTTCTCTGCTGTGACTCATATGCTTTATAAATGCACTCTTTCACTCTATCTATCCTTTTACTGTATTTGGGTGTATTTTAAAGCCCGATCTGGGCTCATGAATGTTTCAGCGAGCTTTGTTCCCTTCTAGTCTTCTTCACTGTTTAGACACTGCAGTATTCTCTCCCTCTCTCCCTTCCTCTGCCCTTTTCCAGTTACCCTCATGTCAGTGCGGAGGAAGCCTGTCTTTCAAGCAGCCTTACAGATCCGAGATAAAGTTTACTTAATCCGGATCATCAGTGGTTTGCTCAGTGCAAACGGACCACACATGCAACCTCTCTTCTCTCTCCCTCTTACACTCATGTACACACACACACACGCACACACACACACACACACACATCTATCCAGGCATGTGTGTGATAATGAATGCACTGCATCACTCCTTGTGGGGGGCAGCTGGGAGGTCCTATAATGAGATTCAGCTCCTTGACTCTGTCTCCCTACAGCTGCCAATAAACCTAATACGCTAAATATTTTCTGCTTGACGCACACACACACACACACACACACACACACACACACAGATATTTGCACAGGTTTTCAAGCATCCATGTGTGCGTGTACAGTACGCACATCCACACACACTCTTTTCTGTGCACAGCTGCAAACATGCATTCACATCCATGTACAACATGCGGGTGCACACTTTTTGCACAGAAAAGGCATACGTGTGCACACACACTCAGCACACATGCATGCACACACTGTACAAAGCATATGTGTTTGTAAAAAAGCACACACATGCACTCTTTCCTTGCCTCCCGCTGACCGTCTTCCCTAAACACTCAAATATACATACATGATCATTCACTCGGCTCACCAGCACTTGACTTGAGGAGTCATTTGCATATCTCTGCATTGCACACAAGTGTAATGTCAGTGGAAGCACAGACAGTTTCTTTTTCCATGCATGCGTAAGAGAGACAGAGACTGACATGGATAAGAGTATTTGTGAAATTTCTTGGAGAAACTGGTGCAATAAGGTGTCATGTTGGGACATATCTGTACTCCGTGGAGCTCAAGTGCATGTGTGCGGATGTATGCGTGCTTAAAGGTGGATTTCTACCCCACAACACAAACCACGTCTTTTTAATCATACACAGGAGAGTAGACTAAACCTAATGAAATATTCTGTGCATGCAAAGATGTGTTGTCTCTGTGTGTGCGTGTGTGTTTAGTGTCTTGCTTTTACAGATCTACTAAGGAGCATAATGAGAAACAGACAAAGCAAAAGGGGAGACAATACAAACTTTTAGCATGAATGAGACACAGACAGACACACACACATAAGTGACATGTTATGGCGATTGCTTCGTTCAATATGCGCTGCCTCCCGACTCCTCCCTTGTCATCTTTCCTCCCTCCCTTCCCTTTCTCTCTCTCTCTCTCTCTCACGATGTGATGTCAAGGCTTCACAGTCTGCCTGTGTAATCCAATTCAGTTGAGTTGAGTCTGATTCAGTTAAACTTGAGTCACATCAGTTTGTATCTGTTCAGTTCAGCCTATCGTGTGAAGCAATGTAGAACTAATCTATAGAGTTAACATACCAAACAGATGTACATCAGTGATATCCACAACAATGCAACGAAACAGCAAGTTGTGTTCAGGCGATGAAAATATTAGACACAGAAGATGACCCTTATTTACAGAGACAATAATATGACAGTCTGTCTCACGTTGCTACTTCTATGTCAGCTTTCAATTTTCCCAGAATAGCACTCCAACCTGTTTGCCTTTTCTGTGACTGTTTCGTCAATACATTGATTATGGCTCTGTTAAGGCTATTCTATCTTCTCCGACTGGCCTTGTGGAGCTATAGCATTTTTCTTCAATGGACAGGTCATGGTTAATTGAGGTGGATTATGTTACATGTTGACTTTGTCAGTTGTCTTTTACTTCAGTATTTCCCCTCCATTTGGCAATGGCAAGTATATGCACCTATTTCAGTAGATTTCAGAAGTTATTAGCATTAGATTATAGCATCAGTATTACTCCTTCATCTCAGTTAATAGAAGATATCTGAAAGAATTACATGACGCCTCAAGTAGAGTTGTTCTGATCCTGGTATTGGAATAACTGCCTGAAATGCTGCATCGAGTATCGGTGAGTACACAAGTCCATGCACTGATCTGATACCAAGTAATTTATTAATAAACTTTGAAGTAGTTTCACACCAGTTTTCCTGGAAATCGATTCTTCTTTGCCGCTCTTAAACAGCAGCCTGCACAACAAGTGGCTCTGTGCAGCCACTGGCAACTACTGTTTTAGAGCGACAAAGAAGAATTGATTTTCAGTTGATTTTACACAATAAAGTCTAAAAGGCAACATGTACAGTATGCAAGGCTATAGTTTCGAGGGGAGGCACTGGTGTTGCCAATGTCACCAACAGCAATTTTATAAAGCATTTGAAGAAACATCATTCAAAAGAGCACGACAAGTTCACTGAAGCAAGGGAGGAAAAAACAGTGACACAAAGAAAGCCCAGAAGTTACAAAGATAACCAAGAAAAATGTCAAATTCATTGATCTAGATGAGCAACATAAAGGTCATCGAAAATCTAGGATTTTACAATTTGGTGGATCAGTTTAGTGCTTGGTATTGTTGACATGCAAGTTCAAGTATCAGAATTGGTACATGAAAAGGATAATAGAGTAACATCTCTGATTTCAAGCAGAGGAGGTGATCTGCCTGTCTATACCATGAATTCAACATCTCTTCCTCCTTCCCATGAGCCTGATCTCACTCCAGGGTTGTCGAAATCTGGCGCTTGGGCAGTGACTTGCAGCATCAGAAACCAACGAAAAAGGCGTCCTTTAACGTCGGCACAATACGCGGCGAGTTGCTGTTATGGTTCAACAGTGCCCAGTGGCATCAGGGGGAAATGCGGCAGGACAAGGACGAAATTTAAGGCAGCGAAAGTCCGAGTGGAGCGGGCGGGAGGGGTGGTGAATGGGTTCAACAAACATTGACTTTCACCAGAGAAAGCAGTGTTTGCGTCCTGTAGGATTCAAAAGCCAAACCTCGTTCTTTTTTCCAAAACCTAACCACATGTTTTTGTTGCCTAAACCCAACCATGTGTGTTTGTTGTTGAAGGACAAAAAATGTTGATTCGCAGTGTTGTACCGACGTAGTGCGTTAAATTTCCAGACCCGAAGTGTATCATGAAAGAAGACAATGCATGTAACAGGCAGAACTTGACATGGTGTCCCAAAACGCCAACAGCCAACACACCCAGGGTACTTTGCATGTCGTATGTGGACATGGAAAGTCCAAGACGAAAACTTCAATATGTGACAAGGTCAAACTGAGAATATGTTGTTTCCACACACTATATTTTCACATGTTCTTCTTCCTCTCAACCCTTGCTCTATTTTTTGGACTTGCTGCTGTCAGCTTCACTGTTTCTTAGTATCTCCTCTCTCCCCTCTAATTCCCATGTTGTCAGAAGGGCCATATTGAAGGATACTCTCATTTTTAAAGGCCAGCTGACGCTTCGCACCCATCTCCCTCTCCCTTTCTTTTTGCGTGGCCCATGCTCCTCCTTTATTTAGCTGACACTGTCTGATCTAGCCTTCCTCCTCTGTTTTCCTTTATGCCCTCTCCAACTCATTATCTCTTTGACTGCCTTCCTGTCGACTCAGTTGTCTCTCTTTTCTTCTCCTCTCCTCTCTTCCTCTCTGTCTTTCTGTGATTCCATCAATGAAATGTGCAGTGTGGGAATCCCTAAGTGTGTTTTTATTCATGTTTATGTACGTGTGTGAGAGAGAGGATGTGCTGAAAGACAAATTACCTTTTGTAACAAAGCTAATGAAGATCTTGGCTTTCTTCTTCCTCTCCCCTCCTCTGTTTTCTCTGCCCTCCCTCCCTATCTATCTTTCTTCCCCCCCATTACTCTCCTTCTTCCTGTCTCTCTCCCTTTCTCACCACGCTCCAATCCGACCCCTCTCCGCCCTACAATGAATCACTTCCTTTCCACTCCATTCTCCTCCTCTTTGCCCCGTCTCTTTGTCCCTCTCTCTAGGTGGGTTGTTCATTAGGAATACTGATCAGGAGTATACAGCGTTTCGACTAGCTATCTTCCTTCACAACACCAGCCCTAATGCTACGGAAGCTCCCTTTAACCTGGTCCCACATGTTGACAATATAGAGACCGCCAACAGCTTCGCCGTCACCAATGCATGTAAGTGTTCAAATGTTTTTGTGTGACTGAAAATTAGGCTGAAACAAACAGACTGGTTTAATTGGGGACTTGAGAACTGGGAACTTGAGTTGTTTAAAGGATCAGACTCCAACTTCATTGCTTTTGTCATGCACAGTACATCAGCTGAGTGGTCTTTGGTGGATGCAGTTTGAAAACTGGCTTTTCTGCAACAGCAGCTAAATGAATTGCCATTGGGAAATGTTGATTTTAGATGTTGTTAACTACATTTAAATAATCCTTAATACAACAGATTTTACTGCAGCTCATTTCGAGGCAATGTCGGTGGTTAATTTAGCCAGCAACTATGGCCAATACCATTCTGTTAATCATACTTTTGCTCCTCTATATGTTGTTCACATCTCTTCTCACTTGGCACTATCCATCCCATCTGCAAAAAAGGTAATATTACCCATCACAATTACATTTTATTACAACTATATAATTAGTCTTGGAACAGTTGCAGACAGGGGTGAAAATGGGCCCTTTGTGTTCAGAACAGAGGGGAACAGTTGGTGCTCGTGTCCTCTATGATCTTTTGAAGGATGACAGCTAATCTTTCACCATCCCTTTCTGTTCTCTGGAAGTCGAGATCTAATCCCTCACACTTCGTCTCGACCTGGAATCCTGCGAGTTTGTGATGTTTGCTAGTGTTAGAGTTAACAGGGCTATGAAGGCACCCAGCAGTTGCCAACAGTACAGAACTGCTTAGCATGCTACACATGCTTGTGTGTGTGTGTGTGTGTGTGTGTTTTGAAAAGTAAAAATGTTATCCTGTGAAGAAAAAATCTGTTTATCACTTTATATGCATGTCTGTTACCTTTTTTTCTTTAAAACAAGCATATTCATATGTCATATCATAAAAATAAAAAAACTTATGAAATTGTTCCTGTGTCTCAAAAACATTTGAAGGCACGAGAAGGACTCTCTGGTTCTGGCCCTTTAAAGGAGCACTGTGCAGGATTTAGTGGCATCTAGTGGTGAGGATTGCAAATTGCAACCAGCTGAAACTTCTCCCATGTGCCAAGCGTAAACTTCTGGTAATGTTCCTTCAGTGTTTATCTGCAGAGGTCTCTTCCTCTCCAAAACAAACAGACCAGGGGTCTAATTTGTGAAACAGTACGTAAGATCCATACAAAAATGTACCTATGGAAAAAAGCCGAAATGGCATGTGACAAAAAATATCTGACAATTTCTACAATCAGACTACCATCTGACCATCTGTGTTGCCAGTTATCCATCTCCAAAATGGTTGTACATGTGCATGGGTCATATTTTCTCCCATGAAGTCTATTTTTGTAGATCACAACTTTTGCGTGGGAAGTGGTGTACTCCTCTTTCAGGCCTCGTTTTGTGCATACGCAATGTTTGTAAATGAGACACCAGGTGATTTAAACCGGTAAAAACACTGACTAAATTATAATAATGATAATAAACTTCACTTCTATAGCAACCTTCATACAAGAAATGCAGCACAAAGTACTGCACTGAGTGCTTCATATGAAAATAGACATAAAACAGACAAGGCAATTCAATATAAAAGGAAATTTTAACAGTTTAAAACATGGATTGAGTGATTCATTTTACAAATCATAGAATTGTAAAACTATAAATAATAAAATCAGGTAAGATTTTAAAAGAGTTGCAGCAGCGTGAAGCGTAAAAAGAACCTGTAACCTTCAGACCTGTATCAGGAAAGTCAGAGCTGGTTAAAGGCTAAAGTGAACAGATGTGTTTTTAGCTTTCTTTTAAAATATTTAGCGAGCTAGCTTCCCTGATATCTATAGGTAGTGTGTTCCATAGCTTTGGGGCGTAATTGACAAAGGCTGCATCCCCGACCATCTTCCGGCTGTTGCAGAGAACCTCCAATAAACCAGCAGACAGGCCAACACTTAGGGAGTTAGCAATGTAGCTTAGTCCTAGCCCATTTAGGGCTTTGTACACAAGGATGGGAAGCTTAACATCAATTCTAAATGTAACAGGAAGTCAGTGCAGAGCAGCTAAGATTAAAGAAGTTTCACAATCCCCATCACTGTTTCTATGATGCTGTCCGGCTGCTAGCCCAGCACCTGCTTATGTATGCTCAAATTTTTTCTCTGATTACTTAAGATCCAGACATTTGGGTGGTTTTCCAAAATAAATGGACCCGGTGATTTACCTTCATTAAAACACTGAAAAAGCAGTTTCACATTTAAAAATAAGTGTATTTCCAACACTGTATAGCTCGTCGCAGAGGGGCTGCTATGGTAGCTGAAGCAAAAATGTGAGCAGCCCTGTTTAGAGCCAGTGTTTGGTTTGTCCGTTCTGGCTAACTAAGGAAACAGGGCATTGAACAAGGTGCTCTCCATTAATGAGGAGCCACTCCCTCTGTAGATATAAACGGCTCATTCTAAGATAATAAAAACACTATGTTCCTTTTTTCAAGTGGTTTTGTACTAAAGAAAACATACGTACTTTTTTATATTCCATTTCTGACAATATGTCCCCCTAAGTCCTACACACTGGACCTTGAATGCAGTGCACACGATGAAGCCAGTGTTTGCCATTAAACACCTTTTTTTGGGACATGTCTGTGGCATATTTTTACAATGTGAGCTGTGTTTGGTTAGAACATGAATAATGAAAGAATAAGACTAACCAAAGATGTCATGCTGGAACATGTTTTTGTAGAAACACCATCGGAAGTTAAAATTGCTTTTTTGCTGCTTACCAGTTTGGCTGTCATCCCACACTTTTGTTGTTTCCGTTTTCTTGCTCTTCTCTGCACCATGGCGTGTATTTATTCACAATGGCTTTGACCTTTTTTTCCCCCAGTACAAACACAGTTGGCTGTTGGAAGAAGTTTAACTTCATCCCTTCAATTAAACTGGCCTCTTGGAGTGCCGCTTGCCCAAGCATTGCAATTTACTGAAAATTATCTGATAATGTTTTGTCATCACAACAGAAAGACTATTGACATAATCACTGTCATTGTTTGGAGGGACTGTGAGACGTCCTGGTGGATTTGCTTGCTCTGGCTTCTTGCTTAAAGCGGTGGAGCTTTGCTGTGGCTCTTTGCTTGTATTTGCATGACTAAAGAAGTTTGTTTGTTTACTTTCTGACATCTGCGGAGTGACACTGCTTTATGCCACACTTATCTTATTAAATGCCTTTAATGTTATTAGGTGTGTCCCTGCGTGTGGTTGTCAGTGTTTGCCCTTTTGAGATGAGAACAAATCTCTAAAGGATACCTTTTGTGTAATTCTGCTCATCTGCCTCCTGGTAAAATGTTCTCATGTCAGTGCACGAGAGAGGAAAAAGATTCTGTTGTTATTTTGCACAGTTTCATACATTTAGTTTGGTTATTTGCACTTTGACACAACACAAAATTAAAGTTAGAGTAGTGGGGCAGCAGTTGATTAAAGAGAAAAGCATAATAAAAAAAATCTTTTTCCATTGCTGTAAAATGTTATGGTGTTCAAAGCACAGCTTTTCACACTGTCCTTACAAGCTGAATTTCCCTCAAGGGTATCATATCATATCATATCCCCTCATTTAAACAGTCCTATAGAGCATCAATCTTATTTTAGGGAAATTTTTCAAGTGATTATAATGTAATGTTTTACCACCTTATCTCATTAAACTTTAACAAATCGACCACTGGGGCTGTTAACTACGCAGGGTGAACAAATTCAATACAGTATAACACAACAATACAGTACTTCTCCTTGTGATGTGATATCATTGTGTTTAACAAGATTCTTGAAATATCTCCAGTTGTAAATGAAAGCTGACACAAGCTGCTCCATTGTCAAACCATGCTAGTGAAAACGGCAAATAAATGATTCTCAAAGGACTGCCTCAAAGTCTGAAAGATCCTGAATATCATCTAACAATTGATCCATGTTGCGTTACGCATGAGTGAAATACATTTTGACATTTTATATCCCTGGAAGGTATTATTGTAGGATTTAACTGCAGCCAAATGCAAGTCACATATCATAAATCAAAATGCAATTTCCAACTTTGTTTGTCTCCTGCCCGCTGTTTTGAAACCCCACGTGAATGAATAGACTAGTTAATACAACCTACAATGATTGGAAAATTAATAGTCCATCTCCCACCTCCCACCCCCAATATCATCACATGCTGCATCTATTTCTGTTCACTGTGTAGCTGTGTGAGTGGGAAGGCACACATTGAATACTCATCAGGTGGCTTTCCTATAATGTAAGGGGAGGGGTATGAATTTCATTAGTGATGAGTAAAGGAAGGTGCTGAAGGGAAAAGATTGTTCCTGCATGTACAAAACAATTCAGCAAGTGTTTTACAATTTGTATGCAAGCAGTGATGCCCGACTGACTGACATATGTTACAGTGGCCACCAGAAACCTTGCTCCCTTTTTTAGTCTCACACACTCTACTATATCCACTTAAACCCCAATGACCTGCCTGTGGTATAGTTAAAACTAAGTTCATAATGTGCAGCAAAATATAAACACTGAGAACTTCATTTTAAAACTTAGATGTTAAATGGGTCTGGCAAAATGTTGGGCAAATGTGTGTAAAATGATGCACAAGACAGAATGGTGCAGCAGTGTAACACTGTGAGATTATTTGTAAATATATATATTTTTTTATCTGCTGATGGGGAAAGAGAATTGGAAAATTCTATTATATAGGATAGGGCCATTAGCATTTATATTGTTGTCAACACATCTCATTAAAGACCAAAACCAACAATGTATTGATCCTAATGATTTCCACTTGTTTATCAACAAGACTAAGTTAAGTACGATTGATTTGCACCGTTCTCAAGTACGATTGCACCACCAGCACCACTCAGCTTCCACATGAGTACACCCATTGCATAGCAGTCCACTTGCTTGTTTTGGTAGAGTTGGTGTTCATTACTGACGCATACCATACTGGATTCACATGTGAACTGTGAACTTTTCAAGTGGACCCAAGTGCGAATTAGTGTACTTTGGGGTCGAGTGTACTCCAATCCAGGCCAGGGTCCCTAATGTGAGAGCCCCCTTACTTTGCTAACAGACTGCCAAAGTTAATACAAATAATTCTCAGGATAACACAAATGTCTGTATCACATTCTGTGGCAATCTATTCCCAGTTAAAGGGACATTCCACTTTGAACCAAAAATATATACCTTATAGTGATGCTAGAGGAAAAGTCAGGAGATCACCAAAGTCAGTTGAATTCATTAACTGGACACCATTGATGTTTATACCTAATGTTATGATGATCCATGTTTAAATTCACACCAACAAGACATGAACATTTTTAATGTAGTTTATTATGAGTTACCAGGACAGCTACACTGTCCTGGTACTGTGAATAGTCATTGTACTCGCTAATAAACCAAATGTGTGTTCATCCATGGCTGAAAATAGTCCCCAACAAATTAATAATTTACTCCAGTCTGAGTAAAGTTTGCTAAAAGCTAAAGTGCCCAGCTGTTTGAGGAAATTAAGTAGCCTATTTGAAAATTAAACTATATATTTATAACCCAGTTTTAAAGATTTATGTTTTCAGTTGAAACAAATGGGCTTAGGGCTCAGAGCCACGATCAGGCGAGGGATGTCGGACAGTTTTGTTTTCATTGGACTTGTTGAGATTAATAAAATTATACAGCAGAGTAACGGCAGCTTTATCCTTTTAATATATATTTTTCTCTCTTCTATTTTACTTGAAGATTTTCTTCATTTTTCTCTTGGTTTCTGCTCGGCTACCAACTCTCTTGCTGTTTGTTTTCGTCTCTAACCTGTTTGTTTCTTCCATTTTCCTTTCCAGAGCTTGTCTCTGTCTACCTATCATCTACCTTTATCTCATAGCTGTACAGGCACACACAGACACACAAATGCTTGTCTTTGTGGCATCGTGAGGACACAAACAAAATACACGCTTCTGGGAACCACTCTTTCTGAATGTGTACAGCAGTAACAAAACAAACAAACAAAAAATAGTATCCTGGGGTGAACATAAACAGCGATGTCACTTTAAATCATCAATCAGACAAAGAAGGCTTCCTTGACTGGACTAGAAACAACTTCCTGGGGACTTGTAAGGTATTTAGTTGTAGGTGAGGCCAGTACACACTATGGTATTTCTTTCTTCCTGAGTACCACTTAATACATATTCAGGTTATAATTGGAGAACCACTGTGCATCATTAATTTTGAAGGTGAGTGCTATAGAAGCATGATATTCAGCTGCTGGAGCTCAGCAATTTGTATCAAAATTTAGGTTCTGTTAAGTAATTGTGCAATACAATTATATTCAATTTCAACACACACACACCCACACTCATGCAGGCATTAGGCCATAAGAGGAGGAGTGTTTGGAAAATGAAGCTCTTATATGTGAACCGTCTGCTCTCTCTCTGCAGGCTACACATAACGAGCATAACCTCTTCTCTCCTTCTGTCCCTCTTTCTGTCGTTCTTTCTTGCCCTCTTGCCTTCTCACTTGTTCCATCTCTCTCATTCTCCTTTCTGTTACTCTCCCCGTTGTCTCCCCATCTCCTCAGATTCTCTCTCTCTTTCTCGGCATCTCCATTCTTCGTCATGTTTTGCCGTCTCTCCCCTCTCCACAGGCGTGGTGAATGGATCTCTAAATTAATCCCTGACTCTTGCTCCGGGTGGTGAGCAACGCTCCGAATTAGAATGGGGAATTCTGCCTCTGACCTTGGCTAGTTCCTCTCTATTCTAGTATTCAGGAAGCGTGAACGGATCATAAAAATCCCTGGTCCCCATCGTTTTCCATATTCACCGAGGAATACAACCCATTTTCTTGTCCCAGGGTCACACATTCATATATCCTCGTCTGCTGTCAATCTTTCTTTGTTGTTTCCTGCATGCACATGCATACCCATGTGTCTGACTCTTTTGTAGTATAGAGATGCTTATATCTGCGTAGGTGTGTGTTTATGTCTGACTTTCTCCTTGGTGTGTTTACATCTGTGTGTATGTGTAGGGTTGGAATTAGGGATGGTAGTTAGACCTACTCTCATGACAAAAGGTCTTACCTAATCTGTCTTGACACCATTAATTAGTGTCAATTGCTTTAATATAACATTTGAATGACATAATTACACTTCACCTCAGTGTAACCTTGACTCACATATTGGCTGTTGACACTCAAGGACCTGGGTCATGTTAAAACACTGTTGATACAGAATAATTGGGTGATAGTCACTGTGTGAGTCACTCATAGTGATTCAGAATAAATTTGTAAACTCTGTTCAATCAAAGGAAAAACAGTATGTTGTAAAAACCATCACTGGCATCACTTTGCAGAGGAGTTAGGATGAGGTGTTCGGCAGGTGTTTGTGTTTTTATTTCCAGCATGTCTTTTTCAGTGGTGTCACCTAAGTGTAAAAACAAGGGTAGTTTCACTATTAACCTGCAAAACACAAGACTTTAAGCAGCTGTCATTTTAAGATATTACCATTTTCTAGTATTAAAGGTTTGTCGGCACCAGTAGTATTTGAAAACAGGAGTAAAACAGGTTGGCAAAATATTGATTTGTGGCTAAACATTAGGGGTCTACACACTACACTACCCACATATCTGCATGAACTACATATTGTAACTACCTGTCATGGCTACAGCAGCTTCCAGGCATGTTCATGTGGGGACTGCAAGTTTTTGATACTAGTAGAGGCAGTTTATAGCAAAGACAATATTAAGGAAGCTGATGAAAGACTTGGTTGTTGCCTTTCTTAGTAACACATACCTTACAGAATGCTCTCCACTGCAAATCTGCTGCTCACAGTAATCGAAGCTCAATATGAATGAGTGGACGAAAACACAACAATTGTAAGGGCAGTAGTAAACTTGCAGAAAAATAATGTGAATGTTATGTTGTGCTGGTGCTTTCAATGGGTGAATGTGGTGCTAGGAATAACACAATAAATGAAAACTGATGCCACAGGTAGAATATGTACAGTAGGACCCTCATTAACAACTTGTATCCACTTTACATACAGCTTTAAAACATTCTATTTCTTGGACTTTTAGGGCCTGTGTCCACATAGGGTTTTCCTACAGCAGCGGTGGCGGGGTGCTGGAGAGCGCTTCATCCCAGCACTTCATTAAAAAGGTGCTCCCAGCACTTTTTTTGATGACCCGCTGTGTGTAGATTTTGTTTCTGTGCCAATAATATATATTAACATTAATGTTAGCTAGGTAGCTAATGCAACGCTACGTTAACAGAGGGTTGACTACACAATTAACAACAAACTTACAAAGGTACGGTGTTGAGAAGCACAACAATCACCAGCAACATCCAGTGTCTATTGGCTGATCCAGTCCTACAAATAGGCCTTCCTGTCTTTGTGACAGTAACCTTGCTAGAGGAGCGGTAGTCGCATTACCAGTGCCTTTCTGAAAAGGTGCTGGTGATGAGAGAGAAACTTTTAACCAGAAACACTTGGAGCAGCTGCACAAAAAAGGCTAGGTGCTCTGTAAAAAGACACTGGGCACAGTGCTTGTTCTCTAAGCAGCCACATGTGGTCCCTACATTATCAGAGTATTTTGTTTGTCAAACAATGATAGATTTTCAATAGCTTTACAGTTATTGTGAGTGTAATTTTAAAAGCTCCCAAAAGTTCAACTTTTTTGTTACACTTCACAAACTGACCAATCAGAGTTCACTGTTGATTGACATCAGTTGACATTTTCAAAAGCTCTTGGTGCCATTGCTTTCAAGAGGCTGGTTTCTAAAGCATTTCTTGGCACCTTCCTGCTCATGAAAGATGCCAAGAAAAAACGCACCCTTTAAACAGAAGAAAGGATCGAGGCAGTCTTCTGGCAAAAAGTTAAAAAGCCTTCAGTCAGATAGCTATTTCTTAGTGTAACACTCAAACATAGACAATGCTGGTACATGGTTAGATAATAATGGCTTACAAACCCACACATAGCGGCAATAACGGCCCTTTGGTAAATGCATGTGATTGCGAACACCTGGTGATAACACATACTTGTGCAAATGCAAGGTATGACCACTAAATGGCTTTACAAGGTGTCTAGAAGGAAGAGAAAAATAGCTTAGGATATCAACAATAACCATTTTCGGCAACAGCAGCAACCCCTATGCATCAGAGCCCCTGCAAAAAGGACTGAAATCCATTTTTTCATTTAGTCCTGGATAAGATGTGGTCTGCATTTGGTGTATATAAAAGAAAATCTCCTTGCAAATATACTATCAATCACCACCCATCGATCACCACACCAAATAATTGTTTCTAGGGCTTCAACCAGGCTTGTTGGATTGCTGTAATGAACTTTAAAAAATCGTGTAGCCAGTCATCTCTTTGTCCACATCCTTCACTCTGTATCACTGTGTTCACAAGAAAAATTATTGCATCTGTAGTGAGGAAGTTGTTAATTGAAAGGGTGTTTATACAATGACCACAACAACACACACACACACTTTTTCAGGGGGTTCATTAGTCTTTCAAATTTACTCCTTATATCCAGTCTTGGAGCTCTGGTTAAATAGATTCCTGGAACACACTCCCACAACTCAGCACCGCCCACACATGCAAACACAAATACAGTTTTTTACAGTCTCTCCCTCTCTCTCTCTCTCTCTCTCTCTCTCTCTCTCTCTCTCTCTCTGTCTGACACATAAACACATTGATTTGCCGACCTGTTCATATATTTCCAACTTTCTTGCATACAGCATTCCGCCGTGCCTTTTCCTTGCTCACTTCTTTCATTAAATGGCTCAGTCGGCTTGTAGATGATTTGAGACGCTCAATAATAGCACCGTACCATCATCTTTATTGGTGACGTTTTGCATGGTTATATGTCTTCTTAATGGCCACACTGGGGAAAATAGAGTGAAATGATATCTGAAACCCTGGCAGGGCAAGGAGATTTATTTTGCAGCAAGCTTTCGTTTATTCATGTTACTGGAATACTGAAAGCGGCCGATGACTCTGACGGCACCCTAAATGCTTTTCCTGGCATCAAGACACATTATCTGGTTCAGTGCTAATAGTGTGGCATAATGGATTTCATTTAAACGTCTACCATTTACAGGTACCTTTAGTGGTGCATTATTTTGTTAGTCACCAGTTAGTAATGCCTCTGTAATTTAAATTCTTTATATGTTCCTATTTAGTCCTGAGTTGAAGTCAGTTTTTGTTATTGGAATAGTGATAATGAAAGATTAGAAAATGGCAACAATACACATAAAGATGCATCACAGCTCAGTTGTTATTTTTCTGTACATAGTGTACCGTCTGTGACAGCATCAAGCCCAACCCTGCAAGCTCTACAGATGGCAGGTCTACCGATCAAGATGTTCTGCATGTCCTGCATCACATGGCTCTTATTTCATCCAGTCAAGTGCATTTAACAGGCATCATCACATACAGTAGATGTACATTATGTGCATACATTTGCATTAGTAAACTATAACAGCTTGAAAGCCACCCGTTTAATGAAGGAGTTCATCTAAATTGCACTAGACGTTCCTACTGTAGTTCTGAGTTTAGTGAGAGTTGCTAAGTCTGACATCTGTCTCACACACTTAAGAAGGTCATAACTGTTATTAGATATGTAAATGACTGTGCAGATGTGCACACTATATCTAAATACCATTTAAGTGAACCCCAGTTGGTGAAAGTTCATGTATCTTTAAAGGTGTCATTGACATTTTCAGTGTATTTCAGCAGCACTGGGGTCAAGGACCTTGCAAAACTTTTAATTTTGTAATGATCCAGTAACAACCAAGTGCTGAACACTATTCTGTGTGTATGTATGTGTGCATGTTTGTGTGTGTTCTGATTGTATGTGCATGGATGGATCTCTGAATCGGCCTAACAGGCGCAGGTCTAGGGGCCCTCCATGACACCTTCACTAGCTAAATGTTACTCAAATTAACAGGTACAGACCAGGAAGAGACTCAGAAGTCCTGTTTCCACCAAGCACTTTCAGTATGGTACCTTTGGAACCAAAAGTAACCCTTCAGACATGGTACCTAGACCTTCGCTTTTCCACCGCAAACAGTGCTCTTAAATGTGGGCCACGTTGTCATCACTTACTGCTCCGTCCAGCACTCGTATTTCCTTATTACCGGAGATACAGATGGAAGTCTGCGCCTCTTTTATTGTCCACAGAATGAGACTGTGCGCCATTTTCTGAACAAAATAATACAGGCTGCAGTGAGAGTTTCTCCAGGGGATATTTAAAAATGGCGGGTTTGTGCCTTTAGTCCTTTTAAGACAAGCTCAATGGTTTGGTGTTGCCGGAGTCTATGGAGCTATATTAGGGCCAAAAGTTTTGTACATGAAAAAATAAAATTTGAAACTGAAAATTCAAGTTTTGATGTTGAATTTTGAAAAATACATCAGTGTATTCAAAATAAAAATAAGTAAACAATTGTTTTTTTTCAGGTTAAATATAATTATGATTCACTCTGGTAATTATTTTGAATAAATTATTTATTTTCATTTTTCACTTTCATATATTTTGATATTTGAGATTCTGTTTTTTTCATTTGCATGTTTTATCTTTTCAGATTCAAATATTATTTTTTACAGTTTCAAATTTTTCTTTTTCAGTTTCAGATCTTTCTTTTTCAGTTTCAAATCTCTCTTTTTCAGTTTCAGACTTTTGGCCCGGATTTCGCGTGGGGGGCGTGGTATCAACTCAGAGGGGTGTGGAATCATGACAGAGAGCTTAACAAAAAGGCTAGGGACCTTCCCCTATCACGTTGCCTTCAGGGAACGTAGGAACTAAAACAATTCAACTCAACACTTTATGTACGCTACACCATGCGATTGGCGGTGAAAAAACTGATGTCAGTGACAAACTTCCATTTTCACGGCATGCACGAATATCCTGCACGACTAAATCTGTTTTAATTTCCTTTATAAGGCTAAAGCTGCTAATATGTTACTTTATATACCTTTTATATTCTTTAACACGTGGTAAGTTTATCCAAATATGGCCTTTTTTTTTTAAATTTACTCCGACGTTTTCGGAGATGTGAGATGTGAAAGCTTTTTTAGACAGTATTGAGCACCAATTGCAGAAGCGGAGCGATAAATTATGCCAGATTGTGCACTTCAACAGCAACACTTTAAGGCGATAATTTT
This sequence comes from Cephalopholis sonnerati, assembly GCA_019142605.1. Classification (NCBI taxonomy): domain Eukaryota; kingdom Metazoa; phylum Chordata; class Actinopteri; order Perciformes; family Serranidae; genus Cephalopholis; species Cephalopholis sonnerati. The sequence goes on along the minus strand of JAGQAX010000013.1, from coordinate 34,524,434 downwards.
ATCCGACTGCTATTATTTCTCCTCGCTTTGCACCGGGCGTCATTGGTTGCCATAACGACGGCGGCCGGCGGAGACTCCTTTCCCGAGTCAAAATCCTTGAGGCCAGCTGGCCGTGATGACTTCTGTATTTTAACTGCTACACTACTCAGCCTTTATAAGCAATGTAAACTGTAATGTGACCTCAATTTAACTGACAGTAAACGTGTATTCCAAAAATGTACAGCCCGGACCTATTTCACCGACGGACAGCCACCACTAGTGGCAACTATAAACTCATTAAGTTTACCCTGGCATCTTTATATGACGCGGTTGACTGATGCTGGTTCAAAGAAAACATATTAGAACTTCTAGACGTGTGTGTATTAAATTATAATCATTCATTTATCAATCATACCATAGGACACGTATGATGTCAATACCCTGGCGCCAGCGCTGGACACAACAGCGCCACCCCGAGTGTCTACAACGCCTGTGTTACCATGTTGTCAGTCTACTGTCTGTGCTGACTGTGACCACGAGGAGTGGAAAAACCATGTTGATTTAATTCAACAAAATGTGTCTACCAACAAGAATAAACACTGAGGAATCTTTCATTAATAAGGAATATTAATTATTATTATTATAATTTGTTTGATAGATAGATGACAATAGAATAACCTTTATAAACTGTATGTATAAAGATCATGAGACAAGTTTGATTTGCAATTAATGCATAAACCACCACATCTAGAAATATAAATGTACATGACACAAAACTATTAGGTCAGTATTTCCAATTTCTTATTTGATAAGTTCATATTTTCAGTATAAAGCTTAATTCTATGAATGTATTACTTATGCATTTCTGGAGGTTTTAAAGTGCAAAAACACAAATACAAAGCAATAAACCTCACTCAGACATCATTTTAGCAGCATTCACAGTTCAATATATTGCATGTGTGTGTCAGTGCATATTGGAGTTGACGGTGATCATAGCTCTGGGGAAGAAACTGTTTTTAAGTGTGTTCCCCTAACCCCTAACCCTAACCATTGAAATGATACTCTACTTTGTCAATACACCTGCAACCTTTTGGCTGTTTTCAAATTGGCACAATGTAAGGTAACATTACAGGGTCAGACATGTCCACTCTTAACAGTATGTCAGGGTGCATTTAACTGTAATCTCCAGTGATCCAGATATGGACCCAGCCGTGAGGTGGACCACCACATCGTCCGTCCAGGGTCCTCAGGAAGAACAATCTAGACACCAAACTGATGAAGACCTTCTACCACTCTTGTATCGAGAGCCTTCTGTCATATTGCATCACAGTATGGTATGGGACCTGCACTGAGGCCAACAGGAAGAGGCAATCAAAGCTGCACAGAAGATTGTTGGATAGCCTTGCCCCTCCCTGTCAGCCTTTTGCACCTCCCACTGCCTCAGCAGGGCACAGAATATCATCTAGGACAGACAGATCACATCCAGGTTCTGAAATGTTTGACCTGTTGCCCTCTGGCAGGTGCTGCAGGTGCATGAAAGCACTCACAAACACACTTAAAAACAGTTTCTTCCCCAGAGCTATAATCACCGTCAACTCCAATATGCACTGACACACACATGCAATATATTGAACTGTGAATGCTGCTAAAATGATGTCTGAGTGAGGTTTATTGCTTTGTATTTGTGTTTTTGCACTTTAAAACCTCCAGAAATGCATAAGTAATACATTCATAGAATTAAGCTTTATACTGAAAATATGAACTTATCAAATAAGAAATTGGAAATACTGACCTAATAGTTTTGTGTCATGTACATTTATATTTCTAGATGTGGTGGTTTATGCATTAATTGCAAATCAAACTTGTCTCATGATCTTTATACATACAGTTTATAAAGGTTATTCTATTGTCATCTATCTATCAAACAAATAATAATAATTAATATTCCTTATTATTACACGGCATTGTCAAATGCTCGATCCTGATTGGTCAATTACAACATTCTACGGTCTGTTATTTCTGAATAGCAGACCGTTGCTATGAATAGCAGACCGTTGTTAAGGACGCTTCTGATCGACTCGGGCGAATCACGTCCTGTCATATCAATCCGCAGAAAGACGTTTATACCTGCGGCAAGAAATCGTTAATTTTCTGTTGTTTTCTGTTGCTCAAACTTTTGATTTCTTTAGTGAGTAGCCGTGTAATAAGCGGGATAATGTAGAGCGAGCCGGTCACTATAGAGAAATAAACCCCTTCAGGGTGATGTAGGACCCCTCCGCTTCGCGTCGGGGTCCTACATCACCCTGTCGGGGTTTATTTCTCTATAGTGACCGGCTCGCTCTACATTATCCCTTACTTAATTAAAGATTCCTCAGTGTTTATTCTTGTTGGTAGACACATTTTGTTGAATTAAATCAACATGGTTTTTCCACTCCTCGTGGTCACAGTCAGCACAGACAGTAGACTGACAACATGGTAACACAGGCGTTGTAGACACTCGGGGTGGCGCTGTTGTGTCCAGCGCTGGCGCCAGGGTATTGACATCATACGTGTCCTATGGTATGATTGATAAATGAATGATTATAATTTAATACACACACGTCTAGAAGTTCTAATATGTTTTCTTTGAACCAGCATCAGTCAACCGCGTCATATAAAGATGCCAGGGTAAACTTAATGAGTTTATAGTTGCCACTAGTGGTGGCTGTCCGTCGGTGAAATAGGTCCGGGCTGTACATTTTTGGAATACACGTTTACTGTCAGTTAAATTGAGGTCACATTACAGTTTACATTGCTTATAAAGGCTGAGTAGTGTAGCAGTTAAAATACAGAAGTCATCACGGCCAGCTGGCCTCAAGGATTTTGACTCGGGAAAGGAGTCTCCGCCGGCCGCCGTCGTTATGGCAACCAATGACGCCCGGTGCAAAGCGAGGAGAAATAATAGCAGTCGGATAAAATTATCGCCTTAAAGTGTTGCTGTTGAAGTGCACAATCTGGCATAATTTATCGCTCCGCTTCTGCAATTGGTGCTCAATACTGTCTAAAAAAGCTTTCACATCTCACATCTCCGAAAACGTCGGAGTAAATTTAAAAAAAGGCCATATTTGGATAAACTTACCACGTGTTAAAGAATATAAAAGGTATATAAAGTAACATATTAGCAGCTTTAGCCTTATAAAGGAAATTAAAACAGATTTAGTCGTGCAGGATATTCGTGCATGCCGTGAAAATAGAAGTTTGTCACTGACATCAGTTTTTTCACCGCCAATCGCATGGTGTAGCGTACATAAAGTGTTGAGTTGAATTATTTTAGTTCCTACGTTCCCTGAAGGCAACGTGATAGGGGAAGGTCCCTAGCCTTTTTGTTAAGCTCTCTGTCATGATTCCACACCCCTCTGAGTTGATACCACGCCCCCCACGCGAAATCCGGGCCAAAAGTCTGAAACTGAAAAAGAGAGATTTGAAACTGAAAAAGAGAGATTTGAAACTGAAAAAGAAAAATTTGAAACTGAAAAAGAAAAATTTGAAACTGTAAAAAATAATATTTGAATCTGAAAAGATAAAACATGCAAATGAAAAAAACAGAATCTCAAATATCAAAATATATGAAAGTGAAAAATGAAAATAAATAATTTATTCAAAATAATTACCAGAGTGAATCATAATTATATTTAACCTGAAAAAAACAATTGTTTACTTATTTTTATTTTGAATACACTGATGTATTTTTCAAAATTCAACATCAAAACTTGAATTTTCAGTTTCAAATTTTATTTTTTCATGTACAAAACTTTTGGCCCTAATATAGCTCCATAGGAGTCCACAGGAACAACGTTCTACGACTCTTTTTTTTTTTTTCTCTCTGAGTGAGGATTAGACTATATACTGTTCACGTAACCCGGTCAAAATTAATATACATAAATGCTTGAAGATCCACTAATTACTAAAAGTGTGTGTCATATAAAAACTAATGGAATGGTCAAAGTTGTCACAGTGATATTTAAGGTGTGTTGATTAATTTAAGTATTCAATTGAGTAACATTACAAGTTAACGTTCCATCTTAAAAGTTGCTGGCAGGCGACTTTCATTTTCATTTTGTAGTTACATTCTACTAATAAACCTCTCCTGTCCAGTTTGAACAGTGGTTACATAATCCCCCAAACCAGCCACAACTCAACCCTGAGCAGCGTGACCGTCTGCTTTTGACCAATCAACAGACTGCAGTGTTCACAGCTCCACCTTTTAGCACCAGATCTGTGTGCTAGGTACCCCAACAGAGGGGGGACCAAAAATCAGGATGGTACAGAACAGTCCCATTGGTACCATCCAACTGAACTGAACTGAACTGTACCGTACTGCTTGGTGGACATGGGGCTAAAAAGATCACAAAGAGGCATAAAGGAACTAATAAGAGACACAAAATGACCTTAAACAGAGACAAAATGACCACAGAGACAAAAACAGACAAAAAAGAGACACAAAACTACAAAAAGATGCATAGCGACTTCGAGGAGATGCAAAACAACAACCACAACAAAAAAGGAGGCAAAACTACCACAAATTCTGTGTGTCTTGCCCCTATACAGGAGAGGTGGTTGGGCCTTTTGCATATATGTGCCATGGGCCCATTGTTTCATAATGCACCTGTGTGTGTGCGCTTGTGTGTGCGTTTGTGTGTGCATGGGTGTGTGGGGGTGTGTGGGTGCGTGTGGGCGGGTGTCATGGTGGCTCATATGGAGTGCTCCCTGAAGAATCGCTCTGTTGCATCATTTTATTCTAGCATCAGCAGTAATGACCAAACAGCAAGCGAAATTACAACACCATGCAGCACGTCGCAGTGAATGTGCACGTTTGCTCCAGGTAATCTTCTGATTTCATTTAGTGACACAATAAAACTGACTGTTTCTCAGTGAACCTCACTTCTTTCATTAAAAAGTCCGCTGCCACGGAGTAGAACTGACTTCACCACACAGGCAAGAGTGAAGAGGGTTTTTTAAGTGCAGTAAACGATCTGCTGACAGAAAAAAAGCTAAAAATTGTCATCTTGTATTGCTGACGACTCTGCGATCAATGATCGCTGTTAGAACTAGCAACAGTAACAATTACATTACGTATCATGTGGCTGTTTAACATTAATACACACCTCCAGTATAATTTTAATTTAATATGAAGCAGCAGCAGAAGGATTTACCGTTTGAGTTAGCAGTAACTAAGTGGGGCTGTTATCAATACAATGAAATTACACTGGATATTATTTCCCTGTAAATCCCTCAAGTACATGTAGGCAACCTTTTTTGTCAAAAGAATTTAAAACAACACCAAGCTTTGAGTGCCACAAATACTACAACTGATGTTGTTGTTTGTTGGTCTTGAACATCCCTCTCCTCAGTCAAAGTTCAGTGTTTGTTGGGCTCATCCACCTTCACTCCCAGCCACACTTTGTGGATTTTCACAATTCTTAGACTACATCCGTCACTCTGTATGTTGAATAAAGACAGGGGTGGGTTTACATTGGAGTAAGTGTCTCACACGGATGCTAAACGGTGCCCCCGGTGTCATTATCAGCCCTGTTCCCACTAAACACTTTCAGTATATTGCCTTTGGAACCAAGAGTAGCCCTTCAGACATGGTATCTAGGGTCTTGGTCCACTTAGCGTTTCCATCACAAACAGTACCCTTAAATGTGGGCGGGGTTGTTGTCACTCACTGCTCCATCCAGCACTCACTGGATTGCCTCCTTTATCAGTCTGCATCTTGTATATCATCCACAGAACAGGGTTGCTCGCTGACAGGCTGCAGTGAGAGTCTCTCTACATGGGGTATTTAAAAAATAGCGGGTTTGTGCATTTAGTCCTTTCAAGGCAAGCTCGGGTCTTTGAGCCCACAGCAACAATGATCCGCGACGCTTTTTTTTCTCCCAAGTGATGATTGGGATGTATGCTGTTCACATAACCTGGCTGAAATTAATATAATAACACTCAAAGAGCCACTCATTACTAAAAGTGTATGTCATATAAAAACTAAAGTAATAATCAAAGTTGTCACAGTGAGGTGTGTTGATTGATCACGTCATCAGCTCATGCTTTGCTTAACATAACAAGTTAATCTTTCACCTTAAAAGTCACCAGCAGTCGGCCCAATGAATTAAGTTGTTTTTCTCCGACTCCAGCTGCCGCATGAGGCAGCACAAAACCCTTAATTTTATAGTTACAGTCTAGTAATAAACCTCACCACGGTATTAACAGAGGTTACATGAGCTTCAAAACCAGCCACAACTCAGCCCTGAGCAGAGTGATCGTCTGCTACTGACCAATCAACAGACTGCAGTGTTCACAGCTCCACCTTTTAGTGCCAGATCTGTGTGCTAGGTACCCCAACAGAGGGGGGACCAAAAATCAGGACGCTACGCAACGGTTCCACTGGTACCATCCACGATGTTTCACAGTGGGAACAGAAAAAAAGTGTACTGAACTGAACCATACCGTACTGCTTGGTGGAAACGGGGCTAAAGTAACACTGGGAACATGGCCTGAGAATTTTGACATTCTGGGAGTGAGACCAGACTGGCTAATGTCAATATCATCATTATTTCTCAAGATGTCTGAGGATGTCACTGAAGATTTGAAAGCAATGGTGATAGGTGGGTGGGTATATTAGGGCAGTCAATAAATCAGATTTTCGATTATATAAAGGAAAGGTTGTGAGTTAGAACATTGACTAATAGTATGTGGTAATGCCAACAGAGGCAGCTATGGAACTAAAATGTTTATGAGTTTTTTAAGACCAATAACATCAGAAGTATTTTTGGATTGATATTCATGAAGTGTTGATCTGACACTTGGCGCACAAGAAGGTTTTAGTTATTATGGTGGGAAAAAAAGGCCAGTGAAACAGTATTTAGGGAATCATACTGATACTAAAGCTGCACTGATATTAATGAAATTCTTTTTTGTGGGTCTGCTGTTCCTTGAGGCAAGATGAGACAGAGTTAGACAGTCTTGTTGCAGGTTTTACAGACTACCAAGCCCGAAGCTGGATGAGTAAAATCCTCCCACAACATGCTGCAGTGTTTTGTCTGGTTCAGCCAAGTGATATTAAAGTAACACTCAGAAAAACAATTTAATTAATTTGCTGCAGTCAGATGGAGAACGTCAGTCAGAAGGATGGAGAATTTTTTTTTCGACATGTGGATATGAATTCAGACCCCTATTCTCTTGCTTGTTTGTTCAGGCCTGGTGGTAATGAACAGTGAATAATGTTTTTAGACCATGCAGTATGTGTCAATGAATCGCCAGGTTCCCTCCAGGTAATCTTTACTGGGATAAAAGGCAGACTCTGTCTCTTTAACCCACACGCTGACCCACACCTACACAGCTGTATACGCACACACTGTAAGAGCCTCGACTGCCTCTGACTGTCTAATGTGTTTCATTAAGACCTCTATTTTCCCACTGGGCATGATAGCTGATACAGAAAAAAAAAATGTCTGTTTCCTCTGTTTGTTTTTCACGCTCTGGCGTTTGGAAGATGAAAAGCATGAGAAGAGATGACAGTGGATTCTAAGTGTTACCCATCGCCTTAGCAAAACACAGGGGTGTTTATACTGAATGGAGCCATGTTCGCAGTAATTGTCTGTGACGTCTTTTTGTTGTTCTTCACTCTCTCGGCTTAGCTGCCGTTGTTTTCATGTTCTGATCAAAGGATTTCCATTCGCAGCCTCTCTTCTCTTCTCTTTCATTCCTCTCACTTTGCTTTTTTACGCTTATAAGCACAAGCATGCACTCGTGCATAATCACAAACACAAACATGGTGCTTTGCTGTTGTTTCATGTTTCTGCTTCTCCTCTTTCATTTCTCACCTTCAAATTCCTTGAGTCATCCTGCTCACCATTTATCTTTTTGTTTTCACCTCATTTACAGTATTTCCTTCCTGGATTTCTCTCTCTGCGTCTCTCTCTCGCACTCCCACCTCTGTCTGTCATTGCTCTGTCTCATTACTCATTAGCTGTTAAGTGTCTTTTGGTGTGGGACAAAAGCTGTTATGTGTGTGTTGTGGATGGATTTGAAATCAAACTGACACATCAGCTGCAGCATACACTACCTGCAATAACACCATCACATCTGTCGCCTACAGTCCGTATCTGTTACTATGTTTGTTTTGATTTCTCTCTCTGTCATCACCATGAACTGAAACTGTGATTCTCAGTAAATATTAAGTAGATTATACATTGTGAATAATAATGTTTTCCTGCAGTATGGATAATTTGGTCCTGTTTTTTTAATCATAAGGTTCAATATGCAGTTTAAGTGTGTCTCTCTTTCTCCCTATTCAATTCAATTCAATAAGCTTTATTCGCATGACATTTTATATGTGTTGCCAAAGCACAGTTACAATTTAGGACAGCGAATTCAATTAATTGCAATGGAATATAATAGGTAATTAAATTATTAAAGAAATAGTTAACAACAATGTATTAATACAAAATTATAGACATACATTTTGAAGGAAAAAAATACCCATTAAGTGAAGGAGTAAATAAAAAGGCTGAGTAAAGCCACGTCACCCCAATTTGTGTTTCCATTATCAGTTTAGATGCACCGTGCCACGCCAAGCCGCACCAGAGATGGACCTTTTCTGGAGTGGTTCTAAAAGCCGAGTTGCCCGCCCACAAGTTGTGGTGTTTAGTAGGGTTAGAAGTTTAGCAGGGAGCAGTGATGTCTTGCTGACTGCAGACAAAGACCTTTTGAAAAGTCTCTGTGTGTTCAGCACTCAGGGCCTTTTTAGCTTCTAACTGAATCCCTGTGGTTTGGAGTTGAGTTTCTCTCCTGCGTCTTGTTTTCACTTTAGATATCAGCTTTATTTTACTGTTTCATGTTCTCTATCAGCCATATTAGAAGTTGTGTGAAGTTACTGCTCGGAAACTCAACATTTCTTTATTTTGCTGCTTCACAATAAAAGTGTATACATAGCAAAATAAACGGGGACTTTTGTTTTGAAGAATCTATAGGGAAGTAAATGTGTTATTACTGAATTAGCAGAACTTTGTCAGCAGCTTTTCTTCAATAAAGGCAAGTCTGATAATACGGCAGTGAGTAAAGTGAAAGCAGAAACAGCCACAGTGAGATGTTGATGAAGAGCCGCAGACAACAGGCTCTTACTGCACCTCTGCAAACAGCTCACCTCCAACAGGTAAACTTCTTCTACCTGCCCTGCTGTGGAAAACCCCTTGCAGAAAAAATGACAGGGAACTTTAGCTATGGATCAGCTCTCTGCATAAAACATCACCACTCAAGACAAGCCATCATCAGTTTAAGACACCTTCAAGAAAGCAGCCCTGTTGTAATGGAAATGCAAATCCTCTCTGTGCTGGGCTGATGGCCCAAGCCAAGCCAAGCCATGACTGTCAAAAAGGTGAATAAATGTTGTTGTGTTGGTTGTCTTTTAGGCTTTGACATGCACTGCAATCTTGCATCTGTTGCGCTGACACTATTTTCTTCAAGTAGATGGTGCATTTTAGTCTGGTCAGAGAGTGAATCAGAATCTTGGAGTTTACATTTAATTTTCGTAAAGAACTTTGTTGTGATGTCTTCATTTGTGCTACACTGTCTCTCTTTCCCTCTCTGTCTCTCTGTTTTACACACACATGGACACACACACACACACACACACACACACACACACACACACACACACACACACACACACAACAGTAGGAACCTATCTTCAAACCCTTGTGTGTGTTTGTTTCCATGGATTTATGATGTGGATGAAAGGAAGGGCATTAGTTAATATTGATGAGTGCTGCCACTCAGTCCTTCTCACCAAGGCTCACTTAGAGATGAGAAGCATGACCTTTACACACACACACACACACACACACACACACACCGATGTGTGCACCCACACACACAAAAAACCCAATAAAGGCTCACTCTGATCATGACTATATTGATAAAGTTGAACTGTTCCTCTGTGCCTTTAATTGAAGAAACCTGTGCATGTATGTGTTTGTATGTGTGTGTGTGTGTGTGTGTTTGGTGTGTGTTCACACATGCATGTTGGTCTACACTGTTTAAAACCTGTGTTTGCTCATGTAGAACATTGAAATTTCCCAAACCTCAAAGCCAGTGTCGGCCTTGAACCAATTCATCCCTAATGGCCCATTGGTATTCAGCAAGGGTAATAGATTCCTAGGTAACCAGCAGGTAATTCATCACACTTACAAATAGGAAGAGACAGAGTAGGAAGCAAAAAAGCTATTAAACCGATCAGAGCAGCAGCAGGAAGAGAGAAAGGCTCTCATGGAAATAGAGGAAAATAATTAATTATGCACTCTGTGACGATCATCATGGGGGCAGACACACATAAAGAGGCAGGCACGTATGAGCACATGAGCGTAGACAAACACAAGCACATATGCACACACACTCAGCGATACAGCTCAAGCAAGTCATCTAACCTTTATGCTAGACAGAGAGATGGCCGCTGTGTATGTTTGGACATGTTCTTGTTTGTGTGTTTACTGGCCTTAGAGGTCAATTTCTTTCTGACAGCATTGGTATTTATCTCCTTAAGCTCACGGGTTTACCTGTGTGTGTTCATGTGTGGGTCTGTCTGTTAGTGTGTGTGTGTGTGTGTCCATGTTTCAAAAGTCACATCACGGTTTGCCCACTCACATTCTGGCTCTTCTTGCTGAGGTAGTGGAGTGCATCAAATAACACACACACACATACACACAGGCACACACACACACACACACACACACACACACACACACACACACACACACACACACACACACACACACACACAATCGATCTGGCCCTTCAGACAGTCACGGTGATGGATGGACCCTCCCTTGCTTCTATTTTTACCCCAGAGCACTCTGTGTGTCTGACGTCTCATCTTCACAACTACAGAAACATGAAGAAAATCCCTGTATCATCATAATAAAGACTAGTCTTTATGTGTGCCGGGAGGATGTTGGCGACTGTCTGCATTTTTATGTGCTCGTGTGTGTTTTTCTACCTGGTAGCAGCCCAGCTGACTGAGACACATCTTCCTCATTTAGCCTCCTGACTCTTCTACTTCAGAGGCAGCAGTGTGGCATAGCTCTGCATGGTGCCACTTGCTGTCTCAGAAGGAGGTAGCTGAGGAGTTTCCCTTCTGCAATCATACAGAAACATGTCAAAGCAAAACACACTGAACAGTGATGGAAGGCCAGGTATTACTTGAGAGGCAAATTGCAGACTCTTGTGGTGCTTAGATATTCAGTCTTAATGTTCCATAATGTGTCTCATTGCACTTTCACTTGCTTGAAGCTTGTAACCATATATCTGTATATATATATACATATATATATGCTGTGTGTGCAAACATCTGCCTCACCATATTGATCGGTTGATAATTTCAAACAAAACCACCTCATCACAGATGAGCACCTTACACCGAGACAAATCAATACCTAAGCAAATAATCAGCAGAAAAACATCAACATGTGATGCTCATTACTGAAACCACTTAGTCATCGGCATAGATCTCAGAACACATGCATTAGTCCCTGCCAGAAAAAACACTGAAGTAGCAGAGGATTTTTTTTTTTTTTTTTTTTTTTTTGACGCACTACTAGAATGTGACTCATAGATAACAATGCCCCCAATCACAAAAGCAATGGTTGCTTTGGCTACAAAACAAAATAATGCAACTACATGCACAGTTGAGCCTTTACTAAGTCCCACCCCCCAACAAAGACTGGCCAATCGTAACATAGCATCAGGCCAGCTCAGACCAGGGTCCGACAACAACACAGCTGTACTACATTGACTCTGATGCAGTTGTTTCAGATTTCCTTCATTTTCAGGCTGGTTTTGTGGATTTGGAGCTAAATGTTGTGCCTGGGGCACGTCGTGTATTAATGATACTCGTTACCTGGAGAGGTTGGAAAAAGATATATGTTTCCTCCCTGTTCCAAAACCAAAATCAAACCCTGAAAAGTGTAGGGTTAGCTAGCTAGCTACTGAAGATATAGCCTACTGAATGTATACACATGCTGCTTTTGCTTTGTAATGATTACAACAGTGAAACAAAGACCGACCCTGCTGTACAGGAACCAGTGAAGGGAAGCAGGGAAACTTTGCTCATATTCAACCAGCTGTGTGTCATCACATTGGACGTTGTTTGACTTCCCCTGGAGATCCCTGCCCATCTGGCGGCGGAGGTCCAAGTGCTGGCAGCGGCACGGGGGCGAATACCGTTCATCTGCACACACTGCGATGCCACACAGCTGGTTCAATATCAGCAAAGTTTCCCTCTATATTCATTGTCTTCTGTGGCGATCAGCAGTGATGTGGTGGTTCACTTTTACACTGTGATCTGTAGCCTATAGTTGGGCTTTAGCTTCTAACTATCTTTGTCTTTTTAACCTGTTGTTGCTGCTGAGTCAGTTTGACATCCTGGATATATCCTTCAAACACAGACTGTAGACCCCTCTGTCTGCTTCGCTCTGGAATCACTGTTTCATTTCTCCAAAAATATGATAATATTTCTTCAGGGAGTGCAGTTAGTGACAGTGTGGGCTCCATGCTTACTCCAACAGCTGGTTGGACCATCATAAAAAGGCGGAGCTTAGTGAAAGGTCAGTTAAAGCAGGAAGTACAGGTACCTGCTTTTTATTGTGTTCCACCATAAATTGATGCAGAAAAGGCATAAATTGGAGGGGAGGGAGGACCCCCAGACCCCCAGTTTAATATGTGCCTGCCCAACATTGAAACAAAACCTACACCCTTGAATTTATTGGTGTAAAATGCCACCCGGTCCAGTCATCTGTTCATCTTCACTCAATGCCATTAATATACATTTACTCAAGGACTGTATGTAAGTACAATTTTAGTTGCTCCTGTTAAATGTCAGAACATTTCAGAGGCAAATATTGTACTTTTCACTCCACTGCCTTTACCTGACAGCTGTCATTAATTTGCCAATTAAAGACTCTGCACACCCACACAGGTGTTTTCAATCACTGGCTGATTAGACTAGAGATACTCTATGTACTAATAAGGTAAGTTGTCCTGCCCTAACATGTACAACAAAACCAACATCAGGGTGAAAGACATGTCAATCAAGTGCAGTCTGTACACACCCACACAGATCTGAGACGAGACCTAATTAGGCGCCGTAAGTGAAAACACCTGTGTTTAATGGGCCGTGGGTGTTATTATTTGATAAAACTACCTAACAGTATAATATGTAGTTAGAATTTGCTCTACCTCAAACAGCTACAACATGAAATGCTACTTGTCCTTATGCATCATTAGTAACAAATCCACTGCTATGGTTATGGTCACCCTGCTGTATGATTTGGATGACTGTGAGCAATCCTTTTAACTCGGTGCGTCGTAATCCTAAAATCTATCATATAAACTGGGCATAGTAAACTAAGGTTCCTCTTTTTTCTGCTGATCTATCTATGAAAGATTTGAGAAGATATACTGGAGGACAATCTGTGCTTAATGCTCACCATATTTCCTCCTTTGACCCTCAATAAAATCGTGTCCAATTTTAAAAGAAATATTTCATGGACATTGGCAGCGTTAACACTCAAGGACACTACAGCTCTTCATTATTTTACTGACAATCCACTCTGTTCCCTCTCATTGTAACGCTAATCAAAACAGCATCCAGACAATACAACCTGATTGGAGACTAATTCAGATGATATTCTTGTTACTGTAGACTGCTACCACTTCATTAAGAACGACCCCTATATTATATTAATAAAACATACGTGTGAGTGTGTTTAACATGTTGAGTCTGTATGACAACCACAGTCATGCATATTCAATCATTACATCTATGATGACTCAATTTAGAGAGGGGAGATATAAACTAACTGAGCATCAACATTACCTCTTGGCAGTGCGGGAAAAAGTTCAAAACAAGGTCAAAGCCTTCCCATCTGGGGCCCTTTTAGTTGAAGGAGTCACCAGAGGGTGCTTACTAAATGGGATCACCAACTGCCTGGAGGACCCCACTGCTGTTGTTTTGTTTTGTTTTTCCTCGCTAATTTTCTCGAGGTAGAGGGCACTGCTCACTGTCCGTTCCAGAGTTATCTAGTGCCCACACTGTCTCTGTAAGTGTCCACCTTATCCTGAAAAGATATATTTGTATATTTCTAGAGATTTGTAATGCCCTTTAATGTGTCCATTCATCCATCCAGGTCTGCAGCACATACTGCATTTTAACTCAAGTAAATACCGTTCTTTAGCAGCAATTATTGTCTGCTGACTGAGCAGCTGGATGGATACACTCCACTTTAAAACCTTTGATTGCAATAGTTGTCAGCGCACAGTTAGTAATTACACATATACAGTAGAACTCCCATAGGTAAATGTCAAACTGTGTGTGGGAGTGTGTTTTATGTGCCAAGATAGAACCCATTACTTTTCTCTGTTAAATTAAGCTCAGCTGTCTTTCTTTCCTTCTTTCTGTTCTTTCTTTCTTTCTTTCTTTCTTTCCTTTGGTTTGGTTTTCAGAGAAATGCCAGGATAAAGCTGAGATTGGTTGCCATGAAATTTCATGTCCCCATGAGGATGAATTGATCGCGTGATCCTTTTAATTTTTAACCTAGTGTCATCAAGTCAAAAATTTAATTTGCTCAAAACTCCAGTTTGTGTCCATGCAAAAATATTCTTTGTGTTTAGTGCCAATTAGCAAATATTAGCATGCTAACACAAAACTAAAATAGCTAATATAGTGAAGATTGTACTGGTTAGCATTATTATTGTGAGCATGTTAGCATGCCAACATTAGCATTTAGCTTAAAGCACCGCTGGGCCAACTCTATAATTCTTTTCTTTCTTTCTTTCTTTCTTTCTTTCTTTCTGTTTATTTTTGAAAGAAATGCCCGCACAAATCTAAGATGGGTTGCCTTGAAATTTGGTATAGAAATACATGTATCCATGAGGATGAATTGATCCATTGATGCTAGCATTATTGTGAGCATGTTAGCATGCCAACATTAGCATTAAGCTAAATAATACTTTTCTTTCTTTTTTTCTTTGTCAGTCTGTCTGTCTGTCTTCTGTCTCTTTTTCCCAGCTTGTGTTAAAACATACTGACAGACAGAGGGAAGAGGAATATTACCTCAGACAGGTTGTGGTGTTTGTAAGGCAGTAGGTGAGACAAGAAAGGAAAGATTTGGGTCAGGAATGTGTTTCATGTCTTCTGTAGGATGGGAGGGAAAGAGGGAGAGAGGGAGAAGAAATGAAGGTAGAGAAAACTCAACAGCTCACCAACAGATGCAGTTCAGAGATGTGGATGTGTATGTGCAGCTCTCTACTTGAGCATGTTGCCATTTTTATCTAATCACATCTATCTCCTTGGTGAAAAGCGAGGAGATAGATGCTCTACCTGCTGCGTGATATAGCGCATATTGTTGTCAGCTTGATGTTCTAGAAAGTAATGTTCTGTTGTCTGCAGTGTATGCATGAACAATGATAATTGTGTTTGTGAAGACAGTGACAGAGTCATTAAAACACCCCCACCGACAAAGAGCATCAACTATGACAATCAGCTCTAGGTGGGGATTATTACACTGTGTCTTATCACAGCAGTGTTATACAGACTGTGAAGTATTGGCACCAAAGCACACGCACGTAAGCTCACTCTCCATCTCACTTATTCACATGACCATAGACATGCACACACACACACACACACACACACACACACACACACACACACATGTCCTTCATCTCTCTTCGTTCATTCTCCCACAGGCTCTATTCCTCACACACACACACACACACAAATGGCCACACGCTCGAGGGGATGGATGATAGTACAGATGGCATACTAGAGTAATATTCTCCATATGGGAAGGTAATATCATCAGAGCAGTCGTCTAGGGAGAAGAAGAGAGGGAGATTAGATCTGCAGAGAGAGAGGCAGGGAGAGTTGGACTTTCTGTTGTTACAGCCACAGGATTGTACTGAAGTAAGTGATGTGGAATAATTGCTGTTAATGTTATAGTAAGTAGATAGTAGTGAGTTTTATATAATCTTCATCTGTATCGGTTTTGTCCTTTCTATGACACAGTATGTAGCTGCATATATTTTCATATTTATTATTAATTGTTGAGTTTTTGCCATCATACCTGCCGTTAGTTGTGATTACAGTGAAGAGACACCCACACAGGTGAATGGGATAAGGCAGATTGCTATAGATGAGGGGTGTCAAACTTAAGGTCCGTGGGCCAGAAGCGGCCCACCAAAGGGTCCAATCTATCCCACTTGATATCTTTGCAAACCTAATATTGATGCACCTGTGATGGTTAATGCGGGATTTATACTACTGCATCCAAACAATGCTGACGTAGAGCCTACGCCGTAGCCTGACGTAGGTGCAGAGCCTCCTCAGAATTGTAACTACACGTCATGGCAACACAGACCTCCTGTCTATTTTTGTAAGCTGAAACCATTTTCCAAAGCTTTAATTTACTTTAATTTCACAGATAAGAACAATAGATTGTGAAGACGATAAAGCCTCCACAAAATAGCAATTTAAGTCTTGTGTGTGATTTATCCTGGCCTCATATGAGTAGAGGAAATCTCCGCCATTCGCCAAGCTAATATATACAATGTAAAATGCCATAGGCTTGTGCTAATGTTAGCATGTTATATTTGTTTGGAAAATGTGTTTAGAATAAGACAGTTGTTTTGTTGGTAAACCTTGTGACTTGTAATGGAGAGAAAGTTTGTAATGTTACCTTTGTTAAATGTTCATGTTGTCCCTGGCTTCATATGAGTAGAGGAAAAGCTTGCCAGCCACTAGGCTAATTTATACAATGCAAAATGCCATAGGCTTGCGCTAATAACATTAGCATGTTGTATTTGTGGGGAAAATGTGTTCAGCAAAAGACAAGTGTTTTGTTGGTGAACACTGCGAGTTATAGTGAAGCCGATTTGTGTATTTGTGTTTGAAATTGTCTCTTTTAATCCATGTTTAAAGTGTGTTTTGAATCAACTAAACTTTACAACACTCCACAGAAACCCCGCTGCCAACTACTGTCTTGGAGGTGTAACTGCAGAGTGACACAGACACCACGCACAAGTATAAATGCTCACAATGGCGTAGGCCATGTGCGTAGGCTACGGTGTAGGCTCTGCATAGAGCTGACACACAAGTATAACTCCCGCTTACAAGTTTCAGGAGCAAGTTAAACAGTGTGTAACCTACTTCATTTGTAAAATTCTGCTTTAGAGGATTTCCATCCTGAATACAGTTCTGTGAATAAAATAAAATAAAATAAAGAATAACTATTGTGGTCAAATTCAAAGATATTGATTATTGTGTAAAACTGTCTATCAGCAGCTTCAGTACAAAAGAATCTGTATCAGTTCTTGAGACATCTCAGGTATTCATCATCTGTTTTGTAAATGGGTGAACGCTTTCAGAATATATTCCTTTACATTAAAAGACAGCATTGGTTTAACTGGTGCAGCCTACTTGACATCGTATTTGTCTGCATGTGGCCCATGAACTAAACACTAAGATGGTGTGGTAAATAGTTGTGGTGATACTCGATTATCCATTGGCTGGAATACCAGTGAGAACACTGGTGCGTTCAGGATCAGCACCATGGATAGCACTAATGACACACAGGGCATCTCAACAGGGCCACAAGCTTTAGCCACATTGATAAGATCTCTGGCTATATTTCTAACCTTCACAAGGAACTGAATAGCAAAACTTCAGTTGTGTTAGTTATATAGAAGCGATGACGTTGATTTAACTTATTTGAAGGACTCCACATATTCACACAGTTTTATTTCATAACTGCATTTGCTTCACCTTTTGATAAAAAGCCAAGAGAAACCTAAATCAAGGTGAAATTGCAGCAAAGAGCATCAGCAAGATTTGCATCTCTTTGGTAGCCCCCCTAAATAAACTCAGAGAAATACAGTGCACTGAGGAAGAGCTGAGTTCAATTGAATATTGTTATATTGCTAATTATTTTAATTACGCCTACATGTTTCGTGAAATCACTCATCCTAATGTACTGAAAATACTAATGGGTGGATGTAATGACTTGATGTTGTGGTTTAATGTATTGTAGTGATTATGATGGCACAAGGACGTCTAATTTAAACATTATACTACTTGTTTCCACTAATTACTGTAATGTAAAGGTTATTGTCCATATAAATCATAATAAGGTTACCTTAATTTAGTGAACTGCTGTTTCACCTCATATTAGCACCATATAGTGTTTTATTATTCACTCTTAGCCTGTGTCTGATTGGCTGCATAATTTTGATAATGCTATTTTCAGCATGAATATTAAACCCGCAAGGGCGCAGGTATTGTTTCAGCATTGGGGCTGGGGTTCCTCTTCCTCTTCACTTAACTTGCTGCACACTGGTGAGTTTTCCTGCACCAATTTGTGCTTCATTGCATCAATTCATGGTGTTTATTGTTTTTTATTGGGGGGAAAATGCACAAGTCGAGTCCCCTTTTCCCACTAATCTCTGTAGGACGATATACATCAACAATCAACAATAAACAATATAATTTGCCCTCATAAGAGATACTGAATGTCATTACTGTGTACTCCTCCAGATTACTTCCAGTGTTGTAGAAACAACTCTAAAAGACTGGAGGGTATGGATTGTAGCTTCTTTTTATAGATCAAATCTATTTTTCATGAGAGACTTCTGCGTTTTGAGCTGCCTGGACTTTCTGCGTGATTGCCTGCTGTGGATGCCATATACAATGCCGCCAACCGAGGGAAAATAAGAGATGGGAGAAGGAGATATAAAATAGACACATATGACACTAACTACACATTAAGCATGGGAAACATGTCTTTCGTTACTAATTGCTCCATGAAGGCATATTTTCTCTTGGGCGGCAAACTACAGCGTTCACTGACTTTGTGTATGTGTGTTCTTGCATTTGTGTTCATCCAACCATCCATCTAAGCAGTTGTTCATAACCCGTGTGTCTTTGCACATTCTTCTTCATATTTCATTTTGCCCGTGCAATTATCTGCCCTGTTTGTTTGCTTGTTATCTGCATGCGAACAGCTTAGCCTCAAGATCGAGAGAGAATGAGTCATTATCAAGCCAAACCCCTGAAAGCCTGATGTTCAGATAAGGCTCCGAATGTTTATCTGCATGTGCGATGATACATGTGTAGTGTATAAGCCCAGTGGTGTATGTAAATAGCGTGGTTGCTGTTACAGGGAAACGTGTGGCTGACCTAAGCAAGGTTGGAATGTTTACTGCAGAACGTAGAGACACTGTTTATCTGGGAGACATGAACAATTACCTAATTTTAGCCCTGCAATTAAGATGCAAATAGATACGAGCACTGTATACAAAATGCAAAAAGAAAGTTGTTAATGCTGGTTTTAGTATGTTTGTTATGCACAGATAAAAAGTAACCCCTAGCTTTGTAAACCAGGATAATAATGACAGAGTCCTTGTTCAACAGACTTGATCAATAACGAGAAGCATTCTGCTGACATACAGCATTTTTACAGTACACTCGTCCTCTTCAGGTTTGGCCCAGCTTCCCAAACCAATTACTTGTAAATGGATTGTGTTTACTGAACTCATGGGGCTAAAAAGTACCCATTTATGTCTTTGCTTGGATTTTTATGCATTTGTTTCACATGTATGTGTTCACTTAGGCTGTACTGCTCATTAAAAAACCTCTGCAAAATCTAAACCTGAAAAAAAGAAACCTTCTGAACTTTCTTTTCACAGAATGTCTCTTTCAGGGAGAAATCTGTTTCATGGCTTTCAAAGAAGGACATTCTGGTACATAGGACATGCCATTATCTGTATCCACTTATCCTATTCAGGGTCGCAGGGGGGCTGGAGCCAATCCCAGCTGACAGCTGACATTGAGAGGTGGGGTACAGCCTGAACAGGTTGCCAGACTATTAAAGGGCTGACAGATAAAGGCAGACCACCATTCACACTCACTTTTACACCTAAGGGCAATTCAGAGCCAAGAACTAACCTAACCTGCATGACTGTGGGAGGAAACTGGAGAACCCGGAGATTCATAGCAGAAAATCCTTTTATTGTTGGGTGTGTGAGTATATTTTTTTTAAAATACTGAGTATACCGGAAATGAATAATGGTAATAATGAATTATTACCTGTTGCTAAATATCTGAGGGTAATGGACAGTCTCTCTCTGACACTGATTGCCTGTCTCAGGTTGGCATTCTTTTTGAAAATATGTGGAGCAACCAGTTAAAGGAAATGAGTGAACTGCTCCACATCCATGCGGAGTAAAGTTCTGAAGCCACTTTGATCATCTGCCTAAACAAAACAACAAGCAGACTTTAAGTGTGTGTCAGTGGTAAGTGACATATCAGATATCAGTAGATGCTAACGCTGAATGCTAGTGAATGCTAAATGCTAGTAGATGCTAATAAATACTTACTTTGAGCTCTTGTCACAAAATCGGCATGCCAAGTTGGCCTCTTTTCCCCAGCCATTGCCATGTCCACATTGTCTTCTTTCTCTTCTTCTGATGTTTTTGAGCGGGATGTTCAGGGTTAGTATAGTAAACAAGCCAAGTTAGACCTCCGAGCTAACACCTTTTAACTACGCCAATGACAAATTAAAAATGTGCAGCAAAGTTTTTCGCCGATGCTAGACATTGTTTCTTGACCACGATGTCCCCAGAAGCACACTGCGTAACAGATGCCACTAAATCCTACACAGTGTGTTTTACAATCTCACTTTAATCTATCTTTAAGTTCATGAACACTGGATCATCTGCCTCTGGAGTGTGTACTATATCCATCACTGCTGTTCAGGGTTATTTTGTCAGCGTTTCCTCATTTGTCTTTGTATCCACTTTGTTGACAGCTCATGGTATTATTATTATTTATTTATTTATTTATTTGTCCTGGGGCGTCCTCACTTATTCATTCAGTGCAACTGTCTTTGCACAACCTTCTCTGTCCTTTTTCACTGGCCACCAAACATCTTCAGTAGAGCAATAAATATTGAGTGCCTTGTCCAAGGGCACCTCAACAGTGGTTCCTGAGAGAAGTTAGAGCATTACTCATTGCTTCCCCGCACTTGAACTAGCCATCCTCTGGTCGCAGTCGTCTCTATCTTAAAGTCTACCATCACCCCACCAGGGTTTACTTTGACATTTAAACATATTTTGCATGGTTAATTCGCTAGAGTAACCCCAGCATTTTGACATATAATTCTATAATAATAATCTTAGGTTTCTGGTCTCTCGTTGCTGAAGTGCTCGACCATTTTATTGAAACGCTACCTGCTCACTCATTGTAATTCTCTGGATGAGAGCCTCAGCAAAAGGCCAAAATGTAAATCGAGAGATTTTGTAAAGGAATGGGGGTTGAAGAGCATGCAGCAACCTTTAGGGATGTAGGACTTTTGGAGCCAATTCATTATCCCTTCACTGAGAGAGGGCGACACAAAACTGCACTCATAAACCAAGGACAACGTGCAAAATAGATTAGGTTCTCAGTTGTGTTTTAGAGGTCAGTTTAAATGATTACGTGGGCAGCCCAAGAATTTTAACAGCAAAATTTTTCAAGCGGTTTCTGCAGGGAAGCGAAAGGCTGGGTTTGTCCTTCATGTGTGGTTTGGTCTGGTGAGGCTAAACTCTTGTGTAACTCTAACAACCGAGAAGTTGTGTGGTCAAGTCTTAGAGTTTTTGTGTGTGTGTTTGCACAGTATATATCATTGATGCTGTGAAGTGTTAGTAAGTTCATCTAAGGTTATAAAGAACTGTCTCGAGGGAAATTTATGAGCATACAGTAATGGCAAATAAAAGTGTGTGTGTGCATGTGTGAGTCTGTTTAGCTTTCATCAGCAGAGGTTGACTTTTTGCCTGAGGACAAGTACTTTTCACTGTGCTGCTACCCTGCAGTGTGTCTGTGTGCGGAGAGTCCCAGGTGGGACTGAAAGTGTAGTTACACTCAGGGCAGAACTGTGGACACTCACGGGAACAAGGAGAGGGAAAGGTCTTGTTCACTTACACACTCCGTCATTTTATTTTTTTGTCATTCAGGTGTGCTTTGCTGAGCCTGGTGAGCCAAACTGTCTCAGAAATTCCAGGAGATACATAAATGCAGCAACGATCTGGCAGCTTTGCATTAGGGATACTGCTGATTACATCACGCTAACTAATAATTAATCAGCAAGCTTTGTGTAGGTGTATACCAATTTAAAATCAAGGCAATCACAATGTTTGGTAAACAAACAGGAGTAAGATAAAATGTCAAAAGCCTAAACAAAATCACCACCCACAATCTGCTATTTTCCTGTAAAACTAAATTAAAGGCTCTAATTATGAGGTGTCAAATATATTTTTAAACCAGTAATCACACCTCTATCTTTCTAACATATTGCAGCTATCTGTGAAGAGCAAATATTGCCGTGTTCAACGTTCATATTGGAAGGAACAGACATACCCTCAGCACTGTGACAGGCAATCTAGGTAAACACCATTCTTGAGAAGGCCACCAATCACACACGCAACATCACTCACAGTTTATCCACATTCACATTCAACAGAGCAGCACCATGTAGCACTCAGTAAACCAATAACAATGCAGGGATACAGATAAAACAATACTTCTGCCTGGAAGTCAATTGCCATGGTACAGTACATGCAGCGTCCCTACCCTAGGAAAATTTAAGTTTGAAAACATGTTCATTATAAATAATAAATCTAGTATCTTCTTATTGGAATGTTTAAGTCATATTTGTGGTGTAGATACTAGAGTGCAATGGTAATTCAGAAAAATTTGGATGAGTAATCCCCAAACTAAATGGCCTATGTCTCCCACACTAACCTACAATACTTACCGCTTAAATCGTACCCGCTTCCAGCAGTGATGTGGTAGTCTGACAAAGAGACAATAAAAACACCACATAAATATTTAACTCAGAACTTTGCACTGACAACGCTGACTGCATTTTGACCTGTTGAAACACAGGCTTTAAACATGAGATCTAAACCAAAAACATCTTAACGGTGACTTGCACTCCTGTATTTCCTAAAATGTTGCAGATTTTGTCAAAGAGTCAAACCACTTTTTTGTTGTTGTTGCTGAAACTGAAAGTTCTGCCTGTTTATTTTGTCAAAGAGAGACCTTTTTTCCTCTCTATTCACAAAATATCATGAGCATATGTTCTATGAATTTGTGGGACAAAGAGATTGGATTTTCACCTGAATTTACTGGTAGAATTCACTTGAAACATCATTACAGGCAGGATATTAACTGCACATAAACTAGTCACCCCAATAATTCAGCAGATTATTCAATGTTCACCTACTAATTATCCTCATCTGTCATGCTAATCAACGTTTTCTTAAGCCAGCAACTTGCCTGAACGACTCCCTCAGGTCTGGGGATCATTTTACTCCTCGACAACTACATTAGCATTGGAAGTAACATGTCGTTACCAGACAAGTTTGTTCACAAGTTTTCTTTAATGATTAATGTGTTGGTTTTGGATTCCCAAACCTTCTGTCTAAGACAATCTGTGTTTACCCAGGCTGGGAGCTCAGCAGACACACATACAGTAGCCACAGTCTGGCAGTTGGTTTTGAGAGAATGCTGTTTTGGTCCCTGTTTTTGACATTTGATTGTTGTTTCCGAGTTTCATCTGAAAAGGATTTGTCTTTCAAGCTGCTGGTACATTACACAGAGTTTGACTGCGCCCACAGTGTTTGCCAGATTGTCCTCACAGTCATTTTCAGTGCACATGTGCTCATTACATACAGTATGTCTGGCTTTTGATTTCAATGTGAAGCATACAGTATGGCTGGTTATGCAGTACCTCAGTCCTAAATTTGTTAAAAAGAGGGAGGTTCAAAGATCTGTGCAGCCAATTCTGCAAGAAAACGAAAAACATCCATATAATGACAACCTATTTCCCTTGCTGTGTATACTGTATTTCTTGTGGCTGTTAAAGTCTGTACTACTTGCTGTTTTGTTTTGTGCTTGCATCCTTGCAAACTGTAACTCCCTGAGCTGCCATTTACACTGTACAGTATATGTAGCTTATATCCAAATTAAATTAGATACTGAACATAATTGAATTCATATAGTGAGAAAAAACAAAACATTGCACTATTAAAGTGGCAAAATTTATTAGGGCCTATAATGTTGTTGTGTAAATGGGGGTTAGAAACTACACAGGGACCTGTTAATATGGAATAGATACCCCCTCATGGGAGTGGGGTGGGGTGTGGGGTGTGGGGGGTGGGGGGATATCTTAAAAATGTATTTGCTTCAGTGAAATGCAACCTGTTTTGATTATTTATTCATTTATTTATTGTATGCATCTGCTGCAAAAAAAAGAAGAAAGAAATGTGAGCAGCTGGTCACATGACCAGAGAAATGAGATGTACTGATCTAAACAAGGAGCATTGCTGTGATTAAGAGCCCAGTCACAAATGTGCAAAATAATCTAAGCAAATATTTGCTTCCCATCCACTTCCATTCAGTGCAATTGAAGGAGTGTTACGCCCCCGTCTAGGGGAGTAGGAGGGCGACATAAAAGTGTGGAAAGCTGTTCCCACACTGATCCCCAAACCAGACAGCTCACAGCAGGAATTGCAGTTTAAAGTTAAATTATTTATTACAGTGAAAAATTAACTTGAAGGCCAAAACAAGAAACAAACAAAACAACTATCTAAACCCCAAACATACTTGCTACACCCATGTGAAAAGGAGTAAACAAACGAAAGAAACATGACAAAAATATACAAAATAAAATGTCAGCCCAATAATAGAGGTAAACTAGTAAAACAAAAAGATGGCCAATAAGATGGCCCACAGGAGGCACAAACAGTCACTACCGAAAAACCAAAACCTCAGGTTTAACACAAACAAAATACTAGAGGTCTGTAGGCTGAGGACAGGAACGCTACTGCTGTCAGGTGACTGTCCATCAGCCTGTTGAGAGGCCGGGGATTTTAAACAGCAGACTGTAGTTGGGGAGCCAATCAGCGGTCGACACTCCCAGACCGAACCTACACCTCCTGCCAGTCAGCACACCACACCTGTAGTTAGGAGACAAAGATCTTTGCACACAAGGAGCACTCACTCTCACACTCAAACATGCAAAGGACACAGAGCTAAAACACATGAAAATACGACCAGAACCGTAACAAGGAGCAAATAAATTATTTGCTTTTAGTGGAAAGCAAATTATTATATTCGCATCACGTGGGATCAGCCTCAGTCAATAGCAAAGAAGTTTGATTGACCCTGCTTGACTGTCATTGGCTGTAGTTTTCCAAGCAAGCCAAGATGGAGAAGACACTGATTGTTGCTGTATTTAAAGAGCCGATATTGCGTATTGTCCATGAATAAACTTAACTGCCCCACATCAGAAATGCTGCCTGACTGGTAGGGAGACAGTAGGGAGACAGACGTGAAACCTATGAAACTGAAAAATGTACCAATAACATCATATTTTGCAGTACTATAAGCACACTAGCAAACATTCATTTGTTAAGTTAGGTTTCCATGTGCGTCACATCTGGCACTGCCCACATTCAGCATGAATATCTCCTCAGCAGAAAATGGTCACTCATCTGCATTCACTCGTGTGTAACTGCGCCCTAAAGCAGATTTGGGAAGGGCCCATTCATTGGACCTTTTCAGAGGCACAGCCATTTCTGTGGGCATGCCTGAGAGCAGGGGGCATATCACTGAATTGGAATAAATACAAACAAATACAATTTGGTACTCCTAATTAAATAGCTGTCTTTGCTCATTCTGAGAGAGATATGAGGCACTTAGGGTTTGTGTCCACCAAGCACCTCTTTTTTTAGCTAGCTGCAGCACTCAGCAAATGCTTGGGAAAAGTGCTAGTCATGGTTCTTACTGTTGCTATGAGATGATATGAGACCACTGGAAGCACAAAGCTCTTTGGGTAAAATTGGCTTTTAACTTTAATCACACCGGCACATTGAGTAAAAATATGCTCAGCTCTTAGCACTTTAAGAAGCAAGCATCTTTTTCATTGCAAACGAGGAAGTAAAGAGGCCAGCGAAGGAGGCTTCGGCACACACAGCCTGACTGTGTACTTGCAGACATTTGCAGTGAAGTGCAAACAGAACATTGCAGAAATACACAACTCTATTTACATCAGTTTCAGCAAATATGTTTATACAGTGAATACCAGGTTTCATCAGTAAAAATGATGTGGAGTTTATTTGATTTGATTTAATTAAAGTAATGTTATAAAATAGCTAGAAAGTGATCTTTAATTTAAATGTTTTCATTCAAATAATAACCCAGGGAATGTCTGGTTACTTTACAGTGTAGACACAGGCTTTATAAACCTTCAACAATGCACAAGGGCGATCCCTGAAATACAAACCTGTTTATACAATAAAAGCTTTCAAAACTTAATAATATTACTTAATAATACTAAGTCATACCAATTCAGTAGCCTGGCACCCTCCTTTACTTTAGCTACTGTGAATTAACGTATGCTACTGTATCTCCTCAGTGGATACTTAACATGCATTCAAGACAGATAGAAGTGTAGAAACACTATGCTTTCTTATAAAATAGTGCTGGAACTTACTTTTAACCTGGACTGGGATAGCACTGGAAAACCATGCCATAGAATTACTTTGAGGCCTGTTGATTTGAGTACAGTCAGTCACATGTGTATCATCTTTGACATCACCAAGCTGCCATTTTGGAGGTAAAGCTACAGTAAGTGGTACAGTAAATACCACATTTGAGTGAGTTACACAGCCCATTCAGTCGTCAAAGAAACACCATACCAAGACAAACTTAGGGAGGATACCAGGGAGCGTTATTTGACTGAATTGCTCTCTGTTAACAACCTTGATCCATACAACCTGACAGCAAAAAGTTGGAGTGCTGACCCTGCATCGCTGCCTCCAACCCTGTGCTTGGATATTACCAACTATCTTGTATATCGTATAAGTGTGTGTACCATAGACTGTAAAGATATTGGATGCAGCTACCATGATGTCATTGGTTTGTGGACTCCCATTCTCAAGTCTCCAGTTCGGCATTTCATTCACCATCTTGGTCTGCTGGAGCCAGATATGCCCATATTTGGGAGGGAGAATGGCACAGTGGAGGAGCGAGGAGTGGATCTGACTGAGAAGACAGAGAATGTTCTAATGACATACCGTATTTCTTTCATATCAAATACAGTTAAAATCCCAAAGTTATTATATTACTACTGCTTCATACCATTGATATTTACTGAGGTGTCATCT
This sequence comes from Cephalopholis sonnerati, assembly GCA_019142605.1. Taxonomy (NCBI): domain Eukaryota; kingdom Metazoa; phylum Chordata; class Actinopteri; order Perciformes; family Serranidae; genus Cephalopholis; species Cephalopholis sonnerati. The sequence continues at coordinate 34,497,164 of JAGQAX010000013.1, read as the reverse complement.
TTCACACAGTAGAACTCCCATTTAATAAGTCAGCAGTTATAAAAATGTGTAAACTGTGCTAAAATTAATATTAATGTTAATACCAATGTTAAATGTTTGCTGAATGAGTAAGTGTCTGTTGATGAGTTATAAGAAATCATAAATATTTTCTAGAAGGGCTAAATGTTTGCCATAAGCGATTGGCTCTATTAAATTTAACATGTTAAAACGTTAAACACGGAGCAAGGAGAGCTAATTGCTGGCCCTGTGGCCAAAATCTGATGGTTCCTGTGATCTAACTTAGGTTGTCCGGCCACACAGAGCCAATTACTTTGTCTCGTCTTTACTGGTCAGGGCATAATAAACTGAGATTTTGCCATATTTCTTGTTAATTTTTTTTTTTCATTGGCGTTGATGTTGCAATTTAGACATGGAATAAAAGCCATTAACAAAATTAACACTGTGATAAAGAAATTGTCACATGTAGGATATAGTAAAATTACCTAATCCTTAAGTATGCTGAAGTTATCTACTTCTAAGTTTTAACACAGTGTTTCCCAACTGGTCCAGCCACAGGGTCCAGATTTCACCTTAGTCATCAGTTCAAGGTCCATGCAGTGTAATATTCAGCATACTTGTGATTGGCCATGTCATCAAGCTAGTATCAAGTAGCTGTCTGTTAGTCACTTACTCTACAGTCTGTTAATCACTTACTCTAAAAGCTTTGTGCCAGAAATCCACTGTAATTCAAAATAAAGTGTGTTTTTCACAAACCTAAAACATTCATGAGTCACTTAAGGTCCATTCAGATTGGACTCGGGACCCACTTTTGGACTGCGACCCACCAGTTGAGAACCACTGCTTTAACATAAGTAAGTGCTGTCAAAGACTGATTGTCTACATGCTGGCATAAACTGTAAAACAGACCGCCTAAGTGTCGTAATTTTCTGTCTTAGCAGATAAAATAATTTACACTTTTCCTCTCATTCACACACTGAGCAGTGTCTGACCATTTGAGGTTCAGTGTCTTGCTTAAGGACATTTTGACACATGGAGCCGGGTATCGACCCAACAACCATGCAGTCAATGGACGACTGGCTCTGCCTCCTGAGCCCCAGCCATCCCAGCATGCCTTGTGCTCTGATGAGATGAGCCAGTTGACATTGACAAGATTTGAATTGAATTCAATTGAATTGACCAAATCATGTCAAAACAAGTCAGATCTTATTTAACGGCAGAGTAAAGAGAGGCAGAGATGCAAGGCCAGGAGATAAGGGGAGATGGCGGAGAAGACAGAGGGGACAAGCAGGAGAGTGAGATGGATGGACTGAAGGAAGAATGAGGAATAGCGAGGTGAGGAGTGAGACAGCGGGAGAAATGGGTGGTGGGATGTCATTTCCTCTGTTAAATTACTGCTCTGTTTATCTTGTGAGCACACTCAATCACTGTGGGCCTGCTCAGCTGGAAGGACATACACAAACAAACACCTGTGTGCGCGTGTGTGTGTGTGTGCTTGCCAGATACACATATACACAGAGATGAGGACATATTTTTATTACTTTTTAGGAAACTCCATTAAGTAACATTCTGCTATACCTTGTGGATTTAAGGATGGAAAAGGATACACAGACAACACCGGACAACACACACATATAAATACACACAACCACACACACAACCACTGATACATATATATATATATATAAATACACACTGTTGTGGCCAGATGTATTTTTTTGGCTGGGATGTATTTCGGTCTCATCTCTCTGGTCCCCAGAGAAACCACATTCACACTTAATATCTCTCCCTCTCCTACGTCTGACCATTGTATATACTTAAATATTACTGTCAAAGCAGAAGAGACAAGGAGAGTGATAAAATGAAAGTGATAGAGGTATGGAAACATTTTGCATTTTTTACAGCAACAGCAGGCAACAATAGTCGCACTATAAGAGAACGTTAAGCAAATTTATCCCTGACAGCTTCTCAATCTGTCGCACTGTCTGCATCGCTATACATCAGTCAGTGGTCAGTAGTGTTGTACAAGTTACCAAAAACTAGTAATAAGATACAGTTACTAGTTATGTCTCTCAGAAGTAATTGAATTACTTTACTAACTGCTGCATAATAAATGTATTAGTTACAAGAGCAAGTCGTTTTTTGCATCACTTTTAAATGTCTACTTCATTTTTCTTGTTGAAATACATAGCTTTATCATTTTGGTTTTGCTGTGAAACTGTGTGGCACAACTGTCAAATTTTATGTATGTTTAACAGATTTATCACTATGATGAAAATTAAGTGGGCTATTGAAACAATAAAACATAATAAAATATGTTTTGAAAGGCTTATTTATTGTAGCCTTGACAATCCTTTGAATTAAGTAAGACAAGTTAAGTGTTTACTCCTTTGGCAGAGTCAAATGAAATAACAACTGTTTCTCAGACAGTAATTTCCTATCACAATAGGCCTAATGAAATAAAAGTGTTAAAAGTTAGTTACAAAAACATAAACACACTGAGGTTTATCCTTCGTAACCTTAAAAACAGGCCAATTCAATCCTGCAAAGACCCACTCACCGCTATGTTGTTCTTCTTGATCTCAAGGGAAGGGAAAATAATGTTCCTATTTCCAGGAAAGAAAGTGCCTGCATTGTCAGCCCTGGTGTGCAGTGACAGTCTGATACTGATTGATTGATTAAGCCACGCCATTTCTGGGGCCACCGTAAGGTCAGTTGACATGATGTGCGGCAGCGGGTCCAGCCTCTGGTCCTGCAGCATTCCAAGCAATTAATAACTTACAGAAACATTGGGTGCAATATTCCACCTTCACACACACACAAACACACTCAAAATAGAGAGTGCCGCTCACCTGACCCGCGCATCATGTTACGTGCAATCATAACCTGGAAAAATTCCATGAAATAGGCTGCGTTTGAGCAAGATGAGTATGGCAAAATTAATAAACAACGAGCTTATTTAGATTTCAGTATCTGCAATTGGGTGATTTACTTTGAAAAAATAGGCAATGGTGCAGTGGTTAGCATTGTTGCCTCACAGCAAGAGGGTTCCTGGTTCGAACCCTTCTGAGCAGGGTTTGTATGTTCTCCCTGTGTCAGTGTGGAGTTTCTCTGGGTACTCCAGTTTCCTCCCACAGTCCAAAGACATGCAGGTTAATTGGTGACTCTAAATTTCCTGTACGTGTGAATGTGAGTGTGAATGGTTGTCCGTCTCTATGTGTCAGCCCTGTGATAGTCTGGTGACCTGTCCAGGGTGTACCCTGCCTCTCACCCAATGTCAGCTGGGATGGGCTCCAGCCCCCACAAGATCCACAACAGTATAAGCGGTTATGGCAAATGAATGAATGAATCTGAAAAAGTTGTATATTACATAAGTAGTTACTGGCAAAAGTAGTGAAATTAGAGTAACATATTACTCTCTTGTTCTATGGCACTGTCAGACAAACTTCTGAGATAAAAGGGACCACTTTGTGATCTTACACTTCCCAGCCAGTACTGGAGCTCAGACCAGTAACTCTCATTGTCTCTGAGTTATTTACTTGGCTTGCAGTTTTTTAAGACTGTTAAGCTGAGCTATTGTTTTGCTGTGGAAAGCACCAGATGCAGCGTTACCTTTGGCTTTGGATGCTAATCCAAATCCTCACTGATGTATTTAAAGTACAGATAAAAGAAATTTGGCTCAATTTGCAGGTGAAGTTTCGAGACTATCCTTCCAAGAAAAACAACAACATCAGTCAGTTCAGAAAATGCCTCAAAAGCAAGCCAGGAGGAAATCAGGTGACATTATTATAGAGCCACAACATGTTTTTCTAACCTTTAACCCAAACCATCCTAAACCTAATAAGTTGTGCTTGTGTCTAAACCACAGACACAGAAAAATGATGTTGTCCTCCCAGATTAGAAAATCCTCCCGTATGTTGTACCGAGGGCAGTTACAAACGACATATTTTACCATTAAATTTGGAGAACTTGTTGGTTGTTTCAAAGCACTTTCATTCACTTGCTGCCATTTATTCATTAGTTTGATACAACATGAGGAATAAAGAGACCATTTGGTGTTAATATTTTTTATAGTCCCAGCAGTCCCCGCTACATGCACACTTCTGTAATAATGTATCTACTTATGCCCTAGTTATCTCTCTGTAGGACTGCAGTACAGAACACTCATCATGTTTCAGCACTCTTAAGGATCACACAGAGACGTTTCATAACAGAAGTATCTGCTTCAAAAATGCCTATAGGTAAACCGTGTTTGGAGAAATGGCTCCGTGCACCTGAGGCTGTCGGGCCCGTGTGTGAAATTGACAAGCTGAGAATATTTGAAGGTTTATGCATGGCTACAAAACTGCACGGAGAATATAAAAGCACATCACAAGAAGGGAGCGCACGCCAAGTGTGCCATAGCGTAGGAAATCAGTGGTTTCTGCAGGTTTGTCTGTGTGATCGCTCCCTCAGAGGGAGATGAAAGCGCCGTACTTATATACAGTATGAGTCTAGCATATCGAGTGAGTTTCTCCTCCCCTCCTCACTTTCTTCCCCTTCTCCCCCTGTCTGCCGTGATGAATGGTTTTGATATCAGCCGTGTGTGTGTGTGTGTGTGTGTGTGTGTGTGTGTGTGTGTGTGTGTGTGTGTGTGTGTGTGTGTGACGAATGACTGTGTTCGTACCGGTCAGGCCCGCAGGGCTTTAGCTACTGTTAGTAGTGCTTAAAGATGACTGGAGTAAAAAGGCTCTCTGTCACATCTCTCTCTTTTCTCTCTCTCTCTCTCTCTCTCTCTCTCTCTCACACACACACACACATATGCACACACAGATTAGCCCTGTTTAAAGGACTGTGTCCTAGGGGTACACAGCACAGCACTATGACAGGTGACATGTAGTTTCCTCCTCTTTTTCTCTCTTATCTTCTCCCTGCCTCTCCCTCCCTTTATCTTTTATCTCTGTGGCCGCAGACCTCAGTGTTGAGGCAAACTTTCTGCATTGTCAGTATTGTATATACTGCTCCAAATGTGTGTGTGTATGTGTGTCTGAATGCATCCTTTACTGGTGTATTATGCTGCGAGCAGATATGCTTTGAGCCACAGTTTTGCCATGAGCCGCTTTTTGCCAGGTCCAGTATCACAAGATTTATAACATGCCTCAGTGAACACAGGTCCTAGGGACATTTTTTTTTCTAATAGAGTCGCCATGATAACGAGCATTGTTTCATTCCTTAAAGGGCATGGGATTTAGAAGGCTGGAATGCTTATTGCAATTGCTGCTTGAATGTTTAATAGAAAGGATCCTTTGCCGTGGTGACACATCGATTTTCTGGATGTCACGGACCAAACTACGTATTTCCATAACAGTGTCATTAAAATGTGGTTGGCAGCCATCCTCAGCTTAGCAACTGATGCTACATTCAAAGACCTCCTGATTAGTAACACCCTTTCTTATTCATTCTGATTTGAGTGTGCTTAAAAGGCTACAGATAATCCTGCCATTGTCATGCTGTGGTCGAGTGCTGTTCTGGTGCTACAACATGGAGCACTGTGGGATACTACAGCCATAACTCTCCACCTACCCATTTATTTCTATTCCGCTGGATTTCAAAGATGCATTTCTGTTTAGTTTTACAGCTCAAGTTACAAAATTAGTAAATTTTCAAGGTGTTTTTTTTTAAAGATATAACAATTAAAAGGATACTCTGCTGATTTTCAACCAGCTCTGTGTCATAACAGTGTGGGACGTATGTGTAAATGAACTGTGGTAAACTATACTCCATGTTACCAGCACCCAGATCTCCCTGCCCATCTGTCTTCTCTCATCTCTTGAAAGTCTGACCTAGCTCTCGGGCTGTTGTTTGAACTACAGATTGTACTACCCCATTTTCATATGCCCACCACCACTGACACAAAGAAAATAGAAGCAGACCGAAAGAAAGACCTGCCCCTCTTTCTCTCAGACTCAGACCAAACTCAGCACTGATTGGATATAATCCAAGATTATGTTATTGTGTTGCCTATTTCTTGCTTAAAATGTCTTCAGAAACATATTTTAGTGCTCTCTTCGGCTGTAATACAAGAAGTCGTGAACAGGAAGTGGGCACTATACTGTTTCCTGTATAGAAATATGAGATCAAACAATGGTAATAAGAGGTGCTGATCAAATATGAACCAAGAGTCTGTCACTGTATTATCTATTTCTTGCCTAAAATGTCTTTAGAAACATTATATCTCATCATTTTACTGTAACTCAAAATCGTCTGTTAGCCACCATATTGTTTCCTGTGTCAAAAACAGCCAAGTTTGCATTACTTCACCCACCAGCGGGAGCATTTACTGGTCTGGTGTGGTGAGGTGCATTCTGATAGTTGTGGGTTTTCTACCTCTTTAGCAAAAATGAATGTTACAGCCTGTTTTCTGTTTTCTGTGGTCATGTAGCACTAATTGTAAAATTATTTACATCTTTCTACTGCACAAAAAGACCATCTTTCCAGCAGTGAAAGACTTCTTCAGGCAAATGGTTTCTTTAGGTGCTGTATTAAAGCTGTAATTTAAGGATACACTGTTGGTGGTCAATTGTCTGACGTGGGCTGATAATGCTGTGACAGATAAAGGTGCAGAACATGCAGTAGATACTTGGTTGAGGCATCATACTTGGCTTGCCACTCAAGACAATTGCCTACTGTATGTCTAAGGACCACAACAGGATATGGCAGGCTCCAATTCCAGGAGATATGTAGAATAGTTGACTTCAGCAGTTTTGTGGGTGATGCCTCTTGGTCGTTTTGACAGGAGAGCAACAACTGGGCCCAAGTCTGTCACTGTGTGTGATTGTCTGTGCCAGACGAGCCTGATGTTCCAAGTAATGTGCTGAGCTAAGAGATATGAACTTGAGACACTAATGAGATGTCACCAAAATTTGTTCATTTCCTCATGACTTTACAGAAAAGGAAACAGAATTGCTGAATGGTCATATCCATGGCTCATCGGACGGGGATAGTACCAGTTACCACCATTGAAGGAACCATCAATGTTCAGTTGCATTTGCATGTAATTGCCTTGCTCCCCATTTTCCTGTCACTCTCCATTTTCACTGTTGACTAATGCGGAGAAATGCCACAAACTTAATATTAAGAAGTCATTTTGGAGGCCCATAATTTCCCTAATGTGCAGGGCTTCACACCACATCAGGGTATTAAAAATTTGTGAAAATTGACTATTTATGAAATGTCAATTTCACAGTCCTGCCACCTATTTGGTATTTATAAGGCAACATTTTTTTCAAGGTATTACTTCTCCTTAAATTATGTTTTTATTTTGCCAGAGGTTCCGCATTTCTTAAGGTCTCACTGGTCAAACAAGAAGAAAATAGAAGACAGTAAAGTCTACACCTGTCCTCTGTGATATAACACAATTATGAAAGCTGGAGTCTTTCCCAGAAAACATTTAACAGGTCGCCTCTATCACATGGAAACAAAGGTAAACCTATGAGCAATAAAGTAAAACACAAACATCATTTTTAACATTTTTATCAACTCCTCTGTCAGAGGACATTGTTTAAAACTATGGCTTCTTTGCATATGACATCAGCGTGCTTTCCAGATAGAGGGTAGGAAGTTGGAGTCAAAGACTGCCCACACTGCACAAATACGTATGATTTGCGCTGTTTACGACTGTTCCAAATGATCAAATTGGGAAGGAGCAAGGGCCACTTTAACGCCTGAAAATAGTAGGATGTAAAAGTAAGAAGTAAAACACAAAACTCAACGAGAAACAGCAGCAGATCAAAAACCTTTATCTTCAATCTGGAGGGGCGGAGTCAGCTAATATCAACCATTAATGTTAAAGTAGTGTGTGTTAAACATGCCTCAAGTTAGATGTAATTACATTATGCTGTGACAACTTCTCTGTGTTTTTAGCCATGACACAGAATTTTAGAGGCGTTTCACCAGACATATACGAAAGACTGCTATAGTCAAGCACATTTACTCACCTGACCAAAAACAAGACAGCAGTCGTTTCAGTCTTTGGACCCAATAGCACACAAAGTAGTTATTGTCCACTAGACTCTTGTTTGCTTTCATCAGCTCACTGTGTAACATTAGTAATGTTAGGTTATAATAATCTGAAATTTGCTTGTCATAGTTGTCATGTAAATGCAAACACGCTTTAGAAACATATTAAACTTAGTATTTTAAAGCAAACATCCATCCATCCATTTTTATCCACTTACCTGGGGCGGTGTCGCAAAGTGCCCCAGATTTCCTTCTCCCCAGCAACACTTTGCAGCTCCTCCTGGGGGACCCAAAGGTGTTTCCAGGCCAGATGAGATATGTAATCCCTTGAGCGTGTTTTAGGTCTGCCCCGGGGGCCACCTAGCAATGGAACGTGCCCAGAACGTCTACAACAGGAGGCGCCCAGGAGGCATCCTGATCAGATGCCCAACCACCTCAACTGCCCCCTTTTGATGTGAAGGAGCAGCGGCTCTACTCCGAGCTCTCTCTGGATGTCTGAGCTCCTTACCCTATCTCTAAGCTGAGCTCAGACACCCCACAAAGGAAACTCATTTCAGCCACTTGTATCTCTAAAAAAAGCCAAAAAAAAGAGAAAGAAGACAGTAAAGCTGTAATGGTAGCACCACCAGTTATACACATTTCTGAAACTTCTTAAGATCTCTGGTTTTCTTATAGTAAATTAATCAATAGAGGAAAAACAATCAGAGAAAGGAGTAAATGAGCTGTCAAAGAATCCTATGCTAAGGAAAATTAATTTTAAAAAATCATCTGTACGCCAGTTGGAAACTTGAGTGAGGATCAATGCCAGCATCATCCCCTTTGTATTCCAAACATTTACCCATATGAGCAACAGAATGCAGAAGCCATTATGTTTCTACCAACTTCCTCTTTAATGCTACTTTGAGATTGTTATTGAAATTCTCACTTCAAACCATCACAGCCAAATGTAAAAATGATTATTTTTTAAGGTATCCTCAAGGGACAGCTTAGTCATTGCCTTTCTTTTTTAAAAAGTTTGTTTTTTCTTATATGACTGCATGCGAGAGGAAGCTATGTGTCAGCAATTATAAGCATATTCACTAACTGCGACAACACCAAAGGCCACAGTGATGGCTGCCCCCCCCGGCCTCTTGGGTACCTGCCCTCATTTTCCCCAATCAGTGCTCTTATTCTTAGAAGCTTTATTCATGCACCCTGAGGGACAGGACCTGGAGGAGAAGTCAGGGGAAGATGTAATCAAAGAGAATAAAGAAGTGACAGCGGAGTGTGGCAGTTTTACCCAGGAGCCTTTGCTGCTGCTGTCCCTCACCTCTGACCCTTACTCAGCCCTTTATTCAGACACGGTTAGCAGGGAAAAAAAGACATATCCTGGATGGCCTTTGAGGCAGCGGTGTGCATGTGTGACCTGAATGAGTGTGTATGCACGGGCTTTATTTAACTGTAACACAGGCACACACACAAAGAGCCTTGAGAGCATTTAAGGACTAATTTTTCAGCCTTTTCTCTTCCTTCCTGGCATATATATACCTTCAGCATCCAATTTCTTCTGCTTTCTTTCCTTACCTCTACATTCTCTCTGCAGTGTCTCTTGGCAGACGTACTCTTGTCACTGTCGGAGCCCCTTGTGGGTTTTGGAACTACTCTCTTCCTCTCTTGCTCTTTTTCTGTCTCCCTCTCCGTTTCTTCTTTCCTTCCCTGAGTGAGTGCAACTGAAGCCCCTTTTCCCTCTCTGCTTGAGGCAGTTTTGTGAAAGAGGGACGATAGGCAGACAGAAGAAGGAGGCAGACAGAGGGATGAATGGCCTCATTCACTGGCAACCAGACACACACAGCACAGCGCACAATACACTATCACTCTCAATAATCACTGCCCTGTTTATGAAGCTATTGCAGCTCAGTTATCTTGTAAACTATGTTCTGGTGGAGAGGATCAGATATGAAATCCATAAGGTGGCTGAACTCCCCTGCCTGACTATTGATTGTCAAGCTTTATCTTTCATCTTGTCTTTATAAAGCGGTGTTAATATTAACATCTCAACAGCTGAACATTGCTTGTTGGCATTTTTATATCGTACATTTATTTGATTAAACGAGACAGACAACAATCATTTGGTTCTCCAGAGGTCATTGGTTTAGCGTCCTTGGCTAAAAACATTCGGTCACTGCTTTAAAAGCTCTCCTCTATGCCATCTCATTTTTGTCTGTGTTATAAAATAGTGAAAGCGCTTTCTCTCGAAGAATATTGATCCTCAGGCTTTTAGCTTGTCATCATAATATTGCTGCTTAGGATGAATGAGTTGTTGTCTGGGCTAAATATAATCAGTTCATGTTTATCAGGGGACGGCGAGCGTTTGTTTCAAGTATAACGAAAAAACATATTGAATAGCAATAGTTGCTCATATAGATAGACCCTCTACTTTTTTGTAGAGTCAATGTAATGATGTGGTTTGTGTGATTTTTACCTATATCACATTTCATAGCATTTCTTTTCTAACCTCTGAGATGGCAGGGTTTTTTTCTTGCTCCATTGTGCCATAATCTATGTTGTAGTGTAGAGGAACAAATATGAAATCCATACGGTGACTGTGCTCTCTGCCAGATACTATTGATCTGCAGACTTTGTCTTCTGTCTTGTCTTTATAATGCTACTCTTTAACGGAGCTGCGGTGCCATTGTCAGTGTCACAGCAGCGTTTCATTCCCCGTACAGAGGGAAGACCCTTTCCTTTTTTATGTATTTATTTTATTTATTCAACAGGGACAGTGCACAGCTACTTAGCCGCACCAGAGTTAGCTATAAGCTAATTTTTCATCTGTAGCCCCTGGGCAGGAAACAGAGAATAATTTCTCTGATAAAAGACACAAATATATAAAAAACACAATTACAAAATAGAAGCTCAGTCCATAGGGATTTGGCTTGGGTTGCCGATTCAAGTCCCCGTCCGGACCAAAAATGTGGAGCGTGGACTTGTAGTTGGAGAGGCACTCGGGACACCTGTCCATGGGCAGCCCCCTCACTCTGACATCTCTCCATTTAATGCATGTATAGGTCCCGTTTGTGCATGTGTGTGTGTATTTTGGACCTGTGTGTATATGTAAGAAAACAACAACAGAGTGAAAACATTGAATTTCCCCTTGTGGGATTAATAAAGTATATATATATAAAAAAATTTTAAAATAACAGCAACAACAATACAACTACAACATTAAGATTTATTGATGTTTTTTTAACATAAATTTGAGTTTACAGTTTTATACTCATTAAAACACACTCACTACTTTTATACTATAGGGCAAGGTGTGATGTCATGCAGTGAGCCATACATCTGTTGTTTTTCTGTATCCCTGTATTCTGTAGGCATTGTGGCGTTCCTACAGTGCTGTCTATGTGGTGCTCCTTTGTTTTGCTTCACTGTTTTGGTGGACATGGTAATTTACTCCTTTAAATGTATTATAAAATGTTGAGTGAAAAGATTTTTTTTTTAATTCTTAGTTTTATAATCAATTTGACATAAATGAGTTTGTTATGCAAGTTGGTTACTGTGCTACAGGGCTAAACTACTGCAAAATGGAAAGCAAGATGTGTAAGGCGCAAAACCTTTTTTGTGCCAATCTTGTCATGTGTTTCTATTTTTGGAGTCATTGACATGTTTGCCAGTAAACCAGTAACCTAGGGCTGGGTGTGGTGATCCTGATGTAGGTGTTTGATGAAAAATATTTTGCCTGCTCTGTTCAGCTCTGACTGCTGCAGACAACAGGAGCACCTGTGACTGACAGACAGATCTCTCCCTCTCTGTTATCTGGGAACACTCTGGACAGGATGCACAGACAGACAGTCCCTATCAGATAATATTACACCGATATCATATGAGAAAAATATAATAAACTCACTGCTGAGTAGCCACAAAAGAACATTACATGTATGATATGATGAATTAATACTAAGATATTGGGTACAAGGCCACAAAGTGTAAAAACAAGACAGAAAAATCACAAGTTACAATATGAATATTAATATTTGATATTATAAATAACATGTTAGTTTGTGGTGAATATTAAGCAGTATGATATAGTGTTTATTAAATTGATAAACTGTGTGTGTTTGTTCAGATTTTTGCACAAAACAAAGGAAATAAAAGAGCTTTATGACGTACTTCTGTTTTGGTGTTGTAAGTCCCAAGTCAGTATATTTGTTTTAAAAGTTCTGTTTCCTTCACTGCTGACCTCCAGATTTGATCTTTTGTCTGTCTTTACAGTGCCACTTTGGAGAGCTGAGTACAGCTATCAAACACTAGAGAAAAATAGGCAGTGTAACCCAGCGAGCACCATCCACCTAGTGAGAGAGCTATGTCATTGAAATCACTGAGGCACAGAGATCTCCCCATTCTTCTTCATGAATGCTCAACAAACTGATGCTACCCAGAAACCCAGGGGCATGCACAGATATTTGAGAGGCAGTGGCTTGAAAAGAAATGGTCCCCCGAAACTTTATGGAAAAAAAGCTATTAGATATAAACTGTGTAAAAGCTGGCTGTGAGACATTTTACCATAATAACTCACTTTGAAACCAGCCTCGAATGTATTCACAGTTATACCCCCGTATCTGTATGTCTACCTCTGTGACCTGTCCCTCTCAGAAGTGACCTTTGTAAACCACTAAATTTGCAACAGTAAATACATTAATGCTGCCTGAATCATTTCTTTTATCAGCATAATGAGAAAACATTTTTCATTAACATATCTAGCAAGTGCGGGCAAAATATTCATACTTAATTTGTCAGTAAAAAATGTTCATTAACAACATATTTACTTTATTTTCAGCAAAAATATTCAGTCCTGCAATTCAATATCCGCTTGTGGCAACTAAAGCATTCCTGAACTTAGTATGTATGCACCTTTTGGTTAAGGTTTGGGAAAGATGGTGGTCACGGCTTAATACAGAAAATGTCGGAAAAAAGCAGGAGGCACGATTTGTTTATTGACCTTAAACCAAGTCCACAACTTTTCACTAAGCTTAACTTAATTTACAAATCTCAAAAAATGGCTTTTGAAGTGTCTTAGCAGTCGAGTGGTTACGTGCCATATAACTGAAATGCCTTGGAAGCTTTGCTGCATATCATACGCTTCGCTCTGTCTTCATTTTAAAACTACTGTATAACCTCAGCTAACCACAGTCAACAATGAGCTGACCACAGCTGCTGTTCTCTTTTTAGGTGCATTTAAAATTGTGTTTTACATTAACTAGACCTATTTGCACATCACTTCCCCCTCCCGGTCATTCTGCAGCAGTAACATTAGTGCAGTGAATTTCCCTCATTAATGAGACATAGCAGAGAACAGAGCTATCTTCTTAAGCTGCTTTCACACTGCCGCGCAGTAACCGCCCTGACAACTGCCTGCCTGCATAAGCATTACCTAAAAAAGCAAAGCACTTTTAAAAGCAGTTACTGCCACTACAGAGCATGACTGTGATGCCAGGAGATTGCATCTTTGAACACTGGCAGAAGTGCAAGCTAGCTCGTAGCTGCATAATGTAGCACGGAAATCACTGAAGTTACTTAAGATTTATACATATTTGCAGTGGTGGCCCTCGCACTTTTGGTGCCCTAGGCAAGCATCCCCCCGGTGTTTTGGGGTTTCACGTGACATCAGATAACTCGCCCATCTCCCCCAGAGCCCCAGAGAGCAGGTAAAGTGTAAGGAGCTGGAGAGGGGGCCCAGGGAGCGGCATGAACCCAGAAAAAAAGGCCTTTCCATTATTCAGTGTTGTTATGTTGTTGTGGCATTTATACAATTTCAAAATAATAATAAAAATGGTATTAGTAAAAAGTAGTAAAAGATAAACATTTGATTATTATACCAAAGGAAATTCTTGTGCCAGAGAATGCTTCAAATAACAGTAACTCTAAGTACAGTAACCACAATTTACCCTTTACAACCAGTAATAACCAGAACAACCGGTGGGTTCCCTGGGTCAGGGTCACTCACTGAGCCCAATTTTAGAATAATGGAGTATTAAATATCTGGCAAAATATTTACAAAGTCCCCAACATTACCAGCTCCTTGGTGTGGAGATTGGTAGCCTATAAGTCTCGCTTTCACTATTCAATTTTGTCTGCCACAGGGTACAATCTCATGGGAAAATGAAGGCTTGATAAAGGCACAAAGGAAATGCGTCAACCACTGTGCAACCAGGAAGAGGATAGCGCTTTTGTTTTCCCAGTAGCTTTCGGTAGCTATCCCCATTTACTAAAGACTGTCGATGTGAGTTCTTTGAAGTTAGTGTTCCCAGTAGTGGAAATGGCGGACGCAGGAACAACCTCAGCTGTGGAAACTGTGGTAGCTGCTAGCCTCTGTGGAAAACGGAAAATGATTTTTTCCATGAGTCTTTGCGACAGCATGGGTAAAAAGTTGAAAGGTTGTACGATTCTTATAGCCTCAATAAGAACAGCCTCCTGTGTTAGAGACACAAATGATATAAAGGTCTAATTCAGGACCAAACTTGAATTTCAAGGGGAATGTCCCACATTAGATACCTTAGCTTTGTCTTATTCTTTGCACCTCATACTTATCCCTGTTTCAATACGTTAACTGATCATGAGTGTTAATATATTCTGCACTTTGAGCAAGTTGTTTTGGTCAGTCTGGATTAGAGCTTTGCTTTTCTCTGTCAAAAGAACTCTAAAATTCATGCAGTGCTAAAACACAGTAGAAACAGGAGCATACTTCCCTAGAGGTTACTACTGTAAATGCCTTAAATGTAAAATGTCAGTGTAAGGCACTGGGCAGTAGATTTCTCTCTAATTGTATAGCTCATAAAAGCTTATTATTGGCATTTACCTTCTTTCACCCTCTAGGTTTTGCTGTGCAACACTGTGGGTAGCCTTGGGCAATGCCAGGGAAAATACGCTGTATGGCTTTTAAACTAGTTTGTATTCCTCATTTATTCAGATGCTCCCTTTATCTTGGCCTTTACCTGCTGGTAATGAGGGCTCGCTGTATTTTTGCAGTGTTTCTGTGGCCGTCTGGAGAATGTCTCTGCAGCGAGAGGGTTATTATTCAGACTAATGGGTGAGAAGTTACTGCAGCATCAGGACAGAAAGTCCGAAAGTTGTGTGTTGGAAGAAGGGGGCGTATGCTTTTGTGTGTTTAAAATGTGTAGAGATGAGTGTGTGTGCCGTTGTGTATGTGTTACTTTTTATGCACTGTGGTGCAATGACAGTTAAATCAGTGGCAGGTTTATCTGTGAGCATCTGTTCTTGCTGTCATGTGAAATACAAACAAGCGGTTGGTCTAGAGACAGAGGCAGTATGCTGAGAGAGAGAGGTGAAGAAAGAGGGAGGGGGGTGAGAAATGTGGGAGACACATGGGAAACAATAGCAGAGAAGTAAAGAGAGCTAAGATATTTGTCTGCGTAGTATTGTACACATTTTCTTCCCTTTCATGCAAATTGGCCACATTTAAATTCGAAAAACAAGAAATAAAGTGATGTGCCGAGTGTGCAGATGATTGAGAGGTCTTTCCAGATGCACGGAGACACAAATGAAATGAATCAGAAAGAGGCAGGGATAACTGCAGAGGAAGACGCAAGGCTGCTGCGGCTCGATATACTGTACAGAGCAATGCAGATAAAGGAGGGTTGTTCTAAAGAGATTTATGGAGGGGTCTGCACAGAGATAGAGCGAGGTTTGACAGACAGACCGAGCAATTAAGAACCCGAAAAAGACAGTAGAGTTTGTACACGAGAAGAAAAAAAAATCGAACATATGGAGGTGCTAAGAGAACAAGCGAGGGGGAGGCAGGGAGAGGTGGAGGTAGAGGAAGTCCCAGGAGACCTATTGTGTCCGATGCTTTTACTGTGGTGATGATGCACCCTGCCGCTGGTCCCATCCTCTCATTAAAGCTTTATGAAGCAAGCTTAGCACACATTTTATTACAATGACGCCACTGTCTGGCACATTCCAGCCTTGCGGCGGGGTGGTGGTGATGGAGGGGGTTGGAGAGAAACAAGCCCATGGAGATGCACATCAGAAAGAGAAACATAGGAGAAAGAAAGGATGAGAAAGTCAGAGAGGCAAAGCAACCATCAGAGGGCATAGATAGAAAATAAGGGCATAAGGGAGCGAGGAGGTGAATGACAGGAGAGACAAGAAGAAGAATGCGATATACAAAGAGATTTTCCTTATGTGCTGTGGGCCTCTGTGTGCATGGTTACAGATGTTTTGGTATTGTTTAAAAATAGAATGGTTTGGGATTAAGGCTATCAATATTTCTGTACCTTTTGATGGAGACCCATGAGGTGGGTGAACAGTGAAATTTGCAGACAGTGATGTCACAAACTGCATCTAGGCCAGTAGTTTCAGTCAAGTTTCAAAAGAAATTCATCATTTGGCATGGGAGCAGTGTTCCACTCTGTTACCCAGTACATCAGTTCACATGTGCAACGCTTTTGTTTTTGTTCTGCTGCTTTTTCTATTTTTGCTCTGCTCTCAAAAACAGCTGATCCCGAAAACCATAAATTCATTTAAAAAGCAAGGGAATGGCATTTTCCAAAACACTGCTGTCAAAGAAATTCAGATTTATGTTGATTCTGTTTTGTCCTTAGACAGTGTGAGGACATCATGTCTCTCAGCCAAGAGATTTTATCAGTAAGCTGCCATTATGAATGAACGCCAAGTATAATTTCTGAATCTATGCACACATATTACCAAACTGTATCTGTTTGCTGTGTGTTTCAATCCTTGTCATTCTGCTGCTGTTTTGATTTTAGATAAACATTTGCTTTCATCTTCTGAGCACTTAATTATGATGTAAACCGCCACGAATATTTTGTGCATTCCAGGTATTGGACTGTAAAATATAGCCCCTGTCATTTAGCAGTGTATCACACACAGTCTCATCTCTGTAACTATCTCTCATGTTGCTGTGTGGTCTGAAGTATCAAATAAAACCTTGAAATACCAAAAAAATCTTCTTGGAATACACTAAGTTTGTTGATTTTGAGAACGCCATGACTCAGCTCCCCACTGAATGACGCATGCTACGTACGTAGTATGCTAGTTCTCTGAATTGAAGACATTTAGCTGCTGTCATAATCGGAGACTAAATCCCTGCCTTATCGCCTCCCGGGTGCAGGGGCCTCGGCTTTGTTTAATTGCCACAAGCCGAACCGTCAAAGCTGCATCTCCCTCAGTATTTACCCCCACCGAGGCTTATAGCTGATAATGGAATTACTCTGAGTCCCAGGAGGGAGAGAAGGAGAGAGAGGAGGAACAGAAAGAGGAGGCAGTCATAGAGGGAGAGGAGATGAAGGAAAGTGGATGTTGGAAGCTGAAAGAGAGAGGATGGATGCAGTGTCCGCCTTGAAAACAGAAGAGGGAGGAAAAGGTAGGAGGTGAAGTGATGCGCAAGGAGATCAAAAGCGGGAGAAAAGGTTACAGAGTGATGGCCGGTTGTTGCCAAAAGCAAAGTCTGCAGTCCCCCCCTGTCTTACTGTTTACTCCAGTGTGACGTATTACAGGGTGGAGAGTGAATTATGACGCAGGATAGAGCTCCAGCTCAAAACATGCCTGCCTGAAAGAATCTAGCTGAAAGGATGAATGGAGCTAAAGAAAGAAAGGAGGAGATGAAATAAGAGGATGAAAGAAAGAGAAACATTAAAGAGTGTAAAAAGAAAAAACGAGTTGGCACACACACTTTCAGTCATTTCACTCGCTGAGTCCTTAGAAAGTGAAGCACGTGTTCCTGTGCACATTTCGGCTGATTTGTCAGAATCTGCAGGACTCACACACCCAAGAGGGGCTTTTTTTGTGTTCAAACACAGTTTTGGTCGAGCCGCACTGATGAACGACAAACCGAAGCAGAGAGGAGATTTTTGTGGAAGCGAGATAGCGGGAGGACGTCAGTGCTTTTCACTCTCCTCTCTGTCATGGTTGAAAGCTTCGGGGTGTTTGAAGACTGAGTTGCAGTGTTGTAGTGGAAAATTACTTCACATTTGAAGTGAGCTCGCAGCTCGGTCAAGGGTTTTGTATCTGCGTGTGTGTGTGTGTGTGTGAGTGTGAGTGTGTGCGTGCATGGATGGATCTTAAGGATGTTAAGCTCTAAGCAGGTGGGATTATTTGACTGTAATTTCCTTAACAACTGTATAAGAAGCAACACCAGTTTTGGCTGGTGGGAATGATTTTGTGCCAGTCAGAAATTTTTAAAATTGCTTGCCAGGGGCTTGAAGGGTCTGGTTTCCACCCATGTGCATGCAAATGTGTGTGCTTATACTTTATAATTACATGTATGTATATGATGTGACGGAGAGGGTTTTTGCTTTTAGTGCCATGAATCTATCTCAAGTTGCTCTGGATGACATAAAAGTTGTTTCTTTAGAGCAGTGGTTCCCAACTGGTTCAGCCTCAGGATCCAGATTTCTTCTAAGTCAGTTTGAGGTCCCATAGTTTAATACATTCAGCATCATACTTGCGTCATGCGCCATGTCGTTGGGCTAGTTTGCTGTCTCTGTAGCTGTTAGTCACTCACTCTACAGCACAAAATGACACTTTAAAATAAAAGCTCTGTGCTGGAAATTTACTGTACTTAAAAATAAAGTGTGTTTTTTCCAAACTTGACATGTTCACAGGTCACTTGCGGTCTATTCAGAATGGGCCTGCAACCCATTTTTGGACCACCACCCGCCAGTTTGGAACCACTGCTTTAGAGGAAACTCAACAGGACTTCTGTAAAACTGACTGATGCATTTTCAAGATTTCACTCAGTTCTATTAGACTTTTTGTTGGTAAACTGGGCACATTAATGGAGGCTCACACACACACACACACACACACACACACACACACACACACACACACACATACACACACACACCACTCAAAGAGGGCTGTTTGTGGGTCTAATTAGGAGTGAGAAGGTATGGCTGACACAAGCTGAAGCTGTCGCTCATTAAAATGGTTGAGATGTTTAACCAGATTCCACAGTGTGAATTTAATTAAGGAACATGTGTCTCTTTCCGTTGCATTCTCTTGTTTGCTCTTTTTCTACTCTGTTCATTTACAAAGCTCTCAAAAACACTGTCACTGAGTTTACTCTCCACTTTTTTCCCCTTCTTCCATCTGGATCCCTCCCAAACAACCCCTCCCTCCTCACATCAGTCTGTTCTCAGTATTCGAGGGGGGTCTTCGCCATCTTCGGCCTTTACGACAAGCGCTCGGTGAACACTCTGACGTCATTCTGTGGGGCCCTGCACATCAGCCTAGTGACGCCCAGCTTCCCCACCGAAGGGGAAGGACAGTTCACCCTGCAGCTCCGGCCGTCCATCAGAGGGGCTCTGCTGTCACTGTTGGACCACTACGACTGGAGCCGATTTGTCTTCCTCTACGACACAGACAGAGGTGAATGCACAATGACAGATACATTAACAAGTTATATGAAGAGTTGGTGCTACAAAATTTGATTGATTGTGGTAAACTTATTTTTAACAAAAAATACAAGATGTGATATGGGTTTTTAAATGGGTTTCCATATGAACACGTACAAACATCCAGGGAAGTCAGCGCTTCACTCAGTATTATTGATGGACCTTGAAGTTAATTGTTTCTTTTATAATCTAAGATGAGATAAGATCAGCCTTTATTGATCTGCCAGAGGGGAAATTCAGGTGTTGCAGCATCACAAGGACAGAAAGAAGTGCATGTAAGTGGTAAAAAAATAAAAAGTAATTTGATAAAACTAAAACTAAACAAGAGCAAGCAAACTCAAAATTACAAGGCAAGCAGTAAACATACAATATTCACGACCAGTGTTGTACTTAAGATTATAGTGAAGTACCTTCTCCTGTGAGGGAGTGAGGAGGACAACATAGAAAATACATTAGTCCACGAGTTACCATCAAATGCTGCAGTACAGCAGTACTGTTTTGTTTTCATCTGTTTTCTACTTTATTCTCCTCCCTCAGTATTATAATCTACAGTCACTGTACACCAGAACTGTCATTAGTGACATTTAAGCCCTGTTTCCACCAAGCAGTTTGGTACAGTTCAGTTCAGTATACTTTTCTGTTTCCACTGTGAACGTTGTGGATGGTACCAATGAAACCGTTCCGTACCGTCCCCCATTATGATCCCCCCTCTGTTGGGCTACCTAGCACACAGATCTGGTACTAAAAGGTGGCGCTGTGAACACTGCAGTCTGTTGATTGGTCAATAGTGGACAGTCACTCTGCTCAGGGCTGAGTTGTGGCTGGTTTTGCAGCTCATGTAACCACTGTTCATACCATGGAGAGTTTTATTAGTAAACTGTAACTATAAAATTAAAGGATGTTTTGCTGCCTCTTGCAGCAGCTGGAGTCTGAGAAAAAAAAACTCATTCACTGGGCCGACTGCTGGCAACTTTTAAGGTGGAACGTTAACCTATAATGTTACTCAATGTATGAGTTGACGACATGAATCCATCAGCACATCTTAAATTTCACTGTGACAACTTTGACCATTACTTTAGTTTTTATATGACATACACTTTTAGTAATGAGTGGATCTTCAAACGTTTAAAAATATATATTGATTTCAATCAGATTATGTGAACTGCATATATTCCAATCCTCCCTCAGAGGAAAAAAAAGCGTCGATGAGCGTCATTCCTGTGGGCTCCAGCAACACTAAATCCCTGAGCTTGCCTGAGAAGGACTAAATGCACAAACCTGCTATTTTTAAATTTCTCATAGAGAGGCTCTCACTGCAGCCTGTTCTATTTTGTTCTGAATATGTTGGCGTGCAGCCCCCTTGTGTGGACAATAAACAAGGTGCAGACTGATAAAGGAGGAAATACAGTGAGTGCTGGCAGAGCAGTGAGTGACAACAACCCTGCCCACATTTAAGAGTGCTGTTAACGATGGAAACGCTAGGGTCTAGGTACCATGTCTTAAGGGTTACTTTTGGTTCCAAAGGTACCATACTGAAAGTGTTTGGTGGAAATGGGGCTATTGTGTCCTTATGGCACTTCCAGAGATTAGTTAAGTCTGAAAACAAGAGTTAACTGGTAGCTCTGCTGTCTTCAGTCTGTGGGCTTCAAGTAAACACTCAGTTATTAAAGATTAAAATAGATTTAATTAGTCTGGGTCCAAATAGTTTTTTTTTGCATGAAAATGTATCTGTTACAGTAATTTGAGTTCAGTTTGAAATAACACACTGAGAATAATATCATAATATTATTCAGTCATAAGAATCTTTTTAAAGCTCTATTTGCGTTGGATTATTTGGGCTTAATTCAGCTCCTAGTTTTAGCTTTGCTTTCTTGTGGAAAAAGCACAAAGTCTGCGCTACTGGATCTGCACCTTCCTGATGTAGGGATACAGCTGCAGAAACGAGGGTGTAATTTGGCACTTGTCAGACAGAACCTAGGGTTTGGCCTCAACTCTTGCAGCGTTCACCTGCCTTCAATTTAACCATCCCAACATGCAGTGCACATAAGTTAGTGGAGCAGGCACAGCTGACGCCCACGGCCTCTAACCACTGTCATGGGAATGCTTGGCACGTAGTCTCTCTCTCCCTCATACACACACACACACGCACACAGAGACTAAGTCCCTGCCACAGGGAGAGAAACACAGGTCAAACATGACGCAGAGTCCCCAGACCATGGTATAGTAGCGCGTTAGGGAATCAGTGAGCTGCACAGTGTGTATGCGTGTGTGTGTGTAGTTATGCGTGCTCTGTCTGTGCCTCTGCCAGCCTCCCTCTGGTCCAGGTTGTCTGGGTTAGTACCCAGGGGGGAGTAGAGGGAGAAGGCAGAGGGATGTGGGGGAGCAGGGGGGGACAGGTTAGGTGAGTCGAGCTGGTGGAGCAGCCAAAGAGAAAGAAATGAGGAAAGACAGGAAGGAGGAGCTAAACAAGGTGACGGAAAAAGAAACAGGAGAAAGTGGAGGTAGATGGGAGGCAGGGGGGGGGATTACAGAAAGGGCAGGAAGGAGGAGTAAGAGGACAGACAGGATCGCAAGCCTACGGGGATATACAGTAGCACATAACGGGAGGAAGGGGTGAAGATTGAGAGGAAGGAGGGAGAAATGGAGCGGAGGATGAATGCATAGAGTTTGGGCTGTGCTCACCCTTGACTTGGCCAAGGCAGGGCCCTTCATTATAGGCTCCCATCAGGCCCTGCTGCCGGTAATGTGCTGGAAAATGGGCAGTAACGCTGTGATCTGTTTTATGCTCCCTGCTCTGCTTCGCTCCACAGACAGCCTGCTGATACACACTCTCACACACACACAAACTGAAGTATGTACAAGAGCCAGCACACGGGCACATAAAGACAAATGTATACACACTTGCATAAATTTCACATTCAGTAGATGAATGTATGTACAGCTGTGCATGCATAAGTTAGACGGTACAAACAAAATGCTCACAGACAAGTATAACCTGATACACAAATACATCCATTTAGGGTGCAAACACACTTATTCTCAGTATCACTTGTGAAAGGTGAAGGAAATCTAACATGAAGACAGACTCCATACAAAATACACACACATTCCTACACAGCTAATACTGAGGCTTCAGATGTGCTTTTTGTTTCAAGTAGTTAGAAGCGGCCTCCACAAAAATAGAAAGAAACAAGTAACAGTTGGCACTGTTGCACCGCAGTGTGTGTGTCACTTTGTGTTCTTATGCATATGTGTGTCTATGCATGTCACTGCAGACATATGCAGTGTGGGTCTGTGATTTTCACTGTGTGCACAAACGTGACTTTGAGTGAATTGTTTTTATTTTCTTTCCCACAAATCCCTCTCTATCTCAGAGCAGAGTTAATAACGTATTTGCAGGTGTGATAGAGATTACAACAATCATTATGGAAAAAATGCAGTAGCTGTGTGCCAATATTGTAAAGGGTTATTATTGTGATATTGAGTTGTCTCTCATTATTGTTATTTTTCCCATTTGTTTAGACCCATCTAGACAGCTGTTCAATATAATATACCTTAATTCATTATCGCCCGTGTTGCCACCTGCTGCTCAAAGGATCATATTAACTTTGAAATTCATCTAATATCATGCCGAGAGGCATATTCAGCCTATTCAAACCTGTACTCCGTCATTTGTGGAAAAAGAACTTTTCTTTCTGTGTTTTGTTCCAGGCTATAAAATTGATGAATTGATTGAAGTGGCAGTGTGTTCTCTGATGAGCTGCATTTGAATCAAAGTTCACCACTTAACAAGAGGCAACGGGAAGTTTAATGTCAATGAAATGTCACTACAGTCTCTATTGTTTTGGCACATAACTCTCTGTCCTGATAAGCTCTCTGGGCTGGTTGATAAAGTGACATTCAAAGACTGGGCTGTTGCTTGGGGTGCTAAGTACTTTACCCCCTCTTTTGAAGACAACACATTGGGGTGTTGTGTTGGTAAATGAGATGGGGTGGTGAATCTGCTAGAAAGTACTGCACATCGAGGGAAAGATTTTGCAAATACTGGTGGGATTTTTCAACTGAATTGACCCCAGATGCAGACTGGCCAATCATAATGTAGCATCGGGCCAGCTCAGACCAACGACACAGCTGTGCTCCATTGACTCTAATGAAGTCGTTTCAGATTTCCTTCATTTTCAGGCTGGTTTTGTGGATTTGGAGCTAAATGTTGTGCCTGGGGCACGTCGTGTATTAATGATACTCGTTACCTGGAGAGGTTGAAAAAAGATATACGTTTCTTCCCTGTTCCAAAACCAAAATCAAACCCTGAAAAGTGTAGGGTTAGCTAGCTAGCTACTGAGGATATAGCCTACTGAATGTATACACATGCTGCTTTTGCTTTGTAATGATTATAACAGTGAAACAAAGACCAACCCTGCTGTACAGGAACCAGTGAAGGGAAGCAGGGAAACTTTGCTGATGTTCATCGCACTGTGCGCAGAGATCCCTGACTGTCTGATGGGGGAGGTCCAGGTGCTGGCAGCAGCACAGGGGCAAAGCCAAACACTGTTCATCTGCACACACTGCGATGCCACACAGCTGGTTCAATATCAGCAAAGTTTCCCTTTATATTCATTGTCTTCTGTGGCGATCAGCAGTGATGTGGTGGTTCACTTTTACACTGTGATCTGTAGCATATAGTTGGGCTTTAGCTTCTAACTATCTTTGTCTTTTTAACCTGTTGTTGCTGCTGAGTCAGTTTGACATCCTGGATATATCCTTCAAACACAGACTGTAGACCCCTCTGTCTGCTTCTCTCTGGAATCACCGTTTCATTTCTCCAAAAATATGATAATATTTCTTCAGGGAGTGCAGTTAGTTACAGTGTGGGCTCCATGCTTGCTCAGACAGCTTGTCGGACCATCACAAAGGGGCTGGGCTCAGCAAACAGTCAATTGCCAGAGTGTTAGATGCCATTGTAATGTTTCTGCAAACCACCAGTGTTGCGTTTGTATGCCTCTTCTGGGCACTATCTCCAGTAAAAACACATCGATGTCTCAGTAAAAATCAGCATGCTTTGTTATATGTTGGTTATAAACAATGGTCTGCAGCTTTTACACCATTCACCTCCTGATGACAAAGTTAGCTCATATACTGTGTCTCTTTAGATGCTGATATGATACGTATGAAATGTACAAACGTCATTCATCCATGGTTTTCAGAAACGTATAATGCAAACATTTTCTTCTGCCAGCAGAGCTGGATTTTCTGGGCTTTAAGTTTTCCCTGCAAAAATTCCAAAATATAATTACTCCACATCTCAAGTACGGCTTCTGCCTAGCACAGCGTTAATTCTCTTTTTCTCCTTTTTTCCTTCCCTTGCTCTCTGTTGTCTAGGTTATGCAATACTGCAGGCAATTATGGAGAGAGCGGGGCAGAACGGATGGCAGGTCAGGACACACACAAACACAAACTCCTGGAAACCGGCCAAAAAAACACACACGCAAGATCTCATGCGGCATACATACATGTGTAACAAACACAACCACACTCTCATAACACACACACATAATGACATTGTTTTTGTTGTTCATTCTTCAAGCACGATTGTTAACTTACTTGTGGTTTGTTTGCTTGACCTTATTCCTACATGCTGTTTGTGAGCTTATGCACATCTGCTGTGTGTATGTCAACCCAGGTGAGTGCTATCTGTGTGGAGAGCTTCAATGAGGCAGCGTACCGCCGACTCTTAGAGGACCTGGACCGACGTCAGGAGAGGAAATATGTCATTGACCTGGAGCCTGAGAGACTACAGAGCATCCTGGAACAGGTAATATTATCATACTGTCAACCAGGTTTCTTTATGCATGACGGAAACCAAAACACTGCCACAGACAGTATCATAAGAGCAGTGATCAGAGAAGTAATCAGGTATGTAAACCCACCTTACTCATGGTGAAAATGTATTGTATGCAGCCTAATTGGTGGGATAGAAAGATTAACAATTAACTAATACTTAAATAAGCATAAATGTAACATGTGAGTTTCTAATTGGTGGTTAAGTTTATCGCTGTATATAGCAAGGTGCATTACTAAACACTATCGTCCCTAGCTACAGCACATCACTAGGTTTAAAAAAAATCATTATTAGCTTACTGCAGGCACAGGATGGTATTTGACACTGATCTGGAACCTGAAGGACCCTGCAGCATTTTAGATCATGAGATACTGCTTTAATGGAGGCCACACTGCAGTTTTATGTGGCACTGTTACTATCACTGAGATTACTACAGACAGCACAGAGATTACAACACTGACCTGGACGTAACAGCACTTAACACTTAATATTGAGGTACAAACACATCACACTGTCACAATACTGCCACCTCAAACCACGGACAAGAGCGTACAGAGGATGTTTTTTTTTGTAAAGTAATTATAACCAGGACCTTTTTAACAATTCAGAAAAGTATTACAAGGCCAATTATTGTAGTGCGTATTGCTGTATTACTGGTGTCTTTGTGCCTGCTGTCTGCTTCACTCAGCTAGTTGCAACAACACTCCTTATGCTCTCTGACATCTGGAGAGAAAACAAGGTTTGAGTCTTTCCCTGGAGTTCGTAATGTGGAGTGAAAAATGTGAATTCCCCAACAGCTACATCAGTGTATGATTGCTGTAAACGCACCATACTGTCCACTCGGATACAGTGTTCAAACACACACACACACACAAACACATAGAGTATATAAAGGCACACACTCTGACACCTTACACTTGTCCAAATTCATTAGATTATCTGTCTTGCTTGATGGTTGAGCTCTGACAGGTGGCGCAGACGTGTGTATGTGTGTGTTTTTGTGTGTGTATGTGTTTGTGTGGCCTTTGACACAGGTTTCAGTGTAACATCCCATTGGTTCTGCCACCTGTCATCACATCTGATCCTGTGTCCGCACATCTGACAAACTCAGTGACACATACAGCTAAACACACACACACAAATACACACACCCCCCAAACATGCATGCATATGTTAAAAAAATACACACCAGTGCATAATGCAAACTGCAGACAAACAAACGTCGACACCAGCTTTTTAAATGCCCATACTCATACACACACACAAACATTCACCGGTAACAGCATCCCTGACAGACAGACAAACAGACAGTTTCTTAATTGGCTTCTGTGGTGAGTGAACAGACAGACGGAGACACGCGCGCACACACAAGTGTATACTGAGACAGGCGTACAGCCACAAACACACACTCCCGACACAGTGGACTCTGCAGTGCTGGCATTGGCAAGTGCTTCTGCTCTGAGACAGAGACTGCTCTGTTTGACTGCCCCTGCCAGCTGCGATCTGTGTGTGTGTGTGCGTGTGTGTGTGCATCTGTATGTGTCAGTACATCGCTGTCGGTATGTGTGGGTGAGAGAGACAGAGAGAAAAAATGTGAGCGATTTATTAATTAAGTTTAGCCGCCATGTTAATGTGAAGATGCTTATTCCTCCTTTGTCAAAAGTCTCACAGTGCGGCACATTTCACTCCATCCATGACAACACACACTACAGATTTCACTGTTGAGCTGAGTTACACTTCTCACTTCACCACTGTGCCAAACTGTCAACCATGCAATCTCATTCAACCACGCCAGACAGACAGTCAATATTTATTTCTGTTAACCACCAGCATGTATTAATATGAAGTGAAAAGAACATCATAGTCCAGGTTTTGTGGCTCTAGTTGCCTGAATTTAACCATATCTCATTACATTTCCCTAACCAGTATTTTGATAATACAAAATGCGAGAGTAAGTCTTGTAAGAACGAGTTGCCTCTTGGTCTTACTATTGATCTAGCCACCTTATTAAGCTTATTACCAAAACAAATTAAATCATCCTTTCTAGAGGATGCAGGGGTTTGTTAATGAAGTTGGACCAGACAGGTTAAGAGAGCCCTAACCCAGACAACACATTGATGAAGCTCTTTAAATGTTCCAAGAAACTGCAGAGTCTGAGCCAGCACGGGGCCGAGGACAAGTGAAGTGCTCACAGGCTCATCACTCCCTCTGCTTTTAATCAGTATACAAATATAACTACAGCCACAGATGGGAGGGAGTTTTCCTTTATTTGTAGTTTGACTCCCCTGCCCTGCTCCTTAAAACTAAATTATAGTAACTTTAAGTTATCTTGCCAGTGACTCATAAGTTTAGTGTCTCCTGCTTTGCCACAGTACATATATTGTCAATAGATCGCAATGGAATAATGTGTTCTGTCTCCTTCTGTTTTTCATTCCAGGCTGTCAGCGTGGGAAAACATGTCAAAGGTTACCATTACATCATAGCAAATCTGGTAAGAACTCTAGTTAGTTAGTTTGCAACATGTTTAGTATGATGTTGGTGTAATGTCCTGTTTGAATAGCTTATAAAAAGATAAGTCCATTTTAATATTTCAAAGAGACAAGACAAAAGGGTTCCTGATTTGAACCTAGAGTTGAGGGGTAGGGAAGTTCTGAATGGAGTTTGCATTTTCTCCCAGTGTCAGTGTTGGTTTTCCTCGGGTGCTGCAGTTTCCTCCCACAGTCCAAAGCCATGCAGGTTAATTGGTGACTCTAAATTGCCTGTAGGTTGTCTGTCTCTATGTGTCAGCCCTGTGATAGTCTGGCAACCTGTCCAGGATGTACCCTGCCCCTCGCCCAATGTCAGCTGGGATAGGCTCCAGCCCCCCCGCGACCTCTAACAGGATAAGCAGTTATGGAAAATGAATGAATTAATGAAGACAAAATGCAGTATTTGGCAAACAGACACAAAAATGATCAAGATGAGGTCGTAAAAAAATTTGAATCAGCTATGACACACAATCAATGTGTGTCATTGACACAAGTCTTTTACGCCAACATTATGAGACGTTTTACTCACCCCTACTTTGACGTTCAGCTTGTCCCAAAGCAAAACATGGATATGTAGCATTTGGTCTCATAAAAAATAGCTACACTGTGGAACCTTACGTGAAGTATTATCTAAACAAAAGACAAAGATCCCTATGTGCACTGTTGCACTCAGGAAAGTTACCATTAGCCTTGAGACTGGAAGGTGTCACACCACCCCAGAGGAGGACAGACGTTTTTTGTTGTGTAATTTAGGTGAAGTTGAGAATGAGGTTCACTTCTTGTTTTACTGTCCTGTATATGAAGACATAAGGAATGTACTTTTTAGAAAATGAACTTAATTTATGTTGATTTCTTTTGGTTGGATGATCATGAAATATTTGAATTTTGTTTCAGAAGGGGAACCTTTTTTGTGGCTGAATTTCTTTGCCAGGCCTGGGATAGACTGCAGAGTATTTTGTTTCAAGACTGAACTATGAAATAACATGTGTTTTGAACTGTTTACTGCAGCGTCATCGTAATGGTGTCTTGTAAACCCATGAGGAAAAAAATCAAATTCAAATCAATGCATGTTATTATGTGGCAAATATGTAGATAGGTTATGTTTCAACAACACTGTGGTTAGCATGTGTTTATGTTAAGGCACAAAAAACACTTAGTTATGGTTTGGTAAAGATCATGTTTTTAAATCAAGATACCCAGTTGTGGTGCCACCATCACATCTGGATTTGCCACCAATGTTTTGCGTAAAAACAACTGCTTTTGTTGTTGGCTTCAAACAGGTCTGCAGTAGTTGCCAGCTCAGCTGCCATCTCGCCTAGGTGACAAGCCATCCACAATCCTCTCATCGTCCTAATGACAAAGTCGGCTTAAAGACCTGTATTCAGAATGCGTTACTTTGAAAACATTAATATGATACGTATTAAACGTTTTAAATGTAAAGTATCCGTGGTTTTCAAAAAAATACAATGCCAACATTTTTTTCAGGCATTAGCAGAAAAAAATAAGCCAGTTCCATATCAATATTTAATGTTCCCATCAAGGTGCCTTTTTCTCTTTCATTTCAGAATTAACACATTTGTCTTTTCAACAAAGTCAGAGCTGCAGGAAGATGCTGGAACTTGTGTCAGTAAATGAATTATTGCTTCAACCTTAATCCCTAAAATCTGTTCCACAGCAGTTCTCTCCGGGATGGTGAAAAAGGGTTCAGCAAGCTCGGGTCAAGCTAGATAGGCTTTTAGCAATTAGCATTTGTGAACCCAGGATAACCCTGACGTGTCTTTAGTCTCTACCTCTGTCAGCAGTCCATTCCCAAATGGGTCCCTCTCCACGACCACTTCATTACAATGTGTCACTCTGCATGAAGCCACACTCAGCTGTGGAAGCCACTCCATAATAAGTAGGGGTATAAATAATCAGATAAGCTGTTGCGGTATGTGGAGTATGATTTGTCAGCAAAGGTCCACAGACAGTGGTGGAGCGTTTTGTAGTCCACTACCACTCTGTTCTTTTTGCGCTTGCATAATTCCTCATTTCACCTTGTCTTTCCATCTTTCTTCTCTCTCAGGGCTTTAAGGACATATCTCTGGAGAGGTTCATGCATGGTGGAGCCAATGTGACTGGTTTCCAGCTGGTGGACTTCAGCAGGCCTATCGTTATTAAACTGATGCAGCGCTGGAACAAACTGGATCAGAGAGAATACCCCGGATCTGAAAGCCCACCGAAGGTGATAAGAACTATGCTGTCCCATCCTTAAATATAACGATCGAAAAAAGCTGCTGGTACTCTAACAAATGTCATTAGAAATAGTTGCAGTAGCGGCTTTTGTATGGAAATGTTGTCTTCTGCAGCCTTTATTCTACCTCAGTTTCTTTATTCAGGAAACAAACTGCAGAACTTCAATTAACTTGAGACATGTAGCTAAAGCTCTTTTCCACTATAACACGCTGTCAGTACACACACATAAACACCAGGAAATGGTGTACAGATGCACACAAACACATTTAAAGGTGGTGGCCTTGGTGAGCTAATTGTTCTTTGTACCTGAAATTCACTACAGAACCAAATGTACAGCTCCTTCAGGTAACCCATCACGGAGCGTTTTGCTGCATTTGAACCATTCAGGGTGTGATATGGTGCATTTGGTACAGCTTCTTAGCCAATCAGAGTGTTACCCCAGGGTGTCAGAAGGGTAAATTGGCTGATCCTACTATGATTGAATGCATAAGTTCCTCTTTCACTCTCTGATTTAGTGTCAAGCTTAACCTGCTGCATGCAGATACTTGGGACCTCTTTGTCATGTCTGTCATGAATGATATTCCTCCATGGTATCTCACTCCTCCTCACCTCTTCCCTCCCTTTTTCCTAGATTTTTTTCCTCTTTTTGTGTTCAGTTTTGTTCCCAAAATTGGATCCCTCGTCTCTCTCTTACTGTGCATCTCTTGTCTCTCCATTCACCATCCTCAGTGTCTGATTTCCTCACTACCCATGTCCCTCTCTCTGTCACATTAGTGTGCCTTTATTTAGCATCACCCTCCCCCCTACCTTCCCTCTCTCCACCCTCAACACACCTCTTTTGACCCGGTACTGACCTGCAGCCAATTGCGTTTGATTTTTGCATACATTAAATAGAAATATGTCCACCTACCTATTAAAAATACATCATACTGCAGCTACCTGTCCCTTCCTCTCTGGCTCACACTCACATGCAGTCACTCTCAGAGGACACAAACACACACACAACTGTGTTGCTCTATGAGTCTTTCAGCGCTGCGACTTTATATTGATGGTCACAATCTTTCAGTATTGGAATGTAATTTTTCACCCAAGGACCGGTGTTAATTGGCTAATCATCTTTCTCAGATTGACCTGATGAATATTCATTAGTGCATGTCAGTTGCATCAATCGACCC
This sequence comes from Cephalopholis sonnerati, assembly GCA_019142605.1. NCBI lineage: Eukaryota > Metazoa > Chordata > Actinopteri > Perciformes > Serranidae > Cephalopholis > Cephalopholis sonnerati. The sequence goes on along the minus strand of JAGQAX010000013.1, from coordinate 34,465,972 downwards.
GAACCAACACAACAGTTGGTGTGTTCATGGAGTGCTTCACCCCCAAATGACCATTTGTATGGCAATTACTCGGCCCGTGTTACGTTGAATTTGTGAAGAAAATTTTTGTTTTTCTTGCGTGCTTCCACAGTGAACGAAGAATCCATAAATGGAGAAAATTCTTGATTAATTGACGTAAAAACAGTTATATCAAAACATTTGTTTACAAACTTAGACAACTCATGCAGTATAATCCAAGTCTCGTTTATCCAGTCATATGCTCAATACTTCCCAGGCAGCTCTTTCTGACGGGAACTTGAACTGAAAGTGAAACTTATCTATGCTTGTAGGAGCCTTTTACTAATTATCTATTCACTTGGCACTCAATAATAATTTTGTTTATGTTTGCTTCAGTACGCGCCCTCGCACAGGTGCTGACCTATAAATAGGAGGAGTACCAGGAGAGGGCGTGGCTAACTGGGAGCACACAGCTTTTGACCATGCTGTTGCTGGTTCAACTCCCTTTATGATTCATCAGTTAAGTTAATTAATATCGGCTGTTTTTATTCAACTAAGGCTCCCAAAAGAAAATGCATGTAACCACTTAATGGCAGAAATAAAACTACGTTATTTTGAAAACCTCTTTTTGAAACGTACTCTTATTTTTGTAAGAGTCAAGTTCCCCCAGTCATCACCTAAGGGTCTAATAATGGAAAAATAGGTCTCTACAATGTTCTCCTCAAAACCAGACTCCACTGGAAAAAGCAGTAATTTTACCTCACTGAACATGGGAGCTGCTGGTCTACCACTGCCTCTATCAGTGGTTTGTTTGTGTTATTTTGCGACTTTACTGAACCCATGCTAACCCTTTAAAACTCCAAAGTTACACAATAACACAAATAAACTACTAATCGAGACAGTGGTGCACCAGCAGCTCCAATGTTCAGCAAGGTAAAATTACTGTTTTTGTCAATGGAGTCTGGCTTTGAAGAGCTCATAAATTTTTACTTTCCACTCAATTCCCCATCAGAAAGGGCTGTCTGTTTGGAAAATACTTCGAGAACGCCAAGTTTTCTTCATGATCTCAATATAACGTTGTGAATAATTGACATACAAAAGGTGATTTAGGGGGTGAGGTATTCCTTTAATAGACGTAAACTTATTATGTATGTTTGTGACATATAGACACAGTGAACATGGCGTAGATATACAAAATAAAGTTAAATACAACTGCAGGTGCTCTCAACTTTCAGAACTTTGTAAAAATTAATAAATGCACTCAGGATTTATTTTCCCTCTTCCCAAAATAGTGTTTTCCCTCTGCCTTTTGCAAACAAGAAAACACAATTTTAATGATTTAACACAATAACACAAAACTAGATATCTCTAGTGACAACAGATGCTTCCAAATTGCTCTAGGCTAATTGGTGCTGTGTAAAAATGGAGATGGGGTAGCCTTGGGCCAACTCGTAGCCTGAGGCCAAGTAGGACTCTGGTCTAATAATGTGCAGTGTGAAAAGCACTATAGGGACATGTCCCTCTCACACTGGAGACTGGGTTTTGAGCTAGCTGCATTTGGCCATCAATCAAAATCTCTTAACCCAGTGATTCTCAGCTGCTGTGCCTTGAAATGAGCTCTGGTGTGCCTGGAGATTTTGTTGAAGTGTAATGAAAATGATCAGTGACCTGGCAAAAAATATATATTAACTTCATAAAAATTCAGCCACAATGCTTATGATCACACATATCTTCTCAGCCTTTTTGGGGGGGATTTTCAGACTGATTTTTTTTTCCACATTCCTCCTAATTGCATGATCAGAATATAAATAGGTTAACACCAACTGTGTAAGCATATTTCATAGATAATGGGGCAGCCTTTATCAATATTTGTCCATGTGTAAAGCATTTCATATTTTCCAGACAGCGGCACAAAGCTCATTTGATCAATTAAATATGCACATCCAAATGGTTTTAAAGCTACTGTCTTGTTTTTTCATTTCAATTTCCCATCTCATTTGACAACAAAAAAATAATGACACAGCTTTGTGTTTTTTAGTGTGTCATTAACCCAGCTTCTGCTTTATTATGTTTATGTTTATTATGTTCCCTGCGCTACAGTCCATAGTGAGATAATTTAATAGCATTAAAAGACACATGTGCAGTCTTTACACTGGATTTATAAATCGCTGCACAAATGCATGAGCAAACAGCCACTCGTGTTATCCATAAAACGATGATAAAATGTCCTTGTTGAAGTTTTTTTTTTTTTTTTAACTCAGATCATAAGTGTGCTTAGCTTGACACAAGCATTGTCCTCTAATGGTGGCACATTTACTTTTGTTCCTCGTGTTTATGTTGTGAGTCACAACAGCCTGATGACTGATTATATAATTTTTAGCTGATTTGCATAGTCAGTGTTCCAATATTACTTTATGATGTGGACAATATCACATATACAATAAAAAGCTCATATAAGATTATTTAGAATACACTAGAAGCCATACTGTATGGTTTGAAATCAAATAAGACTATGGGACTATGGGTCAGTCATTTTTCATTTTAGCACAGAGATTTTTTTAAACACTTATGGAGGTGTGTCACTTTCAAAATGGCTTCTCATTGTAATCCATTTCTGTCACCCACCTGTGCTCACTTATTAATCAATATTGGGTGACACCCCCTACCAAGCTTATAAAATGTTTGTTTGACTCCTGTTTACCCTCTTGCACCCTGACAAAGACCATAGGGTTGAAACCGGTCAGTGTTTTTATGTAAGCAGCCATGCTGTGAAATGTAGGCTTTTTAACTTAATTCAAATGCATCTGCTTCTGCTCCACATATGAGTGCCTGAAGTTAATTTATAGCCCATGGTCTAAAGTGCAAGGTGCAAGTGCATTTTGGGCGTGTCCAACCCACTTTCACTACTTATACAGTGTACAATCTGTATGCAAAGTAAAGTGCGAGGGGCATTGGGGTTTTATTTAGTCCCTTAATTAGCATAAATGTAACCAATCAGCTCCCATTTTCTCTCTTGCTTTTTCCATGGTAGATTCGGCAAATTTTTATTCCTTATTTGGCTTCTGGCAGTGCCCAGAAGGCAAACTGGCAACTCCTCCAGCTGCCAGTCCATGCTCCGTACTTGGTCTGTACGGACACTTGAACTGGTGACCCTCCAGTTTCCAAGTCAAGTCCCCATCGATTGAGCTACTGCCGGCCTCATTTTCTGCTGAGAGCACTGCAGTCAGAGCAGCAGTGTCACTGCAGCAAATATTGTGGGACATTTAAGTAGCAAAACTGAAAACTGTAGTCATAAACTGAACAGAGGAAACAGGAATAAAGTTTTAGCTTCTGAAATAATCAATGAAGTCGTGCTGCTCCTTGTGTGTAAAGGCACTCAGCGTCTCTTTTAATGGAGAATCAGAGAGCAGCTCTGCTCAGCTCTCTGCTATGTTCACATAGTAGAAAATATTTTTCTCATTAATGATGTATTATTTTACCCACCTGCAACCCAGCCACACGTCCCTGTGTGTGTGTGTAACAACAGTGTACGCATGTTGTAAACCTGCCTATGCAGGTGCATCTAACTATCTGAATAAGGTGCCCTTTAAAAAGCAGGAAAATACTCTGGTATTTAAGACTAGGTTTTTGTTGGTGAATGATGCAATTGCTTTCTACTGTCTCAAAATAGCTATGTACCAACAATTCACCTGACCACACCTTATTTTAAGGCCTTCATGTCCATGGGTACACAGAGCAGTGTTTGCAAAACGTGGCCAAGGGTGATGAAAATGACAGCTGTGTTAGTCTAAACCTAGCAATGACAGTTGCACTGTGCACCGCCTTGGGCCAGGTGTCGGATAGAGCCCTAAGTGTCACCACACTAGCAGCTCTGTGAGGCTGTACTTAGAAACAGTAGTACTGCTTTGGGAGTGTCAGTAGTTTTGTGGCCATACACCGAAGTACTGGACAAAGTCAAATCTTGACCTGATGATGCTGCTAGATATTAAAGTTGTTACTATTCATCCTGAGGGGGGCATCCATATCTGAACCATAGTTCATGACAGCTTATTCAGTATTTCAGTCTGGACCAAAGTGCTGGAGCGATTGACAGACATTACCACTCCCTATGCTTACGACAGTGTTTTAACGCACTTAGGTCAGTTCACTCATACAAGACTTTCAAGATATGTTGCAAAGCATGAATGCAGATATGTACATTCTAAATGCACTGCATGTATTTTTTATGTATATTAGCTTCTGTGTGAAAAGTGGCACATGCTTTCTTTTATTCCATACATCATTTATAACTGTGGTCCTTGCTCTGATATGGAACAGTAGAGTAAACTTGTATTAGGCCTTTATACTGTTTGAGAATGCAGGTTTACTGAGAAAATCTGTTTTGATTTAGTGGATTTTAGTTGAACCTTGAGATTTGGACTGATCCTAGAAATATCATCCAGAATTAAGAGATTCCAAAAGCCAATACTGTTTTCTTTGTGTCCCGAAGGTATTTCTGTCCTCTCCGTGACAGAAACAGTACGCTCGTTGGCTCAGTTTTGTTGTTGTTTTCTCCGTGATTTGGATTCTATAGTCCTCATATGTCAGTCACAGGCCTAAAGGCTTCTTTAGTTTCAAAGGGGAGAGATGAAAGGAGGATGACATGGTTGTGCAGCCTTCCAAAAACACGCCTTGTGGGATGCAAATCAAGGGATGTCAGTAAGAGAGTAAACTACCTGCAGAGGCGTGGAGAGCATCAGCAGACTCTCTCCGCCGACTACCCTCTTTCCTCCCATTTTCATCTCACCACTCATTTCCGCTGTGATGTGAAGGCAGCCTGCTGTGTGTTTGACTACCTCTGTCTGTGTGGCGCTGTGTGTGTCTGTGTGTGGGCAGGGTAGGTTTGTTGCTGCTGAGTGTGTGGTGCTGTTCCCTGCTGAGTTGTGTCTTACCTATAATGAATTTGTCAAAAAAAAAAACTGTCAATATTACCACTGCTTTTAAGAGTTTCATTAGACAACAGATACTCGTAATCTCTCACCCTTTCTCTTTCTCTTACTTGCTGTCACGTTTCAAAGATTCCTTAAAACGCTGAGGGTTTCTCTTCTTTTTTTTTTCAATTTACTCACTTTTAAAGTCCCTCATCCTAATTTAGGACTTGACGAAACCACATTTATAAACCTTGGGAATCCAAACTTCATCATCAGTGGGAATCCCCTAACAAAGTGCATTTAATTACCGGTTTTACAATATGATTTACACACGTTTTTATGTCACTGTAATGGCCCAGTGACTGTGTTTGCAAACTATACGCCTGTCTCAAACTGGCACATTTATGGTGACATTACATTTACAGTGAAGTTGATTGGTGGTGTTAACTGTGTAGTCATATAAAAGTCAGAGTGGAGAGATAGATGGAGACCCAGGTCAGCATGTTTGCATACTCATGAGGGTAGTTCATATGGAGACAGTCTGATGAGACGGTAATACACTTGCTTTACTAATTATATAAGTTCTCTTTTCAGGAATAAATGGCATAGGGCTGTAGTACGGCACTGCAACATTAGCATATTCTATTCTATTCACATCAGAAAAATTCTGTGGTAAATTTGCTTTACAATGCTTTTGGGTTACCTCTTTGTTTTGGGTTTCCAACACTGGCATGACAGGAATGGGATACTTGATATATTTGTGATCGTTTTGATTCACGGATGCCAAGTATCAATTTTTATTATAGAATTTATTAATATTACAAGTACAAATTAAACTTTTGTTAGCCTACTAGAATAATAAAATCAATTGTTATTTTCAGTTAATAGATACATTTTGCTGCAATAAAAGTTATCAAAGTGAGATGGACAGACTAAAAACTTTATATCTTATTAGATAAAACATTTTGTGATGAAGTTTTCCTTTTGGGACACAATTTACAGTTGAAAGGTAATATATTGCAATATATGTTATTGAGATACTAAGTTTTGTGATAATATCGTATCATGGGGCCTCTGGTGATTCCCACCTCTACCCACCACTGAAGTTTGGTCACTTGACTTGAAAAAAATGAGAATCTCATACATCTTAACCCTTTCAGTCCTTGGCCTGTTTTTTTCCCAGTTATGCTGAATAAGTTATAGCATTGTAGAAATGTTTATAATTTAAATTTTTATGTAGATACACTTTAGTGTAAGTCAGTGTCTTTTTCCAAATAGCGTCTCCATAAATTTTTATCGGAAACTTTTTAATGCCTCTTTGTCATGTCAAATGTTTACTGTTAGGGGACAAGCAGTGAGGCAACAAGGACGCAAGAGCTGTTAAAAAAAAATGTGGGTTTTTATTTACCTGAAAAAATACATGAAATATTTCAAACCAATAAATGAACCACTAGGCCTACAAAAGAGATCAACATAACATAACTACACTCAATATAATAGGTAAACAAGGTGCCCTTTCAAAATGACAGACGAGGGAGCATATATACTGTAGTGGCCTGGCCAAACCAAATAATACAAGGAGTAACCAAAATGGACGACAACTACAACTAAATACAAAGCAAAAACTACCTAAACCTAAATCACCACCATGACATGGCAGCACATGATTTAGTCCAATGAGTTGGCTCCAGGATTTAAGAGCCCTCAGCCCTCAGCCACACCTTTTGCTCCACCAGGAAGGGACTTCCCCAAGCAACCACAGTAACTCAAAGACAAAGAAACAGATGATTAATATCAAACAATTTACCTGTGTAACCTTACAATACTAGAATTTGTATACTTAAATTAAACAACATAAGGTTAAAAGCTATGATTCTAAATCAAATGACCTGTGTGATGTAAATTGTTTAGGTATCGTTGACTGTAAATGAAAGTAACCTGTGTAGATAAACTAATGAGTTTAAAGAGTGTGGAATCGGAAAACAATACCATGTGCGGCTGTGACCATCACATTTGTGCAACAGGATTAAGAGCTGGTGTCCGCATAGTGTTTCTTCTTTGGCAGAAATGCAGTGGCAGGTTGCTTGGGACATTCATGTTAGCGAGGTAGCTAACGTAATGCTACTTTACTACGTGGTTAACTATACAGTTAAAAACAAGCTTACAACGCCAACAGTGATAAAAGCATAACAACACGGATCTACTCCTACAAATGGGCTTTTCTGTCTTTGTTTTGATAGTTTGTGCATATTATACCCCTCGGGACAGACAGTAGCTAAAGGTGAAGCAATGACAACACCAGTACCTTTCTGAAAAGTTCAGAGACTTTCAACTCAAAGAGCAGCTGCACAAAAAAACCGAGAGCACTCTGAAAAGGACACAGGGCATGGTACCTTTTCTCTAGGTGTCCGCATATGCTCTTTCTTTTTTGGGACTAATTGAAAAAAGATGCCGGCACTCAGAAAAAACACTATGTTGACACAGGCACTAATTGTATGACAGGATTAAACTCTGTCACGCTGTGTACTGACTAAGAGGAGGTATTAATTTGCCAGTTAAAACTTGTCTAAATGTTGACACTAATTTTCTTAATTCTGTCTCTTCCCCCTCTCTGTTTTCCTCTGTTCTTCAGTATACCTCATCTCTAACGTATGATGGCGTCCTCGTAATGGCCGAGGCCTTCCGCACCCTTCGACGTCAGAAAATTGATATCAGTCGTCGTGGCAATGCTGGAGACTGCCTGGCCAATCCCGCTGCTCCCTGGAACCAGGGAATAGATATGGAGCGTGCACTCAAACAGGTTGGCACAACTCAGATGTTGTATAGTTTAGTATAGACAGGTTGCGAAATGCTGAGACAGATGTTCATACACACACACACACACACAGATACACACACACATACACACATGCACAGAAGCAGTCATTAAAACAGCTGGCATGAAAAAGGGGAAAATGTTCCAGATATCCATGCCGACATTTATGTGTTTTAAATTCTTGTTGATGGAGTCCACACGAACTTAACACACAAACTTGTATTGCTATACTTATGGGGACATTGTCCATTAATTTCTCGGGTACTTCCCCGAACATTAAGACTATACACTATATACCTTACCCTAACCTTAGCCTCATCATATTTTCTAACCTTAAGTGTAAAACCAAGTCTTTACTTTACAATAGTTGTTAACCTTGTAAGGGAACAGAATTTTGCTTTCTGACCAATTATTCGTACGTGATCTAGCCATATTTATTTTAGGGAAAAAAATCCCTGATGCTACATTTAATTAAATATATGTCAAAAAAATCAAATCCTCTTTTTGATACTATTTATGGTTGATATTTTTTTCTGCAATACACATTGAGTGTATTAATATTCATTAACTGCCTCTCTCTTCACCTTATTCCTGCCCCCCATGACACCTTGTGTGAATTACAGGCAGGACTTACAGAGCTGAATTGGAACTGGTATTATCCAGTAGTAACGGTTAGTTAACCGTTTGACAGCCCCCTTTCTAAGCGCAATTGGGAAATAAAACATGGAACACACCAGCTGTTACACCTCATATAGGACTGCATGATCAAACCTCAGCCATCTCTGACAGCCTTCTTTGTTTTCCTTTTTAACCAAGCGCGTTAGCAATTAGCTTGCCTTGCTCTGTTAACATATTATTACTGTAAATTACACAGAGCCAGAGCTAGCTTACAGTAAATGTCTACTACTTCTAAAAGATGATTTATGATTTCTTATGACTTGTGAAGTGAACAGGTGCTAAGATATTCAGCGAACATTTCACATAATTTGGTATTAATTTTAGCTCCTATTATTTCCCAGATAATGCTTCACTTGTTTCCCATAATGACACAGTTTTAACTGCTGATTTAATTAATTGGAGTTCTACTGAATGAAACATAATGCAGAGTTTACTAGCAGACCTCCGAGTAGTAGTAGTAGTAGTAGTAGTAGTAGTAGTAGTATAGTAGTAGTATTAGCAGTAGCAGTGCATTCATTTCTGTGTGGTGTGACAGAAGTGTAGTAAATCAGTGACACATTTTCAGCCTAGATGACTAACATGAACACATAATTCAAGGTATGTTGCTGAGTTTATTTTATATTTTGTCAAATGTAGGTTGAGAATGCAGTCATAGAGGGAAACAGAGATATCACGTGCTGACATTGAGTGACAGACCTGTCATTCAAGGTGTCATTCTCTCCAGCAGATTTTGATTTAATACTTCTCTGCCTTGTCTTGTGGAAGTCCTTTGTTTTTATTATTTCTCATGTCAGCTGTACCTCTGGTTACAGGAACAATCCCTTTTTGTTCTGGCTACATGTTCAACACGGTGTTGTTGAAGTCACAGATTTAGCTTAGTCTGGTTGTTAGTACAGACCCAGATAGCACAACAAGTACCAGAGCTGCTTAAAGACATATGAGAAAATACTAATTTAACATTAGTTAAATATTTGTATAAAAAAAAAAACAGTATTTGCTAAATTGAAATATGTGGTTAGCCAACATGAACAGCCACCGGGACTAACCAGTCCTTACTGTCTTCGTTGCTTTAAATTCAGGTGCGCATTCAGGGCCTGACTGGGAACATCCAGTTTGATCACTACGGTCGACGGGTCAACTATACCATGGACGTGTTTGAATTGAAGAGCAACGGACCACGCAAGGTAGGTTTTCCTCATAGCTTAGATAGAAAAATAAAAAACACATTTAACTTGTGGGTTGAATCACATCAAAAATCCACCACGCAGCCAACTTATTCTATGCAGGGCAGGTTTTGTGATATTTTCAGACTGTGGTGCTGAAAAAGCAATGTTTAAGGGTGTTTTCACACTTGGTCCTTTTTAGCCCTCTAAACTGACTCAGAGTGGTGACTCAGCATTTTATGGACCTATTCGAACACTCCAAGAGAACTCAGACCAGTCTGAGTTCGGTTCGCTCCAAGTCCACAGTGCGGTTCAGTTTACCTGTGCCTTGTGAACACAAAGTGCTCTGGGTTCGCTTTGCTCTTTGCAATTGTATTTAGCCCTCTAGATCACATGCTACTGCACAGGGAGACTTGAAAAAACAGACGAAACCACATCTGCCTGTAACACTTGCAAGGGTGCAGGATGAGGAGTAGTGTGGTCCATGGAAGATACTGCACGTCTCCAGATGTGGAGTGTAAAATACGTCAAACGGCAACAGCACACAGGAACACTTAGGTTTTCCTCCAATTTTAAATTCATCGGAAAGCGAGGGGCTTCATAACCGCACTGCGGTGCCATGTCAATGTAAAAACAAAACTATGGGTGTTTTCACACTTGGTCCTTTTTAAATGAACCAAACTCACTCCTCTTAAAGTGGATCAAAAAGTGGACTGACAGAAAGGGGACTCAGTTCTCTCTCTGGTCCACTTCAGCTCTGATGGGGCCTCAGTCCTCTTTGTGTTCACACTATGGCCTTATATATAATATATATTGATGTAGTTTGTTTTTATTTTTTTGGCACTGCAGTGCAGTTATGAACTTAGAATTGGAGGAAAACTTTAGCGTTTCGGTGCGTTGTAAACAGTTGCTGTTTGATGTGTTCCTTGTTCCATATCTGAAGGAGTGCAGTTTGTTTCATCGTCAGACCAAAGTACTCCTCGTCCACTGGTCATGCTGTTGTTACCTGTGGCCATGGTTCTGTTGTGTTTATTATGCGTCCCACTGAAATAGCGTGTGATCTGTCCACAGGCTCCACAGACTTGAAACGAACTGAGGGTCTGAGTTCTCTTGGAGTGTTCACATTTGCACAAAAAATGTTGAGTCACAGCTCTGAGTCCACTTAGAGGGCTGAAAAGTGTGAGAACACCCTATATGTGAAAACACCCTAAATGGCTGCATGTGAAAACCATTTTTTCACCATTTCATGATGAGACTCGTCAGCAGGAAAATTCCCTTTAACCTTCTAAACACTGTCAAAAGGACATAAGCTTACTGTTATTGTGAAAGAATAATTCCTGTAGTTTTCTGGTTTTATCCCTTGTGATGGTTGATTGTTAAAAAATAATTAATTGATTGTGTAATTATCTCCAAGATTCTTAATTAATAACTGTCATACCACAGTTACAGATATCGTCAGATAACTGCAATTGAACAAGAGCAGCCTGAGTTCTGATAACTTTTTTGAGTGTGCATTGGGGAGCAGCTCCCAGCCAGCCTGAGTGTACATAAAACTCTGCAGTGACTTAAATAAGGAAAGTTTGAACATAATCCTTCTCCATAATAGCAAAAAGTAGGAGGTTGCAAGCACTCATAATTTCTCTTACTGGAAAAAAAATCATACATGTAGCACCTATAATAGAAAATAACACCGTGTTCCAGCTTCTCAAGTGTTCCTTCGACAGCGATGTGTGTTTATTGAAAGTTCTTGGCTCGCGCTCAATATCTCTCAATATCTTCTACAGTTCCGATGGGAAATCTGCTGGAGTGAGCTCATTCTGTTGACTCATTTTTTAACTTTTTGTTCACTTCATCTCACATAACTTCCATTTCCTTTTTTTTATATCTCTTCATTTCTGTTTTATTCCATCTTCTACTTTTTATTGTCAGCATTTTACATTTCACTTTTGCATGAATTGAGCCATAAAGTCTGATGATTGGATGATTTTTTTTTTCTTTTATCACTCATTCTGTCTTTCTTATCACTCTATCTTTCTCAGATTGGTTACTGGAATGACATAGACAAACTTGTGCTGGTCCAGAATGAAAACGCTCTGTCCAACGACAGCTCGGCGATGGAGAACCGAACAGTGGTCGTGACGACCATCATGGTAATGTACCCTCAGACTGCTTTTATTTCTACATAATTTGGGTGCTGTTTGATATTTGAGTGAAGCTGTCCTTCAACACACATCAGCCTTTGCAATTCAACAATTTAATTTCACCAAAACATTGCTCTCATATGATTTTTCAGCTCACATCTGCCTCCTGTAGAGGCTTTAAATTAATGGAGATGCAAATGAGTGCAAACATCAGGTGCACAACAGGTGATTAATACCCCATGTTATACGTGCTAAAAAAAAAATCTGTAATTTTCCAAGCAACATCAGTAGCATGCAAAGAGAAAGGAAGACAGGGGAAGAGAATAAGCTTTCAAGAAAGGTGGGTGCAGCATTAAGGTGGTTAGACAGGACTAGGAAATGACCAGTGTGTTACAGGGATGGCTCTGCTGCTATAGTGCTGTAGTATAGTGGTTCCCAATCTGGGGTTTGGGACCCCTACAAGGGGTTGCAAGACACATCTACAAGGGCAAAAGATAAGAAACAGCATCGAAAAGGAGAAAAATGATTCAGCAAATTTGTTTTATGGGGTCACAAACCAATAAGCTTAGGAAGTTACTGTACAAGATAGACAGCCAGATAGTGTTTACTTTCCTTAATGGCCAAACAGGATATATTCAGTGTCAGAAAGCCAGAGGATGAAGTACAACGTGTGAATGTGATGTGGAGCTTTGTTAATGTCAAAGAAAAATCAGGTTGGAGCAGCACGGGCTGTACGAGTTGAAGAGAGAACTCTCAGAGCACAGCCAGGAGGGAGTGGCACTTGTCCAGCTGGAAGATTACACTAATGTCTCATTAGCAGGCAAATCTAAAACTGACCTCAGATCACCATTTAGAAGTGACCTCAGTCCAGTCTCCTCTAATGGCTTTCACATAGACACCGGTCTGCGGCCCAGTATAATTACTCCTCTTTCTTCTACAAACACGGATAAAGGAGGGCTAATCGGTGGATTGGTGCACATCCTCTGCTTACATTTGATTTCACTTCACCCATCTGCAGCCTTTTTATGGTGGCCATCCCCTTCCTGTAAATGCAATCAGTCTAATTCAATTGGGCATGCAAAATGATGCAAGTGAAAGCAACTCAAAAGACTAATTTCAGCCCAGAGATAAAACAAGCCACAGATGCTTGAGCTTCGGCAATTCAGCATTTTGTTTCAAGCCACGTTGCTCCATCCAGCAAATTCCTGAGTATGACCAAAATATCTGTAGTCTCACTCCAGTGCTCATACAGATACCTATAAATGGACACATGTTCTAAGACGTTGAATTCAAAAAACACAGTGAAAGTCTACAGCGCCGCCTGTGGCCAGAAGTGATAGTAGCTGGTCGGGTTTGCACAGAGGAAACCAACCACACAAGCTGCAGGAAATGTCCCCAGTGACAGCCCCGCCTCCAGACATGCACACTTCAACTGGCTGTGTTAAACCTCAGTGTGTGGAGCGGTGCCTCCAGCCAGGCCCAGGACAACACACACATACATGTCAACACAATCAAATAAATTAAAGGGCAAGTTGTTATTCTGTGACAAAATCCCATCATGAATATGTGTATATTATGTTAATACCCTGTTATAATATATCTCACTCTGTTGTTGACTTGTGTTTTTAATTATATTTGTTTTGTGTGGCTGTAAAAGAGATGGGTGTGCAAAAAAAGAGTTTGGCAATACTGCATCTGTCTTTTCAATGTTTGTTCCTTCCCTATTTCTTTCCACCCATTACTGTCTGTCAACTTACTGTGTCCAACGCCACTATCCTCTCTCTTTCTCTCTCACTGTGTCTTGCTGTTTTTGTTTGACTCCACTCATCTCTCCAACCCCTGCAACCCCTCGTTTTTATCTCCATGCCTCCCCCACCTGTATATTTCTCTGTGGATGGTGAACTCAGCAGGCCTTGGCTAACGTTAGCTCAGCCGCCTCCTCCTCTTTGCAGCCTCTGATGATGAGGAAGCCTCTGCTGCGACACTGATGCCGGGTCTGCAGACAGAGCGACAGATTGAAACACAGACTCACCTGAGTAGCAGACCCTCGGGAAAGACAGAGGACAGACAGACTGATAGACTGAGCGTCTCTAAAGCTCTGTACAATGACTCAGTGTGCTCCATTTTTGTTTTTTTTCTTTATGTATGTTTTATCAGAATTTTTTTTTCCTTTGGAAATGATGTCTTTGTTAAGTAGTGTACCCTGCATTAACATGGATTAAATGGCAAAGAGAGACGGAACAGATGAGAAGGAGATTCACGGCCACCATGTGTTAAGCCTGTGAGGCGCTGGGATGCCTTGCTTACTGTGCTCCTGTCTTCCTCTCACGACAAAAACACACAGTTGGACGAGAGCTCTGCGAGGGATTCTGTGGCTGCTGTCAAGATTTGACATTTGGCCACACAAAATCACCAGACCATCAGACAGCCCTGTTAATTCAGATTCTTTTCACTCCTTTTGAGGACACCAGAAATCACCACCACCTTCTCTGTTACACTACAGACAGGAAAAATTACCTCACCCAAATGTATCATTTTTCCTCCATTATTATATATTTACATATATATAATTTGTTTTCGTGGGAGAGTGATACATGGGCAAATCTTTGTGTCAGTCTTACATTTGGTACCCTCACCTTTTGGTACCGCTCTCCCTCCATCTTCATCTTTCTGCTCCGTCACTCTGTAAATCTACTCAGTCATGCTCACTCGCTCAACTTTCCTCTACTGTATTTCAGTTCCAGTGAGAGTGCCACACCTGAATGGAAAGGTATAGGAGCACTTGTCTGAAGCACAGGGATCCCCATCATGTCCCATTATAATGACGCCAAATGTTTTGACTTTTCTGTAACGTAACTCTCACACTAGCATTGTAGCAAAGTGCATTGATGGGGACTGATTGTTAAGCCTGTTGGCATTTGCCTTTACAAGTGTAAAGTAACTGCACTTGTTAACATAGTCACTGAGGATATGACAATCTCTTGTTTATGTTTCTGCTTAGGCTGTAGTTACCAGCAGCATACCAAACACTCCGTGTATGTTTGATTGGCTTTCATATAATATTACATTATAAATTATTTTCTTACCTCTCATTAATTAGATTTGCCTTAAATGTATTTGTATGCCTCCGTGCCAACAATAGCTGTGGTCGGACTGTCCGGTCTCACTCTGAAGTTATCGAAATCTGGCGCTTGGGGAGTGACTTGCGGCGTCAGAAACCAATGAAAAAAGCTGTCCTTTAGCACTGGCATGATACGCGGTGGGTTACTGTTTCGTTTAATGGCACCTGGCAGCATTGGGGGAAATGCGGCAGGAAAAGGATGAAAATTTAGGCAGCCAAAGTCCCACTGGGGTGGGTGGGAGGCATTGGTGGATGGGTCCAACAAACAGCGACTTTCACCCGTGAGAGCAGTGTTTGCATCCCATAAGACTATAAAGCCAAACCCTGTTCTTTTCTCCTAAACCTAACCACGTGCTCTTGTTGCTTAAACCCAACCACATGCGTTTGTAGTTGAAAAATGCCAAGTCGCGTTGTTGTGCCAATGTAATGTGTTTAGTTTGAAAGAGACTGTATATAAATGGTACATTTTCTGTGAAAACAGAAGGGTATCTTGAGAGACGACAATGCATGTAACAGGCAGAACTTGACAAGGTGTCCCAGAACGTCAACAACCAGCGCACCCAAGGTACCTTGCACCTTGTACCTCGTTGTATATGGATGTGGAAAGTCCATGTCCAAACGTCTATATGTGACGAGGTTAGAGTGAGAATGTGTTGGGTTGGAGGCATTTTATTTTCGGGTTGTCCATTCATCCGCCCCATGTTTGTGAACATAATATCTCAAGAACGCCCTGAGGTAATTCCTTTAAATTTGGCACAAACATCCACTAGGAGTCAACGATGAACTGATTCGATTTTGGTGATCAAAGTTCAAGGTCACTGTGACCTCACAAAACATGTTTTTGGTCATGACTTAAGAATGCTTTTGCTAATTATGACAACATTTCACATAAATGTCTCATAGAACACAGTGTTGAGGTGACGACATTTTCTATTCAAAAAGTCAAAGGTCAGCTTCACTGTGACATTATAAAGTTAATTTTTGTTGGGCCATTACTCAACGCCATAACTCAGGAACAGAAGGGGAGACATTTGGTCAGATACTGAATTGATGACACTAATCTTGGGTGCCCATCTTGAAACTGTGCTGATTGTATAGATCTCTTTTTACTGCCGGGTTGAAGATGTCAGTGAAAAATTAATCTTTTAGAATTCGTAGCTTCTTTGCAGAAACACCCACATATGAGGAATATTGTCTGCTGCCATGGCTGCATTTGAGCCATTGATGTAAACTGTAACTGCAACCTGAACCTGGTTTGTGAAGGCATATAACCAAGGGGCACTGATTCTAGTTTATGATGACTGAATTGTCAAAAAATGTAGCACACAAAGCTTTAAAAACACTGTGCAGTCCGCTCACTGTTTAACTCCCACAGTATGTTTATGAATGAAATGTTAATGTTTCCATCCCATGGAGCTCCTTATCAGGATACAGGACACATGTACATAGCGCTGAAGATGGGGAATTGACATTAGGGAGGGAAGTTATTGATGAGATCGTGTAAAGTAGGTCAAATTACATAAACAGAAGACAAAATATGCACGCCTCTGAAAATGTAGCCTTGAAAAAATGTAACAAGTTCAGCCGAATAGTGTCAGACAAAAAGTGTTGTGGCTGCTGCTTGACTGGCGGATGGACTGAGTGGGAGACGGTTGGCGAGACAGACAACAAGGCTTGTTTTCACCTGGCTGGTTAGTTACCTGGTGGACTGTCTTACTCAGCAGCTGACTGTCTTTGCAGCTGGCTGACATACTGTGAAAAGCTTTTAAACTGGCAGGTTGACTCGCTGACAGACCAACTGGCGTGATGACTAACAGACTGGTTCACTTGTTTACTGGTCGACTGACTGACTGCTGAACTGCCTTGCTCTCTTTATGGATGAATAGCTGCGAGATCATGCTGACTCATTGGCCAAATATGAGACTGGATGGATGATAATGTACTGTAATTGCAGTAATTAATGAATGAATGAAGTGGATGACCAACTGACGGACTGAAACAGGCTGTGACTAACTGACTGCCTGGCTTGCTGCGTTGGCCGTCTGAACGGATGGCTCGCAGGCTGATTAAATGTCTCGGTGGTTGGCTAACTCGTTACGCGAAAGTCTGGCTTTTTAAATGCTGAACTGATTCTAATGACTCGACAGTTAGGTGACTGTCCAGTCGGGTGCCTGTCTTTTTTGCTGGCTGGCTAACTGGCTTACATTGCAAGTCCTGTCTGCCTTTTTGGCTCCAGTGTGAAGTGTTTCATGTCTTATCAGCCCCAACCATTTGCTTCTACAAAGCTGTTCTCCCTCTTTCGCCCACCCGTTTTCCCTCTTTATGTCTGTCTTTTCAGCCTTTCCCCTCTCTTGCTTTCCGCCTCTCTTCCTCTACATTTTTCACGTTGTCATATTCTCTCTTCCTCTTTATCTCTCCTTCACACTTTCAGTTTTTCTGTTCCTATCTATCTTCTGTTCTCCCTGTAGCTATCTCTGTTTGTATTCTGATCTGCTCCTTCATCTTTCTTCTGTAGTCTCATGCAGCTGACACGCCCCACATCCCTCTCTCCATCCGCATTTCCTCCTGTTTCTCTTTACCATGCCCTCCCTTTCTTTTCCTTTAAACCTCCTGATCTTCTATTTCCTCCTCTTTTCTCCCCTCTTCTTACCTGCCGTTACCCTGACTCATAATGCCACATGCAACACCCAAACATGATACGGTGAATACACTGTTATCCAGAACACATACAAACACACTCACACACAGCATTGGCATTATTACCTTCACACCAAGACAAAGGCGTCTGGGGCAAACCGATAACAAACCGTAAGGAGGCTTTAAAGTGAAACAGTGCCACTGTTGGCAGAGCTCCCGCTGGTATGTGTGTATCTGTATGTGTGTGTCTGTTTAGTTGCTTACATGGAACTAAATTAACTCAACAAAGTGGCCCACTTTGATTTCACACACTTGACCTTCTAACATGATAAACCTGACGGTTATTTGATGGAGCAGGCAGATGGTTGTGCACTCCTTGTTAACACACATTAAGTAAATGATTCCCCTTGAGATTTAATGATTTAAGATGAAAAGTGAAGCAGAGTAGCCTTCTTAAATTTTTCAAGGGAAGGTCATTAATAAGACGATCTCCTGACGTGAGAGTCTGCACATATTAGAGCTTTAAATAAATATACTTAAAGAAATAGCTCCACATTTTTGGAAAACGTGCTTATTTGCTATCTTACCAAGAGTCCAATGATGACAGTCCATACCACTGTCATGTCTATCCATTTTACGTAACTGGAGCCAAGTGCCGGTTAGCTTAGCTTAGCATAATGACTGAAAACAGCAGTAAACTGTTGGCTTTGCTCTGTCTAAAGGTAAAAAAAAAATCTGCCTACCAACACCTCTAAAGCTCACTGATTAACACATTATATCTAATTTGTTTGGCTGTTTCATGCTGGACTTCATCTTGGCTGGGAGTGTTGACTTTCTGGAGCACCTGCTGATTACCTGTAGTGTCACAGTAACAAGAATCTAGTCACTGTGCTAAGCTAGGCTAACTGTCTCCTTGCTGTAGCTTCATATTTAACCAAAGACACGAAAGTGGTATCAATCTTTGCATCTTACTTTCAACAAGAAACTAAATACACTTATTTCGCAAAATGCCAAATTGTTATTTTAAAACTTATGTCAGTCAGGAACACTTTAGTCAAAGAAAACTTTATTTCCATAAGCAGTATTATATTTGGCAGTATGGCTTTGTTCTGGGGCCTCTCTGCCTTTCCTCAAGCCTACACAGAAAGCCTCTTCCATGAGCCTACTTGGAAAGCCTTAAGTCAGAGAGAGCACACCTCTCTGCCCTTCCATGTGCAAACAAGGAAAGCCTGAGGCACAGAGAGCACACCTCTCTGCCCTTCCATGTGCCTACAGTGGAAGCCTAAGACCCCTGGGAACAGAACAGAGCAGCATCAATGACAAACAGAAAGGACATTGATAAGTCAGACACAGCAAGAAAAGGAGGAGCTGGGGTGGAGGTGGGTTGCAAAGCGGCTTGAAGCAGCACAGTAGGCAGGCCAGAGCAGTTTAAATAGGGCACTCTGAATGAGAGTCACCAATTGGCTGCATAGAAAGGAATCATGTGATCTATCAGCTGACTCCCTTCCATCAATCAGCTGCTCCATCAGTTGATTGGGCTGTTTGAGCTGAGATTGAAATTGTGTCCTGCCTGAACTAACGCTATGCTCAATTTTGATATCTCTGAAAGAAACTGTGTAATTAATTATCAGTCAATAAGAGTTGGCCAAAAATTTTCATTTAAGTAGTTCCAGATTCTTGAAATTGTGTTTAGTGGATCCAAAATAAGTCTTCCAAGTATTACAGCATTTTAATGAGTCCATTCATTATTTTCAACTTGCTTCATAATAACCTGAGCTAAAATTACCTACTTGTCATTTTCAAGTCTATGTTACTTTAATTTTGTACACAGTTTCTCTTTATCTTCTGTCTTTGTGTTCAAATGTTCTTAATGTCATGCCAGCCTTTTCAGGCATCATAGCATCATTCACCAAATTACCTCGACCAGAAAATAATCCTTCCAGAACACGTTTCCTGGCAAACTGCTATGACACATTTTTCCTCAGTGCTATTTGGTAGGTTTCTGTGCAGTTAATATCACGCCAGGTTGGAAACCATGAAGGTTAGGATGCAAAGTAATAAAACTCAAAGTTTAAAATGCACAGCAAGATAACTGTGAACACTGTAAATTAGATTTAAACATTAATTAGGCCATGACTTTGAATCATGCTGGTATTGTCCTTTAAAATGTGTTCTTCAGCTCACGTCTTCATTACTTTTACAGTAGTGTTTATTCCTGCTACAGTACAAAGCAGTCCTCATGGCTGTGTTGATCTATGAGAGGGAATTTACTTGAAACTATTTTGCTGTTCATTAACATTATGATTCATGTTGAGTCAATGAAATGAGCGCCCCGGGACTTGCTAATGTCTCTGATAATGACATTTTTTGGAGATATGTTCTGACATTGAACACAACGGGGCAAATGTTTGTATTTGATGAAGATGATGTTGGTGATAAAAGTGTAAAGTGTCTCATTTGTGTGGTTGGTTTAGGAAGAAATGTGATTTGTTTTAACAAATCTTATATTAATGACTGAATAATGGTTTGTAAGAAATGTGATAATGCGATGCTTGGGGTGTTTTTTTATTTGTTTTACAATGTGTTGTTTTTTTTTTCAGTCTTTCAAATTATTGTTACAACTTCATTTTTGTTGTTATTTGTTTATGCACAAAGAAATGGATGCGCACATCCCATTTTTTTTTTTGACAAGTGCTGAAATTGTGGCGGAACACTTACAAACCATTAAACAAGAAGAAATCTGAGTTACTAGGTAAAATTTGATGAGTAACTCACTCTCTTGAAGAGTCTACAGCATGCTAACATGCTTAAAATGCCAATAACAGCATGTAGGTGTTTAACAGTTATTTACATTGTTCACCATATTAGTTAAAGGAATACTTCAATCCCCGAATGATTACTTTTATATCAGTTACTCACCCAGTGTAACATTGAATTCCTGAAGGAAACTTTATTTTTCTTGTATGCTTCCACGGTGGAAAAAAAAAATCCAAAAACAGAGAACATTCTTGATGAACTGAAGTTATAGGGGTCCACTTTTCAGTTGCTCCTTCTCAGGTTTCTACCATTTACTTTCAGTGTAAAAGAGGTTTTTATTCGCTGTGCTGATCCAAAGGACAGAGGGATGTCGTATGCTGTAAAGCCCTCTAAGACAAATCGTGATTTGTGATATTGGGCTTTATAAATAAAATTGAATTGAACTGAATGACAAAATTATGCTCCATCAGATAGTTTGTTTATTCTATTGTGTGACTTTGGTTTTTTCAAGCGTTATTTCAGATTCACCAAAGTCACAACATAACACATACCAACTACAATCAAGGCAGTGGTAGACCAGCAGCTCCTGTGTTCAGCAAGGTAAAATTACTGGTTTTGTCATTTGAGTCTAGCTTTGATGAGCGCATAAATTAAGTTTCAGTTTCCATTTAGTTCCCCATCGGAAAGGGCTGTCTGTTTGGGAAGAAATGAGCATAAGTGATAAATAAGACTTGGATTATACTGCACGAGTTGTGTGAGAGTTTGTAAAGGGATGTTTTTGATATAGCTTTGTTGTTAAATGCATTAATTCAATCAGAATTTGTGAGAAAAACAGCATTTTCTTCACAAATCCAACGTAACATGTGGTGAATAATTGATATACAAATGGCCATTTGGCGGTTGAAGTATTCCTTTAAGTGTGTTAACCCGCTTACCTTCCTCTACAAGGCTGAATAATTTCTCACATCTGGATACATGTAAGCCCACTGAATAACCATATTTTGCCTGTCAGTCATTTACAAGTACACAAGTAAATGGTTTTATTTCAAGTTTTTTGTTTACTGAAAAGAAAGAGGATTTATTTATAAATCCAGCTTCCCTTTGTAGGTTTTGTTTGTATAGTTCAATTTCCATTGTAAGATTTTTTTTTTAATCCCTCTGCCTGCCTTCTTTTGATCTAGACTTGCTTTCAGTGTAATTCAGTCTCCCAGAGATCATTCCCTCCAAGTCTGTGACAGAGTGATTTTATTGCTCATTTGACCCCTTTTTAAACATGTCAGCCTAAAATCCTCTTTGATTAAACTGTACTTGTTTTCAGCTTGAATCAATTTCCTGAATGAAGAATTCAATCCAAAATATGTTATCATCCTTTATTGTGTTTTATGATCTTCATAAACCGTCTCATAGCTTGGGAGTGTTGGATGTTATAAAAGCCTGTCTGATTAATTAGATGAGATTAGTCTTTGATTAAAAAGGGTTTGATAGCATTTTAATAGGCTTGGTTTCAGTTGGATTACAGGGTGAGCTGCCTCAGGCATAATACCATAACTCACTGCTCCTGATGGATGCGCTGTCACTCAAAAGTCTGTGTGTGCATTTCTTTTCTCTGTGGATATCTTATGTAGGTGTTAAAATGTGTGTCTGCGTGCTTCTCTGTGACCATTTTTGTGTGTGTATGTGTGTGTGTGTGTGTCATTCCTAATACACCCACCATCTCAGTAGACAACATTAAATTCCCTCTTTGCTTTCATCTTTGTTTACTGCATGCACAGAAATCATGCCACCTCTTACGACACATTACCAAAGCAGCAGTCTTCCTCTCTTTTCCTCCTCTCTGCCTATATTTTTCCTCTATCTTGTGCATTTCTCTCCTCTCAGCATTAGTGTTGCACTGAGTCAGGTGCAGGTCCCAGCGGGGGCATGTAGAGTCAGACGAAGGCATAAAACAGGGCACTAGAAGTCAGAAACACAACATATAAAACATCTACCTCAGTGATGGCCTTTTTCTTTAAAAAAAAAAAGAGACAGCTCGAACATTTTTCCCATTTTTATTAATTGTGCAACTCTTCTTCTTCAGTTTTGGGTGGCTGCTGTGTTTCCATTACAAGATGATTTGTCTGTAAGATGTTTAAATCTAGCAGCCCAGTCATCAGACGTGAAAGTTGTGATTCTACATTTCAGCAAACCAGGGATACGTTACATTTGTATGTTTCATGTGTATCATTGTTTCTCAGGTGAAGTAGGGTACTTATACATATTTGTCATCTGGAGATGGAGAGGATGGTGGATGGCATGAAAACCTAAGTAAAATGGCTGCCAAGCTGCAGACCACTGTTCAAGACCAAGACACAACAAAACTAGTTGTTTTTTAGCAGCACATGCTCTTTCACTAACCACAGCCAGGTGGTTTCTGTGTCTAAACATAACTAAATGTCAATCACAGTATTGTCGAAATTTACAAATGTTACATATATGGCAATTGAATTGGATTCAGTTTAAAGATGCATGTGACTTTTAAACCCTGTTTCCACCAAGCAGTATGGTACGGTTCAGTTCAGTTTGGTACGCTTTTTTTCTGTTTCCACTGTAAAAGTTGTGGATGGTACCAATGGAACCGTACAGTACCGTCCCCATTTTTGGTCCCCCCTCTGTTGGGGTACCTAGCACACAGATCTGGTACTAAAAGGTGGAGCTGTGAACACTGCAGTCTGTTGATTGGTCAGTAGCAGACGGTCACTCTACTCAGGGCTGAGTTGTGGCTGGTTTTGAGGCTCATGTAACCACTGTTCATACTGTGGAGAGTTTTATTAGTAAACTGTAACTATAAAATGGAAATGGATGTTTTGCTGCCTTTTGCAGCAGCTGGAGTCTGAGTAAATAAATAATTCAATTCACAGGGCCAACTGCTGGCAACTTTTACGGTGGAACGTTTACTTGTTATGTTACTCAATGCATGAGTTGACGACGTGAATCAATCAATACACCGTAAGTTTCACCTTAACACCCTCACCTTTACTTTAGTTTTTATATGCGAACTGTAGACTGTGAGCTCCGGCAACACTAAACCCCAGAGCTTGCCTTAGAAGGACTAAATGCCCAAACCCGCTACCCATGGAGAGAGACTCTCACTGCAACCTGTTCTATTTTGTTCTGAAAATGTTGGTGTGACGATAAATGAGATGCAGACTTCCATCTGTGTCACTGATAACGAGGAAATACAGTGAGTGCTGGATGGAGCAGTGAGTGAGAACAACCCCACCCACATGAAAAAGTACTGTTTGTGGTGGAAACACTAGGGTCTAGGTACCATGTCTGAAGAGTTACTTTTGGTTCCAAAGGTACCATACCAAAAGTGTTTGTTGGAAACGGGGCTATAGTTTACCTTCCCTGTCCTACTTGTTTGGTTAAATCTATCTTTTATAATGATGTTTATACATTTCAGAGTCCTTATGCTGTGATGCTTTCATAGAGGCTGGTGTCCAGTTTAATTTGTCAAAACTAAATTTTATCTGCAACATTACAACTGGATAATTTGAAGAGCTATTCCCCTTTGTGTTTGATAAAAAAAACAGGATAAGTTTATTTTGAAATTGTATATAACTGTTTTCTTTTTTACAAGGGAAAAATTATTCATTGATATTTTATTTCTTTGTGTACTATGTGTGTCCCCCAGTACAATGTTTGCAGCCACACTTATGGCTCCTCTTGGTCAGTTTTCATTTTTCTTCTTTTAATAATCGCTGCTGTGATGTTCCTCCAAACAGTTGTGTCTTTCTCCTCTTATGCTGGTTTTGTAGGAGGGTCCCTACGTGATGCTGAAGAAGAACTGGGAACTCTATGAAGGCAACGACCAGTATGAGGGATACTGTGTGGACTTGGCCTCGGAGATCGCCAAACACATCGGAATCAAATACAAGATCTCAATCGTACCAGATGGGAAGTATGGAGCCAGAGATCCAGAGACGAAGATATGGAACGGCATGGTTGGAGAGCTTGTATATGGGGTAAGAAACATTCGGACCTCATTGTTATTTTTGTGATCGAGTATGTCATTGTTTAATCTCTATAATACCAACAGTGGAGAATGTCCATCTCAAGCTCTCAGATCCCTATATGATGACTTCAAACTGTTCGTTTAGTCAGTTTGTTCAATACAAATTGAACTTAAGTTTATATATAGCTCACATCCCCCAGAGAGTGTCCAGCGCGCTTTACAAATTAAAATACATTACAAACATTAGTCAAGAACTGCACATCCAAACAAATTCACTCTTACCACTACACTTCCTTGGGTTTGGAAACAAAGTCTCCAGATGTAAGGATATGTGTCACCCAAAGTTTACTACAATATAACATCTCCAGCCCCTCTTTCTTTATCTGTTCTTGAGTTTATTGTAGCAAGTGCCAGAGACCGAGCTGTACCCAGCATGCTGTTGGGCTGTGTAACACTTAACAGGGATCCTCTGTCAACACAATACATAATGTGTACTTATGGCAGTAAAAATGCAGCACTAATAGAAATATCCTGTAGATCTCGAGAGCTTGCACTCAACACTGCACCTCCTGGGTCCTCAGCAATAGACCTTTCATCTGTGAAGTCGATCGGATGAAGGGTTGTGGAGAAAATCAAAGGGAAGACATACATACATATATATATTGTACATATACAGTAGTTAGATAACTATGAGATCTTGCATGTACAGTATCAAAACACAGGCAGAATCACAAACAAACAGCTGAGAAAACGAATACAGCAAATAAGACCAGTAAGAGTTCTCGGAGTAGAAATCAGATGAATGTTTATCAGCCAGTAGGAGCACAGAGAAATACATAAAAATTAACATTCTGTTAACCAACAATTTGATTGCCAAAGTAGTTTTCAATGAATTTGTTGTCATTGATAGATTGATCAAGTAATTTATTTATTATCAAACATGGTGTTTCAGAATTGTTGAGCCCACTTTATTTGAAGAGTGTTTGAGTGGAGGGATGCCCAGTCGTTCACCTGAGGCCTGTACTACAAAGCCAGTCCAGCTTACCCAGGATATCTTTTTGTTATCTGCTTTGACTAATACTAACATTGGCCGTCTGAATGCGGCACTACAAAGCTGGTTATGAACGCGTTCAGTTTTACTATCCAGCCATTATCAGAACCCTGAATGAAGTAGGCCACTTCATATGATATGAGAAGAAATGGTACCGAAAGTGTCTGCAACTATGAGACAGTAAAATGTTAGTGGTGTGGGATGTAAATTATACTCTGTAATCTTATAATGGAAGAGAAGAAGAAGAAGAAGCTTTATTATCATTGCAATAAATACAATGAAATTTCGTTCAGCGCTCTCTTGTAGCAGCTACAATGTCCTTGTCATAAAATATACAGAAACATTGAAAATACTATCCAAAAATTCACCATTGGCTGAGACTTAAATTACGTGTAGGTATCACTAGGCTATAAGTGACATAAGTATAGAGTATTTTTTGCTGTTTTATTTGGATGATGATGAATATGTCACATAAAGGACTTTAAAGTGGCGCCAGACAGTTTCTGCTATTGAAGTAAAGGGTGGAAAAGTAGTCTAGTTAATGTCTGATGAGGTCTGTCTGACAGAATGTGGCATTTATAATAATGTGAGCCAATTAACAGTGTGTGGATTATTCTGCTAAAAAAAATATGATCTGTTTTTTCCTAGTTCTCATCACACAGGTTTCTCATGTTATTTTGAGCTGCAGTGAAGGAATTGGAGTGTAAATTAGCAACACTGTCACTGCAGACTAAAATAAACTTTGCATAAATTGAAATCAAGCTAAAACCATGTGTTAAGGGTTGTAAATGATCTCTCTGTTAGAAACTCTGTTTTAAAACCAGTGGAAATTGAGCCCTGAAACAATGAAAGGATTCTACTGACATATAACAACAAATTGTATAAGTTCCTCTTTTTTTACCTGAAACTCAGGACTTTTGTCCACGGATACTTTTTCTTCAGTGATCTGATTGGTCAGAGATTGGGGTGTTGACAGGTTGTGATCCGATACTCTGAAGTTAACCTGCTCTGGAGCAGGTTAGCTGTTCAGCATAAGTTACCACGGTGATTTATCCCGGTAAAAAGAGAACCAGCTTCATAGTACTGAAAACCCAGAGTTAACCCTGAAGTTACCTCACTAACTTCAAATCCTGTTTCGTAGTACAGGCCTCGGGTAGAGCAGGTGCCCCACGTACAAAGGCTATGTCCTTGCTGCAGTGACCACGGGTTCAATTCAGCCTGTGGCCCTTTGCTTCATGTCATCCACTTTCACTCTGAAGCTATCTTATCAAATACAGGCCAAGGGAAATTAAATCTGTGTAATGTTCATATAGTTCAATGTACTATAGACTCAGGGTAGGAGAATACAACATGTTACATTGACAATATACTGTAATGCAATCCAGTACAACTACATTACAGATTATGGCCTTTGAAAAAATTGTGTTGAATCAACACTCCTCTGGCACACAGTCAACATGACATCAACACTGTAATCTCATAATACTGCTGGGTTATTACATTGCATTATATGTGCTCCTGCTTTTTTGACCCCACCGCAGGCCATCACGCAACAGCTGAGAACTGCTCAAAATAACTCTTACGCAGTACATAAGCTTGTCTCGGGCTCTGCGTCTCCTTAGTTACCATGTCAGTTTCCTGCAGAGCTGGAACATGCTGGGTCTCTGAGGGTTCACTTATTTCTTGCGAATTTGGCAAACTGGCTAATTATGCCGTTGACGCCCATGCACGGCCTCAGATTTCACATTGCCGTCTCGATGCAAACTTTATCAGCATGCAGAAGACAACGTCAGTCGTCACTTTGCGGAAGAGTGAAAGTGGAGACGTTTGCTGCAGAACGGCGACAGAATTAATTAGCCTCCAGAAACCGTATAGTGGAAGGTGACACAGCAGAACCGCTGCATTGACTAATCAGGTTTGATTTGTTCCAAACACTGGCAGTCATTTCTGATAACTCTTCTGCCACATTGACAAAATAAGTTTGAAAGATCTCAGCACTTTGTCCTCTACTTTATGGCTTTATGTCCTTTACTGTTCATCTTTGTGACTTCCTTCTCCTTTTCTTTCATGTCGTGTCTCCTGCTGTCTGTCTCTAATTCATTTCATTTCTCTGTCTGTAGTGCGTTGTGGGTTTTTGATATTCCTCTGCCCTCTCCTTCCCTGTTCTGTTTCCATATCGCTTCTGACTTCCTTGTCTTTCTTTTGCTGTTTATTCTCCTTGCATTGTAACATCCTCACTCCTTGCAGCGCAGGAACACTTGTCATTTGATATGCTGTTATTGTAGCCTCTTTTTCAGTTAAGACTGCAGACGTTGTTTAGACACACGCAGCTACTCAGAAACAGATACTCAGTGTGCTGAATGAATGATGTTTTTGACTACAGATTTTGCATGCGTGTGTGTGCGCATGCATGCAAATGTGTGTGAGACCTTGCAGACTGATTCATATTCAGGCAGTGTCATTTTCATGCCTACATATGAATTACTTCTCTGTCATTCTACTGGTTTCCCCTCTATCTCCTCTGTCTCTTTCAACCTTTCTCTCTTCCCTTTTCTCTCTCCCCCGCTGTATGACGTCCCTTTCTTTGCCTCCCTTATTTCTTTCCCTTCTTTATGCTGCCTCTCCTTCAAACTCCACAGATCTTTTACTGCGCTTGTCTACTTTACCTGCCCCTTGTGTTTCAATTTTTATTCCTCCCTCCTTTATCTTTGTCCTCACTTTCCCCTTCTGCAGACAAAGGTGTTCACATTGAATTCTAGCTCACCATCAATCTCCTGCATTACATGAGCTGGCTGCACATTAACTACCATTACCATACGACTAAACTAAACACTCTTCTCTCTAACCTCTCTTAACAGAAAGCAGAAATCGCTGTGGCTCCGCTGACCATCACTCTGGTGAGAGAGGAGGTGATCGACTTCTCCAAACCTTTCATGTCTCTGGGAATCTCCATAATGATCAAGAAGCCCCAGAAGTCTAAACCAGGTGTTTTCTCTTTCCTGGACCCGCTGGCCTACGAGATCTGGATGTGTATAGTGTTCGCTTACATTGGAGTCAGTGTTGTGCTGTTTTTGGTGAGTGATTGTTAAAAACTAGAAGTCAGCACTTGAGTTGGATTGCAGGGCTGTAGCAGTTTGAAGACTTTTTAAAGCTGTAGGGATGAAAGAACAGATCTGTTATTTGGCTCACAGGCTAAAAATATTTCTCAGCTAGTTGGCTACAGCACATGGTGCTGTCTGGCCATGTAGATACTTATTGGACTCATTTCCTGCTGATCAGAAGTCAGTGTGGTCAATTTAAATAATATAGATAGACTAGATGAGACTTATTTTCCTGGCAGTTTTTACCACAGGATGATGTTTTCCAATGATATGCAGTAATAACTTCTGTGATGTTTCTGAGAGTTTAACGTTTATTACAAGACTTTAATAAATTATGGCAGTTAATAACTTTTCCATTATGGCAACATTGCTTTTACCCCCTCAATTGTAATGACTTTAACAGTGTTGAAGGAAGCTAATCATTAGGATACTTAAAGGTGTCTTAACTGGGCAGAAATACCATCACAGAAAGCTTTGTATGCAAGATATGCAACATGATGCAAATTCACAATGACTACATTTACATGCACACTAAATTTGTACTATTATTCCAAATGTGACAATATTCTGAATTTAATACAGGCCATGTAAACAGTAGGGCTGGAGGGGGAAAAAAATCGATACCGTATAGTATCGTGATATGTTTGTATGGCAATATCATATCGTCACACAGTGCCATTTATCTTTTTTTTTTCTTTTGCCATTTATCTTTTTTTTTCTTAATAAATTATTAACATCCATTTTTTTCGTCCGCTTATCCACTTATTAACATGACTAATACAAATTAAACTTTAGATAGCATACTAGAATAATATAATCAATTGCCTTTTCAGTCCACTACATTTTGCTGCTGCAAAAAATGGCTGAGGTGAGATAAACAGACAACTTTATCTCATTAGGTAAAACATATGTTGACCAAGTTTTCCTTTGGGGACAAAATTTACAGTTGAAGAAAGGTAATAAATTGCAATATATCACAATATATTTTACCACAATACTCAGCATATCACAATATATTTAAAATTGCAGTAAAATTATATTGTGACTTAAGTATCGTGATAATATTGCATCATGGATCCTCCGGTGATTTTCCATCCCTAGCAAACAGCATATTTTGTTTGTTCGTTCATTCATTCATTCATTTTCCATAACTGCTAATCCTGTGAGGGGTCGTGGGGGGGCTGGAGTCTATCCCAGCTGACGTTGGGCAAGAGGCAGGGTACACCCTGGACAGGTCACCAGACTATCACAGGGCTGACACATAGAGACAGACAACCATTCACACTGACATTCACACCCACGGACAATTTAGAGTCACCAGTTAACCTGCATGTCTTTGGACTGTGGGAGGAAGCCGGAGTACCTGGAGAAAACCCACACTGACATGGGGGGAACATGCAAACTCCACACAGAAGGCAGAGTTGGATTGGATATTCCCAATTAAGCCTTTTTCAAATTAAGCATTTTCCGATGCATGCGGCATATTCCTGTATTGTTAAGGTTTCAGAAACTTTCTTACAGACATGTATAAAGTGCATTCAGAATATGTGTCTCAAGTGGGGTTTTACCTTAGTTGCACACAGCTCCTTGCCTGTTTACAATTAATTCTGTTTTTCGTCATGGTGCATCATACATAAACCAACTAGTCAACAGTTTCCAAGGCTGGTGCAGAGATGCAAGCCCCCCCATAATGCCCACATGTCTGGTTGGAAGAAAAAACGCACCTACTTTTAAACATAATGAAAGACATGGATAGCCAAAGGTTGTCTGATATGCACAAATATCGCAAAACCAACCTTTTCAAGAAGGTGGTTGAGAAAATAAAAGAAGGAGGCTGCGTTTGCAAAGTCCAACAAGTCCTTCACTGGAGCCAAGCTCTGGAAACATTTTCTTTTGATGCAACAAAGCAAAATGGTACAAGCAGCTCCAGCTGTTCCACTGTTTCATATTTTGACGTGATAAACAACATGTTAGGGCACCTTAGTGGGAGTATGCAGAGCTACGTGTAAATAGAAATAATGGTAGAATATTCATTTTTATTAGCCATTTAAACAGCTTAGTAGGTGTTTTGTCTTTTTCTGAACAAGGGCAAAAAAATAATATTTAGTGCATGTAAATGTAGTCGGTGTCAAAATCATATTGGCATAACTCCTACAATACCAGGGTGTCTGTGGTTATGATCAGTGTTGGACATTACTCTTCCTCTGTTCATTTGCTTCAGTCTTTACTACAGTAAAATGTTATTTCTTGCTTTGACATATCTTCACTGGTATTTATATTTTCCTTCTCTGTCTCAGGTGAGTCGCTTCAGTCCGTATGAGTGGCATGCAGAGGAACCAGAGGAGGGCACGACAGAGCTGGGCCCCACCGACCAACCTCCCAACGAGTTTGGCATCTTTAACTCCCTCTGGTTCTCCCTGGGAGCCTTCATGCAACAGGGCTGCGACATCTCACCACGGTGAGGGCGGGAAATGTTGCGTGTTTGTGTGAGACAAACAGAGTGCATTTGTGCTCGCGTGTGCCTCAGACTGAGTAAGAGATAGTATTGAGTCTATCCAGGATGTGTTCATAAGAGAGTCTGTGTGGGCTGGGGATAGCGTGTGTGTCTGTCTAACTGTCTGTAATGTTAGAGTGCTTTAGTATTAGGCTGTGGTGATTCAGACTGTTGACAATGTGAATCACCTCTCTTAGCACTTTTGTAGCTTCCACTGAACTGGGCTGCTTCTCTGAGACACTGCATTACAGAAGATGTGCCAGAAATACACACATACATAGACACAAGCATGCACACGCACAAAAAACACGGAGGTGAGAAGAGAAAACACCTGCACATAGTCCAGCGGTCATGTCCATATGGGTGTGCTGTGGTGGGAGATTTAGCAGTTTGCTAGATGTGTATGAATATTTAATGCACCACTGAAGAGCCAGAGTCCGGCTGTATTTTTAGAATATTTATAAGAATATGGCATTTTATTATTGATAACCTGAGAATGCAGTTTAGTGAAATATTCATGGCCATCATCCTCAAGACCTTTGGGGAGCAAATCTAAGGAGAGAAGCAGATAGAAAAGAGTGATAGACGATGAGCTGATAGAAGGAAAAGGTGCGAGCGGCTGAGCAAAATGTGTGTGCGTGAGAGGATAATAAGAACTGGTGGCAGAGATGTGAATGGACATTTCTCACTGTATCACAGACATGACGACGAAGTGGTCAGCAGTTTGAATAGTGCTGTAGCACAAAGGCAGACAATTGCAAATTCAGATTTAAATACACACAGGTACATTTTTGATTCTGGATTCCTCACTGGATCATGTGTAAGATTCTTGTGTGTCTTGACTTTAGTAACTCTCGGTGAGAGGGAGCCACCGCTGTGATGTTTTGCCCTCAATGTAGGCACCAACATGTTATAATGACAAACACACGCCACTGGAGCTTCGTACATTTTGCTAACTTTCCATTTGTTCCAAACAAACTGTTGTGATTGCTCTCATAAATATTAAAAGCTTTTACACTAAAACACATCACTGCCTGTGCAGCAGGAAATAGGGTTTATCTTGTGGGTGTTCGGAATACAAAATGTTCAGTAGTATGAATATATATGAAAAGGTTGTTCATTTCTTTTTACCCCAGAAAGCCCCTTCTCAGTTTTAACTTTAATGCATGTCAAGGCTCACTGACACACCTTTCATCTTCAACAATCTTTTTCTCATCTCAAAGACTTTTCTTCTGTTTTAAAAGCGAGTTTTAAACCCAGTATCTCTCCAGGATTTCTATTGCTTTTCCCATTAGCATTTCACTTTTGGGAAAAGGACAAAAGTTCTACATTCGATGCCCAAACTTCACTTTCTTCCTCCCCCTCTTTTGCTCTTCTGCCCTTCTCTTTCACTCTTTCATCCATCTCTTTCACGCTCTCTCTTTTCCTTCCTCCCCCGCTCCCCGACACCTGTCGTCTCCCACTCCTCCCCACTATACTGTGACTGACAGGCCAATTCTAGCCCCAACACACAAAATGGAAAACAGTTACACCAGCTGCACGCACACACACACACAGACACACACACACACACATACACAGGCTGTGCACATGAATACACAGACGCTTCGCACTTTGCTTACACACACATGCAGAAAAAACACCTGCTGTGCAGTTTCACAACAATCCAGCGCACACATGCAGACCTCTCCATCACTTGCAGGACTTGTAATAGATATGTGTGCATAAGCTACAGCTGTCACAGCGATAATGTGATACTTAACATGAAGCCAGTGTTCGTCATACAAATCACCCGACCCTGTCACTTCCAATACACCACAACTCCTTCACAGGCCAAGATTACTGCCGTCCTGAATGTCCGATTATATTTGTAAAATGAGGAATCTGTCACTTGAACACTTTGTCTTCGTGATTTCAAGGAGGTTTCAATACAAACTTAAGTCTGAGGTGTCTTTCTCATGACGGCAGCTCATACAAAAATGATTTAAGTCTCATGTATCATCACAGTGTCAGTCTCGTGAGATAAACCATATTGCAACGACTGGTACTACAGCTGTATTTAGTGGCATGGCTCTGCTCCCAGGATGATCAAGGAGCAGATTGATGGGAACATGCTGCAGATTTGGAGTGGGGCATGCAACCCCCTGGTGGGTACAGAACAAGGCTTTGGAGAAGCACATGTCTTAATTATAATATTGACAGTATGGGGACATACAGCTAACATAAGCTGAATTACTCTTTTCTAATGAGGAGGAGGAGACCGAGGAGGATTTAAACCAAAGATTTATCAAAACAGTAAGTGATTTATTATGCAATAATGCTAATTCCAATAGCATTATACCGATAGCCATATTAGATAGTTTTATTATAACAATAAGAAGACAATATGACAACATGAAAGGCGATGAACCACAGAGAATTATTACCTGAATCTGTAGTTCACCATAGCTTTGTAGAGTAGAGTAGAGTTTCAACTCATTGTTTAGCTATCCAGCACGTACCTTCACTGTTTTAGTTCACTGTCAGAGCTCTCATAGCGTCATATTTGGCCGCAGCATGTAGCTTTAAACTCCCCAAACCCACTTGTAAACTCGATGGAGCATGTAACAGCTATACAGCCAAATATTTCCCTCAAGAACGGACCAAAAACAAAGCAACTGTAAAAGAGAGTGAATATTTGACTTACATTTGCTACATGGCCAAAAACACTCCAAATGAATGATAGTGCTCCGTGACCGCTGCATGTATAAATAAGCAACTTTTTGCAAGTAAGTTTGCCGTATCAACTTAAAAGGTGATGATATGTCAATGTTGTGTTCACAAGTTGCTTCTGCTGCCCCCAAGTGGCCAGAAAAAGCCTG
Source organism: Cephalopholis sonnerati (assembly GCA_019142605.1). Lineage (NCBI taxonomy): Eukaryota > Metazoa > Chordata > Actinopteri > Perciformes > Serranidae > Cephalopholis > Cephalopholis sonnerati. Next base: position 34,432,252 of record JAGQAX010000013.1, on the reverse strand, counting down.
TCATTGCAAGTTTAATTACGCTCCCCGATAGTGGTAGTAGAAGCCAGTGTTGTAGTACTGACAACCAGTCTTAAGACCACTTTTTGAGGGTCTCGGTCAAAGACAAAGAGGACTTGGGATTTTATCTCAAGACCAGTCAAGACTACAATTGCGGGGATATCATTAAAGTGACTGTGCAGAGAAGGAGTGTTAAATTAAGATGGTTAAGTTCCTTTCAACTCATTAGTGTTTGTATTTGTTTGCTCATAGAAAACAAAGGAAAATTCCCACAAATAAAGTGTGCCTTTTGATTATTTTATCAAGATATTTCTCATGGTTCACTTTTACATACACACATACAGTATATACTGTATGTACACAGAGGAATTTTCATTTGTTTTCTGTAGGGAAATTTGAATCTTTTGAGGTAATGTGGATCTTTCAGATGAATTTGAGGAGTACCTTCCCTTTGCATGTTCCACATTTTATCATGTATGTCTCATGCAATGTGGGACTCACACTGGTCAGGTCTTGGTCAGTCTTAACCCCTCAAAGTCTTGGTCTTGTCGCAGTCTCGATACACTCTGATCTTGGTAATGACTTGGTCTCAGTTTAGGTGGCCTTGACTACAACACTGGCAGAGGCAGCATCAAGTAGCAACATACAGTAAATGGATCAGTATGCTGTAAAGGTACAGAGTGTCATCCAACCACATATAAAGGCAAAAGTGTTTTCAGTTATATCTGGATTGCCGGTTTTGAAAGTCACAACAGTTGACGTATTCAGCCTACCCAATCATGAGCCAGTTGTGGGGGGAGAGTTCTTTAGGCACTGTTAGAAATAAACTAGTAAGCACTTTGTTTGAAACACACACAGGCTCCAAGGCCATGTAGGATAAGTTAGTGCCACAGTGTTTATGTGAACTACCTGGTTAATAATTATTGCCCTAGGTATAAGAAATCATTATTGATAACCATCCAGATGAGCTGACATGACTAAAGCTTCCTTCCTGGGCAACAACACTTGTCAGTGTTTCTCACTGGTTCTGAGGTAAACATAAACAAAACAGAGGAGTGGAGTGAAGCATCGCTACATTCGAGTCGCACTGCTACACTCACATAGTACACACTCCACTCTTTGCAACACACACCTATCACACTCTTCTATTTAATCTGTCACGCTCTGCTCACTCTTTTGTTCTGCCTAAGCTGCTACTGCTATATCGCTCACTGTGAGCATCTCATCGTCATCATCATCATCTTGATCATCATCATCAGCTGCATTCACCTGAAGCTGCTGATTGTAGTGAGTCACTCTCAAATCTCTCTGAGCGCGGTCTTAAGTGTATGCTGCAGGAAGTGATGAGGCTTGACTCACTTGCTCAGAGTTTTAACATGTGCTGTACCTTGTATCCACGTATAATCATTACACGCGAACTGACTGAGTGAAATGCCAAAGTAATGATGCAATTCATGGTTATGCAAGAAGAGGCAGAAAGATATAAAATAGACGTAATGGTTAAAGAGGGAAATTAACTTGTTCATTAGATTCCTTGATGAAGCAGTGATATAAGCCTGAAGACCAGGCTTTCTGCCATAAAACCATGTGATAGATGAGCCTTCACTCTGACATTGGCTCTGCAGAGACACTGGATCACGTCCTTAGAAAAGGAGACGTGTCATGCACATCATCATGTCATATCATTTTTTTATCCCCTGGGTACATTTCCTTAATGTCCCGTTCTCTTGTTCACCTTTACAGGCAGACAAAGTCATAACGCTGACAGCAGAAATGTGCTGCAGCTACAACAAAGACAAATATATTATCATATAACAAAATGTTTTCCTGCGTGTAACTTTCCTCCGAACAGAAATATCCAATATTTAACATTTACTTTTATAACTACATTAAAGATAGAGCATGACACTTTCACTTATTCACACTCTCAGTTTATCTGCTCCTCTACGAGCTGCATAGTAATGTCTGCAAATAACCCACTTAGCAAATCACTCATAAAGGAGAATACCTAATAGAATTGGAAAACATTTTTATGCCTCCACGCTGGCACCAGCCGTGGCCACAGGCATTAAGGTTCATCCATTCCATTCTTGTGAGCGCAATATCTCCGGAACGCCTCGAGGGAATTTCATCAAAGTTGGCACAGATGTCCACTTGGACTCAAGAATGAACTGATTAGAATTTGGTGGTCGAAGTTCAAGGTCACTGTGACTTCATAAAACACATTTTTGGACATAACTTGAGAATTAATGCACTAATTATGAGAAAGCTACACAAAATGTCTAATAGGATAAAATGATGAAGCGATGACATTATCTGAAAGGTCAAAGGCCATCTTCACTGTGACATTTTAATCTTCTGCAAAAACACTTTTCTGGTCATTACTCAATGTCATAACTCAGGAACAGAAGGGGAGACATTTGGTCAGATACTGAACTGGTGACACTAATCTGCATCCATGTGCATCTAAAAACTGTGGTTGTTGTATAGGTCTTCTGTGCTGCCTGGTTGAAGGTGTGGGTGAAGCATCCTTGTTTTAGAATATGTAGCTTCTTTGCAGAAACATCCCAGTTTCCATCAGGAGAGACACGTTCTAAGAGAAAAGAATATTTGCATGTGCACATAAGTCTTGGGCGATTAGACGCCATCATGATGTCATAAGTTCTAGAAAGGTGGTAAAAACGTGGACTCTATGGAGTCTAGACACTGGTGGTGGTAACGGCGGTAATGAGGTGAGATGAAGAGGGAGCTGAGGATTGGGATGTTAGGGGGGTGGGCTTTAGATGAGTTCGTCCTGGGCTCTGGATAAGGTGACTGGAGGTGAATGGGGTGGAGGAGGGTGCAATGATTTTGCCTAAAATGACAGCTGGCAGGAGCAGAGAGGAGAACAGGTTTAACGTTTGACAGTAGCAACATAAATGGCTGAAGGAGATTGTGGCTGTCTGATTGGCTAACAAGGAGAGGGAATGCCCATAGTCAGCGGCAGGAGTGGGATAGAGAGCTTCCTTAAAAGCATTGTGTACTGTCATATGAATCTGGACAGACATCTAATGTAAACTGCAACTTGACTGGTAGGCGGAGGCATAGGCTCAGACGATATGGCAACAACATTTTATTGAGATAATTTTTTCCAATGTCAGTATTTATCACAATGTAAAATATGATAATGCTGCCAGTTTGAAGAGTTTCCTGATAATGGCTAAAGCCTAAAGAAACCTGAGGGTTCATGAGTTAAACTTTACATTATAGTTTACTTAACAACTAGCAAGGAAGCAGGGAAACTCTGCTGATATTCAACCAGTTGTGTGTCATCACATTGTGCGCAGATGAACATTATTTGACTTCCCCCGGAGATCCCTGCCCCTCCAGTGGCGGAGGTCGGGGTGCTGGCAGTGGCACGGGGGCAAAGCCAAACACTGTTCATCTGCACACACTGTGATGCCACACAGCTGGTTCAATATCAGCAAAGTTTCCCTTTATATTCATTGTCTTCTGTGGCGATCAGCAGTGATGTGGTGGTTCACTTTTACACTGTGATCTGTAGCCTATAGTTGGGCTTTAGCTTCTAACTATCTTTGTCTTTTTAACCTGTTGTTGCTGCTGAGTCAGTTTGACATCCTGGATATATCCTTCAAACACAGACTGTAGACCCCTCTGTCTGCTGCTCTCTGGAATCACTGGTTAATTTCTCCAGAAATATGATAATATTTCTTCAGGGAGTGCAGTTAGTTACAGTGTGGGCTCCATGCTTACTCCAGCACAAAGGGGGTGGGGCTTAGCAAAAGGTCAGTTTTAACAGTGTTAACTGAGATGTTGGTTAAAAATCTGACAATGTTCTTAGGAAAACTCTATGTACTGTAAACATTCCTTGACTTTTTTTTAAACCTTATTTTACACAGTCATTACTATTTCTGTCTTCCATGCGTTTGCCCGACGTTTTGATGCTCATTCATGATGTTATCCTCTTTATCCATCCTTCCACTTGTATTGTCTGCAGGTAGTCAGCAGGCATCACAGTACTGAGGTTGACATTTACTGTGGAACTGGGAATAAAGGGAAGGAGGCACAGGCAGAGATTTTTTTTACAGACTGTTTTTTTCTGAGAGTGTGGTGTGTGTGTGTGTGTATATGCTTTGCAGTCTTCCTGGTCTTCCTGGTTGGCTATTTACAGTGTTTGTGTGTTTGTAAAGTATAATCTCTTATTTCTTGTGTTATGTGTTGTCTTACAACCTTTATGAGCATCTGTCTGCCAACTGCTCTCCATGTGTTCGATGCTGGTTGTTTGACTTTATATTGAGCGTGTGTGTGCGAGACTGTGTGGGTTGTGTATTGTGTTTTGAGCTGCCATAGTAGTCCATTGGTATTCAGTGTGGGTCCCTCTCTCCCTGCTGCAGTCATCTCTGCAGTCTGGGAGACACAGTATAACACACACTCCTATTCAACTCTCCCACTTTCTCTCTCGTCTTTCTTGATCTATTTATCATTTTTTCCCGTTTTCCTTGCTTTCTCTCAGCCTCCATCTTCTTTGTTTTGCTCTCTCCCTTCGTGCCTGTTCCTGCTGCTTTGTTGTCTAATAATCACCTAAGTTAATTGACATTTTCACAGCTAGAAATTTCCAGCACATGTGCGGTGGCATGTCTGTGTGCTCATGAGAGAAAACGCTCCTCCTTGAGACGCACACATGCTCTGTCTTTTGCAAACACGTCAACTTCTGTTTCCTTCACCTTTCCGATCAAGCACAAGGTAACTGCTGGCTGCAGACGTGAACGCATTCGCACGCGTTAACACGCATCGTCAGAGTGACCTTGAGATGGCATTTGCACCACGCACACCTGTCATCTTTCAGCCCCGGCTTCTGGGTTCATAACACTGGTGATTGGCTTGGTCACCTCGCGCAGGGTGGCAACAAAGTGATGGACAGTTAGTTGATGGGACTGGAATTCTTAAAAAGTGGAAATGAATAAATGGCAGAAAAAAGTGACAGGTTGTACATTGAGGAAGACCAAAAGCAAATGCAGGAGAGGGAGAGAGGGGTAAACTGATCACCAGTGAACATCTCAGAGGGATTGGATCTGTCTCCATCAATAAACATCTGAAATTACAGCTCTCTTCTGTGTGTGTGGGCATGCATGTGTGTCTGCTGCTGGGTAAGGGCACTTATGTACTTCTGGCTCTGTGTGTGTGTGTGTTTGTGAGTGTCATGTGTAAGTATTGAGCAAACGACCGTGGGTGTGTTGAATTGTTAATGATAGCAACAGATCCAGCTAATGGTTCGACTAACTAACTACAGTGGAGCGCTGAAGCTTACTGACTAATTAATGATCTCAAGGTCACTGATTAGAACCCAGTCACACTAACTGACTGTGTTTATGAATTTCACCAGTAATAGTTTTTATAAATCTTATGAATAATCTTGGCTCTGGGTGTCTCATATCTTTTCGGTTTCACTGATATGATCCGTGTTATTATTTTATTTTATCTTGGCTTCATTATCTGGCTGCTGCACCTAATCTTTAATCTATTAATCTGATTTTCTTTCATGTGTGTCTGTTTGACTTTACGCCCTTTATTCTGCCTCCATCTAGTCTACTTTGTAGTGTTTCTGCCCGTTTAAGTCAGTCAGTCAATTTACTTTATTTCACACCTGTAGTCCTTGTAAAGCTGGGCATACAGGGCACAATCTGAGCCTGTCTCTGACCTGATCTTTGAGCCACATGACTCATTTTAGAGTTAGAGCTTCAAATCTTTGTTGGGCGTTGTTGCTGTCGGGGTACAGCGGGGAGCAAGAACCGATCATAGCTGATCAGCTGCTCAAAGGTGGGCATTTGGACGAATTTCTGACATGTTAGAAATTTTGGTTGGCTGTCGTCAGGCTCTGGCACAGCTGAAGGAAAGCCATGAGTCAAATCTCCAAGGTCCATGAGAGAAAAGGAATCAAACCTAGGGCTGACACACTTTCACAGAAATTGACTTTTAAGCTTGTTTTGGGATCTTTGTCTTTACATTAATGTGAGCCATACCTCCACTAGCAAACAAACTTCAGCCCGGAGCTTTCAAACAAATCTTTATGTCAATAGCTACATCAATCTGCAGGGGCCGCTAGACCATTTTATTGTCTATTTTACACATACTGTGTGAGCACTCAGCTGGTGGATTGACGACAAGACCGCACAGTGTGAGCTGGGGATGGGGGAAGTTATCAATTCTTAGATGCATCACGATGCAATTCAGCATTAATTAACAAATTTTAATAGTAACGTGATGTAGACGGAAGGAGAGAGGCAAAACTCAACCGCGAGAGCAGCGCAGCACCTGGACAGTCTACAGCACGGACACGCTAGAGTTAACTTATGATTCATCTTCTCAAAAGTCAACGGTTGCAAGCTTGTTTTAATTTAATATCTAGATAATAACATTTGCGGGATAAATCTGAAGTACATTTTGAATTCTTCTTACACCACCACCCAGAGACGAACATGACCACAAACAAATGAGACCGGCTGACCAACCCACGCTGCAGCATTAAACAAATTCAACCAACTCTGTGAAGAAGAAAATCATTCTCTGCTCAGTCCTTTTCACCTCAAAAATGCCTTCACCCAGCCTGCTCAATATCTTGGCTTTTCAGCAGCTGAAGGTGCAACAGAGAAGCTGGTTTCCACTGCTGGAGATGTTGTAACAACACTGCGGAGCACGCCACATTCCCCTTATTTTATTATTGTTATTTTTATGACTGTGAGATGCTTCCATTTAAATTAATTGTAGTTAATGCAAAAAAGGCTACAAACAGTGTATAATTTAACAGTATGTAGATTGCAAACTACTTCAACTGAAATATTACAGTAGGCAAGCACTGGACACTATGCTAGCAAAAATATCCCACAGTGGTTACCATGAGCAACTACAGATGGATACAGCTCAGGAATGGAAGCATTTTGGCCATGTGGTTGACAGGAAAAGGGAATCTTTATGCATCGTATGCAAGTAATTTATCTGTTGAATTATGGATCACTATAAATAGAGTATACTACATTTTTAAGAGTATCAAGAAGTCACAGTGAGAAAAAAAATCCTGTATAGCATCAAAAATTTTGATGCATCATGATGCATTGATAATCATTTTACCACTGAACTGTAGCCCTCTGAATCATAAGTGTAATCAATTATGATTCAGAGGGCTATTATGACATTCCCCGAGATTCCCACCCCTAGTTTGGCTCCAACTCTGATCCTCAATCGCAAGTATGTGCAACATCAATGGGCCAGTTAAACTTCACTTCGATTAAAGTTAGGTCAGTTTTTCTCCTGTTAGTTTCTTCTCTCTTCTCCCCTCTCTTCACTCATCAAAATGAGGGAGTAGGGGGAGGTAGAGTGTACAGCCCAGTTCTGCTGGGGAGAGTTCAGTCCGTACAGACGTCTCTCCTTGGCTCTGCCTTTCTCCCTATCTCCCTTTGCTCTTTCCTACTTTTCTATCCATCTAACCCTTTGGCTCCCACTCGGACCCACAGATAGCACTATTACTCCCACTCATAGTCTCAAGTATGTGCATCAGGGATTGTAACATCTGAACTGAACAACATTGCGAATGATTTACTCGCACAGTGGGAGTTGAAATTACATTTCTAAAACAGGCTCAAATCATACAGTGTACACCCAACTTAAGAGAAAGATAAAAGACAAGAAGAAGAAAGGATGCCTGTCTGTATTTCTATCTGCATTTGTCTTTGTGTCCTTTATTACGTACTAATTAAACATTCATGCTTCGTATTCCCAAAACGTCAGATCACACTAATAACTGTCAGACTCAACATTTGTTAACATGTCTGTCACCACCACTCGATAAAACGTGTCTTGTTCGCGCCCCAATTGGATCACAGCAAAAAGTGTTGCATTTCCCCTGTCGGCATGTCTTAACGAACTGAGTTTTTAACAAGCTCACGATTTGCATAATCAAATGAAATACATGTCACCCGTGATGTCTTGTGTCTCCAAAGTTGTAGTTTGTGAATTTTATTAAAGAAGTTTTCTTGGATCAAGAGCCACCCCCCCAAAAAGTAACACTTGTTGAGACAAAAATGCCTGTTTTGTAAAACTTTTTCAATTTGTTGTAGTTCGTGCCTGCGTGTCTGCCCAAATTTGTGTGTGTGTGTGATGTGTCAGCATCAATCTACATGAGTACTTTTATGTGTTGTGCATAGGCAGATGTTTCTGTGTGTGCTCGAGTGTGTTTGTGTGCTCTTGTTATGGCAATTACATTAACAGGTTTTCCTTCCCAGATGATTGTGATTACTGTCGTACTTGTAAGCAGCCAAACAGCATAATCTGAGGAAATAAGTTGATGATTGAACTACGGGGAAACATCTTTGTCTTCCATTAGTCCTCATAAGAGGGAAAACAAAAACACACATGCAAGATCCTGTGCACACACAAGCCGTCTCTTCTGTGAGGTGAAAAAATTTAGATGCAATGGATGAAAGGAAACTGTGTTGCTCAGAACTGTGTGTATATATGTATGTGTGTGTGTGTGTGTGTGTGTGTGTGTGTGTGTGTGTGTGTGTGTGTGTGTGTGTGTGTGTGTGTGTGTGAGAGAGAAAGAGAGAGAGAGAGAGAGGAACGGCATGCCATTAATCTTTCACACAGAGGATTGGGGAGGCAATCTGTTGGCTATCATAGATGATACATGACCCGCCATAGAATGATTCGCCTGTTGCATACCAACTCACATGACACAACTACACACACGGGCGACACACTCATTCTCCCTGCCACACTAACACTGGCATGTCACATAAAGAATAAAGGAGGTCACTCCTGAAGCTCACCCACGTACACCGAAATGCACTCATAACAGGCATAAAATATATGTGTGCATATTGTATGAACACATGCATGCATACTCTCACACACGGTCTCATTTGATTCGAGCATCCTCCATCAACCTCCAGAAGGTAAACATGTTCTCCAAATTCGCTCCAAGGCCGAACACTTTTTTTTATTCACACACACAAATAAATCAAGTACAACACATCTAGGAGGAGACATGTTGTTAATCATGTTGTCCTCAAGCGAACTGTTTTCCTTTCCTCTGTAGGGTGGTTGTCTTTAAAGCCCCCTGAAATACAGGATCATTTTAGATGTCTAAGATCACAAACTCCGATCACAATGTGGCCTCTGCTAATGATGTGATGTGGTAACTCTAATGGCTTCATTTATACTGTGATGTAATCCATAAGCATCAGCTGTTGGTCTTAAACCCTACCTGAACTAAAGTAGAAAAGATGGAAAAAGGGTGTCGAGGGTGATTCATTTCCAGTTACTGTGTTAGTCTGATGTTATCATGTCACTATTCAAAATAAGTGAGATATTACAAAAATGCATTTAGGGCTGCTCCCGACTAAGAATTTTCCTAGTCAACTAATAGTCGTCATTTAGGGCCATTAGTCGACTAGTCACCTGCATGTTTACGATATTAATTTAATTATTAAATGATATATTTTGGGCGGGGCAACATTGTGTTTGAGTTTGAGTTGAAGGTGTGAGAAAGAATAGTATCAGTAACATTGTTAACACTGTGTTTCATTACAGAGAAATACAAAACCGTACTAATGAACCTTCATTAATATAGGCCTATATTTTATCTACAAGTGCACGTCACACACTGAGCGAGCCGCCTGTTAATGACGCTGTCAGCAAAGCAGTAATGATTGTGCTAAGTGGCTAATGGGCATGTAGCTACTTCCATGTTTCAGATGACACGTCATGTTTGTAGTCGACGAATGATAGACAAATGTTTGCCTGCCGAGTTTACATATCACCTTGGGTTGGTCCTTCACCTTCTCAAAATCATCCCACACTTTGGATTTCCTGGCCAACATGTTATTAACTAGCCTGTGGAATAACCGCAGGTACCAGCCCTGTAAATTAGGGGCCGTACACATGCTGTGTCAGGCGCTGGGCGCTATTCTTGTGCCTTTTTTGTGCCAGCTTTCAAGAGGGTGGTGGCAGGTTGTGTCTGAGGTTGCTAAGCAACCTTAACAAGCATCATATAGCCTATTTACCTGTGACTCCTGTCTGACTACACCGATGGAACGGCCGTCGGGAGTAATTTGGGGTTCAGTAACTTGCCCAAGGATACAACATGCAGACTGAAGGAGCTGGGGCTTGATCTAGTTCTGATTACATTTTTATGGGCTTTGAGCTGAGTGGATATGTTAACACGGAAAGTTTCAACATATCCTCTACATAACAATTTACAACTGTGACATATCTGTGTTTTGCAGAAATGTACAATGCCAACATTAATTCTTGTGAGTGGGTTAAAATGAATACATACAGCTGGATAAATAGTTTGGTGTTGATGAGTGCATTTCCTCAGTTTAGGATGAAAATGCTTATGTCAGAAAGGAGTACTTCAATCAGCTGATGAACAACTTAACAGACAGTATCTACATGAACTAAAAAATTCTGACTATTGCCAGGTTTCAGGACTCGGACTAGTCGGACTAGTCAGACAGCATTTAACAGGTCTCAATATTGTGGTTAGGGTTACATAAACACTTAACCACTTGCTATCTGTTTTAGGGTTCAGTTTCAGTGTTTGCATTTATGTTCACACACACACACAGACACACACACACACATACACACAAACTACTTGTAGCTTTGTGTTGCTGTAACCAAACTCCGGTCCAAAATCTGACTTCTCTCTGCCAACTCAAAATCAGAGGCACTAAATAAGTTGATTTTCACAGCTGAACAGTTGGCTGTTTGTAATGTGCTTTGCCACTACAGTGTCTGTCCTCTTCCGGCGTCAGTCCAAAGCCTTAAAAAAATAAAATAAAATTTTAAAAAACTGTGTATATTCTTGCTGTATTTGTGTGGGCTTCCTCCAGGAGCCAAACTTCCCTCCCACATATAACTCTTGCAGTTTAGGAAGTAGGAATCCTAGAAACCTCACTTTAAAAAAAGGAAAGGAAAAGTGATGATCGGTTTGCAGGGTAGTTAGCTAATTAGCTGCCAAGCTTTGGCACATTAGACAGCTTATTTACGTACCTGCTCATGTCATTTAGTCATCCAGTTAGATGCTGGTGTTGTCCTTACTAGACCTTTAAATCTCAGCCCAGACTCAATTGGGTGCGGCCCAAACCTAGCCAACTGGGCCAGGCCCAGCGGGTCCATAATTTCTCAACAGTTCCCCAGGCTTGAATCTGGGTTCTTACCAATTTTCTGATGTTAGTGCGGTCTATTCCTATACCAAAGTAACGAAAAGTGAAGTCTCATTTTTATTGCGCTTGCCACTCCATCACTCCGAGAGTGTGGTGCTCTGAACCAAGCAGTATATTTGCTTGGAGTGGCACTGTGTGTCACAAATGACTGTTACTGCACTGAAAAGATTGAGTTCAGTTTAGCTTGTAATCACTCTTTCGATATTAAAAATGTACATTCAACCACGGAAATTTGTTTTTTTTAATTGGGCTCAGGCTCAAAACTGCTGGCGTGCTTTGGGCTCAGATGAGGCTTGGACAGAAACTATGCAGGTTCATGTAGGGTCAGGCCTGATATTTTCAGGGCCAGATCGAAGCTCAAGTCCTTGCTCTTCAATATCACTAACAGCATGCTGTCCACTTATGACTTGCAGGCACCAGCTGAGACAAAAAAGGACATTACTGATACAGTTTTTCCCCAATGACTTTTTCCTTCCTTTTTATAATAGGAAACTCCAAAATGTGATGAGTGAATGTGATTTCAGTTGGACTTTAAATGTGATTTCTTTCATTTTCGTCACTTGTGACACTCCCAAAATCTAATAAACACAAATCAATAAATGTCCCAGCTCTCAAGCTTGACAGGTTCATGAGATAGAAGCAGTGTTTCACCACATTTTGGTGATAATATAATTGTTATAAACACACCAAGCGCAGTGGAGAGGTGCACCACTCTTAAACCTGCTCTCCATCTCTTTATCTTTATCATCCTCTTCCTGTCTGCAGTCTTGTCGCCCTCCTCTGCTTTGCCTTGCTGTTAACGCCCCCTCTCTTTCTGTTTGGATGTCTGCTCAAATCACAGTCACTCCATCAGGACAGATTAAAATGCTGTCACAGATTTTTACCAGCTAACCAATCAGATCACACCCCCCTGCTGGCCTCTGCTGGACACCCTGTAGGACCTATTAAAATGAGTTTATAAATACGCATCACCCATGTTCCTGGATCCCTCTTGTCCGTTGCTTTTGAAAGTCAACTTTTTCAGTCCAGAACTATCTCTATCTTTACATCTTGAAGTCTTACTCGGACTCCAAACCAAAACGTAACAGCTCTGTCTCTCAGGAGGATCTATCACAGTATACGCCAGGTTCATTAATTCAGGTAAACAGATCAATGCCTCAAGGACATATGCTATCAATTCATATTCATGTGTGTGTGTGTGTGTGTGTGTGTGTGTGTGTGTGTGTGTGTGTGTGTGTGTGTGTGTGTGTGTGTGTTTGATGAAGAGGTGTGCTGGCTTTCAAACAGCAGCTGAATGCGAAGTTGCTCCAAAAGGTGACAATTTATGCCGAGTCAGGCGTCACTGCACCGCTCAGCTCTCTCGCTCCTCTCTTCTCTCTCTCCAGCGTGCACTCCTGAAAACCCAGCCCACTCTAAAAATAACTCAGATATCACAGCTTGTACATCAAAGTGGTGAAGTCATCAAACAGCTACCTGTCCGAAATGTTGGGCCTTATTTTCTGATTGCATGTAAGAGGGTATGAATGACACCTAAATTTCGTTAAAGTGGCGATGATCAATATTTGGAGGTTGTGCAATGTGAAAGGAGTCATTTGTAGAGACAAACTCACAGATAATTGGTACTCCATTTTGCCATTTACCTCAGCTCTAGTGTTAGATTCCTTCAGCTGCTTGACCCTTTGCTAAGTCCCTCCCTGCACACAGACTGGCCAATCATAACATAGCATTGGGCCGCCTCAGACGAGGTTTCTGACAACAACACAGCTGTGCTCCATTGACTCTAATGCAGTGGTTTCAGATTTCCTTCATTTTCAGGCTGGTTTTGTGGATTTGGAGCTAAATGTTGTGCCTGGGGCACGTCGTGTATTAATGATACTCGTTACCTGGAGAGGTTGGAAAAAGATATACGTTTCTTCCCTGTTCCAAAACCAAAATCAAACCCTGAAAAGTGTAGGGTTAGCTAGCTAGCTACTGAAGATATAGCCTACTGAATGTATACACATGCTGCGTAATGATTATAACAGTGAAACAAAGACCGACCCTGCTGTACAGGAACGAGTGGAGGGAAGCAGGGAAACTTTGCTGCACCGAACAGCAGACAAAAGTTAGCGATTCCCCTTCAGACATAGTGGAACATTTAGCAGCTAAGCTACCAGATCTCCCCTTAGGAGTTAGAGACCAAAGACAGAGCTAAACGAGGGTGAATATTGGACTCGGTGGTCAGAGACACTTCTCCAAATAAATGATATAATTGTATAAATGTGTAAATAAGCAACTGTTGGGTCACATGGTACATCGACTGAAGAGGTGATAATGTGTCAGTGTTGTGTTCATAGCTTGTTTCTGTTGCCCCTCAGAGACCAAAAAGTCTCTCATTGCAGGTGTAATTATAATACACACTTAAGAAAATGAATTAGAGTAAATTAAATATGTCAGTCAATTTACCTAACAGAGAAATTTTGACACTGCTGTCAGCACAGACTGGTCTATAACTGGAACTTCGGTGATTCAAAGAGACACTTTTTGAAATCACTGATTTACTGAAGAACACGGATACCATGGATGTGTTCATATTCACTGTGAATGTCTCCTTGAGCTACACATTTTTTAAGCATAGATTAGGTTAGATCTGAAGGGAAATGCTACAAAACATGTTCCTTTTCATTAAACTTAAAAGAAAACTGAGGATGTGTAAGAATATGTTTTGCCTAATACCCCATCCACTTTCTTTCTCACTGCTTCTAAAGCGTGGATATTTCATGTCGCTGTGTGCGCCCATTAGAACTTCAAGGTCTTTTTATTGACTGCGGTGCGTAAAAGAAAATTTAACATTTTGATACCTTTTCCCATCTCTCTCTCCTTTCTCTAATGTGCTCACTCTCTCTTGCTCTCTACCCCTTTACTCAGTGAAAACAAGTTTGAGCAAACAAAATGAATTGCCACTTACTTTGATGCTCCAGCTAACAATTGGTAGATAAAGAGAGTAAACATGGAAGAAGAGAAAAGAGAGAATGAGGATGAGAGAGATGGAAGAGTGCCCAGATTACAATCTGTTTCATGTAGCCTTTGTTATTGTTAGTGTTGGATTGGTTGGAGGGTTGAAAGACAATTATTTTGGCGGTACTGTCATTTCCACAGTCATGCACACAGTGATGTTGAAAATGCTTTGTAAAACTACAGCATGTTGTGTTGAATATCTGTGACTCTGGAACTAACCTTAATTATGTTTCCCTCTCTGTTTTTCCTCTGTTTTCTTTTATGTTCTTCTCATCCCTTTAATTTTCTTTTTCCCCTCATCATCCTCTCCTCATCCTGCTATTTTCTCATCTACATTTGTTTTTACTTTGTATCCTTAATCCTATCATACCCCCTGTTTTTTTTTAAATATCTTTCATCTTCTATACCTCCTCTTCCTCCTCACTCCCCTCTTCCTTGTTTTCTCCCCACCTTGCCTCCGTCTGTTTTCTCTCCAGGTCTCTGTCTGGACGTATTGTTGGAGGTGTGTGGTGGTTCTTCACCCTTATCATCATCTCCTCTTACACAGCCAACCTGGCTGCTTTCCTCACTGTTGAGAGGATGGTCTCACCCATAGAAAGCGCAGAGGACTTGGCCAAACAAACAGAGATAGCCTATGGGACATTGGACTCTGGCTCTACTAAGGAGTTCTTCAGGGTATGGATTCTATACACTCTGCTCATTTACTTGTTTCCTTCACAGATGTCAGGCTTTTATTATGTTAAGGAAAGTTAAATTGCCACTGAGCTGAAAAGCCAGAAGTCTCACATGACCTGCTGGTATTTTTGTCAATAGTTCGGTCAGGAACACTTTAGAGAGTCAAAAGAGTCAGAGAAAACATTATTTCCATTTGCAGTATTTTATTTGGCGGTATGGCTCTGTTCTGGGGCCTCTCTGGCTTTCCTCGGGCCTATGCAGAAAGCCTCCTCCACACATCTATGTGGAAAACCTCTCTGCGTGCCTATGTGGAAAGTCTAAGGCAGAGAGAGCACACCTCTCTGCCCTTCCATGCGCAAACAATAAAAGCCTGAGGCTGAGAATGCAAACCTCTCTGCCCTTCCATGCGTCTACATGGAAAGCCTAAGGCAGGGAGAGCAGCAGCAAAGATCCCTGGGAACAGAATAGAGCAGCATCAATGACAAACAGAAATGACATTGATAAGTCAGACACAGCATGAAAAGGAGGAGCTGGGGTGGAGGCAGGTTGCAGCAGCTTGCAGAGGAAGCAGCAACAGTAGGCAGGCCAGAGCAGTTTAAATAGGGCACCCTGAATGAGATTCACCAATTGGTTTCATAGAAAGGAATCATGTGATCTATCAGCTGACTCTCTTCCATCAGTCAGCTGCTCTATCAGTTGATTGGGCTGTTTGAGATCAGCTGATGTAGCTGGGATGTGAGCTGAGCTGGACATCATGTCCTGCCTGAACTAACACTATGTTCAGTTTATTAAAACCCCAATAACTACTGCACAACCAGCTGGATTCCAAACTGCATTTAAAATTCTAGTCAAAATCACAATGTTTCAAGGATACCATACCATACATGTCATGATTATTTAAAGGGACATGCAAATAAAATTATCTATATAACACTTATATTATTACCAGAATACCCAGAAAAAATTTAAAGGTACCCTGCTGAGTTTCTGGCCACTAGACCACCATTTTGTTTGTATTGATAAAACCAGTGGACTCTAGTGTTGCCTGCATTGTGTTGATATGAAGAGGCCCAGACCATGCATATCTTTGGAGGCGATCTCCGTTTATACCTGACAACTCTGACCGCAAGAGGTAAAAACAAAATCGTCCATCAGTTACGACCATATAACTCAAGCCCCTCTTCCATGGAGTACAACAGCAAGGGGCGGCCATGTCACATTCAATTCAGTACAATAAAACACAGAAAACATATGACAGCAAGAGGTAAAAACAAGATTCTCCATCAATTACGACCATTTAACTCGTGTCCACACACAAATTAAGTGACACAGGATTATGTTAGCATAAAATGAACTTATAAACATAGCTTAGTGGAGCTAAAACACAGAAATGTCTACAAGTGCAATGTTGCTTACTTCTCCCATGAAAAACAACAGCAAAGGTGGAGAGATAAGGCAGGAGACACCCCTTTATGGGTGGAGTATCAAATGTTCCATGTATTTACCATGGAGGCCTAAACATGTCAGGTAACAACAACTGAAACTAATTTTGTGGAATTATAATACTTATGATTACAAATGTACATTTCACTTTTTTACACATATTTCTGTTGTATAATTGACCCTGTTACATCTAGCACATTTTAATTAGCCAATGACAGTATATGAAGATGCACGACATGTCTCTTCTTCCTCCAACTGCACAAAAATAAAGCCAAAACATTACAGATTCAGCCGCTGCCGTCTTGCACTGGAGATTGAAGGGGGCAATTGACCTGTTTTAGCTTCACTTCTGAGGAGCTGTCATGTCGTCCATCTTTATTACAGTCTGACTACAGTCAGTATGAGCACACATAGATGAAACACACTTTTGTACCAATGGTTTCTTGCTGTTTCACTTACCAGCAGTCTCTGACAGTAATGCGACAAGAAACACTGAAATGTAGCAGCAAAAAGTAGGGAAGAAGAAGACTGCAAGCTAGCAAATATTGATGTAAACAGTGCAGGTTTTAAATCCTAGAACTGTCCTTATGACTGTTTTATGAGGAAAGAAGTGCATTCAGCACGTTTGTTAGGGCTCAAGGATACACACATTGTGTTCCGGTGAGAAACGCTGATTGTACACATAACATTGTGTGTTTGTAAGAAAACTCCACAGGGCACCTTTAAGAAATGGATGTCAGTTTTCATACCGCTTGTGTTCTTTATTTCTTTCTAAATGGCCATTACACAAATGTGATGGTGCACGCCCATATGTCCCTTGGAGGTGAAGAACGCCATTCTGCTATGCTTTGCAGTATTCATCACCTCCACTCCATCCATTATTGCATTATTGCTCACTTGTGGTACAGTATAGAAACAGGAAGTGAAGTCCAGTGGCAGTACAGGAGGTTAGATAATGAAAGAAGATCACCGTTTTAAAAACAAGCAACACCCTCTTAAAGTTGCTTCTGAAATAAATTGGCAGTTAGTAAGAGGAAGGAAATACGAGGGAGGTGTTGTCTCATTTATTGAAGCCAAACAAAAGCCAAGCAGCAGAATTCTGCTTTGACTGTAGGTGGGACAAGGGCGACTGACTAATGACGGTGTAAACCGATTTACAATAGTCCAGGTAGGAGTAGAGGAATGAATGGATGACTTTCTCCTGATCTTGAATTGAGAGAGGCTTAAATTTTGGAAGTGACGCTAAGCTGAAATGCTTGGCTTTTCTTTTCAGCTAATTTGTTTTGTAAAACTTGATGGCTTCATCAAAGTTCATACCGAGTTTTTGGAGGAGGAGTAGAAGACAAAGGAACAGCGTCGGATCTTTTGATTAAAATTCAAACATGATCACAATAGAACAATGTTTGTTTACCACAGCCTCGTTGAATCACTTCCCTACTGTGTCAAATAAAGTAATGATAATGATAATAAAAATAATCATTAAATATAAGTAGAGGTGGACTGCATGGACAGCAAAGGTGGACAGAGCTGGAAGTGAATATACTACAGAGCGTTGTCAATGTAAAATAGTGAGCAGGAAATTATAGCAGAGTGCAGTGAAGTGGCCCAGAGGAGACCTGTAGTGGCCTCACCCATTGACCTATTCACCCATGTGAATTGCAATTACATAAGTACTCATAAACACACACAAACACAGACACACACATACACACAATGCTGATGAAGACAGAATTTTTTTTCTGCAGACATGGGCAAAACACCAGCGTCACCACATGTACAAAAACAAATCTGCTCTGTCACGTAGTCATGCTCTGTGGGAATGTTCAGAATTGTTTGTGTTGCTCATGCATTGTGTGTGTATATATACCAATTTACAGTTATGTTCTGTAAAGACGTGTGCACTAGTGTGTGTATTTGGAGATGTAGAGGAGGGGGTGGAGGGGGGAGGAGGGGGAGGTTGTAGCAGACAGTTTGTGCTTCTGTGAGCGGCTCTGGCATCATCAACATAACGAGCGGGCTGAAATCTGTGGAGGGTGAAAAAGCAATTTACTCTCCTACAGCTGAGGGGGATTCGCCACCACCATTAATTATCTCTGTGTGTATATGTGTGTGTATTATTGTGTCTGCGTGAGCATGCATGTATGCATATTCAGCCACATATGAATGCGTACGTATGTGTATGTGAGGGTGTGTGCCGTTTCTCCTGCAGAGCAGATTTGTGTGTGTTATGTGTGTTGAGATATATACACATTTAAAAGTATTTAAAAGTGTTCCTCTCCATAGTGTGGATGCCTGAAGGTGACTTGCAGCATCCGTTTCCTCCTTCAGCCTTACTCATTGTTAAAGAATCTGGAAAGAGTCACACCGCATTGTCACACATCCATCCCTCCAAGGCCAGGCGCTGCTTTATACGTGCACAGTCATCATCATCACTGTCTCTCCCTCTCACAGTCTCACTCTCTTTGACACACACACACACACACACCCCCACGCACACACACACGCACACACACACACACACACACACACACACACACACACACACACACACACACACACACACAGAGCACTCAGGCAGATACAAACACACTCACAATGCACAAAAGCATCACACACAAGCACACACACATTTGCTGCCGCTAGACAGAGAAATCAGTGGATAGAAAAATAAGTGAAAAATAAGTGAAAGATGGATGGATGGATCAAACTTGATGAATGAGGATGATAGAAAGGCTGAAGGTTTGAAGAGGTGGATGGTGAGGAGGCTTTTTTTGTAATCTACAATGGTAGACAGAGTGAGAAATAAAAGGAGAAAGAGTAAAGAGAGCGAAAGGGTACAATGGAGTGAAGAGGTGCCTGCTGGTCCTCATAGATGTGAGTGACATTATTATGGGATAGGTGTCCGTCACGCACTAGTAACACACTCACACACGCGTACACACCATCCCCCCCGGGCGTTAGTTTCGTTGGCTGAGGCCGTGGCTTGTCGCTTGCAGAGCGACAGAATAACACTTAATCACCAGGAGAGGAAGAGAGGAAAGAAGCAGGACCCTTGTGGAGGGTGGCAGTTTGACTTCTCTGCTTGTTATTTTCACTCTTGAGTACACACAGTGCATACGCATGACAACACATAAATTCACACATACACGTAAAGACTGGTCCACAGACCTGTACACGTACATGCACATATGAATGGTTTATAAACAATATAATACATCTACTGCATCATACCAGACACATGTCCTCTGAAGAGCTCTTCTTACCAGATGAGTAGGCCACTATTTAAGTCATAAACTCAGTTAAAGTAAGACTGATGCTTGACTTGTCAAGGGAGATGTAGTGTTACATTTTAAATGTGGTTATAAATGTCAAAATGTGCCAGAGGATCAAAATGGAAGATGGAAGACACAGATCTCCATCACTACTGTAATTTTTATTCAAAGGCGTTAATAGTGGAAATCAGCCTCAACAGTTTGCTCTACATCATAAGAAACTAGAGCAATAAATGAAATGCAGTAAAAAAAAAACATAAAATTATAATGCACTTTGTGGTCCAATCCTGGTACATTACTGTTGTTCCTATAGAGTGCTGCTCCCATCTCCAATTTCCCTTGTCTCAAAGTCAATGGATTTTTTAAAATGGTTTTGGTTAGATGCCTAAAATAAGGTCTGTGGTTGACACAAGCTTAAGAGACTTCAGTGTCTTCTTCTGCAACAGAAAAAAAGTCAGTAAATACCCCACTCGTACATTTTGAAGCCTTTTCATGTCTTAAAAAATCAATTTGCTTACAAGTGGTTTAAAAAGACTACAGGATGTCATCACACTGAAACACGGCTTTACAGCCTTGTTGTAGTGGCAACACTGAAGTCATACCACTGTAGTGTAGTTTGTTTTTAGCCTTACATTAGTCGTGTACTTCTGGTTAATGCATTTACACTTCAAAAATCATAACAGTGGTGTTCCTTTGTGAAGATTATGTTGCCAAACAAAACGTGTAAAAATCATAAACTTTTTTGCCATGGAGAATATTTTCTGCAGTATTTCAAAATCTGATGGAAAAATCCCATTGTCTTTTGTGTCAAGGGTACCGGGGCAACGCTAACTTCTGTGTTGCTCTACAAATAAAAGCCATCCCTGCAGCACTCTATTGTACAAGAATGGAAAAAGCACTTGTGCCCAATCAATGAACAGCATTGAGTGTCATTGTGTTAACATAATGAGTAGTGTTGTTTTCATCTCCTCAGCTGTAATATTTATATCTCACATTTATTCTATTTGTCTCACTTAGTATTGCACGTTGATTTGAATAATCAAATCTGTGAGTCGAGAAGCGGTTAACACTTTGGGCATCAGTGAGGTGTGAATGGACACCCAGAAGGATATGCAGAGCATGGATGTGTCAACAATAAGACAACGTTCTTAGGTAGGTAGGTAGATAGATAGATAGATAGATAGATAGATAGATAGATAGATAGATAGATAGATAGATAACAAGTACAACAAGATGTCAACATGTCAAGAGACTGCTACACAAAGACTGGCTTGTCCTCCAAAGATCCATCGAGGATGTACTCTCATCTGCAGGGAGCAACAGCACAAGGACAAACCCACCCACAGTATTGCACAGACTGAGCAATACAGGAAGGAGACTGGGCATCTGGGAGAAAGAGGCATCACACAACACCAATGCCAAGTGGCTGGTGGACCTCAGAGCAGACCACATCAACCTCAAAAGTCACCATCAAGTGCTGGATACACTTAGGTAATGCCCTGCCCCCACTGCTGTTCTGTATAGGCCTGAATCTCTTCAGTTAAATCATCTCCAAGAGTGGTTATGGACTCAGATTCAGAACTGGAGCAACCATCGGCCGCCTCCTGTACATGGATGACATCAAGCTGTATGCCAGGAGTGAATGAGACATTGACTCACTGATCCACCTCACCAGGATCTACATTGAGGTAATCGAGATGTCATTCAGACTGGATAAGTGTGGCTGCATGGTGAAGAAGAGAGGGGAGGTGACCAGAACTGATGGATTGCAGCTGCCAGAAGGCAGGATAGCCTTCTGGCAGCTGGGTATCCCACAGGCCAATGGGAGCCACGATGAGGATGGAAGGAGTTTCAGCCAAGTGCCCTCAGAGGGTAAAACAGGTACTAAGAAGCCAGCTCGATGGGAGGAATAAAACTCAAGCCATCAACATGTACACTTTACCAGTTGTCAGACACCAAGCTGAAGCACTGAGCTGGCCACAGGAGGAATGAATGCCACTGATGTCAAGACACCAAAACTTCTCACAATGCATAGATTGTTCCACCCAAAGCCCAGCACCCTGAGGCTCTACAAGCAGTGAGAAGAGGGATGGTGACGGTTAGTGAGTGTCAGAGCCACAATCCAGAATCAAACAAGGGTCATCCAAGAATACATCAGCAAAATGCCCCCCAGGATGACCTGCTCAGAGAGTGCCTCAGGCAGCAGAAGACAGAGGTTGATGAGGGGAGAAGAAGAAATATCGTTGAAGACCAAACTCCTGTATAGGATGTTCCATCGGCAGATAGAGGAAGTGGCTCACATCAAGATATTCGGCCAGTGGCTAGAAAAGGCCTGCCTAAAGGTCAGCACAGAGGCCTTGAACATGGCAGCACAAGAACAGGCCCTGAGCACCAGATCCATAGAGGCAGGGGTCTACCATGGCAGACAGGACTGCTGGTGCAGACTGTACAGAGAGGCCCCTGAGACAGTCCAGTACCTAGTAGCAGGATGTAAGATGCAAGCTGGGACAGTGTGCACTAAGAAGCACAACCAAGTGGCTGGCATAGTGTACAGGAACATCTGTGCCAAGTATGGACTAGTCCCCAAGTTCCAATGGGACACACTACCAAAAGTGGTTGAAAACAACAGGGCTAAGATCCTATGGGACTTCAAGTTCCAGACTGACAAGCAGCTACTAGCTAACCAACTAGACATAGTTTGAATTGATAAGGAGCAGAAGAAGGCAGTTGTGGTAGATGTGGCATTCTCAGCTGAGGGTAACAACAGGAAGATAGAGCATAAAGAGACTGAGAAGTACACATGGCTGAAGGAACAACTGGAACAGATGTGGAAGATGAGGTCCAAAGTGGTCCCAGTGGTAATGGGAGCATTAGGGGCTGTGACCCCCAAACTGGGAGAGTGGCTCCAGCAAATTCCAGGTACAACATCTGAGGTCTGTCCAGAAGCGAGCAGTCGTGGGAACAGCTAAGATACTGTGCAGAACCCAACCCAAGCTTAAGGAAGACACACACCACCCCCACCAAGAGGGACTGAGAGTAAAGTTATTTCGAAGGGCTAAGAAGTTTACTGAAACAGGTGGGCACTGTAGTTCTTGGCAAACTTTATTCAATCAGTAGTAATTTGTTGGGGACTATTTTCAGTGGCATTTTAATTTATGTTTGGCTGTTGAGTAATCATAGCTACAGGACAATGTATGTTGACTCACAATAAACTGCAGTAGCTGTGTTTATAGTAATGAAGGAAAATAATGGCTAGTGCAACAGCTGGGCTCACTAATGTGTTTAATAGTATATGGACAACAATGAGGGTCTATAATGGTCCCTGAGAAATGACTTGGCTATACAGGTAATACTTGTCTTTGGGATTAATTACTGGTTTTGATCTTATCTTTTCAAAAAGAAGAAGCTTTATTTTCACTGTAATGAATACAGTGAAATTTCGTCAGATTGAATGAGAGGATAAATATAGAATATAACCAATCTTATTATTTAAAGGTCTAGTGTGTAGGACTTTGTAGCATCTAGCAGTGAGGTTGAAGATTGCAACCAACTGAAACTTCTCTCCTGTGCCAAGCATGTGGAAAAACTATGGTGGCCCAGAGGAAAACACAGATGGCCCTATCTAGAGCCAGTGTTTGGTTTTTCCTTTCTGGGTCACTGTAGAAACAACATGGCAGACTCAGTGGAGGAGGTCCTGCTCCGTATGTAGATATAAATGACTCATTCTAAGGTAACGAAACACAGTGATTCTCAGTTTCAGGTGATTATACACTAATAAAAACATAGTTATGAATATTTTATTCCATTTCTGCCAATATATCCCTCTAATTCTACACACTGGAGGGGTAAATTGCAGTTCAACAACAGAAAGTTAGAAACAGTTTTGTCAAATTGCCTGAATCTAGTTTCACAGGGTCACTTGAATGGAAGCTGTTAGCTACGGAGGTTCAGTCAAATGGCACAAATAGCCTAAAATGTTACACTGTGTTCTTTGCTTGTGAGACCTTACCAATCCACACTGTTCTTTCTAAGATACGGGCAATTTAGGAGTGGCATTGCTACCTTTCTCTCAATCTGTCATCTTTTTTTTCCTCAAATGAAATCATTTCTAACAGCCTGACCTCCATGGCCTCTCTTTCCTTGGCAGTTCTCTCCTCACTGGACTCTGAAAACCATCATCTGGGAGAAAATCTTGCCCTGTATGTTAGCAAATGGTTGCCCATTCATTTCCTGTTTAACATCTGCTCTCTCCTCTTTCCCTTCCTCCACCCCAGAGGTCCAAAATAGCCGTATACGAGAAGATGTGGTCATATATGAAGTCCGCCGAACCGACTGTCTTCACCAAAACCACAGCAGAGGGTGTGGCGAGGGTTCGCAAGTCCAAGGGGAAGTACGCCTTCCTCCTGGAGTCCACCATGAACGAATACACGGAGCAGCGCAAGCCCTGTGACACCATGAAAGTCGGGGGGAACCTGGACTCCAAAGGATATGGGATTGCTACACCGAAAGGCTCACAGTTAAGGTGGGTGGAATAGTGTAACAATAGGAGACAGTAATAAAGTTCGTACTGTCCTATTGCTGCGATATTCCACCTACCCTGCTGTGCCTTTTATACTACACCTAGATTAAACTGTCACTGCTGTCAGGTGAAAATCGGCAGCAAAAATTTAAGAACTGAGTTACAGTTGACCAGTATTTGAATACTGATTGTTTCTCATGAGTAGTTCAATTAGATATAGATTATGGCACCAGTACAATTTATGTATTTAATACTATAAACTCTAAAAGCAAAAAAGCAGTTATAGGTTTTCACCCAGCAGCAGCGATATAAAGAGTATGTTTGCAGATTATGTGTTTCATCTCTTGTTTGCTTAAATCCTTCATTTCATTATCTTTCTCATTCTGGCCCCTTATTTACACTTTTTGTTTCTGTCTGTCTGTACATTTCTTCACTTTTTTCTACAACCTCTCTGTTAATTTAGGCCTCCATTTCTGTGTCCTCTGTCACTGTCATTTGTCCGTCCCCTCATGCTCACATCCCTTCTTTTAACCACTCTGTTTCTCCACAGGGCCACCTTCCAGGTAACTTTGTCCATTTGTCTGTCGTCTCGTCTCTTTGTTCCTTTCATCCCCAGAGATGGTAGTCATGGTGGTGATAATGATGATGATGATGGTTATGATTATTACAGGAGAGATTTATTAACTGAATATGACTGCGAGGAGTGGCAGAACCTCAGACTGCTGCCGCTACATCCAGAGCTACGAGGGGGAATTTATAGACAAACAGGAGTCAGAAAGTGAGAAACAGGAAGTAGAGGGGCCTGGCCAATGGGGGGACTAGAAACGAAACATAATACAGGATCCCACATCAAAAATATTGAGTTACAAATGAAAAGTCCTTTTATTAAACACAACTTATGTTTAAAAAAATGAATGAATGGCAATTGGACAACACCAAATTAGACCCAGATTTAGAAGTAATCACTAGTTTATTTTAAAGAAAACACATTGGTGTGTGCAAACCTTAATAAAGAGAGCTTAAGCTGGAGGAAATGAATGAGAAAGTGACTGAGATTAAGTCCTAAAATTGGTCCTTTTCTTTTGATTTACCCTCAACACACACTTGTTTATCCAGGCTGTTAACTTGAGCCTACAGTAACAGTCCCAGTAGGATTTACTGAGGTATTCCGTTAATGCAAATAATAAATTTTTCAGGTGACTGTGACAGCACTATAGTGAGACTTTGTCTTCACAATGTTACAAGTGCCTGCTGAGGGAAAATAATTGACTAAATTCAGCAACGCCAGACCACTTGCACTCTCTCTTCTCTCTCTCCATCTCTCTCTGTCAGCATTTCAGATTTGCTTTATGAAAGGCAAAACACAAATCAGCCTCACATCCTGTCCTATAACTTTCCCCTGTGTGTGGTGCAAACAAGTCCCTCAAAACCCACAGTCACTGTAGTTTATCCCTTTTTATTTATGCAAAGGTTTTTCCGTTTATGAGGGAAAAGTGACAGACAGCGGGTGGATAGGTCCCTTCTTAAGCCCCCCTCCACAACACATTTCTGGGACTATCCACGGTTGTCTCTGGCTTCTCTCAATCAGCGGAAACCCGTTCTACCAGGTGCACACATGTGGCTGGGAGCGTGCACGTCAGGTGAGCCTGCCTCTCCTCTCAGTGCGCTAATCACAGCGCTAATTTGACTTGATGAAGTTGATGAGGAGAATGAATACCCTGATGATTAAATGAATGTTAGGAATGTATGCTTTCTGATCTATAGCTGCTTTTGATTACTGGAATGATTATCAATGTGATTGTTATTATCATGACTGACGAAGATATGTATGAACTGTTTTCATCCATACCTCTTATGTTGATGAGATTAGTCATGGCTTGTAGATTAGATCACTCCAGAGAACACTGTCTCTCTCTCTGAATCTCTTGACTGTCTTCACTCAGAGAGCTAACCCTATTGAGGGCTTGTAATTTGTTGAGTGGGGAGAGTGGTTTTACTCTAGTAATTTGTCTTGAACTGACAACCTTTCAGTCACGCGCCAGCTCTTACCTGCAGTCCACCAACACACTCTGAGATGAGATCGGACCTTCAGATAGGCAGGTGTACAGACAAAGGGGCGCACTAACAAACAAGCAGGCAGCCACTGCAATGACCTTTTTGTGGAGATTTGCCTGGCTGATTACAGCATCTCACAAACAAAGAGTGGACAGCAGAGGATGGTAACAGGAGAGAAGAACAGTAGGAAAGTCGTTTACAGGTACCTGTTAAAAAGCAGAGATGTACCAAAGCAAAAGAGACAGGACAAATAAATGTATAACCAGCATGTAAGGAATAAGTTGACAGAAACATTCAGCTCCTGCGTCGCCATTTATGACCATTAGTTGACTAGTTGCCTGCGTGTTTATGATATTAATTTGACTTTAAATTATATATTTTGGGCGGGGCAACACAATGGTTTGAGTTGAAGGTGTGAGAAAGAATAGTGTCAGTAACATTGTTAACACTGTGCTACATTACAGAGAAATACAAAACCGTACTAATGAACCTTCATTAATATAGGCCTATATTTTATCTACAAGTGCACGTCACACACTGAGCGAGCCGCCTGTTAATGACGCTGTCAGCAAAGCAGTAATGATTGTGCTAAGTGGCTAATGGGCATGTAGCTACTTCCATGTTTCAGATGATACGTCATGTTTGTAGTCCACCAATGATAGGCAAATGTTTGCCTGCAGAGTTTACATATCACCTTGGGTTCATCCTTCACCTTCTCAAAATAATCCCACACTTTGGATTTCCTGCCCGACATGTTATTAACTAGCCTGTGTAATAACCGCAGGTACTAGCCCTGTAAATTAGGGGTTGTACACATGCCGCGTCTTTAACCACCTGGAAACGCAAGGTTGAGCGCTGAGTGCCTTTTTTGTGCCAGCTTTCAAGACCGCGGCATCAGGTTGTGCCTGAGTTTGCTAAGAAACCTTAACAAGCATCATATTATTTACCTTATTTACCTTAAATCTTGAGTGCAGAGCTGATCTTCTTCCAGACGCTGTTTATAAGTGTGTAGGCCTATCGTCCGTGGGACGGATATAAAGCTCTGGGTAGCCCTGCACTAACATGGTCAGCTATTCCGTATTTATCAGACTCAATATTTACAGAAGAAGGGAAAGCTATCTGTCTGCTATGACTGGTTTGTAACTTGATTCCTGTCTGACTGCTGTGCGTGGCCTCTTCCTGTGTCTGTCCTGTCAAATTAAAGTCCCACGTGGTCCAGTCATATAGGTTTTGATTTATTTTGACAAGGTGCAGCTCCTAATAGAGTTTCACTTTTGTTTTTTGGGTTTGTTTTTTTCCTCTTCAACTAAGCGACAAATTAAATCTTGCTGACTAATGACCTTTCTGGTTGACTAACGTTTGGTCAACTATTGGGGGCAGCCCTAGAAGGTACTAAAACAATAAGTAGTCTGAACTAAGATGGCATACTCCTCATGGTCAACAGCAGCGCATTAAATTTTCACTCTTTTCGTTCCTAACTTTCACAATTAAAGCCATAGACAGCCCTTGAAGTTTTCTGGGTGTTGCACTGAAGTGCCAGTAAGAACATATTAGATGTACAGTAAGAGTCGCTAAATGCCACAGCATTTACAAAATATGCTTTGTAAATAAAAAAAAATCAAACAAAGAAAACCAAGCAAACTTTGGCATCATGAAAAGAATGGCTTCCCTTTTGTTTAGAAGCTGACGCTCAAGTGTTCAATGCTGATGCTTCTCACAACTCAGCGACCTTTAAAACCTTTTTAAAAAGTCCTTGCTTTCAACTACATGGCAAGGCAATGATTATAACTGTGTTTTAAGAAAAACAAGCACAACTGATTTACCTAAGTGAAGAGAAGAGCTCCTCTTTATAAACACATCTGATATTAAGAGCGTAGCTGAAAACATGTGCACACATGAATGCCAGATATTTAGCCCTGTGTCCCTGAATTTTGTTTGGAGGTCAATCCCTTCAGGGGTGCAATGGGAAACTGACTCCACACACACACATGCACACACACAGTTGCAGGAAGGCAGAAGAGCATCAGGAGGGGACAAGAGCACCATCAGCAGGCTGCAGAGACCTGGTTAACACACTTTATACCAGCAATCTGACACTCACTGTGGAACATCCTGTGTTAGTACAGCCCTGTGCAGGAGAGCAACAGAGGAGATACAGTTAAACAAAACATTTTTTACAAGCAAAGAAAAAAAAGTTAAACAAACAAAAATATATTTTTAATAAAGAATCTGAAGTGGAAAGAAAGTCAAAGAGAAAGAGTAAGGAGAGCGTTGTCTGGGGTGCATCCTTCCCCACTAACCCACCTTTTCCCTTCAACCCCTCTGATTTCTCTCGCCCCCTTTGCTCCCTTTCCTCCTCATTTCCCTCCCCTTCTTCCTCCTGGCTGTGGTCCACGTCCATCTTGTCTGTCTTGTCCCTCCATCCTCTGCTCTGACCAAACTATCTTATCTGTCCCTCCTTTTTTACTTAAAGAAACGCGGTCAACCTGGCCGTGCTAAAGCTCAACGAGCAGGGCCTGTTGGACAAATTGAAAAACAAGTGGTGGTATGACAAAGGAGAATGTGGCAGCGGGGGAGGGGATTCCAAGGTTAGCCCTCTCTGTCTGACCACCCCACCACTAGGGGGACAGGGGCCGATCACCGGCTAGGCAGCCCGCGACAGCCCCTGTCCCGGTAGTGTAACACATGCATCTGCCCCGGCGAAGCAGCAAAGAGAGAGGGCGAAAGTGACACCGAAAAATCTCCTGGGACACCCTGCAGCTTTAAAAATGGGCACAAGGTTGCATCTGTTGTCAGTGGTGTGTGCATTTTTATATAAAAGGTTCAGACCCAGTGACAAAGGTACAACACTTGAGCTTGTTGAGACAAAAAAAAAAAAGAAAAAAAAAACATTGGTTAAAAAAGGCATTTTTTGAAAGAAATCAATTGGCTGTACCTTTTAGACCCATGAGAACAAATATTATTTTCCCAAAAATCAATGTATTATATAATTTTAAATTGAATCATCAAGGGAAAAAAGACAGAATTGTTCATTTTCATGCAGGGAAATATGTCCCCATTGCGGGCGAGTGCCTGCCAAGAGAAATCAAGCACACCTCATGATAATCACCATTTTCAAATGTGTTTGGCACCGGTCTGGTAATGTCCCTCCGCAAGGACAGAGTGTGAAGGTGGAAAGATAAAGAGAGCAATTACTGTCAAGGCAGAAATATTCGCCCCCTAGTGGCAGCTCTGGGGAGAGGAGAGACTAAAGTGGTAGTCAAATTGCAAGAAAGACAGAGAGACACCAAACTGACCCTCATCATTCCTTCACCTGAGAATCTGTTGGTCGAGTACATGACAGATAAAATTAATCTCAATGGAAAAATGAGACCCAACTGTAATTGTAGCTCTCAGATTCTTTTAGGCTCAGGTTGACTTGAGGCAGAGGGAGGGATGAATAATTGATAGCAGCAGAATGCAACTACAGGATAAAGTTTCCTACATCTTGTTAGATTTCAACAAGTCTTTTTTTTTTCCTTTTAGCTCAGTTTTCTCCATTGTGTTATAGATTTAAATATTTATTCGACTCCTTTGTTACTTTTAGGCCCAAAGATGAATCTTATCTTCTGTGTGTCTTAGCAGAGTTGCAATTTGATTTCTGTGATTCTCAGCAAATCCCTAAATTGAGAGGTATAACCAGTCCATAGAGCTAATTGTAAAATGTAAACAGTATTAGAATCTACAGCTCACATACTCAGTAGGTGGACTCCAGTACAGACCCACACCAAAAGATCAGGGACAAATCATTATCGTATCACCTCAGACAAACATCATTTAGCTGCTAGTAGCGAGAGTTAGCAAGAACATTATCAGAGTTTCAAGCTTTAATGTGAAATGAAAAGGTGTGTTCATTTTTTTAACCAATGCAAATAAAGGTTGTGAAAATCGCATTGAAGCAAGACAAGACAAAAAGAAATATGTGTTCATTTACCTGAGGGAAGTGTAAGAGCAATTTGCTTAATTTGCAGTCAAACAGCAGCCATTTTGAAGAGTGTTGCCACTACTATCTAACACGTAGGCATGTTTTCAGAGCTCAGAAGTAAAACCACAAAAGCTGAACCAGCAGAAGTCATCTCACCAAGCTTCCAACAGCATACTCTTAAGATAAATGGAATCTGCATTTCCTACCACTGTAGTAAAAAAGTAGTAATTTTGTGATGTCTTCAAGAACAGCTGAATTTCAACCCAATTGCCAGAAGAAATGTTGGTATTGTAGTTTTTGTTAACCGTGGATATGTTACATATGTACATTACATTATTTTGGAGCCGACACATTTCTCAACAACACTGTGGTGAAGGTGTGGTTAAGTTTAGGCACAAAAACCTGTTGGTTATGGTTAGGAAAAGATCGCATTTTGGCTTGAAACACCCACATTTGCTGGCACAAAATCCACTGGAAAAGCAGGGACGGGTAGGTTAAAAACACGAGGGTTTGGTGGCTGAAACACTGCTAAAAAATGCTGTATTCGTAAAAAATGCCCAGGTTCCGTAGCTCAAAAGCCTCAGGGAAATGTGACAATGTGCCGCTAAAGACACCCAGGCTCTGTTGGTTTCAAGCAGTTATCTACAGCTTAGCAGGTGTCTCACTAGGGTTACATGCCATCCATCATTCCCTCCACCTCCTGATGACAAGAGTCAGCATATATATTATGTCACTTTAGAAACGTTGATATGATACATAGACAACGTGCAAATGTAACGTATTCATGGTTTGTAGAACAAATAGTGCATTTTTTTTTCTTCTGGTGACTAGGCTGTGAATTTGAAGCCTAGAATCATTCAAAAGCACAAATGTCAACCATATGGTGGCGCTAGAGGAAATATTGGGATCACTAATGTCATAGGATGAATCATCTGAGAACCATACAGAAATTTATGAGATTTTTTACTGGATAAGTGTTATCTTTGACCTGCTGGTGGCGCTAGATGAAAAGATGATTACCAAAGTCAAGGTTTCACATCTGCTGACCATGAATGTCTGTAAAAAAAAAGTCATGTAAATTCATAAATTGTGGAGATTTTCAGTCGGGACAAAGTAGTGGACCGAGCAACTGACAGACAGACTTGGAGTAGCCTCGCAGTGAAAATATTTTTTTAGGAAGAGATGTGCGATCTGAGTGCAACAAGAACAAAATCATGCCAGTAGGAGTTCCCACTTGCTTTTTAAGTCCGTAGAGTTTATGAAATCTTCAGCTACACATTCCGCTCATCTCTCTCCCAGCTGTAGCACAGTGCTAGCCCAGCGCCAATAGTCCTGGCTTTACAGTACTTGCCTCTGGCTCAGTGAAGGATCAGCTGGGGCAGCATGGGTGTGTTACCTGAAGTGACAAAGGTGGGTCCCACTCATATGTCTGTAGCTCGCCTTAGCTCCTCGCTCCCCCCAGCCCCTCCTCAACGAGCATACACACATGTACTCAGTGGGATCCACGCTAGGTCACTTGATGTGAACAAAAGTACTTTTCTGTGTAACTGAGCTGTGCAATGCAAATGTGAAATACCCTAATAACATAAAATAACATGACCTATGATGTTATTTATGTTATTTTTACACGCGAAGAACCCCGGTAAACCTTGCAGTTTTGAAACTGAGCGAAGCAGGCGTCTTAGACAAACTGAAAAACAAATGGTGGTATGACAAGGGAGAGTGTGGACCCAAGGACTCTGGAAGTAAGGTCAGTCTCACGCTGCTGTGGCCCTCAGAACGCTAGCCTGAAACTCTCATCCTGAATACGCTCCAGATTACTGCAACTACTGTTTTAGCAATAGTCAATATATTCAATTAGCCTGAAACATATTTTGAATGTGCTCCACAAACTGTCCATTTAGTGATTTCCTACTACATTTTTCCTACTTCTATTTTGATGCTGGACCACATTTACCTAAATATGCATCAGATTAACTCAAATTTATGTTCAGTTTCTGTAGCAATCTGTGGCAATCCCATCCTCATTACAGTTAGCATTGGAAATACAATGTAAAGTTTGATTATCATCAGCAATTTTCACTGTCATGTTTTTGTTTGATATCATACACTAGCCCATGTTTGGTACCCTGAAATTTCAGATTAGAATATCAGTGTTTCTTTAGATTTAGCATCAGTAACTTGTTTGCAACTATTGGCTATTACCTTCATGTTTAAGATTTAAAGGGAAAGTTCACCCCTAAAATCAAATATATGTATTTTTTTTCTCTTACCTGCCTCAATTGTTTTGGTGTGAGTTGCCGAGTATTGGAGATATCGGCTGTGGAGATGTCTGCCTTCTCTAGAGTATAATGGAGCAAGATGGGACTATGCTGGTGTTGCTTAAAGTACCAAAAAAGTACATCTGAAAATCCCAGCAGCATAGTTCACCTGGGAACTAAATTCTTTCTACTAAACTACACTCGCCAACTGTATCACTGTGCAGAAGGAAGCGTGCATCTACTGCTATCTCACCCAGCACCACTGAGCTAGCTAACATTACAGCTCAGCAGAGGGTGCTATTGATGTTTACATTTTACGCTGTTTAATCCATGAGTAGATGCACACTTCGATCTGCTCAGTGATACCGTTTGTGGGTGTGGTTCAGTAGAAAGAAAATAGTTCCTACATGAAACTGCTCACAACAAGGTCTGTCATGATTTCTGAAAAGAGACATTAATGTTGAGTTTTTCTGAGTGTCATCTTTGATTCAGCTTTAAAATTTGACAAACAAATGAACACTGTTGTGAAAGGTTGCTTTTTCCAACTTAGAAATATTGCCAAACTCAAACCAATCATCTGGTTTAATGACCTGAAGATAGTCATGAATTCCCTGATTTCCTTTCACTCGGATTACTGTAATGCTCTGTCATCCTTGTCTCACTTGTAATTGGTAGAAAATGCTGCTGCTAGACTTCTAACCGGTAGACGGAAAATAGATCACATCACACATGTACTGGTGTCCCTTCACTGGTTACCAGTCAAGTATGGGTCTGAGTTTAAGGTCCTACTGTTTGTCTTTAAAGCCTTACATGGCCTGGCACCCAAGTACATCTCTGAGCTCCTTTGCCTCCCTTCCAATCCAAGATCTCTCAGATCCTCAGACCAGTTGCTCCTGGCAGTCCCACAATGGGGACTAAGGGGGAAGGGCGATCGTGCATTTGCAGTAGCCACCCCAAAGCTTTGATTCTAAGCTGAAGACCCACATGTTTTCTAATGCCTTCAATTGTCCTTAAGGTTTCTGTTTTATCTTTCTTATTTTGCTTTCAGATCTTACTATGCTGTGCTTTGCTGTTTTTGGGTTTGTTGTGTTATTTCTGTGTTATTTCTTATTTGAGAAAAGGCAGACATCTCTACAACTGACATCTCCAACGCTTGGCAACTCACACCAAACCAATATAGACTGATAAACAGAACTACACATAAAAGGAAAGATGTGTATTTTTGATTTGGGGGTGAACTGTCCCTTTAATCAGGACTAGGCTATCTATTTATTTCCATAAGTTGGAGTAACACATGGTAACACTTCATTTTTCAGGTGCATATTTTTTTTAAATAATCCTAGATAGTTTGTGGGAGAACTCTGTTATTTGGTGCTAATTACAGGCCAGATAAATGGCACTGTTCAGTTACTGCACTTGCAATTAGATATTTAGGCTAATGTAAATTAATTACAAGTGTATAAAGACTTCAGTGCACAGCAGGTCAGCTGAACATTGGAAAAGAGGCATTCAATTTAACATGTGGAGAACAAAGTTCTAACTAATAACTGAATACCGAATGAATAATTTTACGTGGAATGAATAAGTTAAAGTGGAGCAGTAATTTCCTCTGAGAGCTAAGCTCAACACGACTCAAATTTAACAAAAATTATAGTTCTTTTCAAGGAGTTTCCTACATAATTAGAAAAATAATAATGAACCTGTGAGATAAAGTGTTACCATATTTGTTATTAGCATTTGCAATTTAAGTGCTACAGCTAATTTATATCCTATGTCTCCCAGTTAAATATTTGTTACTGTTTTGTTTCTTAAGCAGGAAGATTTTTACAATACAAAACATAGGAGTTGCTCCACTGTAGATGTTTAGATTACACGAGTCTTCAAATTCCATTGAAAGTGCAGTGATATGTCATCACCACTCAGATTAAAGCCTGCTGTTTTTGACTTAAATGAGATGTTGATTCAAGCTACTTTGATATCATGTTACAGATGTAGAAATGTAGAATGTGCTGTAGATGTACCAAATGTTAGACATGTGTAGTAGCTGTTGTTGTGATAGTGTATTAATTGTAGTTGTAGATGTAGAATGTAATTGTATGATAATTCATTATTAAGTGATGACAAATGTAACTTCAGTAGCATAGAATAGTAAATTTGCAGCTAATGTCGCTTAATGATTTTTTTTTTTCTCTGACAATCTCTAATTCTGTGTCTAACCCACTGTACCCTATTGTCTCTGTCTGCTTTTTCCCGCCTCTTTTCCCATCCTGTCACCTCCCTCCTTCACTTCCTTCTCTGCCTTGTACTCCTGTTATTCTCCTATTCTCCCATTTCTCATTTTCCCTCCACCTCTTTTCCCGCCTGCCTGTCTCTTTTTCTTAATAACGCATCTTTCATCTTCCATTGTCATCCTACTCTGCTCCGTCTCTCCCTCTTGTTGTCTATTTCTCACCCTTTTCCCTCCTTTTTTTCCTTTCCCATCAACCCCTTCTACTTCAACTCCACCCCTCTGCTGCCCCCTTATGCCTCCACATTCCTCATTCCTCCCCAAACCCCATCCCACTCCCTCTCTTCAGGACAAGTCGTCTCAGGCTCTGAGCCTGTCCAACGTGGCGGGGGTCTTCTACATCCTTGTTGGCGGCCTGGGCCTGGCCATGCTGGTGGCCCTGGTCGAGTTCTGCTACAAGTCACGGGCCGAAGCCAAGCGCATGAAGGTGGACCTTAGCCCCCCCCACTGCCCCAGCCCCTCCCCCAGCACCCAGAATCTAGCCACTTATAGGGAGGGGTACAACGTGTACGGCTCCGAGGGGGTCAAGATATAGGGGTAGGATTTAGAGGCTCCCATATAGGTGGGGTAATGGTGGTGTTGATCATGGTGGTGGTGCTGTAGATTATTGTAATGTCGATGTAGCGGCTGACGCAGCAGCCCCACGCAACCGTGTTGTACTTCATGTGGTGATGAGGATGTGGTCAAGCATTGTGGAACCAATGTAGCTTTTTATGTTTCGTGAAAGCTTATTTTGGCTGTTTTGTTTCTTTATTGGCCTAATATTCTCTTAGATTTTTGGGTTTAAATTTGTTTTGTTACGGTTGCATTTCACCCCTGGCTAGAATGGGGTTAGATTTGTGTGACTACAGATTTGGTTCCATCGTCTTTGGCTGCAGATGATGATGATGATGATGATGATGATGGTGATGATGATCATGATGACATTGATGGTGATGCTCTTGGCTCATGACTTGACTAGGCACCTGCATTGTAATTTTAGCTAATAGTTAACAAAATAATGATGGAGCAGGGATGCACAACTCCATTTTCAAGGGTTAACACTATTAATAACCTTGTTAATATACTGTATCAGGTTGCAACTAACAATTGTTTTCCTCCTCTATTTATCTGGGAATTATTTTCTCCAATCAATTATTTTTTGTTTGTTCAAATAGCAGTCAAAAACCCAAAGATACCCAGTGTACTATCAGAGTAAGTCAAAGAAAAGCACAGCAAATAATGTTGTTTAGCTTTTTTGCTTCAAAAAATTGACTTGAACAATTAATCACTTACAAAAATATCGTATTACTTTACTATCATTGAGCTAATCAATTAATTTACTAATCGTTTCAGGACTATTACTGTACATAAAAAACTTGTGTCAAGTTTATTACGACTAATACCCAAAACCCATATGTTATTTTCCTCTAATATTTCAGTTTTATCTCAGGTAGAGGTACTGTACGCAGGATTTGTCAGTTACTGGTTATAAATATGCTTGCCAGCAAAAGTGAAAGCGTACTCCAGATTCAGTCTCATTTTGGAACAAGCTTTGTCCACTTTCACCCCGCCATTTGTGTATTTTCGATGCTGTGACCCAATTTTTTTAGCTTCCTGGTAGCTGGTTTCTACCGTTTTATAAATTCCCGACATCCAATGAGATCTCATCCCTACTCGTCATATTTTGAAGCTTGGGAAAAAGCCCCAGAGATGCTAAGACAACACCAATGGCAACCTTATGTGTTGTACCTTGATGCAGATGGGGTCAGCGGTAAGAAGGGTTTGCTGGTTAGGTTTAGGCAGCAAAACTACTTAGTTCAGTCAGGAAAACTTTAGTCAAAGAAAACTTAATTTCCTTTGCAGTATTATATTTAGAAGTGTGGCTCTGTTTTGGGGCCTCTCTGCCTGTCCTTGGGCCTACGCGAAGATCTTAAGGCAGAGAGAGCACACCTCTCTGCCCTTCCATGCTCTTATGTGAAAAGCCTTCAGGCAGAGAAAGCAAACCTGTCTGCCCTTCCATACGCCTACATGGAAAACCTAAGGCAGGGAGAGCT
Source organism: Cephalopholis sonnerati (assembly GCA_019142605.1). Lineage (NCBI taxonomy): Eukaryota > Metazoa > Chordata > Actinopteri > Perciformes > Serranidae > Cephalopholis > Cephalopholis sonnerati. Next base: position 34,395,521 of record JAGQAX010000013.1, on the reverse strand, counting down.
GCAGCAAAGACCCCATGGGAACAGAACACAGCAGCATAAATGAAAAACAGAAATGACATTGATAAGTCAGACACAGCATGAAAAGGAGGAGCTGGGGTGGAGGCAGGTTGCAAAGCAGCTTGCAGAGGAAGCAGCAACAGTAGGCAGGCCAAAGCAGTTTAAATAAAGTGCCCTGAATGAGATTCGCCAATTGGTTGCATAGAAAGGAATCATGTGATCGATCAGCTGACTCCCTTCCATCAATCAGCTGCTCCATCAGTTGATTGGACTGTCTGAGATCACTGATGTAGCTGGGACGTGAGCTGAGCTTGACATCATGTCCTTATGATGCTTATGGGTTTACACTGGAGTCGGTGGAAAGACAGTAAAAGGTGTCCCCAGCCTATTTTGACACCGTGGGAGTGAGACCAGGCTACAACCTCACCTGTGCACAATGGGTGTATACCCCCAGTAACTTTCTGAACAAAACAGAATAAGTGGAAAATAAGGTGATACACGCAGAGGGCAGAGCCTCTGCCAACAATTACACCGCCACACACTTCTAGTGGGTCATAAGTGATGATTGAGAGGGGTTACTTCTGCATAAGTCTGTGCATTGTTTTTCTGTTTTTCAGAAAAAAATCCTGCAGAGAACATCTTCAAACTATTTCAAGGTTGTAGCAATAGTCTACATTGGTACTTCACTACCCTGAGAGCAAAAGTTAGTTTCTGTGCTGTTCCTCATTAAAATCTGTGACTGCTTCTAGCTACAAATTAATTAGCTGACGTGTGGACACCAATTATCACTAATCTGGGTCCAACTAAAACTTTTTCAGCCATAATGTGATAGATATGTCAAGAATATGAAAACACTTGTTTTTATGTCAGTGGATGTCCACCATAATTTTCATAATTAGACTACTAGCACCACTGCAATGTCAGAAGGACGCCCACGTAAATGAAGCGCCTTGTTTGTCAAGAGCTCCTTAAAGCCAGTTCACACTGAGCCAATTCAAACCAATTTAGGGTGAGACTGCACTTTTGACAGTTCGAGCAAAGTTTGCCAATTTGATCTCTTCAATTCAAGTAACATGTATCATCAAGGAAATGTGTATGTTTAAGGGAATAGATGATTGTTCCCTTAATAACTCACAAAATGATTTTTTTTGTATCCAGCAGCAGTTTTTAATTACTTTTCATTTTTGGCCACCTGTGGCCATCAATCGATTGAGTTGCAGTGAGTTCTCAAACAATCAGAATGAGGAAACATATTTACTAATTTTGACTTCCAACAGCTACTCAAAATAGTAGCAGTGGTTTTATTTCGGTTACCTGATTTGCTAGATCCGCATATGTATGTTATTTCAAATGTTAACAAACCAGGACTGTTCAATTAAATTCAATTTTATTAATAAAGCCCAATATCACAAATCACAATTTCCCTCAGAGGGCTTTACAGCATAGGACATCCCTCTGTCCTTGGACCCTCACAGCAGATAAGGAAAAACTCCCCCCAAAAAAACCTTTAATTAGGTTAAAAGCAGGGCTAGAAACATACATGTGAATCTAATTTACTAACAACAAACCATGCCCCATGCACAATAGCTACAGTTAATTTACTCCTGCTGCATAAACCTTTCTCAGCTCTGCCGGCTTGTAGTCAGCGCTGTTTCCTATCGATACACTGCACCTCTAATGTGTCGTCTATAAACTGGAGTTGTGCACCCCTGTTGTCGACGGTCCAAACAGGCACTCTGACTTATTCCAGCCCTGACAACTTCCAAACAGCCCAGTTACTTAGTGTTAATGCAGAGGAATAATTGATGAAGCAAACACTTCATATAGAACGGCTACTTAGTGATGCTGTTGTAAAAACATGACTCATGTTTATTGATGTAAAACAGCAGTTAACTGAAGTGAAAGGAAACACTGGACTTCAATTTGATGATCTGCTTAACGAACCTCTCAGAGGCATTGTAAGGTCATACTTGATGACCACCTTAAGCAAGATCAACAGCCAGGATGCAGAAATAAATACAGCTAAATGTGGTACACTAAATATTGGCTATTATCCATCCTATGGTAACCATGCCAACTTCAAATAAGGTTTACCACAGATCCATCTTGAGAGTACATTGTTTAGGAATTAATATATAGAGGTTACTTTTCTAATATGTTCCTTGAGAACAGTCTATTTTATGTTTTCTCTTTCATTATTAATTGCGCTGTACATCAGCATGACAGCACTTTTCCCTGTGCTCTTTAAATGCACAGTAAACTGTTCTTAATGTCTTTATTTCAGAGGTTGTCCTCTAATTCATGTATATAAAAGTGTCTTTTATAAGACCTCATTCTGTAAAAAGGCTATTAGTTTCTAAGCAGATCATCATATTGCTATGTTTCAGTAATCAAAGATGAAAGTGAAGCATATTTTCTTTCCTAACATCATTTATGAGATAACTGTCTCAGGATTGCTAATAACTTATGTGGAAAACTTAATTTATATCTGAGGCATTTTAAGAAGCATCCCATTCACAGCACAAGCACACATTATCAAGAAAATGCATGGTCAATCAAATCTAAGAAAAAAAAAGAAAAGCTTTTTGGCTATCAGAAATAAGACTGTGAAACATCACAGAGTGGCCCATCTGTGTGAAGTGTCGCCCTACTCTGAGCAGTATAGTCAGTCTGTCCCTCTCTATAAATCTGAAACCCTCAACGAAAAATCACTCCTTCATGTTCTCCTTTTGTCTCTCCAAAGTCCTCACCTTCCAAATCCTTCCAAATCCTCACCTGAATTTTTCAGATTACCGAAACCCAGAACCCAGAAATGCATGGTCACCTATGAAATGCAGATGTCTACTACCCAAATCCTCTCGCCTACTGTGAACATGTTTGTTGATTGTTGCCTGCTTGTACATTTACTTTTGCCTTTAGTCAAACCGTGTTACTGTAGCATTTGCACTATGTGGTAGCCTTTGAGTGAGATTAGAATGTGTAGTTTGGGGGTGCATTCACACATGAAGCTACGGGCATTTTCTACCTGGAGTTCGAATAAGCGCACTAAGAATGTCAAAAAAAGCTTTTCGGAGCACCTTGTGGTGAATTCTGTTCTGAAAAAACAAATTCTTACGTAATTCTCCAGTGAGTGAGTAACTTATTTCTAACCTGCCAGTAATAGTTTACTGTCCATATGACTGTTAAGAACAGATAGAAGCAGGATCTGAGAAGCTTGAACCACCAATTATTTGGCATTTTTTGCTTGAAAAAATGTACTCCAACAATTTATTGATTACCAAAATTGTTGTCAGTTAGTTTGACAATGTCTAATTGATTATGAAATGAATTGTTTCAGCACTAGTTTGCTTATAAAGTGAGCTTTAAGGCCACGACACTCCAAACTGACATAAAATAACTTCTGCATCACCTTGCATTCCTTGTGTCTTGACCAAAAACTTGCTCATCATTAAGACTACAGCCAACTTTGAACTAGCACTACGTTCTGTGCATGCATGAAAGGAAATAACTCTCTATACCAGCAGGCAGTGGTAGTCTTTATTCATCATTTAAAAAAGGGAAACCGGAAGACCAACAGGATGGATTCAACGTTCGCTAGCTGGTTAGCATATTAACAACACAACCTTGAAAGGACAGAGGATGTTCACCGTGAGGTAACGAACAATAACAAAAACTATTACGAAATGTTTCTGCTAAGAGCTCAATAGCTAAAGAACTTAATCTTACCTAATATAACACGTTTGTTTTGATCTCATGGCCTCTTCACTTAAGCCGTTTGTTTGCTTTCCTCACTTTAGTTTCTCTGAACTGCCAATCAGAGTAATTTCACTCACCGGCAGACTCCACCAGGTCCATCGCCAATTCAACAAGCTGAATCAGCTGGAAAAAAAGCTGACAAAGGCTGACTAGTGCCAACACTGTGTGACACAATGGAAAAACTAGGGTGTCTGATGCTTACCGACGGCCAAATGTCAATTTGGTGTGTCAGGGCCCTCACAACAACAACAACAACAACAACAACAACAATAACAACAACATAAGACTGAAACGCAAATGGAAAAACTTCCACAGTATTGTTTCAACTATGTGTGAGATTGCACCCTCAGACCTTTTCTAATTGTTAGCGTACTTGTTCGTGTGTTCAGTGTGTGTACAGGCACATGCATGTGTAAGTGTTCTTTGTGCATGTGTTTCTACAGAAATTTCTGTATCTTGAAGTTTGTTGTTGCACCGGTTTTCTGCCAAAGACGTGAGTTTTCTCCAAACTAAATGCCCACTCTGCCGTCTCCACCCTCCTCTCTTTCTTCCCTCCACCTCTCCTCATATAGCTGTCTTTTTCTGAAGCCATGCGGAACAAGGCCCGTCTGTCCATCACAGGAAGTGTGGGGGAGAATGGCCGCGTCCTGACGCCAGACTGCCCCAAAGCCGTGCATGCTGGCCACGCCTCTCTCCGACACCCCGGCCTTGCAGTGGTCTCCTCCGGACTGCCCTGAAAACCAAAAACACCTGCCGTGCCTTAACGACACACAAACGTACAGACTTCGACAAGGACACACACACACACACACACACACGCACATGCAATCACACACTTACCATTTTCATGCATAACACACACACATACACAAATATGCATATAATTACAGATACTCAAATACAAATACTCATTTTTACACACTTGAATACACAACCACACACTGCGCATCATCATCTCACTTTCCTGCTGCCATTGACTTATTTTACAAGAGATAAGTGAAATACAACTGTGGAGCGAACAGTGGAGAAAAAAACAAAAACAAAGGACAACTATGACTATCACACTTGCCTGCAGCATTCATTTTATTGTTTTTTGGGAGGAAACCATCCTGAAATCGACGAACCGACCGGAAAGCCAGCACAGACTTACCATGAAATGAACTATGAGCTGTGAACATGACCGCAAAACTGATCATGATGATGATAGTGATAAAGATGATGATCGCAGCTGACGGTACAAAAAAAAAAAAAAGACAACCGAACAACTCTGTTCCTGCTCAGTCTTCACTGGACAGTGTTGGCCAACGAGCCGCACCCCTTGACAACGCCTTACTAAGACTACAAACATTGTTTTCATCATCATCATCATCATGGTCGCCACCATCTTAACTTGCCTGCAAAGACTGAGTGCCAGGTATTTATCACCCTTAGAAGACCAGAAAACTGTAAGCTTGAACGTTCGGACTGTGCAAACCCGCTACTTTGCCATGGACTGTTCAAACTGAATGAAAAATGCTTTCTTACTACGCATATAGAATGATATCTCGCCCCCAAAACCAGCGAGATAATCAGCCAATATAGAACAGAAGTAACCTCGAAACACACGTGTGGCTGATCTCGGCCGCAGAATTCACAGGGGTTTGTAAAGAAAAAATAAACAGTAGTAATTAACAAAGTCCTTCATCAACAGCATCATCATGACAGTAGAAATGCTCAATAGCAAACTGATGATTACTTTTTGCCCAGTGGCAAAGGCGAGGTTTAAACTGTATATTCAGTGATGGAAAGAAAAAATAAAACACATGGGCAGATCTCAAATGGCTACCTAACAGAAGTGCTTCTCAACCTAAATCATGGGACCTTAAGAAAAACGAATGATGGAGGAAACGGGAGTAAACTCAACGTTTAAAACATTTGGCATAAAACTTTTTAATCATGGTAATTAATTCTGCTTCCATGTCCTCTTGAATAATAAATATTATTTGAATAATAAATCCAAATAGCCAAGCGATGGAAAAAGCAAATCAAAGTTCATCATTTTTTGCATGTTTCCCAACAGCAAGGCGACTAGAATAGAAAATCATTTGTTTCAAGGGCCATAATAAGGTTGAGAACCGCAGGTCTGTGCTTTGTGCGCTTCATTTGACCTGACCTGTAGGTATAATTTTCAATTTCTCGGACAGTAACGACTCTAATGGGCAGTTTGGTTGTCATTTGAGATCCTCAGTTTTTTTTCCAGTGGCCGGGGAAAGGTACCATATCAGAAAGCTTGCTTTTTAAAACTGTTGTAAATAACTGCGTAGCAAAACAGAACTCACCTGTCTTTTTTAATCATCTTAGATAACAATTCATTGCAATAATGAATATAAAAGAAAATGCCACTACTTGTAATTAAGATCAAATCTTTTTTATAAATCTACATATTATATATAATTATATATAATACAAATAAATATATATATATATATATATAAATATATATATACGTCTATAGAGAGCTATAGAAAACATTGATCACAGATTGTCAGAGGCCATGGCATACATTCTGTTATATGGCTGTTTTTTGATAACTTGAGAATATTAATATGCCACAGTCTTTGTGTGTCCTGCTCAACACTGAATGTCCATCTGGCACTCACACGGACACACACGTAAAACGCACGCACACACATTGTTGCATACACAGGGTCAGCTCAGAGTGATCACTCCAGCACCGTGAGAGGTTCGGATCATTTTATTTTGTCAGTCTGTCTGTTTCACCAGTTACAGTTATTTACTGTTTTTCATTGTCTCGCTGTTTTTTATTTTTTATCCTTCTGTTCGTGGGCCGCAAATGCCCCTGAAACAGCATGTAGATGCCAGTATTCAACGCTGGAGCCGATACAATGAGAACACATTTAGGCAAGCCTCTAGAGAGGATGGGCCACTGTGGTTACTGTACAGGGAAACAATGCTGTCTGACATTTGGAGAGTGTAGCATTTGTGTTGCATTTCATACCGCCTCAGTGCTTTTTGTTATTTGTCTTCTCACCAGATGTGAGTCAGCTACAGATTGAAATCCAACACGAGTTCAAGCTGAGCAGGGTTTGCACTTTTTTGATCCATCATGCTCGGCAAGAGCAATCAATCCTACAAAATGTTTGGAATCTGTTATATACTGTATGGCAGCGTGTTTTTGCGCAATCCACTCACTGCCAGCCTTGGGGAGAGGAAAATATACATCACGTTAATATCTGAGGAACAGTCAGGAGAAGGAAGAAATATATTTTTATGGATTTACATCAGCGCAAGTTTTGTCATATTACAATTAGGCATGGAGGTGATGCTTACATAGAGATTGTGGCATTCTACATACGGGAATGAAATATTGTGTTTTCCCCCGACTAACCTCTCCTTTCCTTCCTTGTCCTCTCTGTTTTTTTAAATTGTACTGTTTGTCCTGTGCCCTACCTCCCATCTCTCAAATCGTCACCGATCCTTCTCTTGTTTTGTCTTCCCCTTCCGCCCTTTCTGCTTTCATCTCCCCTCCTGTCCCACCGTAAGACAGAACTCTCTCTACAAAGTGCACCTCAGCAATGACAAATGACTTTATTTTCTGCCCTGACACTCTACAAAATAATGGGATAGAGACGAATAGAGAACTCGAGACAACAACCGACAATCTGAGTTTGTTCTGGCTCTTTTTCTGAACGTCACATACATTTCTACGTCGCAACCTCTAACATTTCACAAAAGAAGACTTCCACGTCTTTCTTATACTCGCACACGGACCTCATCATGCATCACTCCTGAATCAAATGCATCCAAGTGAAACTCAACAGACAAAAGCATAAATGGAAAATAATATCCTAAAACAACAAGTATCTCAAACAGCAAGCCTTTTTTATGGCTGAAACCAACAAGGTAGACAGTTTCCAATCACCTCCTCTCAGCCCGGGGGATCAGCGCAGCAGCACTGCAGCAACCCAGCATTAGAGACATAATGGAAATAGTGGGTTTCTAAAGTGGATACATTTGTGAAGAGACGGTTAACACTGATCCAGCTATCACCGCACCAGGCAGTTAAACTGTACATGATACCGTTGTGTTTATTTCTTTGCCACCTCCAGCACACAAGATTTCATGCGTAGACAGCAAAAAGCAGACTGCTGGGCTGTCGACACTCTGGCTTTAACACTGTTTCTTTCTTCCTTTGTTTCTTGTCTTTCCATTTGGTTTCTTTTTCTAGTAAAACATCAATGCTGAACCTGCTCTGTCTGCGTTGTTATTTGTTCACATTTAGATGCATCATAGAAGGGATGCTATTCACCATACTGGACTGATATTTTCTCCTGAACTCAGAACTTGTATTAGACAGGATGAGCAAATATCTTGATAATGCATAGGTATGATCACAGTTGCATTCATTGAAAAAAATTACATTTTAGGAAACTGAGGTGTTACTCGGCTCTGTTACAGACTATTTTTTTTACTTTTGTTGTTCCATCTTGCTGGAGAAAAATATCTTGCAGCTACCAGAAATCTACCACAAGAGACATAGATAAATCATTTGAAATTACTGCTATAAACCTCAATTCATGAAACCCTCTATGCTATCAGGTACCAAGACACGATGTGACCGTAGGGAAGTTTCTTTAAAAAACTAAAAAAGTTTGTCCTGCAAGTACTGGAAAAAAGTGAATTCTTGTACCAGTTTCACATAAGACTGTAAAACCACTACAAATATGGGACATTAATATTCATACACAACACCAAAACACAGAGTTGTTATAATTTGAAATTATAATCAAGTCTAAGAGCCTAAAGCCACACCAGTGGCTCTGTGGGGCTGTCTTACGGCACACCAGTGCCTTGAGCTAAATGGTAACATCAGTATGCCAACATGCTGATGTGCATATAATGTTAGCATGCTAACAATATATCATTGACTTTAAGTAAAAAGTAGCTGGCAAAATGGTGCAGTGGCTAGCATTGTCATCTTGCAGCAAGAGGGTTCCTGGTTTGAACCCAGGGTGCGGGAGCCCTTCTGTGCGGACTTCGCATGCTCTTCCCGTGTCAGCATCTGGGTACTCCAGCTTCCTCCAACAGTCCAAGACATGCAGGTTAATTGGTGACTCTAAATTGTCCGTAGGTGTGAATGTGAGTGTGAATGGTTGTCTGTCTCTATGTGTCAGCCCTGTGATAGTCTGGTGTCCTGTCCAGGGTGTACCCTGCCTCTCACCCAATGTCAGCTGGGATAGGCTCCAGCCCCCTACAACCCTCAACAGGATAAGCATTTACGAAGCGTCTTACGAAAATGAATGAATGAATAAAAAAGCAAAAAGTACAGCTGAGGTTGTAATTTTCGAAATAGTCAGTACTCAATGACAAACAGTCATTAGATGATAAAGATAAATGCAAACATGAATATTTGCACCAAATTTAATGGCAATCCATCCAATCCTTGACATTTCAGTCAGAGCCAATAATGTTAACCTGATGTTGGAACAAGAGTAAAACTCATAGGGTCACAAAAATTTGTAAAATCCATCATCTGGAGACCATGAGTGTCTCAGGGCCCTATCTTACACCAGGCACAAAGCAGCGCACACCACAGCAAAGTGCAACTGTCATTGCTAGTTTCAGACCAATGCAGAACATTTTCAAGGCTAGTGTCCACGTTGTTTAAGTTGCAAATGTACTTGTGCCCATCTGTGCACCCATGGGCATGTAGGTCCTAAAATGAGGTGTTGTCAGGTGCATTGCTGGCATACTACTTTACTGAAGCAGCAAAAGGGATTGCACCATTGATCAACAAAAACCTGGTCTCAAGTCAATGGCACAGTATTTTTCTGCTATTTAAAGGGTGCATTATTTAGATAGTAAGATGCGCCTACATAGGCAGGTTCACAACGCCCATCCACTCCATTTGTTACACACACAGGCACATGTGGATGGGTAAAATAAGACATCATTAATGAGGAAAATACTGATTATATTCGTGAACATAGCAGAGAGCAGAGCAGAGCTGCTGTCCGACTCCCCATTAAGAGACACTGTGTGAATGTACACAGGAGGAGCAGCATGAAATTATTGATTATTTCAGAAGCTGAAAGTTTTGTTTTGTTTCCTCTGTCAAGTTTATAACAACAGTTTTTAGCTTTGCTGCTTTAATGTCCCACTAGCTTTACTGCATTGCCCTCAGCAGAAACAACTCTTAATTTGCTGAATATATATATACAGTCGTCCTCAAAATTATTCATACCCTTGCTAATTCTTGTGATTTTTTAATTTAGTGATGAAATGAATGCAATTTTTCAAGTTTGTGTACCAGTTATAAGTGACCAACAATTGAAAGAATGACAACAATACAAAATTCAAAAAAATCTTTATTTCAGAGGTATTTTATTGATGGTTTCCCAAAAAATGCCATGTTCAAATTTATTCATACCCTCGTCCTTTGTCTTTCTTTAATAGTCGATCGCATAGCCTTTGTTCTTTACGACTGCTTCTAGACGATTCTTGTACGTGTCCACAAGCTTCCTGCATGTCTCCTGTGGGATGTTGGCCCACTCTTCCTTGGCGAAAGCCTCAAGCTGGGTCAGATTGGTCGGTTTCCTAGCCATCACTCTGGTCTTCAAGTGATGCCACAAGTTTTCAATGGGGTTCAGGTCAGGACTTTGACTTGGCCATTCTAGGACGTTGACATCATTGTCTTTGAACCATTTCTTCACTACCTTGGCAGTGTGTTTAGGATCATTGTCTTGCTGGAACGTCCAGTTGTGGCCAAGCTGGAGTTTCTCAGCAGATTCCTTCACATTTTCATCAAGGATCCTGATGTAATCCTCCTTTTTCATGGTTCCTTGGACCTTGACGAGATTCCCTGTGCCACTGGAGGAGAAACATCCCCATAGCATTATGTTCCCACCACCATACTTGACAGTGGGCACAGTGTTCTTCGGTCTGTAGGCTTCTCCTTTCTTTCTCCAGACATACTGAGTATCCATATGGCCAAATAACTCCAACTTTGTCTCGTCAGACCACAGGATGGTTGACCAAAAGCTGGAATCTTGCTTCAGATGACGTCTAGAAAAGGCCAGGTGAGCTTCCAGATGTTTCTTCCTGAGCAACGGCGTCTTCCGAGGTGTACGTCCATGGAGACCTCCTCTGTGCAAAACTCGCTCGATGGTGGACCGTGACACCTGTGTCCCTGCCTGGTCAAGCATTTCAATTAGGGCCTTGGTTGTGGTCTGTGGGTTGTTGTTGACCTCTCGGCAGATTTTCCTGGCAAGTTTAGAGGACACCTTACGCTTTCTGCCACGCCCACTGAGGTTTTTAACAGTGTTGAACCTCTTGTGCTTGCTGATGATGCTCTGGACGGTTGACACAGGGACATCATACTGCTTGGAAATGGCCTTATAACCCTTTCCTTCACTGTAGGCACATACAAGACGGTGACGTAGGTCCTCGCTGAGCTCCTTCTTCTTCACCATGATG